>CP125977.1:54345003-55566894 GCA_030063025.1 Avena longiglumis | reverse complement strand
GTACATGGAATCATGTTGAAGTACAAGACAAATTAGCTAGGATTATATGTAAATATATCCTAACTCTATCTAAACTATCATAACAACTTTCGTGTTGCGGACTGCGAGCGCCGGTGGAGAGAGGGCTGGGGCATCAGCCACAGGGATGTCTCCTTCGCCACCGGCTGACACCTCAACCGGGATCGTGTCCCAATACCGTTCATCCCAAGGCGGACAAAGGGCTGACAAAGGAGATCCGTCGCTGAATCAACAATCTCCCGTAGTGCCGAGGGGCTACCACTCCAAGGACTAATGGGTGACCATCATCAGTCGTGACCTGTGGTCCGAAGAGGTCTACGCCTGACATCGACTTGGACGACGAAGACGCCTTGCATGTTCTCAATGGGAGAACGCGGGCTGCAGGCTCTGGTGCTCCTACGACAGGAAAGTGCAGTTTCTCTTAACGCGTCCGGGACCCGCACCGCCCGCCTGGCCGGCCGTGTCGTTTCCCCGGCGGCCAATCGCAACGCTGTTGCCGTGCGCCTGTCGGGCTCTCCGGCGGCCCATGGCGCCCTGTCGTCCGGGAGGAAACCGCCACGGCTCCCTCGGCCCGGCCGCACGTGGCGTGGACACCCATGCCGTCCGGGCGCGCGCGATCACAGCCGGTAGATCTCCCATCAGCTAGGGAACGTCTCCCGTCATCGTCGTAGTCATGGCAAAGGGATTCCTTCCCGATCCCGAGATGCGGTGTGACGGACGGCCAGCGCGCGTGACGCCGAGCGCGTCCTGACGGCGCATCGCGTCAGGCCACTGTCGCGCGACATGGAGATCCGTGCCGCCGACGGCACGGCCTTGCGCCGGGACGTGGAACCAAGAGAAGCTTCTATTGCAGCGCGTGCATGGGCCGATGGGGCGCTACAACGACCTATATGTAGAGGAGGAGACAGGGACTCGATCGGGAGTAGCATCTTGCGCTTCGTTCCTTTCTGCGGAGCACACATCTGTGGGAGTGATGGGCGATCGGGCGCTACTTGCTCGCCGTGTAGCGCTGGGTGTGTCAGATGCCAGCGCCTAGTCAGGGGACTGTCCATGCTTGGGCGCAACGAAGCTGCCATTCGCAGAATGCTTGTTTTCTCACTGCAGCTGCTTGGCTACAGTGTGGCTGTGCTGGCTAGAGTGGAAGCTGACAAGAGAAAACGGGCATGCAGTGGCTCGGCATGGGAGCATGCGTGCATGGCCCCGGGACGTTATATGTGCTCAATCATGGACGAAGGATCCCGAGCTGCGTGTCGTAGTTTAGGGCTCGTTTTGATTTAAAGTATTCACAAAGAAATTTTATAGGATTTTTACCTATAGGACTTTTTTCTATACAGACCATTTGATTTAAAGGATTGAACCCTCTAAAATTCCTATGAACTAGGTTTGCTTCGGTGTCCCACCCCCTTCTCAAACTTAAATTTGCATAAGCCAATTTCTTTTTTGACCTGTCAAAACCCATATCCAGTCTATGTATACCTCGGCATGGCTGTGCAATTTCCCTACCGTAAAATTTAAATTTCTGTTGGAGTATCGTACTACTATTGTTATTTTAGGCCATCTTTAGCAAGCTCCTACAAGTTGAATCGAAAGGCCGGTCCATGTACCGACTTAATGGTTTTCTATGTAACTAATTAAGGTTAATTAGTTATTACTCCCGCTGTTTCACCATACTAACTCTCGCTAGCTTTGCGGATGTCTACCTACAAGAGGCTCCCGTAGCCCCATTTAAGTTTGTAGACGTGTCTTGACAAATTTCATAGCTGAAAAAAACTATTACCTATTTTAACTAGTCCAACGGTCAAATTATCAAGTGATGGCGAGCAGTTTAGGTCCCCATTGTTGCAAAGATGTAGCTGAATATGCAGATGTGGCTCCAGTTGAGCCCATTCTTGACCAGAGTAGCATATCTTCTTTTTTGCGGGGGAAGAGTAGCATATCTTTGACATGTCAAGTGCGTCAGAATACGTAAAAAATTTGTGATAAATTATTGTTCAGACGTACCAGGGGAAATAAAATAGTTGTGAATCATATTTGGGGTCTAAGTCTCATCCAATAGAAAAACTCCCCAGCCATCTTACCCTAATTTAGTGATAGCGCTTTGTGTTCGAAATTAAATCCGTTATATATGCCTAGAGATTTCTTCTTGACTTTCTGCGTCCCAAAATAAATTTTTCTCTAGGTTTATATTGAGTCAAACTAATATTAAGTTTCACCAAGTTTGTAGAGATATACTCTTTTGAAATATCAATTCAGTTTTAATGCATACAAATCTTTTTTTTACTATATAGATTTGATGTTGTAGATATTGACAAGTTTTTGATAACTTCGATCAAACATAGAGAAGTTTGTCTTAGGATAAATCTGGAACACCAATTATTGGAAAAAATGGAGTATATGACATGAATAAGTTTCATGCAATGTCTTGAATGAAGCACTTCATCTTCAAGTGCACCATATACATTTGAAAGATTCTGTTTCGAGCACATTGTTGCAATGTCTTGAATGAAGCACTTCATCTTCAAGTGCACCATATACATTTGAAAGATTCTGTTTCGAGCATATTGTTTTAGTAACCTCTCATAGAGGAAGTTAAATCTTTGTATGTGAAGCGTGATATCAACATTCATGTTTTCAATCCCAAGCATGTCCCTTTCTTTGTCTCTATAAAACACAACACTGATGATCACACCTACTTTAAGGCTCGTTTGTTTCAAAGGAATTGTATAGGACTCAAGACTTTTTTTTCTATAGAAGTCGTTTGATTCGAAGGATTATAATCCTTAGGAATTCCTTCCAAAGAATTCCTTTACACTCTAGTTTCGAGGAAACTTTTCATCCACCCCGACCTATTTTTTTCACAATTCCTTTGATTCTCCCATGCAATCAAACACTACTTGATCTAAAATCCTGCAGTTTTCTAATCTATATGATTCAAGCGGACATGCCACTCCAGTCCCACGGTTTTCCTATTCCAGTGTTTTGAGAATCAAACGAGGCCTTATTCTGTTGTTAACGCATCCCAGTATTTAGATATTCTTGTATGACTAAGTCTCAGAACAAACATCACCACAACAGTTCACCATTATTGTTGCCAAGCCCATATATATTTGATATCATCTTTATATTAATATATTTATTTTATTCGGAAAATAAAACCAGCCAACCAGGTCATTGTAGATTTGTATGTACCCCGATAAAACACTAGAACATCCACCCCCACGGTGCTCTAGGTTTGTATTGATTCAAACTAATTTAAGTTTTCTTGCAAAAAAACTAATTTAAGTTTGACCAAGTTTGTAGAGAAATATAAACTCTTTCTATCAATTTAGTTTTAGTACATTCGTTGTACAATTATTTTTACTATATAGATTGATGTTATAGATATTGACACTTTTTCGTACAACTTCGGTCGAAATTAGAGAGTTTTGGCTTACGATAAATCTAGTTCACCAATTATTGGAACAAATGGAGTATATGACATTTTTTTTTGAAAAGGTGGAAAAAACCCTGGCCTCTGCATCGGTCGATGCACACAACCTTTTATTAAAAAGCATAATCCAAGTTTGTTACAATTCAGCGATCACATAAGGTCGCAACAAAGATCAACCAGTGGAAAATATGGGACAAAGGACTAAACATCATTCTTCAGTCTATTAAAACATAGCCAACCAGACTGGCTGAAGATGTGCCCAGCAACCATTAAGAGACGGTTGCACCCAGTAGTCATGATATCCCGCTGGTGTTGCGGTGATAGGAGCGCCCAGAGCTGCACCCAATGAGTCACCATATGTATAACCTGCAAAGGATTGAAAGTTTTTGATTTGTTAAAAATAATATCAGTTCTACATCTCTAGATAGACCAACATAAATTTGAGACACCAATGCAAACTCTAGCCTTAGATGATTTACCAAAACCGTTCAACCAGTTCCCAAACATATTTGTTACAGTAGTCAGAGGGGGTAAGTCATAAGCAAAGTGAATAATACGCCACAAAAGTCAAGCAAATGGACATGATATAAATAAATGCTCTATGGTTTTCCGTGACCCACAGAAACAACACTTAGTACATCCTTTCCATTTACGCTTTACCAGATTGTCTTTTGTGAGAAGAACCCCATTATTGAGGAACCACATAAAAATATTTATCTTTAGTGGGATCTTTAGATATTTTCGCAAAAAAATCGTATGATCATTCATTAGGTCCTCAAAAGATGTCAAATTCCACCCCAATGTTGATCCAAAATCAAGCACTAGTTGATCCAAAATCATGTGCAATCAAGCACTAGTTGATCCAAAATCATGTAGTTTTATAATTGAATAGGATTCAAGTGGACATACCACCCCAATGTTGTTGTTTTTGTATTCTTGCATTTTGAGAATCTTACCAATCAAACGATGCCTTACTCTATAGTTAATGTATCCTAGTATGTAGATATTTTGATGCTACGACTAAGTCTCGGAACAAACATCACACAACATTTCAGCACTATTGTTGTCGAGCCCATATATATTTAAATCTAGACAAAATAAAGTCAGTTATTTCTGGACAGAAAGAGTAATGTATTCATTTTATTCCGAAAATGAAGCTTGACAGCCCCGGACATTGTGCCTACCCAGATAAAGCACTAGAACAGCCTCTCCCAAGGTGCTGGGACTCCTGCCGTTGTAACATCAAATCTCTTCACCTACGGTACGTATGAAAGATGACAATGGACAAGTGACAAGGTCTGGGAGATATTCACAGTAGGTCATGGACGGATACGAATTGCTTGGGCGGCCGGCATGGGCTTTTCTCTCTCGCTCGCTCTTGTACGTCCATCGGTTGCTTTATCCGGTGGTCACAGGAGAGAATAAAGGCCGCGCAGGTGGTGGCCTCGATCGGTTGCTTGTGATTCGATTTGATTCGCATATCGCATGTAACTAGTAGTACTTCTCTGTTTGGGATTATGGGTCCTACGCGCATATTTAGGTTGTTAATTTGACCAACAAAATATAACTTATATATCATAAAAATTATACTGTTAGAAAATATAACCTTTAAAGTATCTAATGGTATAATTTTTATACTATATTATTTATATTTTGTTGTTTAATTTGGCAACCTAGTTATCCGCGCGGGACTTATAATCCCAAGTATATTCCAGCCAGACAAAGTGGAGTGAGATTCAGGCAGCTAGCAGGTGCTCGATTGCAGCTGCACGGTCGAGTTCGTGAATGGATGGCAAAGTGGTATCCCTTTACCAAGTTGTATAAAGCGTTCGATCGTGCGTGAAGAGTCGTCGCCATTTGTGCGTCCAACTTGGTGATGTTTTATCGAGCGGCCTTGAGATCGACATTTTTTTTTTTGCCCTCTGAACTGACGAACAGCAGTTCAACCTACTACGCGCAGTTCGATCGCGATCCCATTTTCCCTGATCTGTTGGAACCTGTTTGGCAATGAGCACTCATCTGGTACAAGGCACGCACAACCTGACACTTGTCGCTTCACTATCTGGCCTCCGAAGAACAGGGACCTCCGAAGACCGTCGATGCAGGGGCAGACCAGAGGTGGCGTTGCAGGCCGCTAGCAAAGAACTTCACACAGGGGGGAGAGCCTAGGAACTTGTCATCGCAGGAGGGGGGGCACCGACCAGCGCAGCGCCATCGGTCACCGCCGGGAGCATGTCGGGCAGGCGGGAGCCACCTGCACCGCGCCGCCGCAGACAATGGCCCGCAGCTTCCACCGCTAGGATCTATCGAGGTCAGAGCAGAGCAGCCCTCGCCCATGGGGCTGCTGCTCGCATGCTCGCCGCCCGGCGTCCTCCACCAGCGGCGGACGGGAGGGGGTGGGAGGAGGGGGATTGCAGCAGGGGTACCAGCAGCTCGAGGGGCACCGCCGCCAGACGCGCCATGGCAGCGGCCCGCCCGGCCCAGGTCAGGCCCAGATCGGGCACGAGCGCCGCCACCAGCAAAAGCGCCGCCACCGCGTCGCGCAGCCGCTTGGTGTCGCGCAGTCGCCCGCCTAGCAGTGCTGCGCCGCCACGCCACCATCCACCACTCAAACTCCGCGCCCCCTCGCACTAGCGTGACCCGCACGACGTCGCCTCTCCGCGCGAAGGGGCTTCGCCAGGGTATGCACACAAGCCCCCAACCGCCTTCGGCGGCCAGGTGAGGCAGGGGAGCGGTTGCTTTTCTAGGGTTTGGGTTCGCCTCCAGAGTCGCCCGCGCGAGCGACCCGGGAGGCAGGGGCGTTTTTTGGACTTGACTTCAGGTCTGAGATTTGAGTTGCCTACAGGTAGTACGTACTAATCGAATCAGGTTTCTTTTTCTTGTTTGCGAAGGACCTGATTGCAATTAGCCAAGATTCTTACAGAAAAGCCCAGAAAACAAAGAAAAATACATTAAAGTCCTTCCGAGCTCTAGCATCGGCATCTCGAGCAGGCCGTTACGCCGGCGAAACCCGCCGCATCTCCTCCAAACTCTTGGACTGGGAGGCTCCCCTTCGCGACCAGGAAGTCAACGCTCCTCGGCACCCGAGCACCTCCACCCTGCGCGATAGACGGCGACGCCATATTGGCCAACAACAAGCACACCTTCGAGATCTTCAACAGCCGGGACCGCCACCTCTCGGACACCAGCGAGGGGAAAGCCCACTCGGGAGCTCCATCGAGCCGCGAGCAAGGAAAGGGCGGCAGATCCGCGGTCAAGCTCCACCGGAGCCACACCAACGGAGGAGAAGACCGCCGCCACCAAAAGCCACTCCGGCACCATAGCTTCTCCTCTGCGCCGCCGGCTAGCAACCCAGGCACCCCTAGACTATGTACACATAGGGATCCGTGGATTCCCCGTCCTCCCGCCGAACGACGAGGAATCTGACTAATCGCCGGCGGCGAGATGGCTTGCGCGGTTTCGCCCAAGAAATCGCCCTTTTGCACTGAGATGGGGAAAGGGGGTGAGGTCCAAGCTCTCAACTTTCTGGCTAATCGAATCAGGTTTCGATGGGCCAGCAGTAAGCCACGAGAGAAGTGGATTGGAGCCCGTCCGTCCATCCCGATCATCGTTCTCATGGTGTCGAGATAGATACGATGATTTTGGTGTACGAAAGCTGGTGAGTGTACTATGTTTGAATCTGCAAGTTCTTGGTAGAGACTATAGGCTTGATCTATCTAGATCTGAAAGAAAGAGAGATAGAACAAGTACCTTCGCTCAAGTACCTTCGCTGGAGCTGGACGAGCTTGAGGACCCGTTGTCCATGGGGCGACAGCGTGAGCGAGGCTAGGATGGCTAAGTGATGGCGGCGGCGGTTTCCCGTGGCTCGCGCTAGTGTGGCATCCCGCAAAACCACTACTAGAAAATCGCGTTGAATTTGTGCATTGCATCGTCATCATCATGCGTTGTTTGCATAAAACTATTGTCGCAAACCCCATTTTATTTTCCCAACGCCTCATCTTTATTCAAACATTAAAACCCGGGTCTCCGGAGTTAATTTGTTTGTTGCTATCGGGTTGCAAACGGCCCAATTAGAATAAATAAAAATTTAAATTATTTTAATAGGGGCAGTCGAACGGGCCGATTGACCCGATCGACCACCCCAGGAAATGATAAACGGTCCAGCTATCCCGCCCCTCTAATCCTAGACCTACCCAGAAAACTACCCAACCCATCCCTCCACCTCACTCCCTCCAATAGTATCCTGCCACCTCACCTTTTCCTAGCCCCCACCCAACCACATGCTGCCACGTGGCCTCCTCCACATCCCTCCCTCTCTCTCTCCTCTCTCCCCGCCCAGCAACCACCGCGCCAGCTTCCTCATGCCGGTGGCCGCCAAGGCCGCGCGCCTCGAGCCTCCGCCTCCGCCCAGCCCCTCGGCCTCCGGCCTCCCGTGCAGCGCCCGCCCGCTCGCCGCCTCCGCCTGACCGCCCCAGCCCGCGGCCGCCTCCTCTCTTCCGCCGGTGCCAAGTCCCCGTCGCGCCTCCTCTCTCGCCGGTGAGCTCCCCGCCCGCCGCCATTGCCGTCTGTCATGAACGCTGCCGTCCGGGCGAGCCGCCCGAGCCTCCGCTGTCTCCGACAGTGCGGCCCCCACGGCCGCGAGCCGATCCCTCCGCCTCCGCCACGCTGGGTCCCTCGCCCCGACCTTCCGCGACGGCCGCTCCGACAGCAAGCGGCCTCCCTCCTTGCCCCTCGGTGCCGCCCGCCTCCTGCCCGGCCGCTGCCGACCTCCCCCGCCACCCTCGACGTCCTCGCCGCCACCCCCGGGCCGAGGCCGCCTCCACGGCGCCGCCTTCCCAACGCCAAGCCGACGCCAGCCCAAGCTCGGCAAGACTGTTCTAAACGCTTGGTCGTCGGCTGCTCGTGGTGTGGATGTATGTGGCATGATGCATGATGCTCCATCAGCGGTGTCATATTTTTTCCTCCGCCAAGATCTTCAAGACCCCAAGACGATCGATGCCGACCCCAGTTCTTCCTCCGAAACCCAAGAGATCACCAAAAAAATCGCGCCATCCACACCGGAGCACCAAGGTCCCCCTTCATGACGCGGGGCCCCACACCAAGCTCATCGCAAGTGACCAAGAAGGAGATGCCGCCGAGGTCAAAGGTCTCATCTGCATCGCCTTGGTCTTCGACAAGGACCCGACAAGATCGCCTACATGGATGTCAAGTTCCCTTCATGACCTCGAAACCTCGGAACTGAAGTTCGCCGACACGGATGCGACAAGCACTCGTCCGACACCAAATCACGCTGCTTCCGAACGACAAGGCCCTAGCAATGGCAAGACCGACCCCGTGGGACCGACAAGATCGGCACGACGACAAGAACGGAACCGAGACCGCGAATGCGCCAAGCTCTACCCCGATGTCCGAGAACGGTCCCGTCAAGTTCGTCGATCCACGAACCGAGATCCGATCCCACGAACCACGGACTCGACCCGAACCCCCCGGAACCCCAAGTTCGTCGAGACCCCCCCTAATGTGTGAACCCCCTTCCCGCAAACCCTATTTTTATAAATGAAATATAACAACTTGTTGCATATTAACTGCCATACTTGCTTGCATAATCATGTGGTTCGGGGGGCCTTACGCCGAGTCACCTTATAATTAAATATGGGGCCCATATGCGGGCAAATCTAGTCTCATATCGGCCTCATTTAAACTTGTGTAGCGAACCAGTACTATCGTTTGCCATGCTAAACAACATTTAATATGCGGGGGTTTAAACAACTTGAACCATACATTAATTGTCGGGACCCCGGTTCCGCTTAATATTGACCTAATTGCATCGCACCGTGCCATGCCATACATCATGCATGCATCATGCCGATCTTCTGCCGTTGTATTAAAGAGTGCATCCGGTGTTTATTCTAGTGTTTTGCTTCTTCGCGGATAAGGCCGTTGAGTTGATGTGAGCTTCGCCCCGATCTTCGGTTGAACCCTTCGACAATGTTTCCAGGCGAGCATCTCCCCCTTTCTACCTATCTTACTTTTATAGTCTTTATTCCCTCCTGTTGATCTATTGCTATCTGTGTTGCGATGCTTTAGTTTTCCGTACCTGTGATATACCTTGCAGCCCTATATTGCCTTGGACACATCCTATTACATGTTGTTTGGTAGATAGTTGGACTTGCGCGTCGCAGTTGCTTGCTCAAGTGCTGATGTGTGTCGTCATATGCCACAGTTGCTGATGTATTGCCGCATGTTGATGATGGAGATGATTCTAGTTTTACTTATCGTCACTTTAATTTCTGTTTAACCACTAAAATTGAAATAAGCAGAGGCATCGGTGGGTGATAGAAAATATTTGGTTTCCGAACGCCCACTTGTGTCCCGTAAGACCCCGAGTACTTGATTCCTGTTCCTTGATTTATCGCGCTATCCACATCCGGGAGGTATATGGGACCCCCCTGAGCCAGAGCTTGATTCATTCTTATTTCTTGGGGCCACAAACTAGTTTGAGGTGTTTTTACTATCCTGTACTTATGCCATGCTACTTTCTATATTTAAATTGTGCGAGGAGCACACTGTACTGTTTAGGATCATGGCACGATTCCGCGGTGTCGAAAAGCCCAGCCACACTTTCGGGTTCCCGATCGCTCACGGCCCCCATAACCTTGAGGCCGTCTCGGAGCTTGCTTACTCCGTTGCGGATTCTACTTAAGGGGTGGCCCCCTGAAATATTTTTGAATCCTGTGATTGTTCAGTCGTGAAAGCCTCGTTGGGTTTTGATTTGGTTTTTCCGAGGTTGATCGAGCGTGTGTTGCTATTGGTGCACCCCGGCCGGGTAAAACTTTCTGAAAGCCGTGTCCGCGGATATGGACGACTTGGAGCACAGTTTCTTGATCATAGACAAGCATAACTAAAGTTTACTGCTATGAATTTGACTTATAATGACTAGTAATCAGCTTCACTATAATGGAATGGCTAATTAATACTGCCCACAATTGCTTGTTTGGTTGTCGCTTCGACAATTGTACCTGACTAGTAAGTGTTGCAACTACAACGAAATGGCTGAATAAAAGTACCAACAACTGCTGGGTTTCGGGATTACATCATGCTATCTGTATCTGATTAGTAAGTGCTGCCACTATAACGGAATGGTTAACTAAAAGTGCCCACTGTTTACTTTATCAGGACGATTATCTATACCTGACTAGTAAATGCTACAACGATAACCTAATAAGTAAAACTGCCAACTGTGTGAGTTCCTCGGTTGACTTCCTCGTATGGTCTCGAGGGGGAAACGCCAGGATGGGTTTGTTTGATGCTAGAATCAGGTTGGATCCGAATAGGTCATTCTTACCCCTCTCTGAGTACCGCCAGTTGAATCGAGTCTCTATAGGTTGTTTAGTGCATGCTGCCGCTGCCGCTGCAGTCCACCATACCTATGTAGGCGAGGACCGCCGAATTCTAGCCTCGCCGTAATCGGCCTCAAGATCGACGCTCCTTTCTTTTTCCTTTGCCCTTTGTCGGCACCCCTTTTGTTTAAGCAGGTTTTGAGATCGACGTCGTTAGCAGGGTTACCCTTCCGGCTTGGCCTGGGCAGGGTTATGGACGTCATTGGTTATTCTTCAGGGCTCTTAGTCCCATTTGCATTTTGTCCGTAGCTGGACGCTATATCGTTCTCAAGGTGATTTGGATCTTTGTATATTATATCTGTATTCTTGACTCATGGAGTCGCTGTTTTATATATCTGTTCTGTGGGTCCCATCGAGGACTGTTGTGTAATGTTATTACTTCGTTTCCACCCGCACGAAAGTGCCTGGTGGGCACCTTTGAATCGTTTCTATGTGGGTTTGGTGAATTTTGCCCAAACTTGCATAGGTCCGATTCTGAGGGTGTTACAGCTAGGAACCCTAGATCGATAGGGAATATCGATGGGGGAGTGGTGGCCCGTCGAACCTCGTAACATTTTCCCCATCCCCGACCTTGTCTTTATAGCGCTGTCACAGGGGCCCACCAACCATGAGAGGGTTGGGCACCCCCGATCAGCGCGCGCATAAGGGGTTGATCGATCCGTTGGGATCAACCGTGGAGTGATCAACCTAACATTCTCCCCCTTGATCTTGACTTTACTTTTCACTTTATACTTTACTCGTTTGGTCACTGTTTGGTACATATAGCATGTTTCATCATCACAGCTCAATTGCTGATAGAATCAAACAGCTACGATATACCTTTTGTTTTGAAACAAGAAACTCTTTACTTTTGTGTCTGTTATGATCCAGGAATCATAGGCTTTCCCTTAAAACCATGTCCGCTAAGTGATCCTTGAACACATTGGGTGGTAAGCCTTTCGTTAGCGGATCCACAAGCATTTCTTTTGTCCTTAAATGCTCGAGTCTTATAGTATGATCATGGATCTTATTTTTCACAACATAATACTTTATCTATATTGGTTTGGAAGCAGTACTCGACTTGTTGTTATGAGCATAAAATACCGCGGACTCATTATCACAGTACATCTTTAGTGGATTTCTAATGCAATCTACCACTTTCAAGTCAGGTATAAATTCTTTAACCATATCGCCTGCCTCGTGGCCTCGTAGCATGCTATAAATTATGCATACATCATGGATGATGCAACTATTGACTGTTTGGAGCTTATCCACGAAATAGCCCCTCCCGCGAGACTGAAGACGTATCATGCCATGAACTTTCGATCGTCTTTGTGTCCCGCAAAATCAGCATCTGAATACCCTCTTATCTCTAGGGAATCAAACCTTCTATATGATAGCATGAGGTATTTTGTGCCTTGCGCATAACACAAAGCTTTCTTTACCATTTTCCAGTGCTCTGTGCCTAGATTCTCTTGATATCGACCGAGTACCCCGGTGATAAAAGCTAAGTTAGGGCGAGTGCACACTTGGGCATACTGTAAGCTTCCAATGGCCGAAGCATATGGTACTGACTTCATTTGATCAACTTTTGGGACATTGAAATTTCCCAAAATGGTCGCCCTTGACTATAGGAGCAGGTGTGGTATTGCACGCATGCATACTATATTTTTTTAGAATCTTTTCTATGTATGCTTTTTGTGACACACCTAGAACCCCATTTGCTCTATCTTAGTGAATTTCTATGCCCAAAACATATGAAGCTTCACCAAGATCATTCATATCAAAGTTTGAGGACAAGAACTTCTTTGTTTCTAGTAGTAGACTGACATCGCTGCTAGCAAGCAGGATATCATCCACATACAGAATTAGAAAAATATATCTCCCACTTTTGAACTTTGTGTCAACGCAGTTGTCCTCAACATTCTCTTTAAATCCAAATTCCTTGATGGTTTAATTAAACTTTAGATTCCACTGTCACGAATCTTGCTTTAATCCATAAATGGATTTCCTTAAGTGGCATCCCATATTTTCCTTGCCTTCCATGACAAAAACCTTAGGTTATTTCATGTAGACTCTTTCTTCTAAATCCCCATTTAAAAATGTCATCTTTACATCCATTTTATGCAGCTCTAAATCAAAATGTGCAACTAGTGCCATTATGATTCTGAAGGAATCCTTACATAAGACAGGAGAAAATATCTCATTATAATATACTCCTTCTCTTTGTGTGAATCCTTTTGCCACAAGTTGTGCTTTGTATTTCTTCACATTCCTTCTAGAGTCATACTTTGTTTTGTAGACCCACTTACAACCTACTGTTTTGGATCCTTTGGGAATTTCCTCTAAGTCCCAAACCTCATTGGAACTCATCGACCTCATCTAATCTTCCAAGGCTTCTAGACACTTCGATGAGTGAGGGATACTCATGGCTTCTTCAAATGAAGTGGGATCATTCTCCATTTGAACTCTTTTTGTGTTAGATTGCTGAATTTCTAACTCTTTGAGACCTCCTAGGGGCCTCATGAACTGGCTCATCATGTGTCTCAACATGTGGCGTACCTATGGAGGTGGCTGCTTCTGCTCCATTTCGTGCTCAACAGTGGGTTTGGTCGGCTCCTGACGGACAGGTTCCGGATCCTCACTCATTATTGTCATGGGTGGAGTCACAACATGTGCTTGCACCACAACCACATGGGTTGTCGATGCATGAACAACAGGTAGTGAGAAGAATAGCTCCTGAATCATCGGATTAGGTGTATGCACCATCTTCTCCTCAAGATCAATTTTTTGAGATACCATGCTCCCCCTCGTCATTTCATCCTCTAAGAAGACAGTGTGTCTTGTTTCTACAAACTTTGTGTATCTGTATGGACAGTAGAAATGAAAACCTTTTGACTTTTCAGGATAGCCAATAAAATGTCAACTAACTATTTTAGGGTCAAGCTTTGAAATATTTGGATTGAACACTTTAGCCTCAGCCGGGCTCCCCCACACCCTTAGGTGATGTAGCGAGGGAACTCTTCATGTCCATATCTCATACGGTGTTTTGGGTACCGACTTTCTTGGTACTCTATTGAGAATATGAATGGCGATTTTTAACGCCTCCATCCACAATCCCAATGGTAAGGTGGAGTAACTCATCATGCTGCGCACCATATCCATAAGGGTACAGTTGCGCCTTTCAGCTACTCCATTTTGTTGAGTCTCGCCCAACATCGAATACTGGGCCACTATGCCTGCCTCATGTAAGAACCTTGCAAAAGGTTCAAGGACTTGGCCATATGGGGTGTGTCGGTTGTAGTACTCCCCTCCATGGTCAGACTTTACTATCTTTACTGTTTTGCTATGTTGGTTCTCAACTTCAGCTTTGAATATCTTAAATTTATCCAACGCTTCCGATCTTTCTTTAATTGGATAAATATATCCATATCGGGAGTAATCATCTATGAATGTTATGAACGAGTCATAACCATCCACACTTTTCTTAGAAACGGTCGACAAATGTCGGTGTGAATGATTTCAAGTGTTTCGGTTCTTCGATTTGCATCATTTTTTATTTGCTTTACATACTTTCCTTTAACACAATTGATGCATTGCTCTATGTCGGAGAACTCAAAAGGAGGAAGAATATCGTTTTTAACTAGTCTTTCTATTTTTCCCTCGAAATATGGCCTAAACGACAGTGTCATAATTTCGACAAGTCTTGAGTTCTCTTTCTTTTCTTTGGTTCCTTATCCGATGAGGAAACATTCTCTTTCACTTTACACACAGAATTAACTTTCTCGCGAGTGGATAATAAATAAATCTCATTGTGAAGGAAAGCAACACCCACACAATCTTTATTACAATAAATGGCACACTGGACATGTCCAAAATGACATTCATAGTTTACTTTGTCCAATCAAGACACATTTATTAAATTTCTATGCAAAGAAGGAACATAAAGAACACCCGTAAGAAAGATCATTGATCCATCGGCATGCTCCAAGGAGGTGTCACCAATGGCCTCAACATCCGCTTGGACTCCATTTGCGACTTCAACACATCCTTCATTTATTTTCATAGTCCTCGTCGAATGGAATCCCTATAAAGAATTTGCAACATGAACAGTTGCCCCTGAGTCAATTCACCAAGTAGATTTTGAAAACTGTGTATATAGGGATTCATTTATAAATGAAACAATATTGTTACTTTTCCTTGACATTAGCTCCTTTATAAAAACGAAGCAATCTTTCTTAAAATGCCCTTTCTTGCCGTAGTGAAGACAAGCATCTCTATTTCTGTTCACTGGGAGGGCAAGACTATGCTGAGGCTGATAGTGCATGAGAGCTTTACCATGTGGGTTAGAAGGGGAGCCATGGTTGCTTTGAGTGAAGTTCTTTTCTTGTTGTTGCCCTTCACTAGGTTCAACGAACCACCATTCTGGGCTTTGAACCTCTCCTCTTCTTGAGCACACATGGGGATGGTCTTTTCTATGTCCCATTTTTCAGGGGCCATGTTATTATTGACAACGAAGTTGTCAAACTGTTGAGGCAGTGATGCCATGACCAAGTGAACAAGCAGAGCAGGTTTTAGTTCCAGATCAGCATCCATGGGATTTAGTTTGGCAGCCATGTTTCTCATCCGGAGGATGTGCTCCCTGATGTCGTGTCCATCGCTGGTGTACTTTTCTTTCACCAGCTGCTTCAACAGCTAGGTTTCATATGTATTTGGCTCTTTATCTTTTCCAAGTACATACGATGGAGCCAACATAACTTGCTCGATCGTGTTTTTTATAAATGACATGCATTTATTGTTGGCATTCTGCCACTTTCTGTTCTCTAATGTATTGGACATCTCCAGCAGAGCATAGTCCCTTTGGTTTCTTTCCCATGCCGCATCATCATCATCATCAGCCTCTCGGATTGGCTCTGTTGGCTTGGTCTCAAGGACCCAGTCCACCTCGACAAATATGAAGGCCAAATCCACCTTCTTTCTCCACTCAGAGTAATTGTCACCTTTCAGTGTGGGGACAACCTTGATGCAACTCATCAAGAAATACCCTCCTTCGCCCTGGTTTGATGAACCAGTGGCATTGTCCATGGGGTCGACGGCGTATGCGTGGATAAGAGGTGGTGGTAGAGCTTCCTGTGGCTCAGCGCAGGTAACCCTAGATCGGAAGGGGTTGTAGGGAACCCTAGGTGGGGGTAGCGGTGGCGCGACGAATCTCGTAGTGCATGCCCCGGCCCCCACCTCCTCTTTATAGCGTTGTCACAGAGGCCCACCAACCATATGAGGATTGGGCGCCTCCGATCAGGGCGCGAATAAGGGTTGATCAATCTGATGTGATCGACCGTGGAGAGAGCAACTAACATAGTACACCGCGTACGCTTCTAAGATGCCATCGATTAATCGGGAAGAAAACAGAAGAGAAGTGGAAAAAGATCATGGCGGCCCGTCCTGCGACGTTCAAGCACGACCATGACTCGGGAGTTGTGTGAATTCAGAACTTACCAAAACTAGTCTACTAGGACTTCTAATAGGACACGTACATGCAAACATCCATGGACTAACACGACCGGAACTCAAACTTTTCAAGTCATGACCTACCGTCATGCAAGGAAAAAAACTAATTAACCTATTGTATAGAGATAAGATTATCGCTAACAATCTCTTCCTAATCTTGACTTGTCGTCTCCTGCTCTTGACTCATTGCAGCTTTACGTTACCTCTTTATCATCTTTGTTGTTGTCTGTAGAGTCGGTATGACCACGCAGACAACCTGTATTGCATCTCTATTGAACTTGCAGGCTGTGCCACCCTCGTTGCCGCACTCGTATGTGCCACCCCGCGCACTCGGTTCGGCAACACGCCCTGCAGTAGCAGGAGCGGCAGCGCGGCGAAGCTCCAGGATTTTCGGGTGCTGAAGCTCACTACGGGGCTCGCGGGCAGCAGGTTTGAATTTTGAACCCTGCCTCGCCACGGCGGCGCGCCGCCGGCCGCCATGGCTCTCCCCGCGGGATCTCTCCCTCTCCCCACCCCCCTCCGCTGGCTTGCCTCCGCGTCCTCGTGCTTCGCCGGGTGTCGGCAAGGGTGGTACCCCTCCGTCGTCGTGCTCCGGCCGGAGGACCGCCGGCTCGTGCTCCTCTCGGCGACGGGGGTCGTCATCGATGCTCGCGACCGGGCGGCGCTGAGTTAAATCGCCGGGCGGCTGGTCTTCTCCGCCCACATCGCCAAGGTCGGCGCGTGCTCCTTGCCGGCGTCGGCGCCTCTCCCTGCCCCCGCCCCCGCGCAGCCTGTGTCGAGGCCCCCTCGGCCGTTGTCGCCGGAGCGCGTAGCGGCCCTGGCGGACCTCCATGGACTCGCATGGGATGATGTGGAGGAGGAGGAGCCGGCTGGCGAGGAGCTCCCGCCGGTGCTGAAGCCGCCGTCCGGGGCATGGGCCCTTGTCCTGGAGGGGTCGCCGGCCGACGAGGAGGTAGGGGTGCCGACGGCGCGCTGCCCTTCCCGCCTCAGCCACCCGTCGTTGGCCGACTTCCTGCCGCTAGCGCGCGTGGCTCTGGTCCGCCCTCGCCGGCGGGGAGGTGGCTGGCCTCGGCCGCCTTGACGCCCAGGGTGGGTGGTTGGGCGCCAGAGGAGCGGGCGCTGATGGGCTGGTTGGCCGGGCCGCTCGTGGGCCGAGGCCCGCTGGCAGCCTGGTCGACCGGATCCCCACCGGCCCTTCTGGCCCTCGGCCCGCCCAGCCCACGAGGTCGCGGGGGGATAGGGTCGCGTGGCCCGACCTATCCCGCTTCCGCCGTTCTCCCGCCGCCGCGCCCTGAACCTCCTCCGCCGCCTCCCGCCGCCTGCCCCTGCTCCCTCCTCTCCCGCCAGATTTGGCTGCATCCATGGCCGTTCGCCCCCCGCAGCCCGCCTCCGCCGTCGCCCCGTCACGCGCCCGCCCCCCCGCGTCGGTCCCCTTCCCCGCGTCAGGCCTCTCCTCCCGCCGCTCCTCCCCTGCCCGTGGGGCCCCCTCCTCCCTGCGGGATCGTCGCCAGCCTCCAGCTCGCGGCCATGCGGTGCATACCGGCACCCCGGATGGAGAGCTCCCCCGCAGCAGCCCTGTCACCCTTCCCGCTCGCCTCCTCGGGCTCGCCGGAGGTTGGAGGAGTCCTCCCGCTTGCCTTCCCCGCGGCCAGACTTAGCACGGGAGGAGCACTTGCGAGCGGCGGCTCTCCACTCCAGGGATGCGGCCCTCTTGCTGACGGCGCGTCCGCCCGACTCCCGCCTGGCCTGCCTCCCGTGGGCGCGGCGGGTCGCCGGGACGGGGATATTGCCGAGTCATCGGCGCCCAAGAAGAAGAATCATAAATCCAAGAAGAAGAAGAAGAAGAAGAAGAAGAAGAAGAAGAAGAAGGTGGTGTCGGCTCCGTCGGCTGATCCCTCGGCGGTGGTCACCGCTGCCCCTGGTGTTCTGGGGCCGCACCCTGGGGCCGCGACTGCGGGACGCCCCGACGTGCTGCCCGCGGCTGCTATCCCCCTGCGCAGGGAGGCCCTGGAGTACTATGGCCATGGGGTGGATGGTGGGTTCTACGTCATTGACATGGGCGGCGTGCAGATGACTGTGCCGGAGACCCTGGCCATGGTGTCGATCCTCCCTGACCAGGCCCTCCCCCCGGGGCTGGTAGTCACGGAGGATCTGATCCAGGAGGAGCTCCGCGCGGTCCTGCCAGGACACCCCTGGCCAGTCCACCGGGTCTCGGCGTCTGAGTTCGCGGTTCACTTCCCCTCGGTGGCAATCCTACGCATGTGCGCTTGTGGCTCGTCTTTCACTCTGCCGCTTCACTAGCTGCGGGTGTCCATCCAGCCCTCCTCCGCCGCGCAGGAAACTGTGGCTACTCTCTCGGAGGTCTGGGTGCGGCTGTCGGGGCTTCCTCACGAGGCCCGGCGGCCTGAGGTGGTGGCCCTGGTGTCTCAGGCGGTGGGAAAACTCACGGAGTTAGACATGAGCTCCCTCCCGGGCCTCGGGCCGATTCGCCTCCGCTTGCTCTGCCCGGCGATCTCTGTGTTCCCGGTCTCCCTCCCTCGCGTGTTCTTCGACCGGGTGGGCCGGGACCTCCTGGTGGAGCTCGACGAGGTGTCGGGCCCTGGAGGAGCTCCCTCCCTACTCTGTCCCCGGCCCCCGACGCCGACGATTCTGGGCGCGGGGATGGGGGTCGGGGTGGGGGCTCGGAGGACAGCGACTCTCGGTCCGACCCCGCGTCTCCCCTGACCACCGACGCCTCGCCTCCCGCGTCGTCCCTGCCGCAGAAGGGCGACGCAGGGGGCCCCGTAGCCCTCCTCCGTGCTGCTTCTCCCCCAGGTCTCCCACCTCTGTCGCTGAGCGCCCCGGCCAAGCTGGCCCCGGTCGATGTCCCCCGCTGCTTCCGCCCCGACCCGTCGCTCTCCATCGACCTCCCCATCTCCCAATACGGCTCCAACCTTGGCGCGGGTGTGGGCCTGTCCCCTGTCGTCCCCCCCGCGGCACTGCTGTCCTCGGATGAGGACACTTCGGGGAGTGTGGGGCTGGTAGTCTGCTCTCCCCAGTCCCCTCGTTCCCCGGGGGTGGTCTACTACTCCCTCGCTCCGGATACTCCGGACCCCGCGGCGGTGGCCCCTGGAGACGTGGGCCTGCGCTCCCCGGGGGTGGGCCTGAAGCCCCGTCAGGCCAAGACACCCAGGCCTCCTCCGCCGCTGTCGTCCCGCCATAGTGTCCGCCTCGCAGGTGCGCGGGCTGGTCTCTCTGGCCCGGAGCCGACGGTGGCCGAGCGGGCCGCCCTTCGTGTCGCGGCGCGTGATGAGATCTCAGGTACTCCATCTGCCCCCTCTGCCCGCCCCCCTGATCATGGCCCTTCTGGTGCTTCTGGTTCTTCATTCTGTGTCTTGTCTGAGGTGTCGCTTGCCCACCTGGGGGAGGTGGCTGATGATTGTGGTATCGTGTTTCGTGGTGAGAAGGGACCACGGGTTGAGCAGCTAGCTGCCATTAAGGCGCGGGAGAGGTACGTGGGTGCGATCGCTGCGGCCCGAGCTCGCGATGCTCGGGAGCGTGAACGCGCCCAGATCCTGGCCGAGGCTGGGCCCTCTGGACCTGGCCCCAGCAGGGATCCCCCTCCCAGCCCTGATGAAGTGGCGGTGACCCTGGAGCGTGCCCCTAGGGGTAGGCCTCGGGGTAGACCTCCCAAGGCTGCCGCTTCCCGTCCCCGGGCCGGTCGTGCTCTTTCGGCCCCGCCAAGGGGGCCCCTGAGGCTTGAGGTCCCATATGGACCTCACCCGGGCCTTCAGGTCGTTCATCTGGAACATCCTGGGGTTCGTGCACGAAGGTCGCCGCCAGCAGATCAAGGAGTATATTCGCTTGGAAGCGCCGGATATTGTCGGCCTTCAGGAGACGATCCGCCGGGAATTCTCTATTGCTGAGCTTGAGGGTCTGTCTCGTCACAAGTTCTGCTGGACCTGGCTCCCGGCTAGTGGCCACTCGGGAGGCATCCTCCTTGGGGTCAAGGAGGATACCTTTGAGGTGGATGATATGGACCGCGGGGACTTCTTTGTGAGCATGTCTCTCACCCATAGACAAACCCGTTTCAAATGGGAAATGGTCATTGTCTATGGCCCCGCGGACCATAGGAGATCCGCTGAGTTCCTGCTCGAGCTTAAGATGAAAGTGGAGCGGGCTGAGATCCTGGTGGTCGTGGCCAGGGATTTCAACCTCATCCGCGTGGCAGAGGACAAGAGCTCGGCGAACGTGGATCTCCCTAGGATGTGGATGTTTAATGACTGCATCGCGGGCCTTGCTCTTCGTGAGATCGAGCGGGTGGGAGCTAGGTACACGTGGACCAATAAACAGCTTTCCCAGATTCACAGCGTCCTCGACCGTGCCTTTGTCTCTGTGGACTGGGAGGTGATGTTCCCGCTCTGCTCGCTGAGGGCTGTCACGCGGATTGGCTCCGACCATACCCCCCTCCTTCTTTCCTCGGGAGGGGGCAGCCCTCCTAGACTGAACCGCTTCCACTTTGAGTCCTTCTGGCTCCAGAAGCAGGGATTCGTGGAGGCAGTTCGGGCCAGGTGGCTGATGGCAGCCTCCTCCCCTCCCCGGGCGCACTCTGCGGTGGTTATCTGACATCATTGCACTAAGGTGTCCCGCCAGTTCATGCGCGGATGGGGCGCCAACCTGGGGGCGGAACTCCGTGCCCAGAAGGACTCTATCCTGCGGGAGATTCAGGACTTAGACCGGGAGGCTGACCTTGTTGGACTGTCATCTGAGGCCTGGGCCCATAGATACTCCCTGGAGACCTCCATTATGGAGATCTACCGGGGTGAGGAGGTGTTCTGGCGTCAACGGAGTCGCCAGAACTGGACGGTCCAGGGGGAATCGAACACGGCCTACTTCCATGCCATCGCAAATGGACGGAGGAGGAAGTGCTCGATCCCCTGCCTCTGGGAGGGGGGTCCTGTTGGACTCCCCGCAGGCGCTCTCCTCCCATATTTATTCCTTCTACAAAGCCCTCTTCTCTGCGGCCGATCCTCGCATCTCGCTTCATACCGACTGGATGTGGGGCTGGTCACCCACCGAGAACACGGACCTGACTCGCCCGTTTCTCGCTGAGGAGGTGTTGGCGGCCCTAAAGTTTATGAAGACGGGGTCGGCACCTAGCCCCGACGGCCTGCCGGTTAGTTTCCTGCAGGCTTTCTGGGGCCAGGCCCAGCCGGTGATCATGCGAATGTTCCAGGAGCTCTACACAGGACCCTGGTGATGTTGCGTCTGAACTTTGGTGTGATTACGTTGATCCCCAAGGTAGTTGGGGCCACCGATATCCGCCAATTCCGCTCCATCACAGTGATCAATGTCATCCAGCGTCTCTTTGCGAAGGTCTGCGCTCTCCGGCTTGCTCCTGTGCTGGAGAGGCTCACCCACCCCCTCCAGTTCGCTTTCTTGAAAGGACGCCTCATTCATGATGACGTCCTTGCCCTTCATGAGATCATCCATGAGGTCAAGTCACGCCATCAGAAAGCGGTGTTTCTCAAGTTGGACTTCCAGAAAGCCTACGATAGGTTGGACTGGAGGTTTCTGCGACTTGTCCTGGAAAGGAGGGGGTTTGATGACCGTATGATTTGCTGGATTATGCAGTTTTTGATGAGTGGGAGGACGGCGATCAACATCAATGGGGAGATTGGCCCCTACTTTCCCCCATCTTGTGGGGTGAGGCAAGGGGACCCGATCTCCCCCCTCCTCTTTAACGCCGCGGGGGATTCCCTAGCAGAGATTTTGGATAGAGCCAAACTCGCTGGCCACATCACGGGTGTGGTAGGGCATCTGATCTCGGGAGGGGGTATTTCTCATCTGCAGTACGCGGATGATACCTTGATCATGGTTCATGGTTCGGTCCTCGACATTCGGAATTTGAAGTTCCTGCTCCTCTACTTCGAGGCCATGTCAGGTGTAACACCCTCAGAATCGGACCTATGCAAGTTTGAGCAAAATTCGCCAAACCCGCATAGAAACGATTCAAAGGTGCCCACCAGGCACTTTCGTGCGGGTGGAAAACGAAGTAATAACATTACACAACAGTCCTCGATGGGACCCACGTAATATATATAACAATGACTCAATGAGTCAAGAATACGATATACAAAGACAAAGATCCAAATCACCTTGAAAATGATAGAGTCCGACTACGGACAAGATGCAAATGGGGCTAAGAGCCACGAAGAGTAACCAATGGCGTCCATAACCCTGCCTGTGCCAAGCCGGAAGGGTAACCCCGCTAACGGCGTCGATCTCAAAACCTGCTTAAACAAAAGGGTGCGGCAAAGGGCAAAGGAAAAAGAGGCGTCGATCGAGGCCAAGACACGGCGAGGCTAGAATCCGCGGTCCTCGCCTACATAGGTATGGTGGATCGAGCGGCGAAAGATGCACTAAACAACCTATAGAGACTCGATACAACTGGCGGCAATCAGAGAGGGGTAAGAAAGATCTATCCGGATCCAACCTGAGGCTAACACCATACAAACCCATCCTGGTGTTTCCCCCTCGAGACCAAACGAGGAAGTCAACCGAGGAACTCACACAGTTGGCAGTTTTACTTATTCAGTTATCGTTGCAGCAATTACTAGTCAGGTTAAAGATAGTCGTCCTGATGAAAATAAGCAGTGGGCCCTTTTAGTTAACCATTCCGTTATAGTTGCAGCAATTACTAATCAGATACAGATGGCATGATATAATCCCAAAACCCAGCAGTTGTTGGTACTTTTATTCAGCCATTCCGTTGTAGTTGCAATACTTACTAGTCAGGTACAATGGTCGCAAGCGACACTCCAACCAAGCAATTGTGGGCAGTATTAATTAGCCATTCCATTATAGTGAAGCTGATTACTAGTCATTATAAGTCAAATTTATAGCAGTAAACTTTAGTTATGCTTGTCTATGATCGAGATACTGTGCTCCAAGTCGTCCATATCCATGACACGGCTTTGAGAAAGTTTTACCCGGCGGGTGCACCAATAGCAACACACGCCGATCAACCTCGAAAAACCAAAACAAAACCCAACGAGGCTTTCACGATCGAACAATCACAGATTGAAATATTTCAGGGGCCACCCTTTGAGTAGATCCCAACGAAGTAAGCTAGCTTCGAGACGGCCTCAAGGTTAGCGCCAATGGTCAGAAGCGATCGGGAACCCAAAACTCGGGTGTCGATAAGCGTAATCACTCCGCCTTCCTAAACAGTACAGTGTGCTATCTGTCGCACAATTTAAATACAGAAAGTAGCATGGCATAAGTACAGGATCGTAAATAAAACCTCAAACTAGTTTGTGGCCCCAAGAAATAAGACTGAATCAAGCTCTGGCTCAGGGGGGTCCCATATACCTCCCGGATGTGGATAGCGCGATAAATCAAGGAACATGTATCAAGTACTCGGGGTCTTACGGGACACAAGTGGGCGTTCGGAAACCAAATGTTATCTATCACCCACCGATGCCTCTGCTTATTCAATTTTAGTTGTTAAACAGGAATTTAAAGTGGACGATAAGTAAAACTATGATCATCTCCAACATCAACATGCGGCAATATATCAACAACTGTGGCAATTGACAACACGCAACAGCACTTAAGCAAGCGTCTACGGCGCGCAAGTCCAACTATCTACCAAACAACAAGTAATAGGATGTGTCCAAGGCAATATAGGGCTGCAAGGGATTTCACGGGTACGAAAACTAGAGCATCGCAACACAGATAGCAATAGATCAACAGGAAAGAGTAAATTACTATAAAAGTAAGATATGTAGAAAGGGGGAGATGCTCGCCTGAAAACATTGTCGAAGGGTTCAACCGATGATCGGGGCGAAGCTCACATCAACTCAACGGCCTTATCCGCGAAGAAGCAAAACACTATAAGAAACACCGGATGTAGTATTTAATACAACGGCAGAAGATCGGCATGATGCATGTATGATGTATGGCATGGCAAGGACGCGATGCAATTAGGTCATATTAAGCGGAACCGGGGTCCCGATAATTAATTAGGTGGTACAAGTTGTTTAGATCCCCCGCAAGTTAAATGTTGTTTAGCAAAGCAACAGATGGAACTGGTTCGCTACACATGTTTAAATGAGGCCAATATAAGACTAGATTTGCCCGCATATGGGCCCCATATTTAATTATTAGGTGAATCGGCATAAGGCCCCCAAACCAATGTGATGCATGCGAGATGACAATTTAATATGCGACAAGTTATATTATGTTATAAAATAGGGTTTTCGGGAAGAGGTTCACACATTAGGGTTCTCGACGATCTTGGTTCCGGGGTTCGGGGTCCGGTCTCGGGGTCCAGGGTCCGGTCTCGGGGTTCGACGGAACGTTCTCGGCTCCGGGGTTAGGGTCTTGGCGCATCCGGGGTCTCGGTGTCCGGGGTGAAGCACTCGGCGTCCTCGAGGGAGTCCTTGTCGCACATGTGTCCTTCGGGTTCTACGTCGATGATCTTGTCGTCGAGAAGAACTTGCCGGGTCCGCGTGTCGGGTCGGTCTTGGCGTTCGGGTGAAGCACTTGGCGTTCTGCGTCGATGTTCTTATCGTCCGGGTTCTCGAGCATCGCATCCGAGAAGGAGTACTTGGCGTCCACCGGTTCCTTGTCGACGACCTTGTTTTCCTCGATGGCGAACTCGTCGTATCCGTGGCGTGGTTCTTGTCGGGGTTCTCGGCTCCGGGCGCCGGGGTCGGCTTCGGGGTGATCTATCCTCGGATGGTCTTGGCCGCGACATCAGTGATGCAGATCTCGGACTGGTGCATCGGCACATGGCGCCTTGCCTGGTTTGGGGCATCCCCATCTTAGCATCACCACAAGATACCAGCAGCAGCCACTTCGGTGTAGGTCCTTGGCGTGGTGCTCCTGTCGGGTCGAGGCCGAGGCAGCAAGCACGCAGGGCGGCGCCGAACTTCGCCGGGCGGCACGGAGGCGACGGGAGGGTAGCAACAGAAGGTCGACGGGGCTCCAGCGGGCGCGGGCAGGTGAAACACGTCGCTGGGGTTCGGGCCGACGGCGCGCACGCTGGAGGCAAGTTTCCGCGGGCCGGTTGACGGGCGGGCCGGCTCGAGCTGGCGGAGCTCGGGCGCAGGACGGGCGGAGGGCTCGGATGCGCGCCACGAACGGCGGGGCCGAGCTCAGCTGGCCGAGGGCTCGAAGGGGCGACCGGAGGGGAGGCGCGGGCGGCGTGGCTCATGACGAGGCGCTGGGGCTGCGCTGTGGTCGGAGGCGAGGGCAGTGCAGGCGGCGCGAGGTCTGGCTGGCGAAGCGTGGGCGCCGCCGAGACGCAGAGGGCGGCTGGCGGCCGGATGGGCGGCATGAGGAGAGGAGGACCGCGGTGGCCGCGGTTGGCGAGGTGCGAGGCATGGACGCTGTGCGCAGCCGGCCGGAGAGGACGCCGAGGAGGCGGGTCGGCCGAACAGAGGGCGCCGGGCGACGGGCACATGGAGGCGACGACGGCGAGATGCGAGGCTGGCCGAGTCGGCGGGGCCCGAGCGAGCGGGCGACGGGGAGGCTTGGCATGCTGGGGTGCGGCGAGAGAGGAAGGAGGAGGAAGGAGAAGGATCCCGGCAGCGTGGGCACGGGCGCGGGTCAGGTGGTGGGCCACGGGAGGGGCCAGCTGGGGGGGTGTGTGAACGCAGAAAAGAGGGGAGGAGGCGAGGTTCGGCGGGATGGGATCGAGGTGGGGCCATGTGGACTGGGTGGCAGGCGTGGAGTGAGTGAGAGGGTGAGAGAGAGAGGAAAAGGGAGAGGGGGTGACGTGGCGGAGGTGATTGGGTGAGGGAGAGGGGAGATGAGGTGGCGAAGTCGATTGGGTGGAGTGAGGTGGCCAGGGGTGTGGGTAGGATAGTGGGTAGCTTTAGGATTTAGGGCGGTGCTTGGACCGATTCAAAACTGGGGTGGTCGTTGTCGATCCGCCCGCTCGATCGCCTACTAAAACAATTAATTAAATATTTATTTTCAAACAGCGCTTTTGCAATCCGACAGCGGACAAAACAAAATATTCCGGGGACCCGGTTTTCGGTGTTTGAATAAGATGGGGCGTTTTAGAAAACAAAACGGGCTTTGCGAAATAGTTTTGGCAAACAATGCATGAGGATGACGATGCAATGCACAAATTCAACGCGATTTTCTAGTAGTGGTTTTGCGGGATGCCACATCAGGGCTCTCGATCAACTTCGACAAGAGCGAGGTCATGGTACTAGGATTTGACGACATCGACCGGCAGCGGATTGCTGACAACCTCAACTGCTGCTTGGCGGAGTTCCCCATTACCTACTTGGGGTTCCCCATGCGATAGTCCAGTGTGTTGATCAAGGACCTCACTCCCCTGGTTACGCATGTGCGCTCCAGAGCGGAGCCGTGGCGCGCGCGTCTCACGTCGAAGGGGAGCAAAACGGTCCTAATCAATTCCTGCCTCTCGAGTCTTCCCATGTATCAGATGGGACTCTACCTGCTGCCCGAGGGAGTCCATGCCGACTTTGCTAAGGAGTTGTCACGATTCTCTTGGCCAGCTCGGGACGGTCACCAGAGATACCATATGGTGAAGTGGGCGGACGTTTGCGCCCCCAAATGTTTTGGGGGCATAGGTATCCTGGATTCCCGGCGCTTCAATGTGGCCCTGATGTTGAAATGGGTATGGCGCATCTTGAGGGACGACGGGGGCCTGTGGCTTCAGCTGATCAAGGCCAAATACCTCCGCGGTCGGCCTCTCTTGGCATGCGAGCGGCGGGAGGGGTCTCAGTTCTAGAGATCCATCCAGGACATTAAGCACTACATTGGCCGTGGGATCTCTTTCGTGGCTGGGGACGGCCAGGGGACCCGCTTCTGGCTCGACCCTTGGCTGCTCCCGGTTCCACTGGGGATCCACTTCCCCACCCTCTTTGCTATCTCGGCCTCCCCGGCGTCGCTTATCGCGGAGAACTTCCGGGATGGTTCCTGGAACCTCCTGTTCCGCCGCATCTTCAACGTGGTGGAGACGAGCGAGTTCCAGAGCCTGATGGGGTCCTTGCCCGCCTCACTCTCCGAGGAGAAGGATGCGGCCACATGGCTGCTCCTCCCCTCTGGGGAGTTCTCGGTGAGCTCGGCCTATAAGGCCCTCTTTCAGGGCCCGGAGAGGTCGTGGTCGGCCCCCCTTTGGAAAGCCCCCGCCTTAGCATTCAGATTCGTCGCAACTTCTCCGGGACCGCTTGCCTCGGGGTGGAAGTCTCTGCAACGTCCCGGCGACTGCCCCCTATGTGGGACACCGGAGTCGTGCGCTCATATTATGTTCTCGTGCTCCGCGGCACAGTTCTTATGGAGTTTTGTTCGCTAGGCTCTGGGCCCGGCTTGGCAGGCGTAGGAACTGGGAGAGTTCCTGCAGGCCCAGGCAAAACGGACCGGAGGAGGACGCCGCCTCTTCTGGCTCCTCTTCGCTGCTCTATCTTGGACGCTGGGGATTGTGCGCAACAAGATGGTGATCGAACGGATTTTCCCCACCCGGGCGTCTGACTCTGTTTTTACTTTGCTTGCCTTTCTACAGCAGTGGTCCCCCCTGGTGCGCCCGCGTGACCGCGTCGGGTTCAAGTCTTCGCTTCAGGCGCTACGTACTGCGGCGCTCCCCTTTGCGGCACCATCGTCGGCGGCCCACGCTCCTCCCCAGCCCCCTTCGCCATGATGGCCGCCATGTTGGCGGCCGCCTTTCTTGGCCCCCCCCCCCCCCCCTCCTTTTTTTGCCTTCTCCTCTTGGGCATTGATGTGCTCTGGCCCAGCGTTCTTTTGACTTGTTTCTTGTTTCTGTTTTTGCTTTGGCTTCAGCCGTGTGGATGTTATGTCCGGATATGTATTTGGATTTTGCTTTATATATAAAGGGGGACGCGAGTGGCACCGGCTAAACACGACACAGCGCATGCACGCGCGCTAACTCATACCCCGACCAGGCTTGTATGCCGCCTATGGATGGGACTGGGAGGGACCGTCCGGGCCTCTTCTTCTCCCACGGGCGGCCACGGATACCAGCTACCGAGCGGGCAAAAGGCGGTGCCAACTGAAAGGGCGCGCGAGCCCGGAAACGGGATGGATCGTACTACGTGGCGGTGGGAGCTCCGGGTTTGGGGTTCCCCGTGGCCGTGGCCGTGGCCGTGATGATGAAGCGGCCTGGGCGATCACACCGTACCCGCCCATAATGCCCATCTCGATCGGCGTGTTCCTCCGCGCGGGCGCACCATCATGCCCGCCCGTCGCCTTTCCATGCGCTGCACTGCGAGCTGGCTGGCTGGCTGGCTATTATCCCGGTTCTGGTCTGGCCGCGGCGAAGCAGCGTCACGTTACAGCGATCGCCACGCTCATCTGCTGCTAGCGCTACTGTTCAAATCTCTCGCTATATTGATGGCTTTAACTTTAGCTAGATTCGTATGTATTTAGTTAATTATTTATACTAGATGTATTCTTACCTAAATAAAATTGATGCTATTAATGTGGACCGCTCGTCTGAACCATATTTAGACACTCGATCAAATTCGTTTGGCCTCTAATAAAGTAAGACTAATTTCAGCTCGATCAAATTCTTTTCTACTCCCTCGGTCCTAAAATAAATGTCTTAGATTTTTCAAAATTTAAATAAATCTAAATATTAAATAGTGTCTAAATTCATTAAAAAATTTCAAATATGAGACATCTATTTTAGGACGGAAGGAATAACACATTTAGACGGAACTTAATCAGAGTGACTGTTAAGTCAGCTTTCAGAAAATCTAGCGATCTAACTCCATGCGGCAAATTGCGGCCGATAAAGAAAGAAGAAGCAGAGATATACTCCGTCCGATTTATATTACTTGTCACTACAATAAATATATTTAAATATATTTTAGTGTTAGATACATCTATTTCAATGATAAGTAATATGAATCAGAGAAAGTATTATATATATTGTCCGCATGTCTGTCAATCGACTGTAGGAGTGTATCCTGTATCAGTGCGGAACCGAAACCTTTGTACACGGATCGATCGGACGCATGAGCGTGACTCTGATATCTCTATGGAAAAGCCGGCGGCCGGCGCTTCGGTGCTTTCGCTACGACTTGCATGCGGTTCCGGTCTCATGATAAATCATGTCCTGCTTTTCCCTTTCTCTTTCGGGGTGTTCCTGGGAATGATCATGCCAGCCAGTTTGATGTGGTATGCTACTATGCTATGCGATATTCCTGTCACCTTATCGTGCCGGCCGACAGTGCTCCATGATTCGCTGCGGTCCAGTTCTCGGCCAATGACTACAATCGACCTACTACTAACAAATAAATAAATATACGAAGAGTGACGGCTAATTCTAGAAGAAAAATGCTTTTAAATCCGACAATACCTACTTGATTGGTTGTACCAAACCGACCTCTAATTGCAAATTTGGTCTGCACGGTATCAAAAAGGACTAGTATTGGTCAGTGATATATCAACTCACTAGTGGAAACAAGGCCTTTGATTGAGGTTGGAAATGGGTTTTAACACCAGTTCTTCTACGAACTGGTGTCGGTGTTAAAGGTGGACGCCCGTATCAGCGTGGTCCAGAAAGAAAAAAAAACACCCCTTTAACAACGGTTCGAGCCACGAACCGGTGTTAAAGGCCCTGCACCAGTGGCCCGTGCAGCCCCCCTTTAACACCGATTCGTGCTTGAACCGGTGTTAAAGTGGTGCGTCTATATAACACACCGCAGCCCACACCCCTCTCTCTTATTTTTTCACTCTCTCATTTTGGAGCTTAGCAAGAGGGTGAGAGATGTGCTAGTTTGTGTTTTTTTTCTATGCACAAGAGGTGTTCGGTGAAATGTCCGAGAGCTCGAATGCAACTTTATCTTTTCATGTGTCATTGATGTACTGTATAAGTGGTCATCTCCCTATTAATTTTGATATACTATATAATGCAGATAAACCGGCAATGGATGTACGGTGACCGAAGCACTTTCGAGTACATTACGGGCCTCCAAATTTCATCGTCATAGGACTACTAGTAGAAAAAAGGGCTTTGGTTCGATCTAGAGTCTGATACTAGTCCCGATTTATTACCGGTCGGGACTAGTATGAGCATTAGTCCCGGTTCGTGCTGTTTTTAGCGGCTAAAAGCCGAGAAAACTCTAGTTCCGGGTCATTTCGGACCTTTAGTCCCGGGTCGTGATACGGCTCGGGACTAAAGGTGTACGAGCGCGAATAACACCCTTTAGTCCCGGGTCGTGATACGGTCCGAGACTAAAGGAGTGCGAACGTGGGCAACTTAAAATTGCTATAACTTTTGCGTACGATGTCGAAAAAAATGTACAAGCTATCAAAATGTGTGGATAAAGATTTTGAGTTTGATTTCAACAGCCTTATTTGGATTACTCACATTTTTAGATTTTTAAAATTATAAATAATGGATGCCTCACATTTTTCTGATTCTTTTACATTTTTAAATTTTGAAAAGGGGAAAAGTTATTTAAAAGAATTAATTTTTTAGCAATTTTTATGCCATATTTTGATTCCTCACATTTTTCTGATAATAATGAATATATTATTTATTGAATTTCGATTTACATATTTAAATATATTATTTATGCCATATTGATACAATTGTCAGACGGTATTGACGTGTTCAAATGGAAATTATTAGAAAGTGATAAATTTTCTATTGGCTCACTATATAAAGCCTTGGTCCAACCTGATATCCCGGTCGATGATAATAGTAAAATTTAGAAAATGAAAATACCCCTTAAGACGAAGATATTTGCTTGGTATCTATGGAAAGGGGTAATTCTAACAAAAGATAATCTTACAAAGAGGAATTGGCATGGAAGTACACAATGTGTTTTTGTCATCAAGATGAGACAATTCGCCATTTATTCTTCTATTGCAAATTTGCTCGCTCTATATGGTCATTCATCCAAATAGCTTCTGGTTTATCTCCGCCACGTTCTGTAACCAATGTTTTTGGTAATTGGTTGCACGGAATTGTTGATAAGTATAGAACTTTGTTTAGGGTGGGAGTGCTTGCCATTATATGGTCGCTATGGCTTTGTAGAAATGACAAGATTTTTAATAACATTGTGTCTTCTCCTCTGCACGTTATCTATCGAGCCACGGCTATCCTCCGATCATGAAATATTGTCCAACGCATGGAGTTTCGCGACTTATTTATGAAGGAATGTACGCGATTGGAGGACACGACGAGGGATATTTTTTTCCGACATGGATGGCCGCGTGATCTGAGGATTGATCTATCTTAGATTCTAGACATTTATTTACATAGTACATTTGTGTAATGCTTGTCTACTTTTTACCTTACTTATGTCGTTCGTGTGGCTGTGTGCATCTTGGTTATGCAGAGGCCGGGTGTAAACATTAAACAATTAATAAATGTGCCCATTTCCAAAAAATATGAATAAAAGGCAAAAAAATGAATAAAATATTATTATTACTTATTTATTGTTGTTTACTTAAATATTTGTTTGTAATTTCGAAAAATAAAAATGTATGATTTATCGATATGGGCTAATAGGATTGATATGATAGTGTTAACAAAGGTATAAATGGGCTTCGTGCAAGGACATTCTGATGGAACAGAGAAGTTAAGCGTGTTGGGGATGGAGTAGTAGTGCTAGGATGGGTAACCGATCGGAAAGTTTGACCACAAGTGTAATTTGACCTAAGATTAAGTATAGTTAGTGTTAAAAATGTTTTAAGTGAGAAAATTAACGAGTCAAATAATTTAAAAGTTTACGAAAAAAATTCAAAAACAAATTTTTAAGTAGAAATAAAAAAATTTGAAAAAAAATCTCTAATCCCGGACCGTATTATGATCCGGGACTAAAGATTCTCTATTCTCCGCGCTAAAAAAACGACAATGCGGGATCGTCTAGTCCCGGGTTATAGCAAACCAGGACTAAAGGTAAGGACCTTTAGTCCCGATTTTGCTGTCCCGAATGCAAAACCGGGACAAAAGGCCTTTATAATCCGGAACTATAGACCCTTTTTCTATACTAGTGGACTCTCACGATGACCCCAAAAATACTCCACAGAAAATGGGTTTCCGTACAGACACTAATCAGTATTAGGACTTATATTATGGACCGCTTGACTCATGTGTGTATGATGGTAGTCTAGGTCTCGAAACGTTCTCTAACAGCAGTCTGTTATACTGAACCGTCATTGTATGAACATTCACTACACGAAACATCTGTTCAAGTTTGCATTGGAACGAATAACAAGAACGTGCTTGTAGAACGAATAATTTTAGGGTGAAAAGCACAACCTTAACATTGGGTGGCCTCCTTATATTGACATGCAATCCGTTCACTAGTAGAAAAAAAGTCATTCGTTCATCCCAGATCGGAGCATTACTCCCGGTTATGGTTGCAACCGGGACTAATGTGAGCATTAGTCCCGGTTCCAACGGCTAGAACGCCAGTAATCTTTAGGCCCGGGTCAAACGGGACTTTTAGTCCCGGTTCGTATCACCAACCGGGACTAAAAGGATGCCCCCAAACGGGACTAAAGGTGTGACCTTTAGTCCCGGTTCGTATTACCAACCCGGAATAAAGAAAGTGGGCAAAAAAATTCTTAAGTTCTGCCGTGGCAGTAAAACGGGCACAAATCCTTTTGGGGATCGTCTTTTCTAGATTCAAAATCATGCCGAAAAATTATAAAAAATTATAAAAATAAAATTTTCAAACTGTAGTTATATTAAGTGATTTAGTTGTTACGAAAATTAATAAATATAAATTTCGTCATAATTTACAAAAATAATGTTTTAAAAAATTTAAATGGCCATAACTTTTGCATACGATATAAAAAAGTACAGCCTATCAAAACGTGCAGAAAAAATTAGCTCTTTGATTTCAACATCCCTAGGCCATTTTGGATTCTTAAAATTCGAAAAGAAAAAAAATATTTCAGAAATTAAATTATTTTAGTATTTTTATGTCATATTTGAATTCCTCACATTTTTCTAATAATAATGGATATATTATTTGTCAAATTTGAAGATATTATTTATGTCATATTAAATGAATAAATTAGCAAAAAATGAATAAAATATTAATTTAATTAGTTTTTAATTTCATTAGAATAAAATATTATTATTACTTATTTATTGTTGTTTACTAAAAGTAGTTGTTCTTAATTTTAAAAGATAAAAATGTGTCACATATTGATATGAGTTAGGATTGATATACTAGTCTTGACAACAATGTATAAGGGTCATTCGCGCTGGGTGGGAGAGATGGAATGGAGAAGTTAAACGTGCTGGAGTTGGAGTAGTGCTAGGATGGGTGAGAGTAGTGCTAAGATGGGTGACCGGTCGAAAAGTTTGACCGTAAGTATGATTTGACCTAGGATTAAGTATAATTAGTGTTAAAAATAAAATATGTGGGAGATTAACGAGTCAAACAATTCAAAAGTTTAAGAAAAAATTAAAAAAAATTGGAAAAAAAACCTTTAGGCCAGGTTCGTATTACAAACCGGGACTAAAGATTCCGTGCGCTCGACGCTCCCCGTGAGCGTCTTTAGTCCCGGTTTGCGGCCGAACCGGGACTAAAGGCCTACCTCTTTAGTCCCGATTTTGTAGTCCTGGTTGGGAAACCGGGACTAAAGGCCTTTAAAAACCGGGATAGATAGCACGTCTTCCACTAGTGGTTATAGGGGATAGTATACAACACGGTACATATACAAGAGTCCTAAATATGTACTCTACCATCCTCCCTCAATCTCAACTATGGGAACCATGTGAAGATTGCACTCATGGAACATTGGAGGTGATAGCGGCTTCGTCAAGATATCTATAGGCTAATCTCTGGAAGCAATAAACCTAACCTGTAATAATTTATGAGCGACACGTTCACGAACAAAATGAAAATCAACCTTAATATATTTTGTTCGTGCATGAAAGACTGGGTTGGAAGAAAGATAGGTAGCTCCAATATTGTCACACCACAATACATATGGAGAATCCTGTTGAACCCCCAGTTCCTTAAGTAAAGCGCTCATCCAGATCAATTCAGTAGTTGCATTCGCAACAACTTTATACTTAGTCTCTGTGCTAGAACGAGACACGGTAGCCTGCTTGCGAGAACTCCAGGCAATCAAATTCTCACCATGAAAGAGAGCATATCCTCCCATTGATCGCCTGTCTCCAACATCTCTAGCCCAATCAACATCACAGTAAACAGCCACATCACTAGACAGTGTAGGACAAAGAAGTCCATGATCAAGAGTATCATTAACAAACCTCAGGATCCTCTTAACCGTAGACCAATGTTCTTCAGCAAGCATGTGAAGAAACAGAACGATATCGCTAACCTCCTCTCGTGGAGTACCCCTGTATGGCTCAGGATCCTCCGCCGCTAACCTCCCTTTCCTAATCCCTTCTCTCTGCTGCTTGGCCGGGTCATGGCGGCGCCTGCACCGAACGGTGCTAGGGGAGGCTGGGGATGGGTTGTCGGGGATGGACGTGGGCGGTGGTCGGGGCGGCTTTCCCGGCCTGGCGGCTGTAGGGGTTCGTAGCATGGAAAACAAAATTTTCTATCGCATGCACACAAACAAGCCAAGATCTATCCACTAGATTGTAGCAACGAGTGGATAGAGGAACTCACCCTCGAAGATTCCAAAGCGGTTAACGAGAGAAGATTCAAGTGGGTGATGTAGTCGTACACTTCCGATCTCAAGATCGCGTAGACGATCCTTCCCAAGGCTGCGTTAAGCGGCGCTCGCAATCGGTCACACGTTCGACTGATTTAAGACCTTCCTCTCCCTTGTTCCAGCAGGCAGCGGAGGTTGTAGCACTCTCCTCGTGATTCCGGTAGCACGACGGCATGGTACCGGAAGTAGAGGGGAGATCTCGCAGGCCTTCGCCTTAAGCCGGAGCAAGTATGGTGGACTATGAGAGAGCCCTCGGTGTTATAGGGTTTAGACACAGCAAGGAGGGATGCTAGGGCCGGCGGCTAGGGCTTGGAGGTGCCCAAGTCGGCGTCTAGGGGAGAAACCCTAGGCAACGACGGCTAGGGTTAGGTTTAGAGGGGGCAATCTTGTGTGCTAGGAGGGGAGCCCTGCCCCTCCTCTTATAGGAGGGAGGCGCCGGCCAAGGGGAGGGGAATCCCTCCCCAACTCGGATCCCAAGTGGTCCGGCGATGGAGGAGGGACTCCTCCCCAACTCGGTTTCCACCTCCCTCTCCACTTCCCAAAATTAGCCATTTGACTTTCAAATTGGCGTTTGACTTTTCAAACAAGGATTTGATTAAACCCTCTATTTTGTTCAGCGATGACACTTAGTACATGATGCAATCATACCAACTTGATATAACACATTCATGTACCCTTCCCCTTCGGAGTGCCGGACATTCCGGAACCTTCTAGAACATTCCCGATGAAAGCACCGGAACCATTCCCCAACTCCGAAACAGGACTTTCCTTATATGAATATTATTCTCCGGACCATTCCGGATCTCCTCGTGATATCCCGGATCCCATCCGAGACTCCGAACAACATTCGGTCTCTTACTCATCATTCCATAACTACTCAATAACATCGAATCCTTAAGTGTGTCTCCCTACGGTTCGTGAATTATGCGGACATGGTCGAAACACTTCTCCGAACAATAACCAATAGAGGAATATGGAAATTCATATGGCTCCCACATATTTCTACGATTACTTTGCGATCGAATGAACCACTTACATACGATACCAATTTCCCTTTGTCTCACGATAGTTTACTTATCCGAGGTTTTGATCGTCGGTATCTCTGCATACCTAGTTCAACCTTGTTACCGATAAGTACTCTTTTCTCATTCCCGTGGTATGTGATCCCTTGTGATCCAGTCACATGCTTGCAAGCTAATTGGATGACATTCCACCGAGAGGGCCCAGAGTATATCTATCCGTCATATGGATGGACAAATCCCACTCTTGATCCATGTGCCTCAACACATACTTTCCGAACACTCAATGCCACTTTTATAGCCACCCAGTTACGTGTGGTGTTTGATGTCATCAAAGCATCCTTCCGGTGACGGTGATTAACATGATCTCATGGTCGAAGGAATTAGGTTACTATGTATCAGAAAGCTTATAGCAAATGAACTATATTAAATGACTTGATCTTTATGCTACGCTTATCTATAGGAGTATGTCCATCACATCATTCTCCTAATGATATGACCCTGTTGTTAATAACATCTCTATGTTCATGATCAGGAAACCATGATCATATATTAACCAACAAGCTAGTTTAACAAGAGGCTTTACTAGGGACTCTTTTATGTTTACAAATCACACAAGTATTAATGTTTCCGGTTAATACAATTATAGCATGGTATGTAAACATTTATCATAATTATGAAGATATGATAATAACCACTTTATTATTGCCTCTTGGGCATATCTCCAACAATATCCCACTTGCACTAGAGTCAATAATCTAGTTTCAAACCTTTGTGTATTCAACACCTATGGCTTTCCGGTGTTGTAAGTACACGTTTGCTAGTGGTCAACTGATCTCCGGATCTGACACTTCCAGGTCTGTGTGTAATTGCATGTCTTTGCGTCTCTACGCATCACTCATTCTCTAATGAGATGGCTTTGTATAAATTTGGTCCTTTGGTGAGACCTTTAGTTCTTTGGGGTTAAAACATGTTGATAATATTGTCGTACAATATATCTTCATAGCATTATCCCTGTTGTGAACTACACCTAGTTTGATAACAAACTACTTGACACAAATGTCCTCTTCTGCTGCTATAATAGCAGTCATATACTTAGCCTTTTGTTGTAGTATCTGTCACAATGTCTTAACTTTGGAACTCATCCAAATCCATTATTGAACTTACTTTCCATTATATTGTGCCACCCTTAGTTTAGATTGAGATAAACTTAATTTGTACTTTGTGACAAAACTAGTATCAATGTAGTACTTTTACAATGAACTAACCATCTATTTGTCACTTCTATAAAAAATATACCCTTAGTTCTTCCAAAAGATCATAAGAATATCCTTACTATTGTCCAATGATCAACTTATGAATCATTTTGGTATATGCTCATAACATTTAGAGTATAGGACATATCTGGATTTGTACATATCACAGTATAATTGATATAAATACTCTTTGTGATTTCATACATCAAGTATCAATATATACTTGAATCTTTGTTTCACTTACCCAGTGTCAATACACTTGAATATATCATCAATATTGAACTCATTCAATCCTTTCTGTGTGACAAGAACCTTTCTTGTAGTTTCTATATTGAACTCATTCAATACATCATCTATGTACTTTCGGCACAACCATATTAGCGTATATTGATGCCAAATATTTGGGTTTTGCCTAAGTCTTTCATCGGGATGAAATTCTTAATATGTGTTAATAAAATATACATCATTTCTAATCAATAATATGTCTTCCACATAATGTATTAGAAACATGTCTTAGCGCTCCCACTTAATTTCTTGCAAATGCAAGCATCTTCATTGTCTCTGATGAATTTAAACTATTTTAACAGTTTCATCATAGTGAAGATTCCAACTCCGCGATGCTCACTTCAACCATTGAAGTTTGCATATGCTTTTAGCATCCTTTGAATTAACAAAAACCCTATGGACCGTGTTATGCACATGTCCTAGGTAACAATTCTATTAGAAGAACTTGTTTTGTTTATTCAACTACCACATAACAAAATTATATGTAGTGGTTGCTACATTAATCCGTCTAGACTAAATATCGCTTATGAAAGATCAAATCTTGTCATGTTCAACCTTTGAACATTGTTGTGAACTCTTTCCCAACATGTCGACTATTTCATAGATGTGCAACATCCATGTCTATTTTTTATAGATCCAAACACAACTGTAAGGTCTTACACCTTTCTCGAGGGTCCTTCAAGTTCAAAACTTGATTTCTTGTGTATGGAACTATCACAGATTTTATGGCTTCAAGCCATTTTACGGAGTCAGGGCCCATCATCACTTCTTTGCATGTAGTCATGTTCATTATTCTCAAATAATGATTCAACCCTCAAATCTTGATATTTGATTGTTTACCCGACCTACTTGGTTCAATAGGAACTTAGATCTCCGTGACCATAACCTTTGAGGCACGTGAGCCATGAGCATTGTTGCTACCTCCGAAACACTTTTCGGTGCTGCGCAACTTTGCACATATAGCTAAGGTTCTTTTAACCTTATCAAAGTTCTATTGACCTTCCACTTAACTTTTTACGAAAAATTCCTTCTCAAAGAAACTTGACGTTCTAAGCGACAAACACTTTTGTCTCCGGTGTTTTATGGAGGAATACTTAACAGTTATACAAAGACAGGTTCATCCGACTTTGGTTGCAAACATCTTTCTTATGCATAGTATACCAATGTTTAAGAAAGGACTACTTGGGTTTTATCCCAAACAATAACTTTATATGGTGTCATTTCAGCGGATTATGATTGAGCTCTTTTCAGTGGAAAAACGGTAGTCTCTAAAGCTTTTAATCTTTAAAATATAATGGCAGTTTATTGAATTATACCTTTGATCTTATCATGTCAAACAAGGTTTAATTACATACCTCGAACGCTCCATACTCTTATGGTGTTTCGGGAAATGCAAATCCACGGAACGATTTCTTAAATCTTAGGTGTTATGCTAAACTTGTAACTCAAATATCTTCCTTTATGATCTTCATCATAAACTATTTATATTCTTGTTACAAATGATTTTGTACTTCATCTTAAAATCTTTGAACTTTTCAAATGTTTCATACTTCATCCTTATTAAGTAAATATTCATATATTCACTCAAATTTTCGGAGAAAGCATATGAAGTTGAAATCCATCGCTCTTGACTACACATAATGGACTTCGTACAACAATATGTACAAGTTCCAATAAGCTAGTCATTCGTTCCCTTTTGGCCTATGAACGAAGTTTTAATTATCTCTAGGAAAGTTTCACAAGCATCATGTGATCAGAAATCAAAAGACCCCAAAATTCCATCCACATGGAGTTTCTTCATGTTTTCTTTCCAATATAATTTAAACGGCGATGTCACTTCCCAAGCGATCTTTCAATCAATTTGTCTTTCGACATTTTTAGCACTAGTTTTATGGATGTGATTTCTCCAACGAGATTTGTGAATCATCCATCTTTTATGGATTACGGCAATTATTTGAACAACCATTTTATTCTCATAATACCTGATAAAACAAAACTTGAAGGCAAGCTTTGACGTTTAACGAGCAACACAATAACCCTTTATTTGTTCTCGATGAACATCATCACATATTCTTTTGCTAGTTACTTAGGCCATTGTTGTTCATGAATTGTGTTGTTTCGTATGACGATTCACACCAAAAAATTCAGTATCAAATACTTAAGAACCACATTGTTTAATAAGCAAAGAATATAGCCATAACATGTATATCATCTATATACTTAAACTGAACAATTCTAGTCTTTTCTTTTCTGCCATATATTTATGAGATTCTCTTTCAGTATTTCTTTTTACGTTTGAAAGAATCTATCAACATCAATAGTGGAGACATACACATGACACATAGTCCAAAACATGTATAGTTAAATACCAATGCCTTTGTACTTGCACTTTGAAGTAGATCACCATCATCAAATGTTTGGTGTTCTTTCAAATTCCTTTCTTTAGTAATCTCTTGGTGTAGTAAACATTTTACCTACATCAAATATTCACCCTTATCATGGAATTATCCATGATCAAGCTAATTTTAGCTTATAATGGTGAATTGCGAGTATAATGTTGCTCTCCAAAACCTTTTAGAGGATTAGGACACCTAGTGTCTCCAACCTTTTACAAATTTTCATCAAATATGAGAACATGACTTTTGCCATATTATACTCTATCATGTTGTAACCAAAACTTCGTTTCAGATATCACAATATCTTCCACACATCATGGTTTCTGAAACAACTCTTTCAGATCCTAGATAACCTTGATATTAAGACAATCCTTTGAATATCAAGAATCATGGAGACAAACATGATACTCATATACTAACACTTGGAATTGTCACTCTTGATTTAATACCAATTATTAAACTTCATGGAGTAACCGGAATTTACTGAAAGTTTGCAATAGGACTTTTAAACTTTAGATTAACACTTCAAAACAATACGATACCAGTTCGTAAAGTAACTAACCAGAATTATATAGTTCTATTATCTCAATTATAACTAAGCGCAAGGTGGTAAACGGATGCCAATGACTATAACAACTATGCAAATTCACTTTGATTTAATTTATGATAAATAGTGTTCAACTTTTAATAATATTGCCGTTGAACTCCCACTCAAAACAATATCCCTCGCATTGTTTTAGTGATCACACGAACCAAATCCACCACATCAAAACCGATCATCACGAGAGTTGATATAGCTTCAATGGCGAACAATCAACATGTTCATCATATCTACTATATGACTCATGCTTTACCTTTCGGTGATCCGTGTTCCGAGACCATGTCTGTACATGCTAGGCTCGTCAAGATCAACCTTAGCTACCGCATGAGCAAATCTGGCTTGCTCACGTTGTATACACTCGCAGAATCTAACACACCCGATCATCACGTGGTGCTTCGAAACAACGAGCTTTAGCAACGGTGCTTACTAAGGATGAACACTTTAAAACTTGAAATTGTGTGCTTGAGGGATCATCTTATAATGCTGCCGTCGTGAACTAAGCAATACAAGATGCATAAAAGGATTAACATCACATGTAATTCATAATATGTGATATGATATGGACTTTCTTCTTTGTGCTTCCGATCTCCATCTTCAAGCACGAACATGATCTCCATCATCACCGGCATTGCATCAAGGTCAATGACGCCGCTCCATGGTTGTCGTCCACCATCTTCAACTATTACAAATACTTTGAATAGACACGTGGGTCTTAACAGAATTTAAAGACAACCATATGGCTCCTGCCGGTTGCCAACTTACAATAAGGAACATTGCATACATCAAATATAATCACAATCATGGCCATATCACATCACAGCACACCCCTGCAAAACAAAGTTAGACGCCTCTAATTTTCTTTGCATGTTTTACGTGGTTTGGGGCTTTAAATAAGTGTCGTTCTAACTTACGAACAAGAACCACAACATTGATACTAGTATTGTCAATCACCCGTTGTAAATTGAATCTTAACTATGTTGGGAGAAACAAGAACCCGCAAAGGCACTTATGCAATACAAGTTGCATGTCAAGCGTGGAGCAAGTCTCATGAACGATGTCATGTAAGGTTAGCCCGGGCCGCTTCATCCCACCATCCCGCAAGATGCAAAGTACACAAGAAGCAATCGACAACAAAAGCATCAACGCCCACAATGACCATTGTGTTCTACTCGTGCAACAGATCTACATATAGACACGGCTCTGATACCACTGTAGGGGTTCGTAGCATGGAAAACAAAATTTTCTATCGCATGCACACAAACAAGCCAAGATCTATCTACTAGATTGTAGCAACGAGTAGATAGAGGAACTCACCCTCGAAGATTCCAAAGCGGTTAACGAGAGCAGATTCTCGTGGGTGATGTAGTCGTACACTTCCGATCTCAAGATCGCGTAGACGATCCTTCCGGCGCTGCGTTAAGCGCTCATGATCGGTCACACGTTCAGATTTCGACGAGGACCTTCCTCTCCTTGTTCCAAGAAAATGGAGGTTGTAGCACTCTCGTGATTCCCAAAGACGACGGCGTGGTACCGGAAGTAGAGGGAGATCTCGCAGGCTTCGCTTTTGGGAGCGAGTATGGTGGACTATGAGAGAGCCCTCGGTGTTCTAGGGTTTAGACACACCAAGGAGGGGTGCTAGGGCGGCTAGGGCTTGGAGGTGCCCAAGTCGGGCTTAGGGAGAAACCCTAGGCAACGGCGGCTATGGTGGGCTGGCTAGGGTTAGGTTTAGAGGGCAATCTTGTGTGCTAGGAGGGAGCCCCTCCTCTTATAGGAGGGAGGCGCCAAGGGAGGGAATCCTCCCAACTCGGATCCCAAGTGGGCGGTGGAGGAGGGACTCCTCCCCAACTCGGTTTCCACCTCCCTCTCCACTTCCCAAAATTAGCCATTTGACTTTCAAATTGGCGTTTGACTTTTCAAACAAGGATTTGATTAAACCCTCTATTTTGTTCAGCGATGACACTTAGTACATGATGCAATCATACCAACTTGATATAACACATTCATGTACCCTTCCCCTTCGGAGTGCCGGACATTCCGGAACCTTCTAGAACATTCCCGATGAAGACACCGGAACCATTCCCCAACTCCGAAATAGGACTTTCCTTATATGAATCTTATTCTCCGGACCATTCCGGATCTCCTCGTGATATCCCGGATCCCATCCGAGACTCCAAACAACATTCGGTCTCTTACTCATCATTCCATAACTACTCAACAACATCGAATCCTTAAGTGTGTCTCCCTACGGTTCGTGAATTATGCGGACATGGTCGAGACACTTCTCCGAACAATAACCAATAGAGGAATCTGGAAATTCATATGGCTCCCACTTATTTCTACGATTAATTTGCGATCGAATGAACCACTTACATACGATACCAATTTCCCTTTGTCTCACGATAGTTTACTTATCCGAGGTTTTGATCGTCGGTATCTCTGCATACCTAGTTCAACCTCTACGATAAGTACTCTTTTCTCGTTCCCATGGTATGTGATCCCTTGTGAGCCAGTCACATGCTTGCAAGCTAATTGGATGACATTCCACCGAGAGGGCCCAGAGTATATCTATCCGTCATATGGATGGACAAATCTCACTCTTGATCCATGTGCCTCAACACATACTTTCCGAACACTCAATGCCACTTTTATAGCCACCCAGTTACGGTGTGGTGTTTGATGTCATCAAAGCATCCTTCCGGTGACGGTGATTAACATGATCTCATGGTCGAAGGAATTAGGTTACTATGTATCAGAAAGCTTATAGCAAATGAACTATATTAAATGACTTGATCTTTATGCTACGCTTATCTATAGGAGTATGTCCATCACATCATTCTCCTAATGATATGATCCTGTTGTTAATAACATCTCTATGTTCATGATCAGGAAACCATGATCATATATTAACCAACAAGCTAGTTTAACAAGAGGCTTTACTAGGGACTCTTTTATGTTTACAAATCACACAAGTATTAATGTTTCCGGTTAATACAATTATAGCATGGTATGTAAACATTTATCATAATTATGAAGATATGATAAGAATCACTTTATTATTGCCTCTTGGGCATATATCCAACAGCGGCAACGGCAATCTTACCCGACTTCGGCTTCTCGGGAGGTGGTTCGTCGTGGGTCTAGGCGGCCCGACTAGACCAGTCGTCTTCCTGGCGTCGCGAGCGGTGGTGGGCGGCGCGGCCAGGGCGCTGGTATGGCCGGCGCTCACGGGCGGAGCGACCTCGTGGAGACGGCGGTGAACCACCGGTTCGAACTTGGATCTGATCCGTGGCGATCTGGGTTGTCGGTCAAGATGGGATTTTGCGCCAAGATCTAGGCCGGAGTGGTCCATCCAGGGAGTTGTGCGTACTGTTGTTGGCTTGGCCACGCCGGCGAAACATCACTCTGGTTGCCATCTCTTAGATTTGCTCTGCTCGAATAAAGCTGGTGGTCCTTTGGTTTCTTTCGCACGAAGAAGAAGATCTACTTGATGTCTATCCTCGTTTATCTGGTCTGGAGAGGCGGGTTCCGGAAGGCTCCGTCGACGAACTCCCATGGGTGTATCATGCCTGGAGATTGCTGGATCGGAAGGTATTCTGTTGTGCGCACCTTGTTTTTCTGGCCGTTTGGTTTTAGCAGGAGCGTTGCGAAGCTCTGTTGTTTGTTCCCACCAAGTGCCATCTTAGAGCCATGGTGAAGTCAGATGCGGAGAATGTCAGGAAAGTGGAAATATGAGGGTAGCGATGGTGATTTTTGTTTCTTGTGGCGACGGAGAACTGGTTGCATGATCTGGGACTCGTTGCAGCGATTGTTGGTGCGGGAAGACAACACAGGGGAGTTCCCAGTCTTATCTTGCAGGGTGAAAATCCAAGGTCTAGCCTTAACTGGTTGTGCCTGACAATGACCTTGTTGAAGACATTGTTTTGTGAGCAAGGACTTTATCCAGGGTGAAAACCTATGATATTTGATCGGGCAACGACGGCGCTTGGGCACTGTTTCCTTCTTGAAGGCGTTGTTATTAGAGTGGAGGACTACCGGTGTTGTTCTGATGGTGTCATTGTCATTACTTTGAGGATTAGTTCTCTATAGCGGGACTTTTCTCTTTTTTGTAATTCTTTTTTCTTTTTTCTAGGCTGTGTGCATCCGTAGAGCCGCTAGGGCATGTGTTGTTGCAGAGGTTGGGTGTAATTGGTATCCCTGTGATATTAATATATACTCTTTTCAAAAAAAATGTGAAGAAATTGACAAACACTATTCACTACAAACAACATGTCAGGACGAGTAAGCAAAAGATACTGCAACCCACCAACAATACTCCAATAAGTAGTAGCGTCACCATCACTCAAGAGCGGACTATCAACAGGAAAAAGTTTGACAAAGGAAGACATGGGAGTATCTGCAGTCTTACATTTTGACATACTAGCACGCTGAATAAGATCAAGAGCATACTTGCGCAGAGTCATTGTAAGATCACCAAACTGTCTAGCCACTTAAATACCAAGAAATAGTGAAGTGGACCAAGATCCTTAACAGCAAACTCCAGAAGAAGTCCAAGAAGGAGCCGATCAATAGCTTGTGATATAGAGCTCAGAACAATAATATCGTCAACATACACAAGAAGATAGACTATAACATCCGGACACTGAAGTAGAATAATGATGTGTCAGCCGTAGACTCCAGAAAACCATGTTGTCGTAAAACTTAAGCCAGACGCGCATGCCAGACATGAGTGTCCTTTTTAAACCCGTAAATTGCCTTTGTAAGACGACATAGATGATGGGGACTCTCAGTGTCTTCAAAGCCCGGGGGCTGACGCATAAAGACTTCCTCCTCAAGAACACCATTGAGAAACACATTCTATACATCAAGCTAACGCATAAACCATACATGTGTTAACTGCAAGTGAGAGAAGCAGGCAAATGGTGGTAGGTTTGACCACATGATTGAAGGTGTCCTCATAGTACAATCCATGATGTTGTTTAAAACCTTTCGCAACCAAATGAGCTTGGTACCTCTCAATATCTCCATTAGCATGTCGCTTGATACTAAAGACCCATTTAGAATCAATAATATTAATACCAACACGAGGAGGAGTGAGCTGTCATGTATAGTTTTTGTGCAAATCATCAAATTATGTTTCCATTGCTTCACGCATCGTGAAAATGAAGAGGATCAGAGTGAGGATCGGCAATAGCATGTTTCACACAGGTAGCCATCCAGACAACAATACCATCAGTACGCTATTTCCGTTGATGCATGCCATGAAGACTGCGAGTAACGGGCCGAAGTGAGGGAGCTGGCAGGGGCACAAAGGGTACCCACAATGTACAAGTAGACGAATACGTGACAGTAGACGAAGCAACATTATCAGGCAACGAGGTAGACAGCGGTATGTCCATGCGTTGTGGTGAGTGTAGCACAAAAGGGATCATGCCGCGAGACAAAGCAGAAGATCCGATCGACTCGGCCGTGGGAGGAATTGTGGGAGAGGGAGCCTCATGTGCTTGTACGCGTGACATAGGCGACGAGGTGGCGACATGGTGAGCCAGTGGTGCACCAGGTCCACGCAGAGGAGAGACCGGGGCAGGCGGCTGCATGCAGCCAGCACACACCACCACATCCTGATCAACGTGAATAGGAGCACCGTCTATGGTTCTTCAAGAAGCTCAAGCCAAGCACCTCTAGCAGTACCTGCATCATGGTTAGGAAGCAAAGTCGTTTTTTACGCATAATCTTCAAATTTATCAAGCGAGACAGGTAAAACAGAAGAAATGGTGGAGACTCATTGGATGGAAGATTAGAAAAGGGAAACACAAGTTCATCAATGATGATGAAATCATGACTGATATAAACATGATTAGAGGAACATGGAGATATTTTTAGCCTTTATGAAAGGGACTATACCCTAAAAACGTATATTTTTTAGAATGGAACTCAAACTTATGTTTATTGTAGGGACGGAGATTAGGGCAACATGCGCATCCAAAGACCTCAATGAAGGTATAATCAGGTGTCTCACCAAGTAAGCGCTCAAGAGGAGTTTCCATGTTGATAACACATGAGGGCATGTGATTGATAAGAAAGCAAGCCGTAATAAACGCATCACTCTAGAAATGAAACGGAACGGACGCATGGCAAGCAAAGTAAGACCTGTCTCAACAATGTGACGGTGTTTCTGTTTAGCACTACCATTTTGTTGATGTGTATGGGGGCACAAAATGCGATGAGAGATGCCTATTTTTTTAAGAAGGCATCGAGTTTGATGTACTTGCCACCTCAGTCATATTGAACATGAACAATCTTATGATTAATAAAATGATCCACATGAGACTGAAATTGTAAGAAAACAGCAAAGACATCACTCTTGCGTTTAATGAGATTTAACCATGTAAAACAACTATAAGTATCAATGAAACTGACATAATAATTATGATCACTGACTAAAAGTTTGGGCAGGACCTCACACATCTGAATAAATAAGATCTAAAGGAGCAGTTCATACATGTTGAGAAAGAGAAAAAGGTAACCGATGACTCTTGTCTTGTTGACAGAGATCACACACTAAGTTACTTTTATTGGACACTGTGGGAAGCTCATTGCGACGCAAGACATGCTGAACAATCTGGGAGGAAGTATGACCAAGGAAAGCATGCCACTGCATGGGCGAAGCGTTAACAACACTGAGAACTTGTTTGACCCCAGGAGCATCAAGTACATTCAGACCACCCCTCCAATGACCTCTAAGAATTATAGCCCGCGTGTCTAGGTACTTAACAAAAACATTGTTAGGATGGAACTCAATAAGAACATTATTATCATGGAAAAGTTTACGAACAGACAACAAATTCCTAGTGATAGCAGGAACATGAAGGACATTGTAAAGATAAAGAGTCCGAGATGAGGGAGTGGGAAGGATTGCTTGATCAACATGAAGTATACGGATACCTGAACCATCGGTCGTGTGAACAAGCTCCTTGCCCTGATAGGCCTCCCTCATATGCAGCTTTTCCATCTCCTTAGCAAAATGATCTGTGGCGCCAGAATCCATATACCAAGCAGGATCCACAGAGAAAGTGGTCGTGTGCCCCTGATGCTGAGGCTGAGGCTGCGCTGGCGAACCATATACATGATTGGCCATCGACAGTTGACGATCCAGAAACTGTCCATCATTGTGCATGCCCAAGTACGATTTGTTGAACCTCTTAAAACAGCGGGAAGCACTGTGGCCTTGTTCATCACATAGTTGACATACGGTGGCGCATCCATGTGCTCTAGCGCGTGCATCGCTGCGAGAATCTTGGCGCTAGCTAGTCCATGTGGGAATCCGATCAGCCACCGGGAGCAACAGTACCTTTAGCGCCAACACTGGGCCGGGAATAGCCGCACAGGGCTTTGGCTGACAGGCCAAGGCGAAAATATGACGTAGGTGCCCTAGAAAACGGCGGCTTGGACTGGTTCCCAAATCATGCCGCATTGGCCTGATGGACAGAACCACGACGTTTCTCAACCCGCTGCTATGTTAAGATGAGGCGGGTGTACATGTCGTGTGACGTCATAGTGACGTTGCGGTCGCGGACGAGCTCGATGATGGAATCATACTCCTCGTCAAGGCCATCAAGGACATACTCCCTCCGTTTAGAAATATAAGATGTTTTAGGGTTGTGAAGGAGATGTATCTAGACACCTTTTAGTGTATAGGTTCAAACGAATCTAGACACTAAAAGGTGTCTAGATACATCTTATTCATAAACCTAAAACATCTTATATTTTCAAACGGAGGGAGTAGTTGTTAAATTCCTCGGTGCGAAGAGGTCGGCCGATTGAAGCAAGGGTGTCCATGAGGGTTTTTATTTTGTTGTAGTATACCACGATTGAGGAGTCGAGCTTCTCAATCTTCTGGAGCTCGAAGCGAAGGTGAGAGGCGCGAGCCGAGAACTAGGCACCAAACGTGCCATTGATGACAGACCATGCATGAGCAGATGACTCAGCAAAACATGATCATGGCGCCAACAACCTGCATCGAAGTCAAGAGGAACGCCGATAAGATGGCTTGATCCTGCTGAGCATAGGCCGCAAAGGCGGGATTAGGGCAAACATATGGGGCACCACCTTCCTTGGGGACGGAGATGATGGGGAGGGGCACGGGAAGGTGTCGATACATATATACCCATGGAGAAGATAACTCCGAAGCTGCGAGACGACATGCGCGCCCCAGAAGAGATGAATCTCCGCGACGAGCTTGACAGAGATATTGTGGCCGAAATTAATCGGTCCAGCAGAGGAGGCATCGGTGGTCATCGCCGGAGGAGAGAGAGAAAGGGTTGAAGCTTGGAAAAGTCGGAAGCAGAGGGCGTTGTCGAGCGGGCCGAAGTGGCGGAGGAGATTGCGGTGGCGGAAGTCATACCTAGATTGTAATCAAGCTGATACCATGTAGAAGGAATATTTTTAGGGTGAAAAGCACAGCCCTAACATCGGGTGGCCTCCTCCTTATATTGACACACAATCGGTTTACAGGGGTTAGTATACAACAGGTACTTATACAATACGTACGTCACTACAGGAATGGGAAGCTACGCCGACGGCCGGTCGATACGCCGACGGCCAAACGTCGGGGCCGTCGGCGTAGCAATCGTCTAGGCCAGCTCCGCCAAGCAGCCGTCGGCGTAGAATTGCCCTCGGCATATCCTATGCTACGCCGACGGCTGCCCTCGGCGTAGCATACGCCGACGGCTGCCCTCGGCGTAGCTATTTTTTATTTTATCTCATTAAACTTTGAAAAATCATAACTAAATCATTATAATTCAGAAAAATACAAATAATATATCAAAATTTGCAGAAAAATAATACCTATCTATCTACACTAAAATATTACACATTTGTAAATAAAAATTAAGTAAAATATAAAACATTATATATAGTTTAAAACGGGCATAAAAAATTTAAAAACGATCGAAACAATGCGAAACCTTCGCGTGGTGTCATATTATGTGACATAGTTAGAAGGAAAAATATTAAACTTGGTATATTAATTATGTCTCAAAGAAACCTTCACAAAATGAACTATCTCATTCGAGGTTTCTTGGCTTTCGGGTCAAATGACCAATGTTATGGCTAGAATCAAGACATAGTTTGTGATAATGTGCCCATATTGTGCATACACATGCATCATGGGATGGCGAACAATGTTGCAGGAGGAAGTTTTCCTTTTCGTTGCACCAAAAAGCCATTTCCCATTTTTCGAGCATAAAAAACGGACGGTTTTGTGAAGCAACCACCAAATGGCTAATTCAAAATACTACCACCACATTTTACAAAAATACTATACCACATTATATGGACAATGTCCCAACAGGGGGATCCGAAACCTTTCCGTCCACCTTCGGTGAAAAAGACAAATTCCTGCCGAATCGGTAGGAAGTGGGTCAGATATGAACTACAGGTACATGATCCGATGCTCATGTTTTTTTACAAAAATCATTTTTAGGTTCACAATATGCTATTTTATCAAATATCTAATGAAAGTTTAGCGAGGCTCGGCCCCGAGCTAAGAATATTTATGTCCGCCGTTTGACAAAGTTTAACGATAGTTTAAAACGGGCATAAAAAATTGAAAAATGATCGAAACAATGCGAAACCTTCGCGTGGTGTCATGTTATGTGACATATTTATAAGGAAAAATAGCAAACTTGATATATTGATTATGTCTCAAAAAACCCTTCACAAAATGACCTATCTCATTCGAGGTTTCTTGGCTTTCGGGTCAAATGACCAATGTTATGGCTAGAATCAAGGCATAGTTTGTGATAATGTGCCCATATTTTGCATACACATGCATCATGGGATGGCGAACAATGTTGCAGGAGGAAGTTTTCCTTTTCGTTGCACCAAAAAGCCATTTCCCATTTTCCGAGCATAAAAAACGGACGGTTTTGTGAAGCAACCACCAAATGGCTAATTCAAAATACTACCACCACATTTTACAAAAATACTATACCACATTATATGGACAATGTCCCAACAGGGGGATCCGAAACCTTTCCGTCCACCTTCGGTGAAAAAGACAAATTCCTGCCGAATCGGTAGGAATTGGGTCAGATATGAACTACAGGTACATGATCCGATGCTCATGTTTTTTTACAAAAATCATTTTTAGGTTCAAAATATGCTATTTTATCAAAGATCTAATGAAAGTTTAGCGAGGCTCGGCCCCGAGCTAAGAATCTTTATGTCCGCCGTTTGACAAAGTTTAACGATAGTTTAAAACGGGCATAAAAATTTGAAAAATGATCGAAACAATGCGAAACCTTCGCGTGGTGTCATGTTATGTGACATATTTATAAGGAAAAATAGCAAACTTGATATATTAATTATGTCTCAAAAAACCCTTCACAAAATGACCTATCTCATTCGAGGTTTCTTGGCTTTCGGGTCAAATGACCAATGTTATGGCTAGAATCAAGGCATAGTTTGTGATAATGTGCCCATATTATGCATACACATGCATCATGGGATGGCGAACAATGTTGCAGGAGGAAGTTTTCCTTTTCGTCGCACCAAAAGGCCATTTTCTATTTTCCGAGTATAAAAACGACGGTTTTGTGAAGCAACCACCAAATTGCTAATTCAAAATACTACCACCACATTTTACAAAATACTATACCACATTATATGGACAATGTCCCAACAGGGGATCCAAACCTTTCCGTCCACCTTGGTGAAAAGACAAATTCATGCCGAATCGGTAGGAAGTGGGTCGATATGAACTACGGTACATGATCCGATGCTCATGTTTTTTACAAAATCATTTTAGGTTCACAATATGCTATTTTATCAAAGATCCAATGCAAGTTTTCCTTTTCATCGCACCAAAAGGCATTTTTCATTATCCGAAAGCAAAAGGAATTTTCTAAAGCAACCACCAAATAGCTAATTCAAAACGGAGGGTTTGTGATTAGTTGATATGGATATCATATTTGGATTCCTCTCATTTTTCTGATCAATTTAAACATATTATTTGTTGAATTTCGATTCTGATTTAAAGATATTAATTATTCTATATTAAATAGAAAATACAAAAAAATAAAATTATTATATTTTATTTGAATTCAATAATATTTTACTTATTCATTAATATTTACTTAAATAATTGTTTGTAATTTCAAAAATACAAACATGTGACATGATGATATAAGAGTTAATAGGATTGATATCATAGTATTGACACCAATGTATGAATTACTTTATGAAACAGATTCAAGGAACGAGGATGTTAAGCGTCTTTGAAGTTGGAGTAGTATTAGGATGGGTGATCTCTTTGGGAAGTTTGACTAAGACTAGAATTTAATCAAATAGTAAGTATAATTAGTGTTAAAAATGTTCAAAGTAGGAGATTAATAAGTGAAACAATTCAAAGAATAAAAAAATTGAGAAAAAAAAATATTATTTTTCAAAATAAAGTCAAAAAAAAATATTTTTGCAACCAGTCGACGAGCTATGCCGACGGCCGACGGCAAAGCCCTCGGCGTAGCATACGCCGACGGCATTTTGATACGCCGACGGCTTGAGTGTGCTCCGCCGAGGGAGATCTTTGCCGAGGAGGCTACGCCGAGGGCTGCCCTCGGCGTACCATACGCCGAGGGCATTTTGGCCTACGCCGACGGCCTTTTGCCCTCGGCGTAGCGCGCGTGTCCCGTAGTGCGTGTACAACACGTACCTATTTAAGAGTGATGGTAACTTATACAATACGTACGTATACAACACGTACATCGGGTGATCTAACTTCTCCACTTGTGTTAGACTTGTTAAAGCGCTATGAATTTGCCGCCAAAATTTTCTGAATGGTTTGGTTAACTTCACTCTGAGAGTACAATGCCTTAGCAAGAAAGGCATTGATCATTCCATGCCAAGTACAATGCATTATCCTCATCCTTTGAAAGGCATTGATCTCTCTCTCTCTCCTCTCTGCACTTCATCATGAAACTACGAAATTCAAAGGAAAGAAGAAGAAGAAGAAGAAGAAAAAAAAAGGCAAAAACTACCTTGTTGGCATTGTACCGAATGCCATGGATATGCCATGGGGATGAGAAGGGGAGAACGCGGCCTGCAGGTTCTGGTGCTCCTACGACAGCAAAGTGCAGTTTCTCTTAACGCGCCCGGGACCAGCACAGCACAGCCCGCCTGGCCGGGCGTGTCGTTTCCCCGGCCGCCACCGCGACGCTGTCGGCGTGCGCCTGTCGGGCTCTCCGGCGGCCCATGGCGCCCTGTCGTTCGGGAGGAAACCGCCACGGCTGACTCGGCCCGGCCGCATGTGGCGTGGACACCCACGCCGTCCGGGCGCGCGCGATCACAGCCGGTAGACATCCCATCAGCTAGGGAACGTCTCCCGTCAACGTCGTCGTCATGGCAAAGGGATTCCTTCCCGATCCCGATGCGGTGCGACGGCCGGCCAGCGCGCGTGACGCCGAGCGCGTCGTGACGGCGCATCGCGTCAGGCAACTGCCGCGCGACATGGAGATCCGTGCCGCCGACGGCACGGCCTTGCGCCGGGACGTGGAACCAAGAGAAGCTTCTATTGCAGCGTGTGCATGGGCCGGCCGATGGGGCGCTACAACGACCTATATGTAGAGGAGGAGAAAGGGACTGGGCAGTGTAGCCTCTTGCGCTTCGTTTCTTTCTGCGGGCACATCTCTGGAGACCGGAGGTGATGGGCGATGGGGCGCTACTTGCTCGCGTTCTAGCGCTGGGTGTGTCAGATGCCAGCGCCAGCCAAGTCAGGGGACTGTCCATGCTTGGGCGCAACGAAGCTGCCATACGCAGACTGATGCTTTCTCACTGCAGCTGCCTGCCTACGGTATGGCTGTGCTGGCTAGGGTGCAAGCTGACAAGAGAAAACGGGCAGCGGCTCGGCATGGGATCAATCCTGGACGACGGATCCCGACCCGAGCTGCGTGCCATAGTTTAGTGCTATCTCCACAGAATTGTGTGCAGCCACAATCGGCGCCATGCAATTTCCCCACCGTGAATTTTGAACTCTGTTAGGCGAGCTCCTCTACAAGCTGAATCAAAGGGCCGATCCATGTACCGAGTTAATGGTTTTAGATGTAGTGACCTAATTATGGTTAAACAGTTATTGGTCCGAAAAAATTATAGAAACCCACCACATTTGGGGCTAGGTTTAAAAAACCACCACCTTTTAGTTTACGTTTGAGAGTGCACACAAAAATTGTGATGAATTATTGTTCACACGTGCTGAGGGGAAATGAAAATAGTTACTTGGGATCTAAGCCTCTTGCTTTACACAAAAGACTTAACCTCCTCTAGAGCAATCGTTGAAATATCAATTAATTTTATTACGTAATCGTACAATATATTTTTTTGGTACTAGCTAGATTCGATGTTGGAGATATTAATATGATTTCATATAACTTGGGTCAAACCTAGAGAAGTGTTTTCTATGTGAGATGAATAATATTTTGCAATGTCTCGAGTGAAACTCTCCAAAAGTGTTTTCTAGACATTTTATAGAATCTGTTTCGAGCACATAAATTGGAACTTGGTAATCTAAGATAATAGTTTAAACAACCTCTCCTAGGGCAGGCTAAATCTTTTTATGTGGAACATGAGATCGGCGTCCATGTTTTGAATGCCAAGCAAGTCCCTTCATCCGTGTCTCTCTAAAACATAACGGTGATGATCATAACTACTTTACTCTATTCTGAACGTATCCCAGTATGTAGATATATTGATGTGACTAATAGTCCCCGAAAAAGCAACACCACTACAACTCAGCACTATTATTATATATCAAGCGGTCCAGATATATTTGGTATCATCTTAATAATAATATATTCAATTTTATGCTGAAAAGAAAGCTGGCCAACCACGGTCAATGTAGGTACCCCGAAGCACTAGAACGGGCTCTCGGAGTCGTGCCGTTGTAACATCAAATCTCTAAACCTACGGCATGGAAGATGACAGGTGACAAAGGTCTCGGAGATATTTACAGTAGGACATGGACGGATACGAATTGCTTGGGCGGCCGGCCATGCCGTGGGTGGGTTGCTTTATCCGGTGGTCACAGCCTCACAGGAGAGAATAAAGCCGTCTGGGCACGATGGATCGACGCCGGTGGTGGCCGGCCTCGATCGCTCCTGATTCGATTCGATTCCCATCGCATGTAAGTAGTATATTCCAGACAAAGTGGAGTAAGATTCAGGTAGCAGGTGCTCGACTGCAGCTGCATCCTAGCACGATCGATCGAGTTGGTGAAAGGATGCATGCAGGTGGGAAAGTGGCGTCCCTTTTACCAAGTTCTAGTACAAAGCGTTCAATTGTGCGTGAAGAGTCGTCGCCATTGGTTTGCTAGAATTACTGCCAGTACTATACATACTTTGTTGCGTCCAACTTGGTGGAGCATCATCTAGAGAGCGGCGTGCGGCCCTGAGATCGGCCCTTTGAACTGACGAGCAGCTAGCAGCAGTTCAACGAAGTACACGCATAGTAGTATTCGCGATATCCCACTTTCCCTTGATTTGTTAGAACCTGTTTGCCAACGAGCCGACTTATCCCACGCGCATCCGATAGAAGAAGACACGCGCAACTTGACACTTCTCGCTTCGCTATCGGGCCTACTGCCCTATGTAGGGAGTGGCGCATTCATGCATGATGGCGATACATTCCATTCCAATCTAGTAAGCCTGTGGATGTGGATCTTACAGACAGCAGGTCTGATGTGAGTTGCCTACAGGTAGTACGGTCATTAGTAATCGAATCAGGATTCGACGGGCCAGCAGCAGCAAGCCAAGAGAGCTAGCGGTGGCTTGGAGCCCGTCCGTCCGTCCGTCCCGATCGTTCTCATGGTGTTCTCAGATGCCATCGATCAATCGGAAAGAAGACGTAAGGAAGAGATGTGGAAAAAAGATCATGGCGGCATGCCCTGCGACGTCCAAGCACGAGCACGACTCAGGAGCTGCATCCAGCGGTGGCACCGGCTCCCACCAGGACACAGCGCATGGCATGCACGCGCGCCAACTCATGCCCCGGCCCGGCCTGTACGCCGCCTATGGGACCGTTGGGGTCTCTTCTTCTCCCACGGCCGGCCACGCCACCGACACCGTACCACAGCAGGTCGAGCACGGCAGCTACCGCAGCACCACGCCAGGCAAAATGCACCGGGCAAAAGCCGGTGCCAACCGAAAGGAGCCGGGAAACAGGATGGGATCGTACTACGTAGCGGTGGGAGCTCATCCGGGTTTCCTTCGGGTTCCCCGTGGCTGTCATGATGAGCGAGCGCACCGGCCATGCCCATCTCGGCCGGCGTGTTCCTCCGCGCGGCCGCACCATCATGCCCGCCCGCCCGCCCGTCGCCTTTCCATGCGCTGCGCTGCGAGCGACGCATCGCCGCTGCAAAGTACTAGTACTACAATACAAAGCGGCATCCGAGTTTCTTTTCAGTTAATCTGCACCGGTCAAATTAATTGACTTTGATTCGTTTAAATACATATTGATGTATGCAGCACTAAACTGTGCAAGATACGTATGTGCGGTGTCTACACAAATCTATGTACGTAAATTAATTTGGATCGGAGTAAGTATCCAAGTTTTAACAACTTATTACGATATTCTTTTGAGGACTGAGGGAGTAGATTGCTGCGTCAACTTTCAGGAAATCTGGCGATCGAGCTACACGTACGTGGAAATTGCGGCTGACGGATAAAGAAGAAGGCAGAGATATTTACATATCGATCGCACGTCTGATGTCTGTCGACTATATATCGAGTGTCGTCATTGTATCAGTGCGAAGCCGAAACCTTTTCAAACGGATCGACGGACGCATCAGCGTGACTCTTGATATCTCTGTGGAAAAACCGGCGCTTCGGTGCTTTCGCTACGACTTGCGGTTCCCTTTTTCATGATAAATCATGGCCTGCTTTTCCCTTTCTCTTTCGGAGTGTTCCTGGGAATGATCAGGCCGCCAGTCAGTTTGATGTGGTATGCTACGCGATATTCATGTCTCCTTATCGTGCCGGCCGACAGTGCTCCATGACTTATGGTGCGGTCCAGTTCTCGCCGAATGACCAGTACAATCCACCTAACAAACAAAATAAATACGAAGAGTGACGGCTAATTCTAGAAGAAAAATGCATTTAAATCCGACAATATATACCTGCTCTATATTAGTCATACCAAACCGTGTCCTCTAATTGCAGATTTGGTCTGAACGGTATCAATAAGAACTATTGGTCCGCGACATATATATCACCGCATGTACATTATCGTAGGACCCTCACGCAGTGGCCCCAAAAATACTAATAGAAAATGGGTTTCCGTACAGATACTAATCAGTACTAGGACTTATACTACGAACTGCTTGACTCGTGTGTGTGTATGATGACAGTCTAGGTCTCGGAACCGTTCTCTAACAGCAGTCTGTTATACCAAACCGACCGTCATCTAATTGCGAATTTTGGGTGAACAGTTCCGAGAAGAATTATTGGTGCTTTGATATGTAGAGGTGATCGTACGACCCTCGTAGTAGTGGTATAATGGGAATGTGATCAAATACTACACACTACTCCATTCGTTTTAAGGCTTAAGGCGTCCTCGTTTTGCGTGTTTTTTCTTTGATCAAGAATTACTAAATACGTAAAGAGCTTTGGTATAAAACTAGTATCACTGAAAAGTATTTTTCAATACAAATTCAACAATACTAATTATGTACAATATAATCAAGATTTAGTTGCTCAATTCTTTTGGTCAAACTTTGTTTTGGAAAGCGTGTACGTCTTAAGTCTTAAAACGGAGGTAGTAGTAGTTAAGACTTATGGGCTGCGGCTGCTTAACGCATGAACTGATAGACCAGCTCTTATAAAGAAAAACATGGATTTTCTGGTGTTATCCCACTTGCAAGAGGATTAGGAGAACACAGGTTTGCTTAATACCTGAATTAGGCAGGAGAATCCTACCAGTCAAAGAAAATACTGTAGAAGGAATTAGGAGGGATCATGGCAGCGCAGGAGCCCGGCTCAATGCGACGGAGACGCCTTGGAGGGCCCGGCATGCCGCTGGATATGCCCAACCCGTTCACAATTTGGGACCTTGCTAACCACCTGAAGAATAGACTTTGGTTGCGCAATCTCCGTCACGGCTGCATTAAGAGCATCTCTGGCTGATTCCAATAATTCAAACAGTCTCTTATCTCTTAACTCCATATTTTTGGTCCGCTAAGGAAAATGGTTCCTAGCCGATCATCTAAACTCAACTCTCTAAAAACTAGTAGTTTTTGAAACAATAATTCAAAACAAAATCCACAACATTCGAAATACTCAATCATATAATTGTGCATCCAAGCCGATAGCATAGTCAATGGGACGGTAGGGGTGGCCGACAGCGGAGGGGAATCCGAGTAGAGGTGGCAGTGACACTTCGGCTTGGCAGTTGGGCTTCACACATCTACTATTTTGTTTTAGGGCATCTGCTCCTATGCCCATATTTGCATCACCTAGGACTAAAACTTAGGGCATGCCCAAAAGTTTTGCATCACCATGTAGATATACATGATTTATTGGAGCATTTTTTTTGGACCTTGGTGCCCTATAAATCAATTTTTTGGTACCTACCTTATTTTACATTATCTATTAGTGATGCTCTAAATTAAGACTTTGATGTCCAGATCACACGAACCGATTTAGCATATTACTATGAGAGTGAACGCATATGACCGCCTCACAAGACTTGTTTATATTTTAATTGAATAATACTTATATTCTATCGATTAAAATTTTAACCCTGCCTATGGTTGATGGATTCGGTCCTTGCATCCGTGTACTTTAGGTCAGCGTGAACATGTGTCTATATACACCAACCAACTTGTTTGTACTTAAAAAATATTCAATGGAATGAGCCTTTGTTTATTGTAGCAAGCAAACATTTGCAACTACGACAATGATTTGCGAACCTAATTTTGACCAAGTATTGGAGTACAATATGTGATGAAAAAATTATTGTAGAGAGGCACTTTAAGTGACTAGCTTATATTAGGATTTTTTAGTTATGATTTATTTAACACCTTAGTCACTATGTTAGGAAAAATAATAAAGTGACAAAAGTATGAAAATAATGAGCTACATTCAAATTTCAATAAAATAAATAAGGAATCAACAACTTTAGTCTAGTAAGTACCTGGTTTAGGGCTACATGCACGGACTCTTAGATTGAAATTGTAGTGGATTTCGATAATATTGAATGGTTGAACTTTCTTTAGTGTTTTCCTATTTTATTTTGGTATAATCTAAAAATAGGAGCATTATGGTAATTGAACATTTCCATGATTAAACTCAACAGAAATACTTTGAAATTGCACAAAGATGAATAGCTCATAAAAACTACATGGTCATCGGTCCCATGGGTTAAACACTCCCCATAAAATTTCACAATTTCATACAACACTCCTTTGTAGGTCAAATAAGTACTTAGAAGGATGTTAATTTGGTTGCTAAGATGGAAACACAAGACCATTGAAAATGCTATTAATTGGAAGTTTTTTATATAGAATATAGTGCACAATTATACCCACGAATGAGGGGATTGGTTATACTCCCTCCGATCCAAATTAATCGAATTGGATTCGTCTAGATTCAATTATATATAGACATGTTTTAGTGCTAGATACATCTGAATCTAAATAAATCTGGGTCAATTAATTTGGATGGAGGGAGTAGTACCTTTCGGTAAGTGATAAGTGTCGAACCCATAAGGGATTAAAGGTATTAGAAACAATAAAAGATGCAAAGATTTATGTTTTTGTTGTATAGATTGCTGAAATGTAAATTGTTGATAAAGTAAATAATGAGTTGCATTCAAATTTCAATGAAAGAAATAAGGAATCGGCAACTTTAGTCTAGTAAGTACCTGGTTTAGGGATACAAGCACAAACTCTTGGTTCAAAATTGTAGTGGATTTCGATAATATTAAATGGTTAAACTTTATTTAGTGTTTTGCTATTTTATTTTGATATAATCTAAAAAAGAGGATAATGGTAATTGAAAATTTCCATGATTAAACTCAACAAAATTACTTTGGAATTGCACAAAGATGAATAGCTCCTAAAAACTACATGGTCGTCGGTCCCACAAATTAAACACTCCCCATAAAATTTCACAATTTCATTCAACACTCCTTTTTATTTCAAAGTACTTATAAGGATGTAAATTTGGTTGCTAAGAAGATCCTTTGAAAATGTTAGTAATCGGGAGTTTTTATATGGAATATAGTGCACAATTATACCCACGATTGAGGGAATTGGTTATAGAACCTTTCGTTAAGTGATAAGTGTCGAACCCATGAGGGAGTAAAGGTATTAGAAACAATAAAATATGTAGAGATTTATGTTTTTATTGTATCGATTGCTGAATGTAAATTGTGGATAAAGTAAATTGCGAGGAAAATATAAATAGCTCTTTTCAAAAAACCCAATCCTCCATGCAGAAAGAATACATTCTCAAGGCATGTTCCTATATGTTAAAAACGTTTCCAAGGGGGCAAGGGGTCTACTTGGCATGTAGATTTCTAGTTGGAGAACGATAAATATCTTGTCAAGTGTTAACTCATAATTACACCTCTAATGATTGGTCCCAAAGCTACTTTCTTGCACAATAAAGAGATTAATTAAGACACAAGTATTCAACCATTGCCTAATATTTTAGGGTCCCCCATTACGAACCCCTATTTGCAAATTAAAGAATTTGGTCATGGTTTTTGTCATATCTAGTCAGCCCTTCTTCTCTTCATTACTCTAAGTTGTAGCACTATGGTCCAATACAGGGAAAGTAACATATAGTCGACATCCGTAAGTTACCATCGTAGAACCATAATAAAAAATAATCCCTCCTATCCAAATTACTTGTCACGGTTGTAGGCAATATTTTTCCTAAAATCTATTAAGGATCAATGACCTAGTACGACAAGTAATTTGGATCAGAGTTAGTATAAAACATGACCAAATAATCAGATCATGCTATATAAATATCATGGCTAATTCATCTTATGCTCTCATGAGTGTGGGGAACTACTCACAATAGTTAGACATGGAAATGTTTAGTTACATATGGTATACAACACAATCTAAAAAATATAACTTCACCACAAACTAATAACAAAGTTGCAAGTACAATCATGCACACAACACTAGAAAACTATTTTGACGTTTCGATCTACACAAACAATGAGGGGGCTAATGTCGATCACGGTGATGGATGCGGTGCCGATGATGGAGATGGTGAAGATGTTGATGGAGATGGTCCCCATACACCAAGTAGGTTCCATGCCATTGATGGCGGTGATTCCCCCTCGCGGTGTCAAAAGGACAACATGATCTACTCTCTCCCGGAGAAGGAGATGACCTCTACTGATGTCGCCGCCTCAGAAAAATCTCTTAGTTTTGGTTGTAGGTTTTTCACCGAGGGTAATTCACACATAAAAAGGAGTAGCGAGGAGTTACAGGGCATCGGGTGTAGGGGTTCGTAGCATGGAAAACAAAAATTTTCTATCGCATACAAACAAACAAGCCAAGATCTATCTACTAGATTGTAGCAACGAGTCGATGGAATAACTTACCCTCGAAGATTCAAAAGTGTTTAACGAGAGCGGATTCTCGTGGGTGATGTAGTCGTACTCTTCCGATCTCAAGATCATGTAGACGATCCTTCCGGCGCTGCGTTCGGCAGCGCTTCCGCAGTCAGTCACACGTTCGGTACTCGACGAAGACCTTCCTCTCCCTTGTTCCAAAGAAAATGAGGTTGTAGCACTCTCCTCGCGATTCCGACAGCACAACGGCGTGGTACCGGAAGTAGAGGGGAGATCCCGCAGGGCTTCGCCTTAAGCCGGAGCGAGTATGGTGGAGTATGAGAGAGAGCTATTAGTGGTCTAGGGATTAGACACACCAATTAGAAGGCTCTAAACCGTTGGCAAAAGCAATTAGAAGCTCTAAACCAAAACGGCTCTAAACCGGAGATTAGAGGATAGGAACTTGTGTCTAGAGGAGGAGGCCCTGCCCCTCCTTTTATAGGTGGGAGGGGCGGCCAAGGGGAGGGGAGTCCCTCCCCAAGTCGGCCTTGGTTGGCGCGCCGGCTTGGAGGGACTCCTCCCCCAAGTCGGTTCCAACCACCTCTTGCTTGTTTCCCATAGTTTCCTGTTTCCCACAGTTTCCTGTTTTAGCCGTTTGACTTTCAAACTGGCAGTTTGATTTTTCAGTTTTGGAACAGCAAGAACATTTAGTACATGATGCAATCATTCCAATATGCAATGACACATTCATGTACCCCTTCCCCTCCGGAGTGCCGGACATTCCGGAACCTTCCAGAACATTCCCGATGAAAACACCGGAATCATTCCCGAACTCCGAAATGGGACTTTCCTTATATGAATCTTATTCTCCGGACCATTCCGGATCACCTCGTGATATCCCGGATCCCATCCGAGACTCCGAACAACATTCGGTCTCTTTCTCATAATACCATAACTACTCAAACAACGTCGAATCCTTAAGTGTGTCTCCCTACGGTTCGTGAATTATGCGGACATGATCGAGACACTTCTAACAATAACCAATAGAGGAATCTGGAAATTCATATGGCTCCCACATATTTCTACGATTACTTTGCATCGAATGAACCACTTACATACGATACCAATTTCCCTTTGTCTCACGATAGTTTACTTATCCGAGGTTATGATCGCGGTATCTCCGCATACCTAGTTCAACCTCGCATCGATAAGTACTCTTTCTCGTTCCTGATATGTGATCCTCAGAGCTACCACATGCTTGCAAGCTAATTGGATGACATTCCACCGAGAGGGCCCAGAGTATATCTATCCGTCATATGGATGGACAAATCCCACTCTTGATCCATGTGTTTCAACCAATACTTTCCGAACACTTAATGCCACCTTTATAGCCACCCGCCACGGTGTGGTGTTTGATGTCATCAAAGCATCCATCCGGTAAAGGTGATATGCATGATCTCATGGTCTAAGGAATTAGGTTACTATGTATCAGAAAGCATATAGCAATTTGAACTATTGAAATGACTTGATCTTTATGCTACGCTTATCTATAGGAGTATGTCCATCACATCATTCTCCTAATGATATGATCCTGTTGTTAATAACATCTCTATGTTCATGATCAGGAAACCATGATCATATATTAACCAACAAGCTAGTTTAACAAGAGGATTTACTAGGGACTCTTATTTTAGTTTACAAATCACACAAGTATTAATGTTTCCGGTTAATACAATTATAGCATGGTATGTAAAAATTTATCATAAGTGTGAAGATATGATAATAACCACTTTATTATTGCCTCTTGGGCATATCTCCAATAGTCTCCCACTTGCACTAGAGTCAATAATCTAGTTTCAAACCTTTGTGTATTCAGCACCTATGGCTTTCCGGTGTTGTATGTACACGATTGCTGGTGCTCAACTGATATCCGGATCGACACACTGTGTCCGTGTAATTGCAAGTCTTTGCTCTACGCATCACTCATTCTCTAATGAGATGGCTTACATAAATTTGGTCCTTTGGTGTGACCTTTAGTTCTTTGGGGTTAAAACATGTTGATAATATTGTCGCATAATATATCTTCATAGTATTATCCTCATGTGAACTACACCTAGTTTGATAACAAACTACTTGACACAAATGCCCTCTTTAGCTGCTATTATAGCAGTCATATACTTAGCCTTTTGTTGTAGTATCTGTCACAATGTCTTCACTTTGGAACTCATCCAAATCCATTATGGAACTTACTTTCCATTATATTGTGCCACCCTTAGTTTAGATTGAGATAAACTTAATTTGTATTTTATGACAAAACTAGTATTAATGTAGTACTTTTACAATGAACTAACCATCTATTTGTCACTTCTACAAATAATATACTCTTAGTTCTTCCAAAAGATCATAAGAATATCCTTACTATTGTCCAATAATCATCTTATGAATTATTCTGGTATATGCTCATAACATTTAGAGCATAGGACATATCTGGATTTGTACATATCACAGTATGATTGATATAAATATTCTTTGTGATTTCATACATCAAGTATCAATCTATACTTGAATCTTTGTTTCACTTACCAAATGTCAATACACTTGAATATATCATCAATATTGAACTTATTCAATCCTTTACGTATGACAAGAACCTTTCTTGTAGTTTCTATATTGAACTCATTCAATATCTCGTCTATGTACTTCTGGCACAACCATATTAACATCTATTGATGTCAAATATTTGGGTTTTGCCTAAGTCTTTCATCGAGATGAAATTCTTAATATGTGTTAATAAAAGATACATCATTTCCAATCAACAATATGTCTTCCACATAATGTATTAGAAACATGTCTTAGCGCTCCCACTTAATTTCTTGCAAATGCAAGCATCTTCATTGTCTCTGATGAAATTAAACTCTTTTAACAGTTTCATCATAGTGAAGATTCCAACTCCGCTATGCTTACTTCAACCATTGAAGTTTGCATATGTTTTTAGCATCCCTTGAATTTTAACAAAACAAAAAACCTTTTGTACTGTGTCATGCACACGTCCTAGGTAACCCTTCTATTAGAAGAACTTGTTTTGTTTATTCAACTACTATATAATAAAATTATATGTAGTGGTTGCTACACTAATCCGTCTAGACTAAATATCGCTATGAAAGATCATATCTTGTCATAGTCAACCTTTGAACATTGTTGTGAACTCTTTCCCAACATGTCGACTATTTCATAGATGTGCAACATCCATGTCTATTTATTTATAGATCCAAACACAACTGTAAGGTCTTACACCTTTCTCGAGGGTCCTTCAAGTTCAAAACTTGATTTCTCGTGTATGGAACTATCACGGATTTTATGGCTTCAAGCCATTTGACGGAGTCAGGGCCCATCATCGCTTCTTTGCATGTAATCAGTTCATTATTCTCAAATAATGATTCAACCCTCAAATCTTGGTATTTGATTGTTTACCCGATCTACTTGTTTCAATAGGAACTTAGATCTCCGTGTCCACAAACTTTGAGGCACGTGAGCTATGAGCATTGTTGCTGCCTCCGGAACACTTTTCGGCGCTGCGCAACTTTGCACATATAGCTAAGGTTCTTTTAACCTTATCAAAGTTCTATTGTCCTCCCACTTAACTTTTCACGAAAAATTCATTCTCAAAGAAACTTGACGTTCTAAGCGACAAACACTTTTGTCTCCGGTGTTTTATGGAGGAATACTTAACATTTATACAAAGACAGGTTCATCCGACTTTGGTTGCACACATCTTTCTTATGCATAGCATACCAATGTTTTAAGAAAGGACTACTTGGGTTTTATCCCAAACCATAACCTTATATGGTGTCATTTCAACGGATTATGATGAAGCTCTTTTCAGTGGAAAAACGGTAATCTCTAAAGCTTTTAATCTCTAAAATATAATGGCAGTTTTATGAATTATACCTTTGATCTTACCATGTCAAACAAGGTTACATACCTCGAACGCTCCATACCCTTATGGTGTTTCGGGAAATGCAAATCCACGGAACGATTCCTTAAATCTTAGGTATTATGCTAAACTCTGTAACTCAAATATCTTACTTAATGATCTTTATCATAAACTGTTTATATTCTTGTTACAATAATTTTGCACTTCATCTTGAAAGTCTTTGAACTTTTCAAATGTTTCATACTTCATCCTTATTAAGTAAATATTCATATATTCACTCAAAATTTCGGAAAAAGCAAATGAAGTTAAAATCCATCGCTCTTGACTACACATAATGGACTTCGTACAACAATATGTACAAATTCCAATAAGCTAGTCTTTCGTTCCCTTTTGGCCTATGAACGAAGTTTCAATTATCTCTAGGAAAGTTTCACAAGTGTCATTTGATCAAAAATCAAAAGACTCCAAAATTCCATCCACATGGAGTTTCTTCATGTTTTCTTTCCAGTATAATTTAAACGGCGATGTCACTTCCTAAGTGATCTTTCAATCAATTTGTCTTTCGACATCTTTAGCACTAGTTTTATGGATGTGATATCTCCAACGAGATTTGCGAATCCATCTTTTATGGATTACGGCAATTATTTGAACAACCCTTTTGTTCTCATAATACCTAATAAAACAAATCTTTGAAGGCAAGCTTTGATGTTTAACGAGCAACACAATAACCCTTTATTTGTTCTCGATGAACATCACCACATATTCTTTTGCTAGTTACTTAGGCCATTGTAGTTCATGAATTGTGTTGTTTCGCATGACGATTCACACCAACAAATTCAGTATCAAATACTTGAGAACCACATTGTTTAATAAGCAAAGAATATAGCCATAACATGTATATCATCTATATACTTAAGCTGAACAATTCTAGTCTTTTCCTTTCTGCCATATATTTATGAGATTCTCTTCAAGATTTTCCTTCGCTTGAAAGAATCTATCAACATCAATAGTGGAGTCATACATATGACATATAGTCCAAAGCGTATAATTAAATACCAATGTCTTTGGACTTGCACTTTGAAGTAGATCACCATCATCAAATATTTGGTGTTCTTTCAAATTCCTTTCTTTAGTAATCTCTTGGTGTAGTAAATATTTTACCTACATCAAATATTCACCCTTATCATGGAATCGTCCATGATCAAGCTCTTAGCTTATAACGATGAATTATGAGTATAATGTGGCTATCCAAAACCTTTTGGAGGATTAGGACAACAAGTGTCTCCAACCTTTTGCAAATTATCATCAAAATATGAGAACATGAACTTTGCCATATTATACTCTATCATGTTGTAACTAAAACTTCGCTTTGAGATATCACAATATCTTCCACACATCATGGTTTCTGAAACAACTCTTTCAGATCCTAGATAACCTTGATATTAAGAGAATCCTTTGAATATCAAGAATCATGGAGACAAACATGATACTTATATACTAACACTTGGAATTGTTACTCTTGATTTAATACTAATTATTAAACTTCATGGAGTAACCAGAACTTACTGAAAGTTTGCAATAGGATTTTTAAACTTTAGATTAACACTTCAAAACAATACGATACCAATTCGTAAAGTAACTAACCAGAATTCTATAGTTCTATCATCTCAATTATAACTAAGCGCAAGGTGGTAAACAGATGCCAATGACTACAACAACTATGCAAATTCACTTTGATTTAGTTTATGATAAATTGAGTTCTAATTAATAATTAAATTAATCTAGGTGAACTCCCACTCAAAACAATATCCCTCACATTGTTTTAGTGATCACACGAACCAAATCCACTACATCAAAACCGATCATCACGAGAGTTGATATAGCTTCAATGGCGAACAGTCAACATGTTCATCATATCTACTATATGACTCATGCTCTACCTTTTGGTAATCCGTGTTCCTGAGGCCATGTCTCAGACATGCTAGGCTCGTCAAGATCAAACCTTAGTTTCCGCATGAGCAAATCTGGCTTGCTCACGTTGTATACACTTGTAGAATCTAACACACCCGATCATCACGTGGTGCTTCGAAACAACAAGCTTTAGCAACGGTGCTAACTAAGGGTGAACACTTTATGACTTGAAATTCATGTGCATGAGGGATCATCTTATAATGCTACCGTGCCTACTAAGCAATACAATATGCATAAAGGATTAACATCACATGCAATTCATAATATGTGATATGATATGGCCTTTCTTCTTTGTGCTTCCGATCTCCATCTTCTAGCACGAACATGATCTCCATCATCACCGACATTGCATCAAGGTCAATGATGCTTCTCCATGGTTGTCGCCCACCGCTTCAACTATTACAACTACTTTGAATAGACACGCTGGTCTTAACAGAATTTAAAGACAACCATATGGCTCTGCCGTTGCCAACTTACAATAAGGAACATTGCATACATCATATATAATCACAATCATGGCCATATCACATCACAAGACACCCCGCAAAACAAAGTTAGACGCCTCTAATTTTCTTTGCATGTTTTACGTGGTTTGGGGCTTTCAATAAGTGTCGTTCTAACTTACGAACAAGAACCACAACATTGATACTAGTATTGTCAATCACCCGTTGTAAATTGAATCTTAACTATGCTAGGAGAAACAGCACCGCAAAGCCACTTATGCAATACAAGTTGCATGTCAAGCGTGGAGCAAGTCTCATGAACGATGTCATGTAAGGTTAGCCCGGGCCGCTTCATCCCAACATACCGCAAGATGCAAAGTACACAAGAAGCAATCGACAATAAAAGCATCAACGCCCACACTGACCATTGTGTTCTACTCGCAGATCTACATATAGACACGGCTCGATACCTTTGTAGGGGTTCGTAGCATGGAAAACAAAAATTTTCTATCGCATACAAACAAGCCAAGATCTATCTACTAGATTGTAGCAACGAGTCGATGGAATAACTTACCTCGAAGATTCCAAAGTGTTTAACGAGCGGATTCTTGTGGGTGATGTATTCGCATTCTTCCGATCTCAAGATCGCAGAGACGATCCTTCCGGAGCTGCGTCCGGCAGCGCTCAGCGTCGGTCACATCGCTCGCTACTCGAAGACCTTCCTCTCCTTTTCCAAAGAGGTGAGGTTTTAGCACTCTCCTCGCGATTCCTAAGAAGACAACGGCGTGGTACCTAAGTAGAGGGAGATCCCGCAGGCTTCGCTTAAGCCGAGCGAGTATGGTGGAGTATGAGAGAGAGCTATTAGTGGTCTAGGATTAGACACACCAATTAGAAGGCTCTAAACCGCTAGCTAAAGCAATTAGAAGCTCTAAACCAAAACGGCTCTAAACCGGGAGATTAGAGGATAGGAACTTGTGTCTAGAGGAGGAGGCCCCGCCTCCTTTTATAGGTGGGAGGGCGGCCAAGGGAGGGGAGTCCCTCCCAAGTCGGCCTTTGGTGCGCGCCGCTTGGAGGACTCTCCCCAAGTCGGTTCCAACCACCTCTTGCTTGTTTTCCACAGTTTCCTGTTTCCCACAGTTTCCTGTTTTCCACATTTTCCTGTTTTAGCCGTTTGACTTTCAAACTGGCAGTTTGATTTTTCAGTTTTGGAACAGCAAGAACACTTAGTACATGATGCAATCATTCCAATATGCAATGACACATTCATTTACCCCTTCCCCTCCGGAGTGCCGGACATTCCGGAACCTTCCCGATGAAAACACCGGAATCATTCCCGAACTCCGAAATGGGACTTTCCTTATATGAATCTTATTCTCCGGACCATTCCGGATCACCTCGTGATATCCCGGATCCCATCCGAGACTCCGAACAACATTCGGTCTCTTTCTCATAATACCATAACTACTCAAACAACGTCGAATCCTTAAGTGTGTCTCCCTACGGTTCGTGAATTATGCGGACATGATCGAGACACTTCTCCGAACAATAACCAATAGAGGAATCTAGAAATTCATATGGCTCCCACATATTTCTACGATTACTTTGCGATCGAATGAACCACTTACATACGATACCAATTTCCCTTTGTCTCACGATAGTTTACTTATCCGAGGTTTTGATCGGTATCTCTGCATACCTAGTTCAACCTCGTTACCGATAAGTACTCTTTTCTCGTTCCCGTGATATGTGATCCCTTGTGAGCCAGTCACATGCTTGCAAGGTAATTGGATGACATTCCACCGAGAGGGCCCAGAGTATATCTATCCGTCATATGGATGGACAAATCCCACTCTTGATCCATGTGTTTCAACCAATACTTTCCGAACACTCAATGCCACCTTTATAGCCACCCGCCACGGTGTGGTGTTTGATGTCATCAAAGCATCCATCCGGTAAAGGTGATATGCATGATCTCATGGTCGAAGGAATTAGGTTACTATGTATCAGAAAGCATATAGCAATTTGAACTATTGAAATGACTTGATCTTTATGCTACGCTTATCTATAGGAGTATGTCCATCACATCATTCTCCTAATGATATGATCCTGTTGTTAATAACATCTCTATGTTCATGATCAGGAAACCATGATCATATATTAACCAACAAGCTAGTTTAACAAGAGGCTTTACTAGGGACTCTTATTTTAGTTTACAAATCACACAAGTATTAATGTTTTCGGTTAATACAATTATAGCATGGTATGTAAACATTTATCATAAGTGTGAAGATATGATAATAACAACTTTATTATTGCCTCTTGGGCATATCTCCAACATCGGGGGCCCACCATGGCGTACCTAGCCTTCTTAGGCGCACCATGGGCCCTTCCTGGATCCTTGTGGCTCCTCTCGCGGGTCACCATATCCAGTTGGCTTAATTCTTCCAAAAACAAATCACGTGGTATTTCTCTCTCGATTTAGTTGGAGTTCATAGGCTCCCTGAAACAGCAGAATACGAAAAAGGAGATTTGTGCCTCGCAAAATTATATACCATCTCAAAAGGAGTTTTGAGGAAAATCCCATAAATCAACTAAAAAATTCTAAATAAAGCAATGAAATGATGATGCAAACATGATCATGAATTAATTACTCACTATTTAGTTGTCATATTTTAACATGTGTATATATAGAACTCATTCAAAATTTTGATGCAAAGTACATGATACAAAATGCACGTATAACACATGAATTTTTAGAATTTTAATATGATAAGCTAAACATTTATTTTCAAAACAAGTTGACTTGCATTTGTGCTGGCATACAAATATATGTCTCTTATATCAGTGTGCCAAGATGCTAAGAAATTATCGGCGACATTATATTCTACACTCACTATTTAGTTGTCATATTTTAACATGTGTACATATAGAAGTAATTCATTAGCATATTCAAATTTTGCACGCATTTAACACACATGGAAATGCATGCTAACAATCATTTATTAGGTGGTTATAGAGAAATTAATGTATTGAAATGGCTTATGCAATTATACGTTTGGAAATCTAATTTATGTTCAGTTTTGCATAATAATTCATCCAAGAGGAATCTAATTAAGAGTTTAGAACTACCACATTATGCGTGCATTATGAGGTTAGAACTACATCTCTCACTTACCGAAATACTTAATTTAGTATCTCATTTGGAATGTTTTAGCTCTCCGACAAACAAAAGATCCATATTTCCAAAAAATAAAACTAGGTTCGTGCAACTATGGTTGGAGATACACTAGGCTTAATTGTTGTGTTTGCAAGATGTTGCTTCAGGATCATTTCAGTGATTTACAAGTTTTTCAACATGGCACGATTGGCACACCTAAACGTGTTAAATCGTTGATAAACTCATTAACATAAATCATAGGATATTTGGTACCTAACATGTCTGATCAGCAGAAAAAAATGGTTGGGTCTGACTCTAACCCCCTAATACTAGTAGGTTGAGCTCCATCCATGCTTTTGACATCTAGAATTTAGACATTTTTTTTAATCTTCTTTACATTGTATGAACTTACATGATGGTATAGAAACATTGAAGCCAAAAGATGTATTTATTCGAAGATGGGCAAACTTTTTGTTATATACTATACTAGTATATGCACCTTTAAAAAAGAATGATCCAACAAAAAAAAACATGGGAAATTTAAATCCTTAGTTCCATGTCTTTTTCAATACTACCACATCCATTTGCAACAAGGATGTCAGTAAACATGAGCCACTCGATATTTTGTACTAATGAAATACACCTATGAGTAGAGCGAAGAAGAGATAGGCAAAAATGCCATCGTCCATTGCAATAATCTTGCAGATAAAAATCGACATGCGCAGGATTTCAACGATAACCGTGTCGATCAAAGTGGCCCCGGACTCATTTGCAACATCATCATGGAAAGCTTGGTCGAACACATGACCTGGAAAGCTTGGTCGAACACATGACCCGAAATGGAAAAGGATGGTTATCTCATGATAATGCATTGTCATCATTTCTCCAAAAGAAGGGCACATGGACGCATTATTACAGGGCTAATTCACAAAGAATTAATTGCCGATTGGAAGCTGAAACACCATTAATTCTGCCGTGCCATAGTGTGTGTACGTACCAAGGACGAACGAGCAAGAGCTGTAGCATTTCATCAAATCAACACCCATCTTACAACACCTTTTACAAGGCCAAGCCCAGCCATCCCCCGTCCAGGAAAACCCTCTCCAAACGCACGCATACACCTTCTAATAAAACCCTCCCCCCACAAAGCTTTCTGGGCACATGGTTTTGCAGCCAAAGCCCTCCTTTAGTCATCTTTAGCCGCCAGCCCGTCCTAAACACGATGATTTTCTTGCATGCATCCATATCTCTACGCCTACTGATTAATAAGAATCCTACTAATTAATTAACCTCCTCCTGCTGCTGCGTGCCTGCATGATGAGGATGAGCATGCATGCGCGCGTGTCCCCTGCATGCGCATGGAGCCTTTGTCCCCTCCCCTGTCTCCTAGGCCGGGATCCATGGCATGCATGCGTGCTGGGATGGTGTCTTGGATCTTCTTCAGAGGCCCAGCAGGATGTAGTAGACGAGCGTGATGGGCAGCGCGATGAGCATGCCGAAGATGACCCTGCGAACGAACACACAATCAGACGGAGGGTGAGACGACAGGGACGGCTGGAGAATCTCGCCCACGCCCACGCTGGGGAATTAAATTAAGTAAAAGCGAGGTTTGGGAGGGCGGGGGGGACAACGGGGCACTTACGCCGTGCTGAGGATGTCGGGGTGCACGCTGTACTCCTTGGCGAAGACGAAGGGGACAATGCCCTGGGGCAGCGCTGCCTGCAGGTTAAACAAAAACCATCGTGGTGTCAGTCACAGTTCAGAGCGAGCTGCCAGTGCCAGTGCCAGTGCCAGTGCGAGCGAGGAGTGTTTGGTTGGGGGAAAAAGAAGGGAGGCTTTGTGAATCCGTGCTATGGTGCGTGCTCGTCGGAAAGTGTAAAGCGAAAGCGGGCGCTTGCATAATGCATATGCCTGCCGCGCTTTACCGGCACACACACACAGGGGGGGAACAGGGCCGAGCGCAGTTCATCATGTCGGACCGGACCGGCCGGGCGTGGCCGGTCGATCGATTCGTGTTCTTGGTGCGTGCCGTGGGTGTTCCCTTTTCTTTTCTTTCGGAAGAAAAGGCGGTTCTTGTCAGATCCAGTACCTGCACGATGGCGACGTGGAGGAGCGTGCCGCGGAGGCCGACGGCGATGGAGGCGGCGGCCATCACGGCCGGGCCCGTCAGGAACCGCACCGCCATGGCGAACGTCGCCCTCTTGTTCCCGCACGCGATGATCCGGGGCTGAAGCGCCATGAACAGACCTGCCATCACCATGTATGTATGATGTCAGCGCTGCGTATGACCTACTCAGCCGTTCGTTGTGCATGCATGCAAGAGCAGAGTGACTCACCGAGGCTGAACATGGCCATGCCGAGGCCGGCGTCGGACAGGATGGCGATGGACTTCATGATGATCGCCGGCATCACGAAGTTAAACCTGCATGCATGCGTTGCCGAGCCAGGATTAGCGACTGACGAGCTAAACGGTGGTAACCTCGGCGGCCGGGCGATGCGTGTGGGCGCCGAATTAGTTACCGGAAGCAGACGAGCGACCAGACGAGGCCGATGAGGCTGGAGTAGGTGTTGGGGTTGCGGATCAGCTTGCGCCACACCATGATCAGGATCAGCCGCGTCATCACGCTCGTCGGCGGCATCGCCGTCGGAGCAGCCACCACGCCGTCCATGCTCCCCAGCTCCTTCTCGTCGCCGGCCTCCGCGTCACGCTCCATCCCCTTGTTCCCGAAGCTGAAATCGTCACGCTCCACGCCGTCCGCTGCGCGCACCACCCAAAACAGAGCAGATTCATTACGTTAGCGCAGATGGAAACTAATTATGCCGCTGATCGCGGATGTACAGCTCGAACAAACGAAATGGATGGAAAGTAATAGAGATAGGTACCTTTGCGCGGCGAGGCGACAGCCACGCGGGCCTCCTTCACGGCGGCGGCGTCGTTGTACGTCTCGGTGGTGCCGTTGCCGAACACGTCCGACACGGGAGACGCGCTGGAGCTCCACACGAACATGTGCAGGTCCTTGCCGTCCTCGCCCTTGCCGCCGCCCTTCTTGCCCGGCTTCGGCGCCGCCGCCATCGCGGGGTTGGGCGCCGGGTACTGCCCGTACTTGTTGTTGCCTCCTCCTCCGCCGCCGCCGCCGGCCTTCTCCTCCTCGTAGTTGGACGGGCGCGGCGTGGCGCCCGTGCGCACCACGGGGCCGAACGTGTCTCCCGCGGCGAAGTTGGAGCTGCGGCCCACCATGGAGTAGAAGTCGGTGTGGTTGAAGCTGGAGCCCCTGGGCGTCGGGTTCCGGGACGACTGCAGCGAGTAGATCTCGGCGTTGGTGAGGTTGCTGGGCCTTGGCGTGGTGCTGGAGAACCCCATGGAGCGGCGCGAGTAGATATCCGACCGCGACGCGTTGGAGCGGCGCACGGTGACGTGTATCTTGCCGTCCTCCTTCACCTCGGCCTCCGTCTCGATCATGCCCCGCCCGCCGCCGTCCAGCGACATCACGTCCGGGTCCACCACGATGGACGCGATGGCGCCCGCCGTGTCCGGGAACTGCTCCGTGATGAGGATCCGGGCGCCGCGGAACTCGAACATGAAGAGCATCAGCGTGTACCAGATGATGCACTGCAGGACCACGATCTGCACCATCAGGCTGCCCGACTCGTCGCCGTACATCCCTTTCAGGAGCGGGATGCCCATGACGAGGGTGTTGGGGAGCGTGGACAGGGAGAAGAAGGTGATGGTCCACTCCAGGGACCCGTTGCGGGAGAGGTGGCTCCACACGGCCAGGAGGGCCAGGACGATGAGCTTCTGGAGCGTGTCGGCGGCGATGAAGCGGAGGTTCATGGTGTAGGGGTTGTTGCTGGAGATGAAGTGGAAGGAGAGCAGCGGCACGGCGAAGAGCGCCACGAAGCGGTTGATGCCGGAGCACTGGTCGGGGGTGAAGATGCGCCACCACTTCACGGACCCGTACGCCAGCATCATCGCCACGTACAGCGGCACCATCGCCGTCATCACGTGGTAGAAGTCCGTCGCCGTGATCATCTTGCCGTTTGCTCTTTGTTTGGCCGCCGCCGCCGCGCGGCTAGAAACTCTACTAGCCTGATCTCCTACGTTGAGAGGATGGCGTCTTAGGGGAGAGGTGTATGCGCGTTATGGGCAGTGGAGCGTTTGCTCGACTTATTATGGCGCGGCCGGGGACGGTGGCCGCGGCGGCGGGGGATGGTGGGAGGGTATGGCGATCGATCGAGAGGAGGCAGGCGGGGGAGCCAATGAGGGGAGTAGTGGGCATACGCGCGGGGCATTATTTATACACATCATGTGGACACTGCACAGTAAACGGTCACACACCCCGACACTGAGAAAGCGAAATAGGCAACGGAAAATGGGGACTGAGAAAATACGAAAAGACCACTCGAATTTTATACCCATGTCGAGTTTTTCTTCTAATCAGAACATTATTTTTATTTCTTGTATGTTTAATTTCCTAAAAGTATGTTCGCACCAATAAAATAATATTGTGTTGAAATCCATTTATTATGGAGTATATAAATCGGTGCATGTTTTGTCACAAAATTTAAGGCGCCATAAAATCAGAGAAACTTGTGAACCAGAATTACTCAAGCATCCTTGTTATGGTTTTGGAAAGTTGGGAGAGAATATCACACATGAATAATCTATAATGCTAATGAATAGGTTTGTTGTAGATGTTATAATAATGTAGGTTGTTGAAATCTTCCTTCGAGTTTAGGTCTTAAGCTTTTGTGACCCCACATTGTTGCATATGCTAATATTATGTCCGCTAGAGAATACAAGAGCACGAATGCAATTCTCTCTCGAAACAGGCTTTTCTTCTGCTATATTAATATAGAAATAGCACGAATGCCATTGGCATGTGATCATGTATGGTTATTTTTATCCTAGCAATCAACTCGTACAACTATTTGTGTATGTCTTTCCAAATTGAGGTTGATATTTTAAAGCGGCAATTAATACTAGAATGTTTGTTAAAATGCATATAGTAAAGGAGATTATATCATTTTTATCCATGCATGGTGTGTTTCACCTACCAAAACAACTCAAATTCAATTCCAGATCCTTATCAAGCCAATCATCATGGCAATATAAAGTAGTACATCTCAGATGCAAATGCATACTTTCAAAATACATGCATTACTCACCCATCCAAAAATAGATATAAAGTGTTTGAATTCTCTATAGTCAATACATGACTTTGACTATGGACTACTCCCTTCATCCACAAATAAGTGTACTTGTAGGTTTGTCCTAAATCAAACTTAATAAACTTTGATTAACTTTATAGAAAAACGTAGCAATATTTATGACACTAAATTGGTACAACTAGATTTGTTTTTAAATTTAGTTTCATAATATGATAAATTTATGTAATATATGCTAATATATTTATCTAAAATATTGGTCAAATTTCATAAAGTTTGACTTAGTCAAAACCTAAAAATACACTTATTTGCGGATGGAGGGAGTATGATCATATTATGTGCTAAAACCTTAAATTTGTGACGTAATTTATACGAGAAAATACGCACAACTTTCATGTATGTCTTATCCTCTATATGTGGTTCTAGTTTAAAAATGTTAACTAGATGGATCTTCGTATTGTCTATATTTGAGGATTATAATGCTAATGATTTAAAAAAGCAATTGCATTTCGTCAAAAGATCAACCGTCCAAAGATATGTGTGGTATAGTCTCATAATTCGCATCCAACAATTGTGCACAAAGTTAGGTTCTGACATTATCACTCATACCTTTGTATCTTAACTCTTCTCATTCATGTTCCCAAAATGCACCTACTAGTTGTTGGAGATATGCCCTAGAGGCAATAATAAATGTAGTTATTATTATATCTTTGTGTTTATGATAAATGTTTACATTCATGCTATAATAGTATTAACAAGGAAACATTGATACTTGTGTGATTTGTAAACTTAATTTGAAGTCCCTAGTATAGCCTCTATACTTCACTAGCTTGTTGGTTGATTTATGATTGTGGTTTCCCTATCATGAACATTGAGATGTTATCAACAACAAGATCATATCGTTAGGAGAATGATATGGTGTACATACTCCTATAGATAAGCGTAGCATAAAGATCAAGTCATTTCAATAGTTCAATTGCTATATGCTTTCTGATACACAGGGCCGGCTCTATATTTTTTAGGGCCCTTGGGCAAAGTCGACAAAAGGGCTCTAATACACATATAATAACTAGATATATAGATGATATATGTGCCAATTTTAATTGCAACCACATGTTTATAGTCGAGATGTCTATAAATAATTGTCAAGCACTAAAGCATTGTGATATTTAGATAGAAAAAATAAAAATGGTAGGAAAACATTACGAGCATGCTAGTGAATACCTCAAAAAAAACCAGGCTCCAATGAGTTTATCGACAATTAAGCTTTAGTACTTCAAAAAAGCTTCTTCGTGCATTTCTAGATGCAAAATCATGAAGGACACTATTAAAATTAATGTTGTCTAATATATCCTTCTACTGCAAAATCATGAAGGACACTATCAAAATTAATGTTGTCTAATATATCCTTCTACTCCCTCCGTTTCAAAATATAAGATGTTTTAGGTTTGTGGACAAAATGTATCTAGACTTATTTTAGTGTATAGATTCACTCTAAACTCGAGTGAACCTATATACTAAAAGTAGTCTAGCTACATTTGCTTTACAAAACTAAAACATCTTATATTTTAAAACGGAGGGAGTAAATACAACACTAATCCAAGAATTAATTAGAACTTTAGAAGGATTAGACGATGGATTAAGAAGGGATTTAGACATAAACTTAGGGAGGGCAAGGTCTATCCAAGGTTGTTGTCTTGTTGATGGAGAGCAGCAGCTGCTGTCAGCAGAGCAGCAGCTGCTGTCAGCAGAGCAGCCTGGAGAGAGTAGATGAAAAGGGCATAGACGACCTGGGCGGACGGCTGGAGGCCTAGGGCGCTGGGCGTCTATGTCTTGCCGTCTTGGACTAGGCGGCCAGCGGCTGGACGCCTTCCTGGCGAGCGTCGCGATTGCGAGACAACGTGATCAAATGAAACGGGCGAGTCGTGACTCTCAAGACGGACCGAGTCCGCGACAGCGACACCTGGAATTCAGGATCGATCGTCGATCGATCTCCTAGGCAGCAGGGGCCTCAGTGTTCGCCAGGCATTAAAAAATATTGGGCTCCCCTCCCGGCCTGGACCCTTGGCCGTTGCACTACCTTGCCATGCCCTAGAGCCGGGCCTGCTGATACATAGTAACCTAATTCCTTCGACCATGAGATCATGCATATCACCTTTACCGAATGGATGCTTTGATGACATTAAACACCACACCGTAATTGGGTGGCTATAAAGGTGGCATTGAGTGTTCAGAAAGTATTTGTTGAAACACATGGATCAAGAGTGGGATTTGTCCATCCATATGACAGATAGATATACTCTGGGCCCTCTCGGTGGAATGTCATCCAATTAGCTTGCAAGCATGTGACTGGCTCACAAGGGATCACATATCACGGGAACGAGAAAAGAGTACTTATCAGTAACGAGGTTGAACTAGGTATGCAGAGATACCGACGATCATAACCTCGGATAAGTAAACTATCGTGAGACAAAGGGAAATTGGTATCGTATGTAAGTGGTTCATTCGATCGCAAAGTAATCGTGAGAAATATGTGGGAGCCATATGAATTTCCATATTCCTCTATTGGTTATTGTTCGGAGAAGTGTCTCGATCATGTCCGCATAATTTACGAACCGTAGGGAGACACACTTAAGGATTCGACGTTGTTTGAGTAGTTATGGTATTATGAGAAAGAGACCGAATGTTGTTCGGAGTCTCGGATGGGATCCGGGATATCACGAGGTGATCCGGAATGGTCCGGAGAATAAGATTCATATAAGGAAAGTCCCGTTTCGGAGTTCGGGAATGATTCCGGTGTTTTCATTGGGAATGTTCTAGAAGGTTCCGGAATGTCCGACACTCCGGGGGGGGGGGGAAGGGGTACATGAATGTGTCATTACATATTGGAATGATTGCATCATGTACTAAGTGTTCTTGCTGTTCCAAATAAAGGATTAAATTGAATCCTAAAACTGAAAAGTCAAATGGCCAGTTTAAAAGTCAAACGGCTAAAACAGGAAACTGAGGGAAACAAGCAAGAGGAGGTTGAAACAAACTTGGAGAGGAGTCCCTCCTCTCCAAGCCGGCGACCCACCTAGGCCGAGTTGGGGAGGGACTCCCCTCCCTCCCCTGGCGCGCCGACCCCTCCACCTATAAAAGGAGGGGCAGGGCCTCCTCCTCTAGACACACAAGTTCCTATCCTCTAATCTAAATCCTAGCCCTAGACTCCGATTTAGAGCCGCTTTGGTTTAGAGCTTATAATTGCACTAGGCTTCGGATTAGAGCCTTATAATTGGTGTGTCTAAACCCTAGACCACTAATAGCTCTCTCTCATACTCCACCATACTCGCTCCGGCTTAAGGCGAAGCGATGCGACATCTCTCCTCTACTTCCAGACACGCCACAGCCGAATCGCGAGGAGAGTGCTACAACCTCCGCCGCCTTGGAACAAGGAGAGGAAGGTCTTCCGAAAATCGAACGTGTGACCGATCAAAGCGCCGTTTAACGCAGCCGGAAGGATCGCTCACGCGATCTTGAGATCGGAAGAGTACGACTACATCACCCACGAATCCGCCTCGTTAAACACTTTGGAATCTTCGAGGGTAAGTTATTCCATCGACTCGCTACAATCTAGTAGATAGATCTTGGCTTGTTTGTTTGTATGCGATAGAAAATTTTTGTTTTCCATGCTACGAAACCCTACAAAGGGTATCGAGCCGTGTCTATATGTAGATCTGTGACGAGTAGAACACAATGGTCATTGTGGGCGTTGATACTTTTATTGTCGATTACTTCTTGTGTACTTTGCATCTTGCGGTATGTTGGGATGAAGCGCCCGGCTAACCTTACATGACATCGCTCATGAGACTTGCTCCACGCTTGACATGCAACTTGTATTGCATAAGTGGCTTTATGGGTGCTGCTTTCTCCTAGCATAGTTAAGATCCAATTTACAACGGGTGATCAACAATGCTAGTATAAATGTTGTGGTTCTTGTTCGTAAGTTAGAACGACACTTATTGAAAGCCCCAAACCACGTAAAATATGCAAAGAAAGTAGAGGCGTCTAACTTTGTTTTGCAGGGGTGTGCAGTGATGTGATATGGCCATGATTGTGATTATATTTGATGTATGCAATGTTCCTTATTGTAAGTTGGCAACCGGCAGGAGCCATATGGTTGTCTTTAATTTATGTTAAGACCCGCGTGTCTATTCAAAGTAGTTGTAATAGTTGAAGCTGGTGGACGACAACCATGGAGAAGCGTCATTGACCTTGATGCAATGTCGGTGATGATGGAGATCATGTTCGTGCTTGAAGATGGAGATCGGAAGCACATAGAAGAAAGGCCATATCATATCACATATTATTGAATTGCATGTGATGTTAATCCTTTATGCATCTTGTATTGCTTAGTAGACGACGGTAGCATTATAAGATGATCCCTCATGCACATGAATTTCAAGTCATAAAGCGTTCACCCTTAGTTAGCACCGTTGCTAAAGCTTGTTGTTTCGAAGCACCACGTGATGATCGGGTGTGTTAGATTCTGCAAGTGTATACAACGTGAGCAAGCCAGATTTGCTCATGCGGAAACTAAGGTTTGATCTTGACGAGCCTAGCATGTACAGACATGGTCTCGGAACACGGATCACCGAAAGGTAAAGCATGAATGATATAGTAGATATGATGAACATGACGATTGTTCGCCATTGAAACTATATCAACTCTCGTGATGATCGGTGTTGATGTAGTGGATTTGGTCTGTGATCACTAAAACAATGTGAGGGATGTTGTTTTGAGGGAGTTCACCTAGTTTAATTTCATTAATTAATTTGAACTCAATTTGTCATAAATTTAGTCTAAACTATTGCAAATATGTTGTAGATCAATGGCAGCCCCTACCATCAATTTTAATGCTCCTAAAGAAAGAAAAGTTGAAAACAATGGAAGCAACTTCATGGATTGGTTCCAATTTGAGGATTGTCCTCACACTGGTAATTTGACCTATGTCGGATGCACTGGTGACCCACTGCAATGATGCTCCCAATGAAGTAAAGAATGTTTACCTCTTCTAAGAATCGGTACTCCATAGTTCAAAGGTGCCATCTTGTATGGTTTGGAATCGAGCTTCGTAAAAGGTTTGAAGAGTCGACCATATGATATTGTCGAGGATCTCAAATTGATTTTTGAGACTCATGCGGCAATTGAAAGCTATGAGGCTTCAAAAGTTCTTTAACCGCAAGATGGAAGAAGGCAGCTCCATTAGTGAGCATGTGCTTAAGATGTCTGGCACGCAAAACAAGCTTCAAAGCTTGGGTATAGTGATTCCTAATGCTTTGGGGATTTACCGTGTCCTCCAATCACTACCACCAAGTTACAAGAACTTTGTGATGAACTACAACATGCAGAACATGAACAAGACGTTGCCAGAACTCTTTGCCATGTTGAAATCTGCAGAAGTGGAGATCAAGAAAGAGCACCAAGTGTTGTTGGTCAATAAGACCACCAAATTCAAGAAAGGCAAGTCTAAGCAGAAGGGACACTTCAAGAAGGGTGGTAAGAAAGTTACCACGCCGGCGAAGAAGACCAAAGCTGGGCCCAAGCCTGATACTGAGTGCTTTTACTGCAAGGGAGAAGGTCACTGGAAGCGGAATTGCCCAAAGTACTTGGCGGATCTGAAGAACGGCAACATCAAGAAGAAAGGTATATCTGATATACATGTTATTGATGTGTATCTCACTAGTACTCGTAGTAGTGCCTGGGTATTTGATACTGGTTCGGTTGCTCATATTTGTAACTCGAAACAGGTGCTGCAGAATAAACGAAAGCTAGCAAAGAACGAGGTGACGATGCGCGTGGGAAACGAATCAAAGGTTGATGTGATCGCGGTCGGCACGCTACCCCTTCATCTACCATCGGGATTAGTTTTATACTTAAATAATTGTTATTTAGTGCCTGTGTTGAGCATGAACATTATATCGGGATCTTGTTTATTGCGAGACGGTTACTTGTTTAAGTCAGAGAATAATGGTTGTTCGATTTATATGAGTAATATGTTTTATGCACATGCACCTTTGATAGATGGTCTATTCTTATTGAATCTCGATAGTGGAAATACACATATCAACAACATTGAGGCTAAACGTTTGAAATCAAGCGATAATTCGACCTATATGTGGCAATCGCTGTCTTGGTCACATTGGAGTGAAGCGTATGAAGAAACTCCATTCGATGGACTTCTTGAATCACTTGATTTTGAATCACTTGAAAGATGCGAAGCATGTCCGATGGGAAAATGACTAAGACTCCATTTTACGGTATGATGGAGCGAGCTACGGACTTATTGGAAATCATACATACCGATGTGTGTGGTCCAATGAGTGTAGCATCGTGATGGTTATCGTTATGTTCTTACCTTCACGGATGACTTGAGTAGATATGGGTATATCTATTTCATGAAACATAAGTCCGAAACTTTCGAGAAGTTTAAGGAGATTCAAAGTGAGGTAGAGAATCAACATAACAAGAAGATTAAATTTCTACGCTCGATCGTGGAGGTGAATATCTAAGTTACGAGTTTGGCGAGCATTTGAAGAAATGCGGAATACTTTCACGATTGACACCGGGGAACACCACAGCAATGGTGTGTCCGAACGTCGTAATCGAACTCTCTTAGATATGGTTCGTTCTATGATGTCACTTACAGATTTACCGCTATCATTTTGGGGTTATGCATTAGAAACAGCCGCATTCACTTTAAATAGGGCACCGTCTAAATCCGTTGAAACGACACCGTATGAATTATGGTTTGGGAAGAAACCTAGATTGTCGTTCCTTAAAGTTTGGGGATGCGAAGCCTATGTAAAGAAGTTACAGCCGGACAAGCTTGAACCCAAAGCGGAAAAATGCGTCTTCATAGGATATCCAAAAGAAACTATTGGGTATACCTTCTATCATAGATTCGAAGGCAAAATCTCCGTTGCCAAGAATGGATCCTTTCTAGAGAAGGAATTTCTCTCGAAAGAAGTGACTGGAAGGAAAGTAGAACTCGACGAGGTTGTCGAACCTTCTCTCGAAATTGCGAGTAGCGCAACACCGGAAGAAGTTCCTGTGGTGCCTGCACCAATTAGAGAGGAAGCTAATGATGATGATCATGAAACTTCGGTTGAAGTTGCTACAGAGCCTCGGAGGTCAACGAGAACTCGTACCACTCCAGATTGGTATGATCCCGTTATGAGTGTCATGTTGGTGGACAACACCGATGACCCCGAGACATATGAGGAAGCAATGATGAGCCCAGATTCCAATAAATGGCAAGAAGCCATGAAATCCGAGATTGGATCCATGTACGAAAACCAAGTATGGACTTTGGTGGACTTACCGGATGGCCGAAAGGCTGTCGAGAACAAATGGATTTTCAAGAAGAAAACAGATATTGATGGTAATGTTATCGTCTATAAAGCTCGACTTGTCGCAAAAGGGTTTCGACAAATTCAAGGAGTTGACTACGATGAGACTTTCTCACCAAGATGTGAAGCTAAAGTCTGTGAGGATTATGTTAGCAATCACGCATATTATGATTATGAGATATGGCAGATGGATGTCAAAACAGCATCACTCAATGGAGATATTGATGAAGAGTTGTATATGATGCAACCCAAAGGTTTTGTCGATCCTAAAGATGCTAACAAGGTATGCAAACTTCAACGGTCCATCTATGGATTGAAGCAAGCATCCGAAGTTGGAATCAACGCTTTGATAAGGTGATCAAAAGTTTTGGTTTTATACAAACTTATGGAGAAGCTTGTATTTACAAGAAAGTGAGTGGGAGCTCAGAGCATTCTTAATACTATATGTGGATGACATATTGTTGATTGGGAATGATGTAGACCTTCTTAATAGTGTCAAGGAATATTTGAATAATAGTTTTCAATGAAGGATCTTGGCGAAGCGACTTACATATTAGGCATAAAGATTTATAGAGATAGATCAAACGCCAAATATCATTGTCACAGTACATATTTGGACAAAGTTCTAAAGAGGTTTGGAATGGAAGAAAGCAAGAAAGGGTTCTTGCCCATGTTGCCCAATCGACCTTGAGTAAAACTCGAGTTCGACATCGGCAGAAGATAGAGAAAGGATGAGTAAGACTCCTATGCCTCGCCATAGGATCTCTAATGTATGCCATGCTATGTACTAGACCCGACATTGCATATGTTGTTAGTTTAACTAGCAGATATCAAAGTGATCCAGAGTGGATCATTGGACAATGATCAAAAACATCCTTAAGTACTTGAGAAGAACTAAGGATATGGTTCTTTCTTATGGAGGTGATGAAACTCGTTGTTAGCAGTTACACCGATGCTAGTTGGAACACCGATCCGGATGATTCTAAATCACAACTGGATACGTATTTATTTTGAATGGTGCGAAGCGGTTATCGGAGGAGTGCAAAGCAAAGCGTTGTGGCGAGATCTTCAAGAATCGGAATACATGGTCGCTTGGAGGCTTCACAAGAAGCGATATGGATGAAAGAGTTCATTACAGTGGGTGTGGTTCCTAGTGCTGGACCCAATGTCTATCTACTGTGATAACATGGGTGCCATAGCCAATGCGCAAGAACCAAGGTCACACAAGAAGCTGAAGCATATCAAGCTGCGTTTTCACGCTATTCGAGAACATATCCAGGATGGGGATATAAAGATTTGCAAAGTACACATAGATCTGAATGTGGCGGATCCGTTGACTAAACCTCTCCCGAGGGCAAAACATGACCAACACCAAACTGCCATGGGTGTTCGGTATATTACCATGTAATCTAGATTAGATGACTCTAGTGCAAGTGGGAGACTGTTGAAGATATGCCCTAGAGGCAATAATAAATGTAGTTATTATTATATCTTTGTGTTTATGATAAATGTTTACATTCATGTTATAATAGTATTAACAAGGAAACATTGATACTTGTGTGATTTGTAAACTTAATTTGAAGTCCCTAGTATAGCCTCTATACTTCACTAGCTTGTTGGTTGATTTATGATTGTGGTTTCCCTATCATGAACATTGAGATGTTATCAACAACAAGATCATATCATTAGGAGAATGATATGGTGGACATACTCCTATAGATAAACGTAGCATAAAGATCAAGTCATTTCAATAGTTCAATTGCTATATGCTTTCTGATACATAGTAACCTAATTCCTTCGACCATGAGATCATGCATATCACCTTTACCAAATGGATGCTTTGATGACATCAAACACCACACCGTAACTGGGTGGCTATAAAGGTGGCATTGAGTGTTCAGAAAGTATTGGTTGAAACACATGGATCAAGAGTGGGATTTGTCCATCCATATGACGGATGTCATCCAATTAGCTTGCAAGCATGTGACTGGCTCACAAGGTATCACATATCACGGGAACGAGAAAAGAGTACTTATCAGTAACGAGGTTGAACTAGGTATGCAGAGATACCGATGATCATAACCTCGGATAAGTAAACTATCGTGAGACAAAGGGAAATTGGTATCGTATGTAAGTGGTTCATTCGATCGCAAAGTAATCGTAGAAATATGTGGGAGCCATATGAATTTCCAGATTCCTCTATTGGTTATTGTTCGGAGAAGTGTCTCGATCATGTCCGCATAATTCACGAACCGTAGGGAGACACACTTAAGGATTCGACGTTGTTTGAGTAGTTATGGTATTATGAGAAAGAGACCGAATGTTGTTGAGTCTTGAATGGGATCCGGATATCACGAGGTGATCCGGAATGGTCCGAGAATAAGATTCATATAAGGAAAGTCCTGTTTGAGTTCGGGAATGATTCCAAAGTGTTTTCATCGGAATGTTCTAGAAGGTTCGGAATGTCCGGCACTCGGAAGGGTACATGAACGTGTCATTACATATTGGAATGACTGCATCATGTACTAAGTGTTCTTGCTGTTCCAAATAAAGGATTAAATTGAATCCTAAACTGAAAGTCAAATGGCAGTTTGAAAGTCAAACGGCTAAAATAGGAAACCGAGGGAAACAAGCAAGAGGAGGTTGAAATCAACTTGGAGAGGAGTCCTCCTCTCCAAGCGGCACCCACCTAGGCGATTTGGGAGGGACTCCTCCTCCCCCTGCGCCCCCTCCACCTATAAAAGGAGGGGCAGGGCCTCCTCCTCTAGACACACAAGTTCCTATCCTCTAATCTAAATCCTAGCCCTAGACTCTGGTTTAGAGCCGCTTTGGTTTAGAGCTTCTAATTGCACTAGCCTTCGGATTAGAGCCTTCTAATTGGTGTGTCTAAACCCTAGACCACTAATAGCTCTCTCTCATACTCCACCATACTCGCTCCGGCTTAAGGCGAAGCCCTGCGGCATCTCCCCTCTACTTTCGGTACCACGCCGTTGTGCTGTCGGAATCGCGAGGAGAGTGCTACAACCTCCGCTGCCCGTTGGAACAAGGGAGAGGAAGGTCTTCTTCGAGTACCGAACGTGTGACCGACTGCGGAAGCGCTGCCGGAACGCAGCGCCGGAAGGATCGTCTACGCGATCTTGAGATCGGGAAGAGTACGACTACATCACCCACGAGAATCCGCTCTCGTTAAACACTTTGGAATCTTCGAGGGTAAGTTATTCCATCGACTCGTTGCTACAATCTAGTAGATAGATCTTGGCTTTTTTGTTTGTATGCGATAGAAATTTTTTTTTTCCGTGCTACGAAACCCTACACTAGTATATGTTGTTACACCTCGGCATGCTCTCTCATCATTCAATGAAATGTTACCAACACTAGAACTGACAGTCTGCCATTGAAAATATGGCGGCTCTACCATCATGGTTCGGATGATATATACAATTTTATTTGATCATGTTGCATTGGGAAATTTATACTTATTTGCTTCTATCGCATCGTTCAACATATTTATTATGGCATACCCCCCCCACCCCCCCACCCTCCCCCCCCCCCCCCCCCCACACACACACACACCCCACCCCAAGATTTAAGACATTTCTTGTGACATACTTCCTTCCAAAATTTAGGACATATAAGCTTTGTCCCACTACTAGATATCACCTTTTAGCCGAGGGTGACATTACCGTCGGCTATTTCTTTTTACCGTAGGCCAATTATAAATCCGACGGTACACCGTCGATTATGCCCCGTCGGCCTTGCTCGGTCGGCCATTACATGAATACCCGACGGTACTGTCGAGTACTAACTTTGCCCACGGGGTTAACCTGACGGGGTACCGTCGACCATTTTCTTGCCACCAGCCTCCCTACCACCAGTTGACAACACTTATAGCCGACGATACCCTATCAGGCGTTTAGCTTCCGACGGGTGCTACATCCCATCAGTTTTCAGAATAGTTGACTATTAGTTAGTGTAATTATTGAAGGTTTATACTAGGCCAGCCAACACCATAGGTTATAAATTTGTCTATGGTATTGGCATATGGTACACATGACACCTCGTGTATTGCTTTCAGCGGGATGTTATACAACAGTGGAATGCGACTTAGAATTTGAAAAACATCCCAGACTTACACAACTACACATGATTGAACAACATATACTTTATTCAGCATAACCTCACAAAATATAAGATTCATCTGGGAAATGTCAAATGCAAAAGAAAATAGTAGCTGACATATAATGGTCCAAACTTTTTCATAAGCTAAATCTATTAAAGACTTCTCAACTCCGATATGTTGCATGACTTAAAATCAATTAGATTCATCATTAATCTTCACCATCATCGCCATAGTAATTATCATTCCCATCTCCATTTGAGCTGACTGGAGTAGCCATCTTGATCATGACGCTGAAGTGGCACTGCAAAAGAACAAGCCAAAATATCAGGTTGTGCAATTGTGAAAGGACCATAAAAGTAACCGCGATTTCACAACTATCAAATATTCCACAATTGAATGAAGGCAAAAGTAAGGATGTACTGTTACGTAGACTTATTTCGTACTGTATATGCAGGCAAAGTTTAGTAGTAACTAGGTCTTCAAAGCTAAAACTGCAGCAGCAGCAGCTAAAAAGACATTCAGAACTACATGTGTCCTACTATAACGATAATACACATTTCAAATATGTTGCAGCGAAACCTATGTAACAGTATAAAGAGGATGGTCCAAATCAAATGACAAACAAGCATCTTCAATTGACTGTTTTATGGTTTTATAATACCTGCATTTTTTTCATTATTATTAATCTAGATATGTCATGATGTAAATATTCTACAACATTTACATGCTGAAATTGAAAAAGAATCGTTATATTTAAGTAAACAAGATAGTCCAGTGGCAGTAAACAAATACCGGTAAGATTCAGAGGTACTAATATTGTGAGCATAATGTGAAAAAGTATATAGAAAGATGACACTAAATCACTTTGTGCAAGGCTGTGAACAAAAGAAATAATTCTAACTACTAGTACCCATCGATCTGTTTGAGTATTCTTAGAGCATCTACAAAAACCATACATACAGATGGATATACTTACCCAAATTTCTTACGCAGTTTTGGTAGGTTTTTACTTATGGAGAAGGGGCCACTTCTAGTCCTCCGAACACAACACTGGTTTATGAGTAATGCACCTTAATTACACAAGTTGCTTTTCCCATAGGCTGTTATGAGGACAGATTAACAAAGTTAGCATATGAATGTCGCTCCAACAAGAACTAGAACAATTGAAACATTGAATCATTGTCGTCATATTCAAAGTCATCTCAACTGTGTCATCCGCATCTTCAGATCTCTTCTTGTTCTTCTTCCTATTGTAGTTCTGATAGAGAAACAAGATTACTCACACAACAAGAAACACCCCAAACTAAAAATTCATCGAATTAATTATCTAGTGCTGCCCGAAACGAATTGCAATCAAGAAAACAATGTACAACCAACGAAGTACAGAGTCATAATTCCGTCAGGGTCAATGTGAGAGAGACGGAGACTCGGAAAGACAAGGGCAGGGGAAGAAGAGAGGGATACCTTGGCGCCCCACTGTGATCGTTGTGTCTGATTGCGATGCAACCGCCGAGGAACTCTTGGCCTCCTAGGTATCCATCGTTGATCAGGCAGGAGAGGAAGGCCCTAGATCGGATCTGTAAAAAGAGAACTTGTTTGTATGGGAGAGCAATGACGAGTTTGTTTGGGAATGAGATCAGGATACTATGGTAGTTCACAATTTAAGGGGGGTGTGGTGCGCCCACGCGCCGAATTATTTTGGTGGGCGTGCCAAGATCGCCCGAAATACGTGGACCAGGCAAACCAGAACTCCACGACTGCGCATTCATGTTATGCAGTTAGTGTCCAACTCAATCCGAGCTTGAAACTATACATCAGTGGTTACAATAAAAAGTAATTGCCAGAAATCATTTAGTAATTAGAATTGGAATTTTTTTCCAATAAAAATCCAACTCAAACTTGTGAGACTTGAAAAAACCCAGAAAGCCCAAAACGTTGTCGGCCACTTGAACACATCATCGAGTGTAAACATCAATGTAGGTTATTAATAAGTCCCATAAGCTATTTATAGTAATATATGACAGTTAAATGTTGACCATCGGCCATTTAAGCACATACCCGAGAGTTACATTTGGACCGTCGGCTATAAAAGCTAATCTCTGATGGTGAAAGTAAAACCGCCAGATATTAGAAAGAACCGTCGGCCATTTGACTAGATAATCGAGAGGTTGTTTTACCCCCTCGGTGAATTGCTAATACCGTCAGTTATAGTAGTAATATCCGAGAGGTTGCCGAGAACCGTCGGTCATTAGCGGTACCGTCGGATATTACTTCAATAGATGACGGACCGTCGGATATTATATTTCACCGTCGGAAATGAAGGGATTTCTAGTAGTGTCCTAAGTCAAAGTTTTCAAAGCTTGACTAAGTTTACACTGAAAATGTAAACATCTAGAGGAAAACTTATGCTAGATTAGCAATTTGGATTCAATCGGGTTCAATCATTATTTTAACTTAGTAATAGTGGCCTTAGGCTTGTACCTCTATCTCTATCCATGTATATTGATACTTTATAAAAAAATTAATGAAAATACGCATTGGGGAAACCTACTTCACAACTTCAAAAAAACATCTACAATATCATCAAACTCATCGTGGAGCATTGCATATTTGTGTTATCTAATTTACACCAGTCAACACTTGCATTGTATCTTACAAGTTGCTACTTTATACCAAAATCAACCATTATTTCCTTTATGGCGCTAGTGTCAAGGTTTGTTCGACTGAGCCAGTCTGACAAGGTATGATTTTTTCTTAGTTCTTTAAGAGTTTAATATTGGACATGTTTTGTTTGCAAGATTCTAAAAGCACAAGAATAGGAAAACATACAAATATGATAGGAATGCATGTACAAAATAGAGGATTGAAAACACAAGAATTTTGCTAATTTGGGAATTATGCACGCAGTAATAGGAAAAGCAAAGAAATCCTAATAAACATGGACAAATCAAAGTTAAACTACATGAAAAGGCATAATTATGGTTCTATCGTGCCAATATTGAGATCGGTCCTGTTTTTTTCGGGCATCGGAATTTGAAACGAAGTCCATGTAGACTATGAAATTCTTGCTTTTTTCTTTCGAGCCACAAAATTATTTTTCCTATGATTTAGTCCTCCAAACCGAACTGATAATCAAAGCAACCATAGTTTTTTTTCCTAATTCCTATGATATTCCTTAATTTTTCCATTGAACCAAACGTGCCTTAAATGTTTTGGTAGTAGTCCTAAGCAAAAAATTAAAAAATGTTAACCACAAAATACGTGTAATTATCTTCATCTTAAATCAAACTTTCCAAAGCTTGACTATGTTTAGTTTTTTAAATTAAAATGTCAACAGATTTTGTGATGGGGTATTGGATATCTGTGTGGCCTAATTTTACTCCATATAAATGCATCACTATTTGTTTTGCAGTGCTAATTTTTTTCTTCTCAACCGCGTTTTAGTAATATCTATTATGCAATGTAGTTAATTAGCAGTTCTTCCAAAATGTAGTACTCGTACTGCAAAAGTGGATAAGTTTAAATGTTTTGAGAGTAGACACGAACATGAAAAGTAGGTTTATGTTCGAAGATTTATGTGTCGGGGACACAATAAAAAATGGAGTGTGTCAATGGTAGGCTGGCATGGATGGTGTCTTGAGATTTCAGAGGCAGCTTAGGTTGGCGGGGAGAGCCTCTCGACGTGTCGATTTCTATATCGCCTCACACAATCCTAAACTTTAAGTTATCCACAACACTCCACTAAACAAGACGAACAAGGCTGCAAGGATTCCAAATCATCATAAGAATTGTTTAGTAGACACAAAGTATAATTAAATTCTTCTAAAATAGTAGAATTTATTTTACTTGGACCAATACAATTTCATCAAAATCTCAAGTAGGTATTTGGTTCACATGGACACGAGTGATCTTTAAAAAAAATCAAACATCACATTTTGGAGTTCCAAAAAATTGTAAATAAATAGGGATGTAGCCTATGATTATACCAAAAAGTGCAAAATATCAATTGAAAATAATATGTATTTTGAGATAAACAAGAAATGACAAAATTGTAGATCTGGATATAGTGATTTCAAAATCTAAAAAAAAAAAGTAACTTCGTCATTTTTGTGTACGTCATTATATGAAATATGTTGAATTGAGATTTTGCACGGTTGTGGGATACATCGCTGGCTATTTTTGAGATATTTTTTTCATAGTTTTCTGAAACTCGTAAATACAATTTTAAAATTTTAATATGCAGGGAGCACCGGAAGTCTGGAGCCATAACAACTTTCGGCAAAATCTCTCCACTCCAAAGTCCAAACTACTCCATGGTTTTCAGGATGCAAACAATTTCGGTCTATGATTCTTGTTGTGTGTACGATCGTCTCTTTCGGAAATAGAATATCTTCACATGGGCACCATTGCTCCATTTACTTTTAGATTTTTTTTAAACCTCAGATTTCTCTGTCTTTGAAAATTATGGTGTTAGATATTTTGATAGATATATACGAGATAAGTGTACTGAAAAAAGTCGTCGAAAATTTGTTTCTATATTTCCTAAAACGGCAGTGGTGGCCATGCCGTTGCTCCGGTATCGGCGATGTCCTTTGCCGGAGTTGAGGATGCCGAGGCGGCGGCCCCGGGGACGCGGTAGCAGTTGGATGGTCGGCGGTCAGACTCTCCCTCGACGTGGCGGTGGCGTGGAGGACGGCGGGTCTTGGGGTGCCTCGGCGCGGTGGTCTCGTGGAGACTGCCCCAGCTTCGTCGGTGTCTTGGCGGCTCAGGAGGACCGTTGTGGGTGGCATGCTGGTTGGGGCACGGTGGTCTGGGATGGATGTGCAGGTCCGTGGCGGAGGTGTGCCATGGAATAAGGACGGCGGCGCTGCGGCGTCGCTTTGGGTGGGCGAGGCGTCCGTCCTGGCGTCTCGTGATCGGTGGAAGGCTAGCATGAGGAGCTCCCCTGTTTTGCGAGGAGGCCGGAGCGGCGTCTTCAGAGCGAGGTGGTGTGGTTGCTTGCCCTGTCCGCGTGGGTGGTGGGATAGGCCGCTATTGGCGTGGGCATCGTCTCTCGCTGGTGGCCGTGCTTTGTCGAGCGGCATGGGATGTCCTTGTGACTGAACATTGGAGGTTGTGGTCGCAGGTCTCCGGACGAAAGTCTTGCCTGACTTGGTCGATGGCGACAGGGGCGGCGTCCGAGGGCGCCGTTTTCCCTCTTGGGGGCGCTGTCGTGGAGACCCGACCCCCCTCCGTTCCTCACTCCGGGATGAAAACCTAAATCTGGCTTGCCAGATTGGATGACGGCGGCGTCTGTTGGACGTTGTCACCTCGCTGGAGGCGTCATTTTTGAAATGTAGGAAGCTTATTTTGGGGTTGCTTGTGCTACCGGTTGTGTCGATGTCTTCGGGTTCTGTTGGCGTGCAAGTGTCGTTGGCGGATCTGTCGCGGCCTGCCTCTCGCCATGAAGCCTGAGAGGCCTAGCCCTTTCCTTCGGCTCTGACTTCCTCTTCGGGGACGTGGACCAGGCGTTTCGTTGTGCCCGCTGCTGCCGTTGTGCTTGTGTCGATCGGTGGTGCTCCAGACCTAGTCGAGCTAGGTATTGTGGCATCGTCTTGGTTTTTGCCAGTTTTTCCTTAAAACTGTGCCGCTTGAGGTCTGTTTTTTTTTGTCTGGTTCCTCTTTTAACTGGACCCGTGTATATATGTCTGTATCGGGTTTCGGTCGGTTTCCCTTTTCAAACCGGTCAAGTCTCTTCTTCTAATAGAAAAGACAGAGCTCCTGCTGATTGCTAAAAAAAATTCCTAAAATAGAATGGGTTTTTAAAGGGATTTTTTGCTTGCACTTCTCCAGTAAATATCCATGAATATATTTAACGTTATAATTTCTAGAGACATAAGAGTGTGAGTGTGAGGTTTTAATAACATTTTTTTAAAAATCTGAAAGTGAAGAAAGCACCGGTGGCCATGTGCACCAAATACCTTTTCTGTTTTGTGGGTTCAGAAATAGAATACTTGATGCCTAGTGATTAGTGTTGGGAAACTGGGCCGGTAGAGGCCCACTCGGTGTGGCCTCTACCAGGCTAGGGTTGGCCCATGTGGGTATCGTATCTCTCTTAGTCTATAAATATAGGAACAATTATTGTACGTGAGCTTACCGGGAGAAAGTTTAATAAAGTTCCCCTTTGTTTCTTGTGTCATCTACTTGTGTTATCTGTGTGCTTTTCGACTCTAGTCTTCTCCCTCGGGTGTGGAGCAGCCTCGGGACCGGCCAGCCGGCAGGGGGTGTTCCAACACGTTATCAGCACGTGTCTCTCCGTCGAGCCTGCATCACGCAGGCTTTTGTTGAAGATGACCAGAATCGTCAGCCGCGAGTTTCCGGAGTTGACCCAGGATGGGCTTAACTACCTGACTTGGGCCTCGGACGTTGAGATCGTCCTCGAGGGCCGATGCATCAAGGATGCGTTGATTGAGGGGACCCCGACGGCCCCCAGCAAAACCATCCCGGCGGATAACGCCAATGCTCTGCACTTCCTCCGCCATCACATGTGTGAGACTCTCAAGAACGAGTACATGGCAGAACGGAGTGCTTCTGCCCTCTGGACCTCCCTCAACAAGCGGTTCTCTAGGCTGAAGTACACCATTCAGCCACAGGCGGAGGCAGATTGGATTCGTCTGAGGTTTGCGGACTTCAAGACGGTAGGAGAGTACAACTCCAGGTTGAACCGGATTTGTACCATTCTTCAGCAGAAGATAGACAAAACCCTCTCCACATTTCATCCGGACAACATCCAGTCCTCGCGAAACTTTCGCCAGGAAGGATTCACGGAATATGCAACGCTTATTGATGCTCTCCAGGTGGCCGAGGCGCAGGATAATGTTCTGAAAAGGAACTTCTCCGCACAACCCTTCGCTGGGGGCCCAAGTCATGAGGCTAATGCCGGTGCCTACAAGGTGCGCAAGCCCATCCACAAGAAGAGAGGCAAGAAGGGCAAGAAGGGCCCCAACTCCTCCAACCCGGCCAAGCAACGCAAGGCGGGCAAGGGGGAGGCAAGGCCCCGTGCTTCATTGTGGCTCTAAGACTCACTTCTCCAGGCAGTGTTTGGCCCTAAACACGTCGTGGACGCTGTTCAAGGACAACAAGAAGGCGCCGAGGCGCGCTTATCTGTAACGTCGCGCCCATAGTGGCGCAGGACGTAGCACAAGTGGCAGCACCCTCGGCAGTTCCCACGAACGCCGTTGTGCCCATGGAGGTTGAGCATGTTGTGCCCCCCCCCGCCTCAACTCGACATCTCTGCTGCCTCGATGATGATAGCCAACGAAGAGAAGCTCACTGACCTTGAGATACAGGCTGATCTTGATGGTTTCTTTGCAGAATCCACCTGAGCTCCCTTTTGTTGTGATGATTTCTCTTCCGCAATAACCAGATACAATTTTTCGATATGGTTGTAAGCTCTATGAGAGCATAACATTTATTTGTTTTCGGCGATTGGATGACATTTATTTCATTCATTTATTCCATTATTTGGTTGTGTGATGTTCTGAAATGTTCAAGTGTTTTACTTACTTGATGTAGCATCTTCCTTGCTCCATTATTAATTAGGCACTATATTTTAGAACGCGTGTGGCGCCCAAATGGAGGAAACGTGCCTTGCTGATAGCGGCACCACAAATACCATCTTGAGAGAAACAAAGTATTTTGAGTCCATTACCAAAAACCCCGGTAACATAATGACGATCGCCGGCTGCGGTCCGAATGTAGTTGGCTCCGGAAGAGCAACTATCATACTCCCAAATGGAACAAATCAGATCATTGAAGAGGCATTGTTGTATTCGGAGTCGACTCGTACTCTCTTAAGTTTTAGAGACATCCCGCAAATGGTTTTCATGTAGAAACCGATGATGATGAGAATGGAAAGGAGTTCCTACTCATCACCAAGCGCGGCGAAAATGGTAAACATGTTGTCGAAAGACTCCCTTCATTAGCTATTGGGTTGTACTACACTAAGATAGTAGCACCACATATTTACACTACCCTTAAGACTGTCTTTAGAAGCTCCGAACTATTCTGCCTTTGGCATGATAGGTTAGGCCACCCCGGTCTTAGGATGATGAGAAATATAATTAACAACTCGCATGGTCATAATGTTAATGTGAAAAATTTCCCGAATCCCGATGATTTCGTGTGCTCCGCATGCGCTACGGGGAAATTGATCATTAGACCGTTCCCCCTAAAGGTGAAGGATGAACTCCTCGCATTCTTGGAACGTATTCAAGGGGATATATGTGGTCCAATTGAGCCCCTCTCAGGGCCATTCCGGTACTTCATGGTGCTCATCGATGCTTCCTCTAAATGGTCCAATGTTTGCCTGCTGTCAACAAGGAACCATGCTTTTGCAAAGTTGATCTCCCAGATCATACAAATAAGGAATAAATTCCCTGATTATCGTTTAAAGTCTATCCGAATAGACAATGCCGGAGAATTTACTTCAAAGGCATTCGATGATTATTGCATGGCAACTGGAATCAAACTTGAGCACTCTGTACCGCATGTCCACACTCAAAATGGACTTGCGGAGGCATTGATTAAAAGGATTAAATTCATTGCCAGACCACTCCTTCAGGGTTGTAATTTACCAACTACATGTTGGGGACACGCGGTGTTACACGCCGCTAATCTCATCAACTTTCGACCATCGGCCTACAACATCGACTCTCCCATCCAACCTGCGCAAGGGTCGGCATCGAAAATTTCCCACCTACGTAGGTTCGGCTGCCAGGTATATGTACCTATACCACCACCACAGCGATCGGCAATGGGACCGCTCCGTAAGTCGGGGATATACGTTGGTTATGAGACTGTGTCCATAATCAGGTTCTTGGACCCCTTTGACAGTGTTGATCACATGACCCGTTCTTGTTGCATTTTGACGAGGATCTTTTTCCGACTTTAGGGAAGGTAATCAACCTGGATGACAAAAGTCGAGAAATCACCGAAAGCCACGGGATCCACGCTCATGACCCGCGCCTTTGAGACTAATAGAAGTCCAAAAGATACTAGATTTGCACTCCTAGCGAATCAACCGCCCGATCATTTTAGTGATTTAAAGGCGTGACAAAGTCGCATGTGCATGCACGCAATGCACCGGAAAGGGTTGAAATACCAAGAAAAATGATGGTATACCGCTCCTGCTCCAAGGCCTAAGAGGGCGGATTCGGTTTCTCAAATCCCAAGTACCGGGGCCTCAAGAAAAGGATAAGAGAGATTTATTCTGATGCCTGTTGAGGAGAGCTAGTTGAGACTCGGCACAAGTACGGATATTTCAAAGGCACAAAATTCCGGACTTGAACTTTCCTATATCGGAAATACCCGGTAAGTTGTGCGCACACATCGGAGCGGGAAAGCTAAAGGACCTAGCTCCTGGATTGGGAAATCCGGTGGAACAAGAGGATGTGCCTGATGCACTCCATGACGAAATGGCCATTAACTATGTTAATTCGGGCGAGTCATACAACCGAGCCATGGCAAATGTCGACGTTAATTTTGCCAAGAAAATTGCCTCAATCATAGATCTTGACCATGAGCCTAACACGCTCGCTGATTGCAAGAAAAGGTCAGATTGGAAAGATTGGCAGAAGGCAATTACTGCTAAATTATTATCGTTAAACAAAAGAGAGGTATTTGGACCTGTTTGTCTAACTCCTCCCCACATTCGCCCCGTTGGCCATAAGTGGGTTTTTGTTCGAAAGAGAAACGATAATAATGAAGTCGTAAGGTACAAAGCAAGACTCGTTGCTCAAGGTTTCACTCAGCGACCAGGTGTCGACTTTGAGGAAACTTACTCCCCAGTCATGGATGGAATTACCTTTAGATACTTGTTCTCAATGGCAGTAAACATGGACTTAAAAATAAAACTAATGGATGTTGTCACCGCTTACCTATATGGTAACTTGGATTCAGACATATACATGAAAGTACCAGAAGGTATCCCTGTCCCGAACCAGGATAGAGCAAACAAGAGGTTATCAAGGTTCATTTAAGAAGTCATTGTATGGACTAAAACGAAATGTAGGATGCGGTATAATCGTTTAGCGATTTCCTTCATCGAAGGGCTACGCGAGCAATAAAGATTGCCCATGTGTTTTTACGGAGATCCTGGGATGGTTTCAGATTATCTCGGTGTACGTGGATGATTTGAATATAATCGGTACACCGACGATATTGAGGAAGCGAGTTCCTACCGATGTCGAATTCGAGATGAAAGACTTAGGCAAAACCAAGTTCGCCTCGATGCGCAACTTGAGCATTCCCCGCCGGGATTCTAGTTCACCGATCGGCCTACACCCGGAAGGTGTTGGAACGATTTGGTTTGAAAAGGCATATCCTTCTAAGACCCGATGGTGGAAGATCTTTGTAGCAAGACAAGGACCCATTCAGGCCTAAAGAAGAGGGAGGAAATTGGGACCGAATTCCCTACTTAAGTGCAACATGCACTTATGTACCTCGCAAATTGTACACGACGGATATTGCATTCGCCGTTAATTTGCTTGCAAGGTACGATTCGAGCCTACCAAGAGGCATTGGAAAGGTGTTAAGGACATCTTGGTACATACAAGGGACAAAGGACCTTGGCTTGTTTTACCAAAAGAACCAAGACCTATCATTGTAGGTTATGCAGATCTTTGGGTACCTTCGGACCAAGATACATCCAAGTCGCAGACTGGATATGTTTTCCTTTGTGGTGGAACAACTATTTCCTGGAAATCGTCTAAGCAAACTCTTGTGTCAACTTCGACGAACCACTCGAAAATCATAGCATTATATGAAGCGTCACGAGAATGTGTATGGCTTCGACGAGTAGTAAGCCACATCCAGATGTTATATGTACTGAACACCGTACAAACCCCAACAATTATTTATGAAGATAATGCCGCTTGTGTTGCACAAGTCCAGACGGGTTACGTGAAGAGTAATCTCACAAAGCATATAAACCCCAAGTTCTTCTATGCACATGAATTGTAAAAGATGAACGAAGTAAAAGTCTTGCATACTAAGTCATGTGAAAATCTCGCTGATTTATTCACTAAATCATTGTCAGCATCTTCTTTCGAGAGATGTGTCCGTGGGATAGGCATGATGAGACTTAGGGAGATGCAAGGTTCAGGGGGAGAATCTTCACAAACTCATCGCTGAAATACTGATCCCGATGATCGAGTGCTTAACTTTATAGTTAAGTGAATTGTACTAATTTTCTCTTAGTGAGTTTTTATGAAATTTCTCACATGAGGTTTTTAATGAGACAATTCGTGCAACATAGCAACAAGTATACCGTGTGCATTTTTCCATATTTTTCTCACTGGGTTTTTCGGAGTTTTAAGCCATGGTTATACAGATAAGATACCCAGGGGGAGTGTTGGAAAACTGGGCCGGTAGAGACCCACTCGGTTTGCCTCTACCATGCTAGGGTTACCATGGATATCGATCCCCTGATACATAAATAGAACAATCGTCAGACGTGAGCTACCGAGAAAGTTTAATAAAGTTTTCTTTCGTTCCCTGTGCCATCTACTTGTCTTATCTGTATGCTTTTCGACTCTAATCTTTTCCATCGGTGTTCCAACAGTTAGCATTTGAAGCAGGTAATCAGTTGTCAGTAACAAAACTAAAATTACTGGCAGTACGCCGCGCCGTAATCCGCATATAGTAGTAGGTAAAATAATGTCCAAAGGAGCACAGGTCGCGTACGGCACCTCAGGCACGCACGCACGCACACGAGGCCACCATGCCATGCCGACAGGGCAACCAAAAAGCTGCGAAACAATTCCAAAGCACCCCCGAATAATCAATGGCGCCAGCCCAAACTGCCCCTCTCTGCCTCCCCTCTCCCTCCGCTTCGGGCGCTGCGACGGAGCCATTTTTTTTTCTATCCGCTCGAGAGACGGTAAAAAAGAAAAGGCGCCGGGGGGGGCAGGAGGGTCGGGAACAGTGATTTGATTAGGAAAAAAAAGGTTGGCAAGAGCGAGACGTGAAAAAGAGCGAGTTCTTTTTTTCTTGTTTATTTATTATTTACTCGCTGCGCGCCTGGCAGTCCATGCCGGCCGATATTCCTCCCCCTCGGCGTGCGCCTCGCCGTCATCATCGCCCGCCGTCCCCGCGCGCTACTCTGCCACTTGTCGTGGTTCCACCGGAGCCGATCGGCCGGCGGGTGGCCGTGGTTGCTACGGGTCGGGGTGCACGTGAGACGCCCACGACGGCACGTGCGGCAGCACTTTACTCGAGTAGACGAACGTTGGAGTGAACCAACATTCCCTGAAATTCAACTCAACTCGCACAAGTTGCAGCTGAACCGTACGGAGATGCATATTCAATTATTCACGCAATACTGTGAATAACTCCCTCTGTTTTACTTCATTTGTTTTAAAATATAAGATGTTTTAGTTTTGTGAAAAAAAAATCTAGACTTTTTTAGTACGTATGTAGATTCACTCTAAATCTAAGTGAACCTACGTACTAGAAGAATTTTAGATACATTTTTTTCACAAATCTAAAACATCTTATATTTTAAAACGGATGTAGTAAAATATAAGATGTTTAGCTTTGTAAAGCATATATATATCTAAACTTCTTTTACTATGTAGATTCACTCAAAAACCAAATGAATTTACACACTAAAAAAAGGCTAGATACATTTGTTTAGTACACTTTGTGAAACGGCATCTTTTATTTTAAAATGGAAAGAAGTATTTGGCATGCGAGTCCGTCCCGGAAACAAAAGGAATGCTACGGGGTACTAGTATGAGAAAAGCGTCAAGAATATACGCACGAAAGCGAGCATCATGTGGCAGGCTTTCGCAACGCTTTTGTCCCCAAAAATCGGAACGCCAACCTTTTTACACGGTGCAGTAGGCCTCTGCACGCATGAGAATATAACGTTGAAGAAAGTCGCTGTCAAGGCCGCGACATGCTCATAGCGGCCATTAGCGCTGTCGACCCTAAAGATCAGTAGTATCGTCTTTCTGATCGCTTGCCACATGATTACAGCGCATGCGGTTGTAAAAACTAGAGTGATGTGCTTTTGTGATGCTGCGTGGGCAAATATCAGTCTTGCAATTTATTTATTTTTGCAAAATTTTAACGTATAAGTTAAAAACTATCAACAGTAGAATAAAGAGACACAGAAGTAATAAACAGATGCGACATTGGACCATATAGCGATGACTACAATTACTAGCGTAAGGTGAAGCTAGCGTGTCACAATCCTCATCTCTCCATCACGGAAACCGGATAAATCTTGTCGTAATAGAGCTTATTATAATACTCAGACGAGAAGTCATCGCGTTGAGGCCATAAAAAACCGTCCACCAAAGCAGCAACCATCTACAACGATGACAACCTTAGATGGAAAGATACTGACTTGAAATCATAACAACGAATACGAAAACAGATGGTTCCAGGAGATCCGCCAAATACACGACTCCACGGGCTCTATGTGAGCGCTAGATGCGCCACGGGAGCAAGGATAGAGGAGCAAATCCTCTAGCTCACTTGGGACATTGTTTGATCAAGCTCACTTGGGACTTGGGTGGAGTAGACATATAATTTCACCGTGTGTGTGTTGTGGGTGGGTGGGGGGTAAAATCTGAGAACATGTGAATTTGGGTTTATGAAAACATGTATTCCTCCTATGTGCATGTCGGGTCATATTCACACACTTATCTGTGTGAATTAATAGTGAATTTATTTTTAAAATATACAAATTATTTTTAAAATCTACAAAACACAGACATATGAAAAACATAAGATCAATGTCATGTTTACATGGTTCCTACACGGTTGAATTTGTACCCTACATGGTTGAATTTGTACCCTAGTTTCTTTGATATTAAAAAAACTACGAAATTGGAGCCAATGAAAAAAATGTATTTCTTTTTAAAAAAAGCACCTAGGACTCTGCATGGATCGAATCCTCTACAATCTTTTCTTTATTGCAAATCACAAATCCTAGAGGATAAAGTATTTTCTTGCTAACACGGTACTATCTCCATCCCAATAAAAGAAGTCACATCCTATAAATTTGACCAAGTTTATAGAGAAAAATATAGCCATTACAATTTCAAATAGAACGCAATATGAAAATTATTTATGGTGAATTCTATTGATACTGGTTTGGTGTTGTGGATGTTCATACCTTTGTCTATAAAAGTGGTGAAACTTACAAGGCATTGACTTTTTTCTATAAAATATACAGCTTTGTTCTTATTCGAACAGTAGTGAGTAGAGAGTTGCATCTAGGACTAAACATTCCATGTCATGTATCCATAGCTGGGAATCTCGCGCTTTCACACAACTTACAGATCTAATGTGCGAAGAAAACTTCCATGTACTACGTTAGAAATTATCATGCAAGATTCTACCCATGTAAGCAAACAAAACCATGTAACAAAATTTCTTATGAATCCTCGAGATTTTCTATGATAATGTTCTGAATTAGAGATGCTACAAGATTTGCTTGCATAGCACATTGCAAAATTGCCCTCTTTTGTGGGAGGTGGTGTTTTGCCTCGCATGTGCATATGAACCCATTATAAAAAAAATGCATAAGATAAAATTAAAAATATTAAAACATTCTAAAATTAAATCACATATATATAATCCAGATATTCTATGTTCACACACGAGTTTTTAGGAAAAGAGAATATTTTATGTGGCTTGTGTAAAAAGACAAAAAAAATATCTATGAATAGTCATGTATAGGATCAAAATTTGTCATTTTACGCGGGACATAAAAAATATTTTTTTCTCAAAAACTTATGCACAGATATAGAATATTCGGATGTACATGCAAATGTATGTTCCTAATATTTTGATTCAAACAATGGTTCATATACCAGCCGAATTGGATTTCCATCTTTTGTGGGACATCTACGAGATACTATCCATTAAAGTAGGGATCGCAAACATAAAAAACCACATGACAGGCTCGGAGAAAAGGCTGCCTTGTTCTACCTGGCTGGCTAGCTAAGCCTTTTATGGTACAAGGACAGAGAAAAAAGATTCCAAATGCTCTGCTCCTCGCCTAGCTTTATGGTGACATTGGATCATTAAGCCATGTTCTTTCCTTAACTAGACTTGTAAAAAATAGTATTCTCTTTGTCCTAAAAAGAATGTAGAGAGATTTATCTAGATTCGCTTGTATCTATATGTAGTACCCAAAGCAACTAAACAAATTCGAATCTAGACAAATAGACAACATACTAAAAAAGAACGTCGCAGATTTATCTAGATTCGCTTATATCTATGCTAAATGCGTAAATATACATGCGAATCTAGAAAAATCTACGACATACTTTTCGGGACTGAGGGAGTAATAGTACTCTTTGTGTACAAAGGCAATGCCGGAAAGTCCTTTGGATCCCGAACTTCAGTACTCCCTTTTTATTAAAAAAATTAAAACTATACTTATATGTTTTAAAAAAGTATTGAATTTTTTTTCTAAAAGTTGCTAATGATGTAATCCCATAAACATGTAGAATCTCAATTCCAATTGTTTTGTATTCCGAGCTACATAAAAATAACAAAGTGTGACTTTTTTATTTGAAATCACTATAATATAGATTTACAATATTGTCATTTTTGTTTAGCTTAAAATACAATTTTTTTTTTGAATTGTTGCATGTTTGTGGTATAAATCATGGGCTACATCCTAATTTAACGGGGTCATTGGTGTCCATGTGTACCAAATCTTTACCCAAACTGCGTGCTAGTCTTCCGGGTGTATTGCCGCCAACTGATCCATGAAACGGGGGATTTGGCTCCTAATGCAAGCCAAGCATGTTTCCCGGAATAAAATTGTTTGAGCTCGCTCGTTGGGAATTAATTAAAATTCGTTGAGAGATGAGAGCTACATATATATAGGCTTTCGGATGGGGTCTTTGCCTACTACTCCACGAATATGATTAGTTGACCGGACTAGGAGCACACACCAAACATTCCACCGTAGTAGTGAGCATGATCGATCGCTGGGATATTCTACGCGTGCATGACGCAGTTGTGACCGAAGGGTGGAGATTCAGATGACGGTGCGTGAGAGAGGAGTGCGCGGTGGGAGCCATGCATGGCATGGCCCATGGGGGTCCATGCTCGTGTACCGCTGCGCTGCTCCATCCCGGTGCCGGTTATGGCCGGGTGCACCGGGACCGGGGAGGGATCCCCGGGCATGGGCTTCCGGTGCCGAGGATTGCTTGCATGCTTCCATCCATGGATCAGTCGATCAGTTCACGTGCCGCGGAGACGAACTTACCAGTGGAGCATTTTTATTTTTATTTTTATTTCTATACTTGCCTGAGCTGTACACTTGTCTTGCACGCGTCCGTGTTGACGTGATCTTTCTCAATGCTCGTACTCTCGAGAGAAAATACCAATGTACACGTAGTACTGCCTAGGTGTCTGTGCTGACAAAGTAAAAAATTGATAATGCAACATGGACCATCTCCTTCCCAAAACACATTACAATAGCGTTGGACCAACCAAAGCGAGGAGCCCAGGAGGAGGAGGAGGCCCGGGTCGAGAAGAACATGGGCCAGCAGCGGCGGCGGTGCGACGAGCCCATCGCCACTCCCAAGCGAGAGCTGCACGCATCGTTACGCGTCTCGTGTCGACAAGGCGACCCGATCGGATTGGCCCCGTTGGCATCTAGACATGCGCTTTGGCTTGGGGCCAGCTCTCCCCCCTGCCTTATTATTTCACTGTTATCTTCTCAGCTCGATCCGCCTAATCAAACCACATTCTCCGGTTCCCCACGGACGACGGCACGTGCCCCCTGGTGGAGATCCTCGTCCCCCCAACACGACGAGCTTTGACCTGTGTTTGACCCGAGATCGCCGATCTCTTCCTTCCTTTGACCGGTCAAGCCTCGGCCACCGTCAACCAGCGAGTTTTGCCGTGCACCAACTTTGATCGAGCCGCATCGCGTGAACGATTGATTACACAGAGACTAGCGTCAAGCTCTTGGGACCAGGGTGGAATGGCGGGCTGCTCCTCCTGTAGACCCTGTTCCTGTGATCGGTTCGCGAGATAGTATATTGGGTGAGATCGGGTTGTTGGAATGGGGCCGAGCAACCGACTGCTGTTTTACTAAAACGCCTTGGGCTTGGGGGTTTAGGTTTAGTATGTGGGTGCCGATTCTCATGTCGGAAATCATGCGTGCGCGATCCCCTGAAAAGCTGGGACGGCTGCGTTGGCTTGCCTGCTCCTCCTTTCGGCGTATGTGTATGTGTATCTATCCACCCGATCGTCGCCCTCGTGACCATGATTTCGGGCACTGGGCGCACCCTGGTGTATCATCCGCCGAGTGGAGCAACTGAAGCCGCCCTCCCTTAACTGGCTTCTTCTTGAGTTTTTTTCTTCGCCTAGGCGCTAGTTGCCTGCTACTCCTACATCGCATCGGCTAGGCAGACAAGATCGCGTGATCTCGGCCAACATTCTTCGGCGCGGTGGGTTGACGTCTACTCAACGCTTCGATCAGAAACAAGGTCGCCCTCAACTCCAGGAGTGGCGTCTGCGCGGCAGAGTAGTGCGTTCAGATCCAGTCATTTCAAAATGCTTCCGGGCGTACAGACAAGGTGTAAACAAAGAGGAATCTTATAGTACCTTATCCTTGTCACGTACGCGACGTGGACTAGGCAACAGCAGCAAATGTTACGGGCGGGGAACCACGTTCGGCATGCGTCAGCTCAACTTTGAGATGCACCGACCGCACTGGCCTTCAGATTCAGATAACGCGGTACCAGTATACACAACGATTACTACGTACAGATCAAGTGGTGACTGACTCCGTGGCTCTCGAAACACCAAACCCTACAAAGCTCGCCTGAGATGCAAACCGCATCTCGCATCTTATTACTATTTGGTTGGCCGGTAATAACCGGGGTTATTACGCCAGCAAGGAGCTGGCGCCAAACAGTGTTAAACCAAATGGGCCAAACTAAACCTATTCTAGTAGCAACATGATGCTCCGCAGGCTACCCGCCGGTTCTCGCCACTTAACACGAGAAACAAGACGAGGACAGCGCGCCTGAAGTTACCCTGACCAGCGCGCCTCAACTTAAGCAACGACGTTGGTCAGGGCATCAGCCACTTGCTGTGGGGTGGGCAACGCAGGAATCGCTCCTCTCTCTGTCACGGTGAGAGCTCCACAGATGTTTGCGAACTTCAGGGCTTCTCGCAATCGAGCTTCGTCCTGTTTAGACAGCAACAGCAGAGTGAGCTTTTGACCAGTGTTGCAATAGCAAACAAGTATTAGTAACAGTCTAGCTTGAAGAGTAGTGCCATCACAGGAAACGTGCTTGTCTTTAGTAGTTTCAGGTTGTGAATAGATATGAGGTATGGCTGAATATTTCCCCAAACTTTGGATTCACGTATGTATGGTGGATGCCCTGTTCAGAAACTGAGTTTGATCCTGGGTCAGAACTCAGAAGGAATGCTAGCTATATGCTTAACACTTGCAAGTTTTTTCAGGGAGCTGGGCAGAAAAGAGGCTCCAAGCTGAAGTTGTCTCGTCCTGCTTCAAAACCACAGGGATGTAAGAGATCTCGTTTGCTGGCCGGGCCCTTCCACAAGTTTATGTGACCAACGGAGAAGATTGCGGGTTGCAGGGCTTGAATGCAGAGGATAGAACAATAACCTCTGCTCGCCCTCACGCGTTCCCTGAGGCTTGCCATCAGTCACGATGAGGCTCTGAACTCAGAGTACTCGGAAGGCTAACTCTTTTCTTAGCATTGCCTAAGACACAAACTGGACAGACTTGGGCTCAGACTTCAAAGTACTCGCGAGCTGGACTCTTTCTGAATTACTCATCTAACTCAAATATTGATCTGTTATTAACTAAAACTGTCCCCACTGTTGATCTTTCCAACAAGTCTGCCTTCCTAGACTCGAAGTGCAACACCAGCTGTACACCTCATGCTGTACCCCTGTTGCCGTATCAGTGCGTGAAGGCACCTGTGACCTGTCTTGTCCTTCTAGAAACCTAAACATTCAGACTTTTGTACAGGTTTTACAGGTCGTTGAAGCTTTGAGAAATTTTCAGCTTGTTCCAAACAGAGAAGATGTAGAGTTGGGAACCAAAAGGAGAGTTCTCCTCTAGATCTGTTTACAAAGCCTATTTTCAATGCAAACTTTCAGTGTGGCTGATCGTCAGAAAAAGGGTTTGGACTGCCGACAGACTCACCAAGAGGGATCTTCCGCGGAGCGAAAAATGTGTGTTCTGTGATCTGGAGCAAGAAGATGTCAAGCACTTGTTTATGGGGTGCACAGTCGTCGAACTCCGTGCTTAGTTGGACTAGTTTGCAGCAGGTGGAGAAATAACACACTGGAGACGCTGGTGATGTTGACGACTGGTCCATATATGGAGAGAAAGAAACCAAAGGGTGTTTGAGAAGATCTCCATGCCGGTTCATAAAATCCTCGACTAGATTAAAGCGGAGGCGAACATGTGGGCGAAAGCCAGCCATGGACGTTTCATTCTAGACTTCCACTAATTGTCATTGTAATTTTTCTTTGTAAAACTTTGGTCGTGTTCAGGGGTAGTGTGAACGTTTGTGAGTCAGGCCAGGACCTGTTGAACTCCTTGTTGGTCGTTTTCTTCTATCTAATATATTTGACATGCAGTTCTCCTGCATGGTTCAAAAAAAAAGAGCTCGGGTCCGAGCCCTACGCTTGTAGGACTGGCCCCAGAGGAGTCCGTAGCATTCAGCATATTGTACATGCTGTTCTTTACAGGTGATCAAACCTACAAGTTTGGACTCTGTACAGATAACAAAAGTATATATCGCTTCTTCTTTGGAAATCATTTCACTACAATAAATATTCAGGAAGAGTTCTGTATGCCTCACTGAGCTCACTCTACTACCCTACAGGCTGGAAAAGAAAACAAAAGGAATGTGATTTCATATTTTAGCAGTAGTCATACCTGAAGGAGTGAAGAATCCATAGCTAGCTTATATAATATTCCAGCAACAAAGGCATCCCCAGCACCAGTGGTGTCAACAGCGGTTACCTTTAATCCACCAACTTTACCACTAAATTCCTGTTGTTTCACAAGAGAAAAAATTTGATAATCCATTTAAAAAAAATCATAATGTCATACAGATTTAGTTACACAAGACCAGTATGTCTGTGTGCATCAAATGGTACAGAGGCTGAAGGTCATCTTCCTTTTCAAAAAAAAGGTCAAACAAGACTAGTAAATGACTGCATGAAAAAGTGAAGGACGTTGTAATCTCCACCCTACAGGTCTGAACATGCCCACAACAGATAAATTGTTATACTACTTGGGGACAAGAAAAGTCTCCCAGGGACGATTGGCTAGCACCCTAGCACGACACGGCTACGCAACTCGGGTTTGCCTCCTCCCTTCTGCTAAATGTTGTGACACAGTCAAGTATGTCGCATATGCCAAAAAAATGTTTGTCTGCATCTCAGCAATCCCTTGCCAACACAAGTACAAGTTACTGCAAACTTGCAACAACTAAGCCTGTGCAAACAGGGTTTGCCTGGTTTGACCGTTTTGGGCTAGTTCAAATTTTTGTACTAACTCCAGAGTTTGGATTTCATTTGTGTAAAAAAATGAACTAGGGTGCAAACTAGCCGGTTTGGCTGGTTTGGGCGGTTCTAGTTCTTGCACACCCTTAGAAACAACTGACCAGAGATAGTATGTCAAAGAAAAATGACCAGAGATAGTAATAAGTAATATACAGGTCACAGATAAACATTACCTTAGAATAATATCTACAGCCATCTGGACCTTCCGTGACAAGAAGCAACTTTGTGTTCGGATGGATAAGTTTCTTAACAACAGAATCATCATATGGATCCTCCCCATTCGTCAAAAAGGAAATCTCCTCTGCACTTACCTATTTTCAAAGCAGATGCATAATCAAGACAGCAAGCCTTTGGTGAACAAAAATAACTTGGTGGCTGCTGCCCGTTAGTTGTTACCTTGATAAGATCAGCAGTGTCCCATATGCTCAGGATACCATCTCTAGCATCATCAGCTGATGACCACAGTGGGAGCCGCAAATTTGGGTCGTATGAAATTAGTACCCCAGCATCTTTAGCAGCTTTAGAAGCTGCAATATGTGCAGTTTTACATGGCTCGGTTATCAGACTTATTGATCCATGATGGAAGATTTTTGCCTAGCATAGTTGCCATGATAAAGTTAAGTTCAGCTTTATCACAAACATATTACATGATTAAACAAGCCTGTGGTAGTAGAGAAGCATCGCTGCCATAATATCATAACACCATGCAATATTCCTACCTTCCTGATAAGATCAAGGTCAAGCTCTTTTTCTTCAAGCAGCATATCTGCACTTGGATTGCGGAAAAACATAAATTCACGTTCACCGTCACTTCGAAGTGTCACAAATGCCAAAGCTGTTCTAGCATGAGTATCGAACAGCAATCCTTGATTGTTCACGTTATTCTCCTTCAGCATATCAGATAGCATGTATCCAAATTCATCATCACCAACCTGCATGTGTTCACTGTTAAATACAGGAGCTGAAAAACAAATATACACAAAGGAAATACATTGTGAGGTGAATACAATATGGAACTAATGATATTGAGCACATCACACTTTAGGTCTCTAGATATAAAAATCACCACATCTATCAAAAAATTAATACAAATTATCTTCCTGAAAGATTCCTAAACATGGAAATCTTCCTTGAGGATCACGAAATTTGCAGTTATCTCGGATCAATGTATCAGCTTGATGAAGCATCGGAATATGCAAACATGGAAACGGCTTCTTGGCACTTGCGCTTTCCTCGATCTCTCAATCTCGGTAGAGAGGTGAGGTCATGTTGTAGGCAAAATTCAAGGTGTGTACTACCTAAGCATATAGAACCGTAGAAGCATCCAAGTCGGCTGCAACAATGAGTAGGATGAATATGCATAGGTTTCTACTAATGCAATGCATAAGCGCTGGAAAACTATTGCTAGTCATTCAAATGCTTCATATGAGCATGTGAACTACTAGATGAATTTCTGACAGTTTTTACAAGTTTAGGAACTTCCCCACAAGTTCAAATATTTGAGACCCGCCTGAGTGAAACTAATGGGACTAAGAGTGCAATTTATCAATAATATTAGAGGTCTGGATGCACTATGCGGTGTTAAGAAACCGTATGTAAAACGATAAACTGGCACAGACTGATCTGCATTTACTTTCCTTTTCCAGGTTTCAGCCGAAGTGTATTCACACATCCCTGATTTTTACTCTTGTATTACAGCTTGCAGAAATAGGAAGAAAAATAAAAAATACCTTTCCAATGAATGCTGATGACCCGCCAAGACGGGCTATTCCAACTGCAACGTTGGCAGGTGCACCCCCAGGAGCCTTCTTGAAGGCAGGTGCATCTGCCAATGAAACGCCACTGACAGTTGGGACGAAGTCGATCAGTAATTCCCCAAAACACACCACATGTGGAGAGTCGCTCGTTCCAGGGGTGCCATCACTGTTTGAAATTGCTTTGGTACAAACTATGGTTGAAAAATGAACCAAAGAGGAATGATATCAAATTGGCTGGCTTTGACAGCATCATATGTTAGAAACAGTTGTTAATTATATATATGACACTGCAATTCCTGCAGATTCTTTAGGGTATTAAAAGAAAAACATTAGCTATGAAACCACTCATCTTTCAATCCAAATAAACAACAACAAAAGTTTAATATAGCAACCAACCACAAGCATTGCACTTGAAACCCACTTCAGTTCACAAAGACCTTCTGAATTATCACTACAGACCAACGGAACCATGGTATTTTAGTTTGAGAAAACTACAGGACCATGACGGTAGTACTGCATTAATGCTGCATGTTTCCGGAAACATCACCACAACAAAAAGGACTTTGCCTAACAGAATATGCATGTCAAACCCATTTGGACTCTGCAAATCATTTAGATACCACAAACCAACCTACTTTTCAGTCTTCCTGAAGAGAAACAATTTTCCATCCGTGTATCTTAAGATGTCCACAAGCATACAACACACTGTGCATACAACACAGATACAGAACCGATTATCGAGAGCATGGCGCATGCTTCCGGAACATGCCAGCGACACTGGTCTCTTCTGCACAGCATCCAACCAACTTCCAAATATAGGACGAAATCAAGGGTTTGGTGATTCATGTCTCACAGGCTAGCTAGACACGCCCAATTCTGCATCTCTTTGTCCCTCGGGTGGTTTTCGCACGCCAGTACTGCTACTCTAAGTTCACCGAGACCAACCGAATTGTTTCAATCGTACAGCGTTTGATTCCTGATAGAGATGCAAGTGAGATCTCACCTAAATCCCACTGCTAGTTCATTTTAACATTTTCTAGTGCAAAATTTTGGTCCAAATTTTACAATAGAAATGACAAATGAACTAAAAATGGGATTTAAGTGGGATCCCATTTGACACCTTGATTCCAGAGAGTCCATTAACCCACATTTGAACTACACAGAAGTGCGCATGCATCAACGCTTACAAACTCTTAGCTGCCGGAGCCACCTAAACAACGGGCATCAAATCCGCCTGAATACCGACCCCAATCATTGGGAGGTAGCAATGACTACTCCTCGTATGGGTACCAAACACCATATAGAAGCTATAATAGCGCGTGCATCCATTAGAGTAGGCTACCTGCGGATGTCCGGTGCGGCGCGGGCGCGGCGGAGGCGAGGGATCGGAAGGCGCGAGTGCTGCCGACGCGGGGGGTCGGGGAGGAAGGGAGGCAGCGTCCAGCGGCGCAGGGCGGCGGCGCCGCACGGAGAGCCATGCGGGCACGGCCTGTGGGTACGGACGGCGACGGGCGATCGAGCGTATCGCGGGTGAGGGAAGCGGCGGGCGGAGCCGTGGAGGAGAGCGGCGGAGGAGGCGAGGCGAGCGAGCGGCTCTGCCTCCCGGGGAATTGATTGGTTATTGCTGCTGCGCTGCCGTCTGCCGTCTGCCGTCTGCCGAGTGGGGTGGTGGTGGCCAGCTTTGGGGAGAGAGAGACAGAACGTGTTTCCGCGAGGGTACTGTACTAGGAAGGACCACCTGCCGTCCGATGATCTGTGACTGCCCAACGACGGTGCACGATTAACAACACCTTGGTCGAAAGCAGAAGTTTTGCAGGAAACGGTGAAAATCTCCAGAATTCCTAGTCATGGTAATAAAACGTTGGGATTTGCTAATTCTCAGTTGAGAATTAACAAATTATCAGTCGATTTCTTAGCCCTCCGTTAAAAAATTCAAGGGAAACAGGCGGACTCCGTCTATCTGTAAAGCTTTATTAATTAGCAAGCAAGTTCACACCGATTGCCAAATGGCTAATAAGAAAATCAGACGGATCCTCGTGCCAAACAATTTGCAGAGGTCCTCCGCATTACAAGCCAAATGGTGAGCCACAAAATTACTTTTCTTAGGACAATGAGTAAAGTTAATAATTATTGAATTGCATGCACTAGCCAACCCAACCAACAGTCGGAACTGATGAAAAGGGCTAGTCAATATATTTCAACACTCATCCTACGCCTTTCGCCCTTTGGCCTATGGTGACGCATGTTTGGGGAGCCGCAATATTTGTTTTTAATATTTTGCGTTGGTCGGGATTTGATCCTAGGACCTCCTGCTCTGATATACCATATTGAATTGCATGCACTAGCCAACGCAACCAACAGTCGAGGACGGAGAAGCCGACGTAGCGCGTGAAGGCGTCCCTTGGGGCGCCACGCGGAGCCTCCTTGGCATGATCGTTGGCGATGATTTGCCGGAGATGAGTCGACGTCGAGGTTGAAGTAGAGGCGCGTGATGACGACATATGGCTGTGGACGACACAATCCGATCTATGATCGACGAAAGAAGAAGAAACGTCGGTCAAGCGGCCGGCGAGAAAAATTTGGCGAAGAAAGATCTAATCTACTGCTATTTGCGCGGCCCCCGGCGGAGAACGATCTCCCCGAGGGCGGCGCGACGGAAGCGGTGGTGCTAAACCCTAGGCGAAGCGAACCGCTCTGATACCATGTAGAATTGCGGAATATTATCTGTATTGATATTGATTGTGATGATTACATCGTGAGCCCTTGGACTGTTTATATAATACTAAAAGACTTGGGAGGCAAGAAGACTACTAGAGATAGACTTGGATTACAATATGAAACTACCTAATATAGTCCAAACCGTGATATACTGTAACAACAATATTAAACACTTGAACTAGAAAGGTGCACTCTTCATATATATATAGCCGCGACAGCTCCCAACGAATTCCTCCCATTGTGCATTATATCGATCACCTCCATATAGTCACTTTTGATCAAAAGCTTATTACAACCAACTTGGCATGCTAAATTAATCCATTTCTTAAGCCACTTGCTTCCGTTTTTGTAGCATCTCCAATATTTGGGATACCGTAACATGGTCCAGCAATGAACATGCCACGGTCATCTAGTAAGACCGAACCGATCGCACCTGTAAACATAGATGTAGAAATGGTGGCATCAATGCTTAGTTTCACAAAACCCTTTGGTGGTTTCTCCCAACCATAACGCTTGAATGCTTCTTGCAAGATTTGAAAAAGTTCAAAACCAAAGCCATGATAGCTTGTGATGACCTTTAAGGCTTCTGAACTGGCTCATCATGTGTAATTATCCGCCTCTCTCACCATATGTACCAACAAACAGTAGCAATTAGTTCTTTGAGACCTAGGTTAGTGCCTCCAGGAAGAACTTTGTCACTCCTCAAAAGCGTTTCCATAACAGTTGACCCTGCACGTTCTAATGTGCATGGCTCGACGATTATTTATAAAATACTCAAATTGTCCCATATTTTTTTAACACGTGTACACTCTAAGAAATATGTTTTGTATCTTCACAGCATACCTTGCACGCAGGACAGGCATTTATTAGATAATGTGCATGTTAGCAAGAGTGCTATCTCGTGAAATGGTTCCATCTACAAGCCTCAATTGAAAATCTTAATCTTTGCCCATGCTTTTATTTTCCACACTTGCATCCAAACTTGATTTATGCAAGATGTGCAACAGGATTTGATTGGTACAGTAGTTGTTAACTTTTTTGAGATTGATAGTTGCTTTATCTAAGCATATCAGGTTGCGTACAAACTGGCCGTTATGGGCCTTTTCCATTTGACCGAGGTTACTTGTTGGCCTAGATCCTTTCGGCCTTTTTCTTAGGCTTTGAAGCTTTGGCAGTGTAGCTTGTTCGCTTGTGGGTTCTGTTATGCTTCAAACATATTGCTAATCGCTGGTTAACTGTTTTAGGTACTGTACGAGCAAGATTTTTTTAAAGAATGTACAAACTGCTGTTTGTAGATACATTTTTGTTTTATTTTTATTTTTTCAGGACATATTTGAAAATTTAATGTTTTTATACTATTAGTTTATTCGTAAATATAAGATGTTCCAATAATTTAATTTAAATTGCTAGAACATATTATATTTAGAAACATATGTATTATATTTCAAGGATTTCTTCCTAGTCACTTAGGATATTAGAAATAAAAAAATACGGAATCAGGGGTGGAGAATTTTGTGTTGATTGGTAATAAGGGTTCTTAACTTTTGCACTTGCACGTTGGTGCCTAACTAGGGTTTATTTTACGGTTTTGTAATCTTAGCCAGTTGTTAGCTTGATGGATTCATTGTTTTAATTAGTCATGTCGCGTAGGAACTTGCCATGTAGTCATGACCCTTCTTTTACTTGGGTCATAGACCTATGGTCGTGTAGCATGTGGGCTCTTCATGGTTCTCTTTTTCACTTCTTAGAACTTATGACGTAACAAAGTTTGAGATTGTTGATCACGTATGTTCGTACAGTATTCTTTGAATTCATTGCTCATCGATAGTTACTTAGGATTTACACAAGTAAGTTTCTTTTTGTGACTATGGGAACTACTATTTATACATTTTTTTGCTCCTTTCTTTGATTTTTGTTATTAAATTTTGAGAAAACTATCTATGCCGTGATTCATGTTGACCAGGAGAGTTGTATCTATGATTTTTCCAACTGCACATGGGTTGTAACTAAGATTTTTTTTCTAGTTGGACACTGGTTGCAACTGAGGAAGTGTCATGAACCATTTGATTGCATCGTGATTTGTGATAGGTGAGAGTTGCAAGTGGGGATGTAAGTGAAAATTTTCAGTTGTAAGTGGGATTTTTTAGTCGCAAATGGAGTTGCAATTGAGACTTTTTGGTTGCAAGCGAGTTGCAACTATTTTTTTTTGGTTGCAAGTAGAGATGCAACTAAGAAAGTGTATCGAACCTTTTGGTTGCGTCATGATTTGTGCTAGCGAGTGGCACGAGGGTTGCAATTATGAATTTTTGTTGCAATTTGGGGTTTTAACTGAGATTTTCCAGTTGCAATGTGGGAATGAACTAATATTTTTTAGTTTTAGTTTAGAATTTTTTAGTTGCAACTCGGGTTACAACTGATATTTTGTTGTAACCAAGGGTTTTTTTAATTGCAAATGAGGCTGCAACTGAGAATTTCCAGTTGCAAGCAGTTGCAACTAAGATTTTTCACTTACAAATAGGTTGCAATTGTGATTTTTTTTCACCTGCAAGTGAGTTGCAAATGATATTTTTTAAGTTGCAAGTGGGTTGCAAATCAGAAGAAAAGTTCTTTGACATTAAATTTTACATCGTTATTCATGTTGGTCAAGAAAGTTACACATTGGTTGCAGTTGGAATTTTCCAATGGCACATGGGTTGCAAGTTACACATTGGTTGCAGTTGATGTCCATGACAGCTAAGGAGGTGCTTATTAAGGCGGTGGCCTAGGCTATACCTAGGTACACTATGGCCTTCTTTTATTTGACGAAATCCTTGTGTGATGATATCGGCCAGATGGTATGTCGATATTGGTGGTCTCAGAATGACGGGTTTAAGGAAGAGTGGAATGCATTTTCCAATTTTGGGAGTTCAACACCCAAGGGCATGTGGTGGTCAAATTGCTAAATGGTAGCCAATGGCATGGCTATGTGTAAGTAAAGGGGCGGTGCCCCCCCCCCCCCCCTACCCCAAACTTGGAAGAATCCTAGCCCCGTCACTGATTGTAGCCGGTCATGTATTCCTATATAGTGACTATTTTTTAATCAATGCAAGGTTTCCACCTGAGAAGTTTCAGCGACACTCTAGGATAGTCAAGCATGTGTTCAAACTTCTCGTGGAGGTTGGGAGGGGCCTATGATTGACTACTTAAGACTTAAGATAGATTGCACCATCCTTCTTGGATATTCTTATATTAAAGATACATTGTTTCCATCTAGATGCTTGCATATGAAGTTTTTTTTGAGAAGTTTGCTTGCATATGAAGTTGATGCTTGTTAGATTGATGAGTATATTCACATTTGCGAGTTCCCGTTCCTTGATTCCATCTATCTATTTTTTGCAGCTGCGGTGAAGGTGTTGGGAGAGAAATACTTGAGATGACCAAATGCTCATTACACAACCCGCATTTTGGCTATTAAAAATGCAAAAGGCTTTCATGTGTTACTTGGATACATCAATTGCATGCAAAGAATGAAAAAATTATCCATCCGGCTGACAATGGCAATATTAATATTAATATCATGTTAGAGAGTTACTTGTCATTTCTGAAGTCATGGCATCACATGATCTACAGATTCGACACTCTTTCATGGGCATGGCAGATTACCATGATGACTTCAATGTGCCACAATGTTATGGAGTTTGCAACACTCACTCAAGGTAGCTATCCATGGTGTAGATAAATGGCCACCAATATGACTAGGGGGTGTTACCTTGGTGATGGTATCTATCCTAGTTGACGACATTTGCACCAACAATCCCCAACCCTCAAAGTAACAAAAGAGATATATCCGTGCAGAAAGAGGAAAGTGTGAGTAATAATGAATTTTAGTGTGCTCTAAGCTCAATGGACTATTGTTCGCCAGCCTGTTAGAACATATGGCAAATATCAATTGTGGTGGAAGGCCTTGATTGTTTTTGTCTTCATGAAGAACATGGTTGTGGAGGATGAGCGTGATTATCAAGTATATGATCTCAACCGGGACTTCATGTGCCCTCTACTCGAGGCATACCATGCACCGACTGAGTTCAAATATTTCCTTAGATGCATCGGCAAATAAGTACCAAGCTGTTCGTCAACAACTTAATTACTTTAAAAAAACTTAAAGATGATCTAATTGAGCACATATGTATTTGTCAAGAAACAATTTCTTGTTCATGTGTGTGGTGCACAATATGTCTATTTTTAGGATTATCCAATTCTGAATTTTATCTGAGTTTTTATTCGAACAATGTTATTTAAAAGTTTAAATTAATGCTGAACTTATTTAAGTACAAAAAAATCTTCCGGTTGCTTTGTACTCCCTCCCTGCCAAAGTGTATGCATATATATAAGATTCTTTTAAAGCCAAACAATATAAAGTGTAACCAAGTATATAGAAAAAAGTACCAACATCTAGAAAACAAAATCAATACCATTAGATTCGGATGGTATACATTTGTTATTGTGAATATAGATAATTTTATCAGTAAAGTTGATCAAAGTTGGTGAATTTTGACTTTTCAAAAAGCTTATATGCACTACTATAACATAGCAAGAAGGGAGTATCATTAAGTATGTCAAATATGAAGTGAAACAAGAAAGTGAATAAATCGGACGCAGACAAGATCTCGAGGTGCCCTTGGTACCATGATATTTTGTCCTTGGAAGTGGATTTGAGGCCCTCAGAATTTCCTGTGGTATCTCGAATCCAAGCGTGCTGTACGGGTTGAAGCACGGCCGCATAACCCCAAGATGGGCTAGCTAGTGTCTACTCACTCTGTATCAAAATATAAAATGTTTCAGCTTTGTGAAGCAAATGTATCTAGACTTGTTTTAGTATGTAGGTTCACTCAAGTTTGGTGTAAATCTACATACTAAAACAAGTCTAGATATATATTTTTTACAAACCTAAAACATCTTATATTTTGAACTGAGGGAGTAGATCAGAACTAAAATCTACTCATACGATAAGATGTCCAGCGCTGCAACACATTCTCCTTTTGGGCAAAGCAGCTGGCTGACTGGGATGAAAGCATGCTCAGCAAGTTAGTGGCAGCCATGGACGCGGAGGAAAAAATGGAACTAGCCGTCTTGTGTTATTGGCCGCACAATATCTCCTCGAAAGCAACTGGGAAGTGGGTAGGCCGATAATCTGATAGGCCGATAGTCAGTTTCAGCTTTCACACCGGGCACGCGCGCTTTTCCAGCTCATCTGCTCATGGATGGATGAGTAGGTGCAGACTAGACTAACAGGCGAACTTTGGTGCTGGCCGCCTAGACGAGTCGATGATTCGGCAACCCAACAGCCGTGTCGACTTGTGCCTTCTTCGTCGCCGCCTATACGAGTACTGACATGTTTTCCCATAGATCACACTGCACTGTACCTCCGGACATGGCAGAATTTATGGCATCTTCACCGGATCGATTTAAACTGTCTGCATATATCCGAACTTGTCCGCGCGGACGCTGTGCGTGGCACCCCGCAGACCGACCCATTCAGCGAATTGCGTCCGGTCCGACCCATCCATACCTCTAATCTCGGGTTCGGTTGTCGGTTCGGACACGCGCGCGTCCTTCTTTTATCATTGGTGGTCCCTTTCGCCAGTGGCACGGACACCACACCAATTCTCTCTCCAGAAAACCTCTCCTAAATTTTCCACTGACAGGAGCGAAAGGGAAGGCGATGGATCCCGTCGCCATGGTTGATGTTGCGCCCTTCTCCACCAAGAAGTGCGGCCGGCCGAAGAAGCCCGCAAAGGACCAGACGCCGGAGGAGCGAAAGTTCGAGTCGCACAAGCGCAAGGGCCGACGGTTGGCGGCAAGAGATCGACGCACCGCTGCTAGGCTCGAGACGGAGCGTCGGGAGGAGAACGAGCGCCTCCTCGCCAGCCAGAACAGGGTCGACGCCAACGAGATGGCAGTGAATGCCGCCAAGCACGCCGTTAACATGATCAAGCAGGAGGCGTTCGACATCGTTTTCGTCAGCGTCGTCTCTCTTCCCGGCCTGGCCACGGCTGGCACGTCCTCTACCATCTCCGTCACTTCCACTCCTACCGGCGGACCTATTGGGGATATGCTATATGGGTATCCTGATAGCAAGTCTCCCATCTGGATAACCCGAGTGGCCCACGGTTGGTAGCATGGCCCATGGCCTGTTGGGCGGCCCAGTTAGATGGATCCAGAAGGGAGGCCCGTGCCGGATAAATGAAGGCTACGGAGGAGTCACCGACGTACCCGGAGCCTTGGAGTGCAGGACACGTTAGATTGATTGTATACTGTGTAGGACTCTGTAACCTGTTCGGCTAGGACTTTTCCCTGTAACCCTAGGACCTGGCGACTATATAAGTCGGGCTATGTGAGCCTTTAGGGCATAACCTAGAACAAGTCATACGATTCAACATATACCCCGCACAGCGAACCAATCCATGTAACTTGGTGTATTGCCCTTATAGTGATTTATAGCAGGAGTAGAATTCCGCCACCGTTGTGGGATCTGAATCTGGATAAGCTGTATAACCTCGTACCCGTCAACCGTCTGCCTTCCCCCACGTATCTAAACACGCACTGTGAGGACTCCCTCCATGGCTTACTCCTCGGCAATACCACGACAGTTGGCGCCCACCGTGGGGCAACATGCACTTCAGGCTCTACAGCGGGCGAGGACCAAGATCTTCGCAGGAATCGTCAAAACCGTAGCCATCGGTCTTGTTCTCTTCTCTGGCAACGTTCCGATCGTCCCCCCGACGAGTTTTGGATCCCGGTGAAGATAAACCCTACGCGGTGCTTGATCGTCCCCATCGGAGACATCCACCTCTTCATCGGCGAAACCAACTCGGGCACTAGTTCCCTAGGAGTCGGAGGAGCGTCAAGACCGCACGGACCGCCTACGGGCAGGATACGTTCGCGGAAGGATCGATGTCAGATCTCTCTTTGGAGCTTGCCGACAAAGATCGAAAAAATTCAAGTCCCACCCAAACCGCCCCTATGCAGGATATAATGGTGGAAGATCGCTGCAAATCTGCCGGCTTCGCCCGTGCGTCTGGACAACAGAGATCCAAGTTCTTCAGTGGTTACTATCTTCGATCTGGCGCGTTGCGTTCAGAGAGAAGGAGAAAAATCCCACGATTACCTTGCCAGGTGGCTCCGTATACGGTCCGACCTGGCACACTACCCTAATGATGATGGCATGTATCACTTTGTGGAAGGACTGGACCAAGGAACACTTCTCCGACATTCACTAAGGCGGCAGCAGGCTTCAGGACGCCTCGCCTTCGAAGGCATGGTTAACACCGTCAACAACTATGCGGAGGATGAGGAGGCAACCCAGACAACGCTTGCGCTCATAGACGGTGCAGCTCCGCATCAGCCACCGCCACCACCGCCTCCGATCATTGTCGTTTGAGCTGCACCACCGCCTCTGATCGTTGTCGCAGTAGCTGCACCCCCACCTCCAGTCGTCATCGCTGCTGTTGCGCCACCACCGCCCATCATCGAGGAAGCCCTGGCACCCTCCGACTCCGTGCTTGGCGTGCTCTATGCCGACATCAGCGCTGACTCGGAGGAGATAGACTTCATCCCGAAGAATCTAGACTCTGTCATGCAGGAGATGGGGGAGGATTTCCAACGCGACGAGCAGGCTGACAACATCGTCACATCCCGAGAGGTGTTCGTCGCCATTGGGATTGTGATGGAAGAAGACCAACCCGGACAAGCTCCGCCTAAGGCGCTGGACAAGGGGAAGGGACCACCTATTGCTGCCGGCAAGGATCGTGTAAAGGTCATGCCCCCTTCGCCTAACCCAGCGCAACAGCCGTAGGAACTCAAAATCGATCCGAGTAACAACAACACCGCAATCCCGCCGCCTCAGGCATCTACGTCTGCTGCTGCTGCCCAAATTACTCCGGCTAATAGAGTGATGTACGACAACCTGCTCGTCGAGCCCATGAATGTAGATCATATCCGGTGTTGGAGATATGCCCTAGAGGCAATAATAAATGTAGTTATTATTATATCTTTGTGTTTATGATAAATGTTTATATTCATGCTATAATAGTATTAACATGGAAACATTAATACTTGTGTGATTTGTAAACTTAATTTGAAGTCCCTAGTATAGCCTCTATACTTCACTAGCTTGTTGGTTGATTAAATGATTGTGGTTTCCATATCATGAACATTGAGATGTTATCAACAACAAGATCATATCATTAGGAGAATGATATGGTGGACATACTCCTATTGATAAGCGTAGCATAAAGATCAAGTCATTTCAATAGTTCAATTGCTATATGCTTTCTGATACATAGTAACCTAATTCCTTCGACCATGAGATCATGCATATCACCTTTACCGGATGGATGCTTTGATGACATCAAACACCACACCGTAACTGGGTGGCTATAAAGGTGGCATTAAGTGTTCGGAAAGTATTGGTTGAAACACATGGATCAAGAATGGGATTTGTCCATCCACATGACGGATAGATATACTCTGGGCCCTCTCGGTGGAATGCCATCCAATTGGCTTGCAAGCATGTGACTTGGTCACAAGGGATCACATATCACGGGAACGAGAAAAGAGTACTTATCTGTAACGAGGTTGAACTAGGTATGCAGAGATACCGACGATCATAACCTCGGATAAGTAAACTATCGTGAGACAAAGGGAAATTGGTATCGTATGTAAGTGGTTCATTCGATCGCAAAGTAATCGTAGAAATATGTGGGAGCCATATGAATTTCCAGATTACTCTATTGGTTATTGTTCGGAAGTGTCTCGATCATGTCCGCATAATTCACGAACCGTAGGGAGACACACTTAAGGATTCGACGTTGTTTTGAGTAGTTATGGTATTATGAGAAAGAGACCGAATGTTGTTCAGAGTCTCGGATGGGATCCGGGATATCACGAGGTGATCCGGAATGGTCCGGATAATAAGATTCATATAAGGAAAGTCCGTTTGAGTTCGGGAATGATTAGGTGTTTTCATCGGGAATGTTCTAGAAGGTTCGGATTGTCCGACACTCCGGGGAGGGTACATGAGTGTGTCATTGAATGATTGCATCATGTACTAAGTGTTCTTGCTGTTCCAAAAACATGAAAGTCAAATTGCGCTTTGAAAGTCAAGCGGCTAAAAACAGAAACCTGGGAAACAAGAAACTGTGGGAAACAAGCAAGAGGAGTTGGAACCAACTTGGAGGAGGAGTCCCACCTCCAGGCGCCCAGCCCTAGGCCGAGTTGGGAGGGACTCCTCCTCCTGGCGCCTAGCCCTCCACCCATAAAAGGAGGCAGGGCTCCTCCTTGAGACACACAAGTTTCCACCTCTAATCTCGGGTTTAGAGCCGTTTGGTTTAGAGCTTCTAATTGCTTTAGCCTGCGGTTTAGATCCTTCTAATTGGTGTGTCTAATCTCTAGACCACTAATAGCCCTCTCTCATAATCCACCATACTCGCTCCGGCTTAAGGCGAAGCCCTGCGAGATCTCCCCTCTACTTCCGGTACCACGCCGTTGCCAGGAATCGCGAGAGAGTGCTACAACCTCCATTTTCTTTGGAACAAGGGAGAGGAAGGTCTTCGTCAGTACCGAACGTGTGACCGATCAAGGCGCTTAGGAACGCAGCGGAAGGATCGTCCACGATCTTGAGATCGGAAAGAGTACGACTACATCACCCACGAGAATCCTCTCGTTAAACACTTTGGAATCTTGAGGGTAAGTTATTCCATCGACTCGTTGCTCTAGTAGATAGATCTTGGCTTGTTTGTTTGTATGCGATAGAAAATTTTTGTTTTCCATGCTACGAACACCTACAAAGGGTATCGAGCCGTGTCTATATGTAGATCATTGCACGAGTAGAACACAATGGTCATTCTGGGCGTTGATGCTTTTATTGTCGATTGTTTTTGTGTACTTTGCATCTTGCGGTATGTTGGGATGAAGCGGCCCGGGCTAACCTTACATGACATCGTTCATGAGACTTGCTCCACGCTTGACATGCAACTTGTATTGCATAAGTGGCTTTATGGGTGCTGTTTCTCCTAGCATAGTTAAGATCCAATTTACAACGGGTAATCAACAATGCTAGTATCAATGTTGTGGTTCTTGTTCGTAAGTTAGAACGACACTTATTGAAAGCCCCAAACCACGTAAAATATGCAAAGAAAGTAGAAGCGTCTAAATTTGTTTTGCAGGGGTGTGACGTGATGTGATATGGCCAGGATTTTGATTATATTTGATGTATGCAATGTGCCTTATTGTAAGTTGGCAACCGGCAGAGCCATATGGTTGTCTTTAATTTATGTTAAGACCCGTGTCTATTCAAAGTAGTTGTAATAGTTGAAGCCGTGGGCGACAACCATGGTGAAGCGTCATTGACCTTGATGCAATGCCGGTGATGATGGAGATCATGTTCGTGTTTGAAGATGGAGATCGGAAGCACAAAGAAGAAAGGCCATATCATATCACATATTATGAATTGCATGTGATGTTAATCCTTTATGCATCTTGTATTGCTTAGTAGACGACGGTAGCATTATAAGATGATCCCTCATGCACATGAATTTCAAATCATAAAGTGTTCGCCCTTAGTTAGCACCGTTGCTAAAGCTTGTTGTTTCGAAGCACCACGTGATGATCGGGTGTGTTAGATTATGCAAGTGTGTACAACGTGAGCAAGCCAGATTTGTTCATGCAGAAACTAAGGTTTGATCTTGACGAGCCTAGCATGTACAGACATGGTCTCGGAACACGGATTACCGAAAGGTAAAGCATGAATCGTATAGTAGATATGATGAACATGATGATTGTTCGCCATTGAAACTATATCAACTCTCGTGATGATCGGTGTTGATGTAGTGGATTTGGTTCGTGTGATCACTAAAACAATGTGAGGGATGTTGTTTTGAGTGGGAGTTCACCTAGTTTAATTTCATTAATTAATTTGAACTCAATTTGTCATAAACTTAGTCTAAACTATTGCAAATATGTTGTAGATCAATGGCAGCCCCTACCATCAATTTTAATGTGTTCCTAGAGAAAGAAAAGTTGAAAAACAATGGAAGCAACCATGGATTGGTTCCGCAATTTGAGGATTGTCCTCACGGTGGTAATTTGACCTATGTCTTTGGATGCACTTGGTGACCCACCTCCGGTGATGCTTCCGATGAAGTAAAGAACGTTTACCTCGCTCGGAAGAATCAGTACTCCATAGTTCAGTGTGCTATCTTGTATGGTTTAGAATCGGAGCTTGAAAAGGTTTGAAGAGTCGGACCCATATGATATTGTCGAGGATCTCAAATTGATTTTTGAGACTCATGCGGCAATTGAAAGCTATGAGGCTTCAAAAGTTCTTTAAGCGCAAGATGGAAGAGGGCAGCTCGTCGGTGAGCATGTGCTTAAGATGTCCGGCACGCAAACAAACTTCAAAGCTTGGGTATAGTGATTCCTAATGCTTTGGGGATTTACCGCGTCCTCGATCACGCCACCAAGTTATAGGAACTTTGTGATGAACTACAACATGCGAACATGAACAAAGAGTTGCGAACTATTTGCTATGTTAAAGTCTGCAAGTGGAGATCAAGAAAGAGCACCAAGTGTTGATGGTCAATAAGACCACCAAACTCAAGAAAGGCAAGTCTAAGCAAAGGGACACTTCAAAAGGGTGGTAAGAAAGTTACCACGCCGACGAAGAAAACCAAGGCTGGACCAAAGCACTAAACCGAGTGCTTTTACCGCAAGGAGAAGGTCCTCGAAGCGGAATTGCCCAAAGTACTTGGCGGATCTCAAGAACGGCAACATCAAGAAGAAAGGTATATCGATATACATGTTATTGATGTGTATCTCACTAGTACTCGTAGTAGTGCACGGGTATTTAATCTTGGTTCGGTTGCTCATATTTTAACTCAAAGCGGTCTTTGCAGAATAAGCGGAAGCTAGCGAAGAACGAGGTGACGATGCGTGGGAAATGGATCAAAGGTTGATGTGATCGCGGTCGGCACGCTACCTCTTCATCTACCATCGGGATTAGTTTTATAATTAAATAATTGTTATTTAGTGCTGCGTTGAGCATGAACATTATATCGGGATCTTGTTTATTGCGAGGCGGTTACTTGTTTAAGTCGAGAATAATGGTTGTTCGATTTATATGAGTAATATGTTTTACGCACATGCACCTTTGATAGATGGTCTATTCTTATTGAATCTCGATGGTGGAAATACACATATCAACAATATTGAGGCTAAGCGTTTGAAATCAGCGATAATTCGACCTATATGTGGCATCGCTGTCTTGGTCACATTGGAGTGAAGCGTATGAAGAAACTCCATTCCGATGGACTTCTTGAATCACTTGATTTTGAATCACTTGAAAGATGCGAAGCATGTCTGATGGGAAAAATGACTAAGACTCCATTTTCTGGTATGATGGAGCGAGCTACGGACTTATTGGAAATCATACATACCGATGTGTGTGGTCCAATGAGTGTAGCATCGCGCGGTGGTTATCGTTATGTTCTTACCTTCACAGATGACTTGAGTAGATATGGGTATATCTATTTCATGAAACATAAGTTGGAAACTTTCAAGAAGTTTAAGGAGTTTCAAAGTGAGGTAGAGAATCAACGTAACAAGAAGATTAAATTTCTACGTTCTGATCGTGGAGGTGAATATCTAAGTTACGAGTTTGGCGAGCATTTAAAGAAGTGCGGAATACTTTCACAATTGACACCGCCGGGAACACCACAGCGTAATGGTGTGTCCGAACGTCGTAATCGAACTCTCTTAGATATGGTTCGTTCTATGATGTCACTTACAGATTTACCGCTATCATTTTGGGGTTATGCATTAGAAACAGCCGCATTCACTTTAAATAGGGCACCATCTAAATCCGTTGAAACGACACCGTATGAATTATGGTTTGGGAAGAAACCTAAATTGTCGTTCCTTAAAGTTTGGGGATGCGAAGCCTATGTAAAGAAGTTCTGTTAGGACAAGCTTGAACCCAAAGCGGAAAAATGCGTCTTCATAGGATACAGAAGGAAACTATTGGGTATACCTTCTATCATAGATCCGAAGGCAAAATCTTCGGTTAAGAATGGATCCTTTCTAGAGAAGGAATTTCTCTCGAAAGAAGTATGGAAGGAAAGTAGAACTCGACGAGGTTGTCGAACCTTCTCTCGAAATTGTGAGTAGCGCAGACCGGAAGAAGTTCATGTGCCTGCACCAATTAGAGAGGAAGCTAATGATGATGATCATGAAACTTCGGTTGAAGTTGCTACTGAGCCCTGAGGTCGGCGAGAACTCGTACCACTCCAGTTGGTATGATTCCGTTATGAGTGTCATGTTGGTGGACAACACCGATGACCCGAGACATATGAGGAAGCGATGATGAGCCCAGATTCCAATAAATGGCAAGAAGCCATGAAATCCGAGATTGGATCCATGTACGAAAACCAAGTATGGACTTTGGTGGACTTAGGATGGCGGAAGGCTGTCGAGAACAAATGGATTTTCAAGAAGAACAGATCTTGATGGTAATGTTCTCATCTATAAAGCTCGACTTGTCGCAAAAGGGTTTCGACAAATTCAAGGAGTTGACTACAATGAGACTTTCTCACCTGTAGCGAAGCTAAAGTCAGTGAGGATTATGTTAGCAATCGCTGCATATTACGATTATGAGATATGGCAGATGGATGTCAAAACAGCGTTCCTCAATGGAGACATTGATGAAGAGTTTTATATGATGCAACCCAAAGGTTTTGTCGATCCTAAAGATGCTGACAAGGTATGCAAACTTCAACGGTCCATCTATGGATTGAAGCAAGCATCCGAAGTTGGAATCAACGTTTTGATAAGGTAATCAAAAGTTTTGGTTTTATACAAACTTATGGAGAAGCTTGTATTTACAAGAAAGTGAGTGGGAGCTCAGGCGTTCTTAATACTATATGTGGATGACATATTGTTGATTGGGAATGATGTAGACCTTCTTAATAGTGTCAAGGAATATTTGAATAATAGTTTTCAATGAAGGATCTTGGCGAAGCTTACATATTAGGCATAAAGATTTATAGAGATAGATCGAACGCCAAATATCATTGTCACAGAGTACATATTTGGACAAAGTTCTAAAGAAGTTTGGAATGGAAGAAAGCAAGAAAGGGTTCTTGCCCATGTTGCTCAATCGACCTTGAGTAAAACTCAAAGTCCAACATCGGCGAAGATAGAGAAAGGATGAGTAAGACTCCTATGCCTCGACCATAGGATCTCTAATGTATGCCATGCTATGTACTAGACCCGACATTGCATATCTTGTTAGTTTAACTAGCAGATATCAAAGTGATCCAAGAGTGGATCATTGGACAATGATCAAAAACATCCTTAAGTACTTGAGAAGAACTAAGGATATGGTTCTTTCTTATGGAGGTGATGAGCGACTCGTTGTTAATGGTTACACCGATGCTAGTTGGAACACCGATCCGGATGATTCTAAATCACAACTGGATACGTATTTATTTTGAATGGTGCGGCTAGATTGGAGGAGTGCAAAGCAAAGCGTTGTGGCGAGATCTTCAACTGAATCGGAATACATGGTCGCCGGAGGCTTCACAAGAAGCGATATGGATGAAAGAGTTCATTACAGTGGGTGTGGTTCCAAGTCCTGGACCCAATGTCTATCTCTTTGTGATAACATGGGCCATAGCCAATGCGCAAGAACCAAGGTCACAAAAGAAGTGAAGCATATCAAGCTGCGTTTTCACGCTATTCGAGAACATATCCGGATGGGGATATAAAGATTTGCAAAGTACACACATCTGAATGTGGCGGACCCGTTGACTAAACCTCTCCCGAGGGCAAAACATGACCAACACCAAACTGCCATGGGTGTTCGGTATATTACCATGTAATCTAGATTAGATGACTCTAGTGCAAGTGGGAGACTGTTGGAGATATGCCCTAGAGGCAATAATAAATGTAGTTATTATTATATCTTTGTGTTTATGATAAATGTTTATATTCATGCTATAATAGTATTAACATGGAAACATTAATACTTGTGTGATTTGTAAACTTAATTTGAAGTCCCTAGTATAGCCTCTATACTTCACTAGCTTGTTGGTTGATTAAATGATTGTGGTTTCCATATCATGAACATTGAGATGTTATCAACAACAAGATCATATCGTTAGGATAATGATATGGTGGACATACTCCTATTGATAAGCGTAGCATAAAGATCAAGTCATTTCAATAGTTCAATTGCTATATGCTTTATGATACATAGTAACCTAATTCCTTCGACCATGAGATCATGCATATCACCTTTACCGGATGGATGCTTTGATGACATCAAACACCACACCGTAACTGGGTGGCTATAAAGGTGGCATTAAGTGTTCGGAAAGTATTGGTTGAAACACATGGATCAAGAATGGGATTTGTCCATCCACATGACGGATAGATATACTCTGGGCCCTCTCGGTGGAATGTCATCCAATTGTCTTGCAAGCATGTGACTTGGTCACAAGGGATCACATATCACGGGAACGATAAAAGAGTACTTATCTGTAACGAGGTTGAACTAGGTATGCAGAGATACCGACGATCATAACCTCGGATAAGTAAACTATCGTGAGACAAAGGGAAATTTGTATCGTATGTAAGTGGTTCATTCGATCGCAAAGTAATCGTAGAAATATGTGGGAGCCATATGAATTTCCAGATTCCTCTATTGGTTATTGTTCGAAGAAGTGTCTCGATCATGTCCGCATAATTCACGAACCGTAGGGAGACACACTTAAGGACTCGACGTTGTTTTGAGTAGTTATGGTATTATGAGAAAGAGACCGAATGTTGTTCGGAGTCTCGGATGGGATCCGGGATATCACGAGGTGATCCGGAATGGTCAGGAGAATAAGATTCATATAAGGAAAGTCCCGTTTCGGAGTTCGGGAATGATTCCGGTGTTTTCATCGGGAATGTTCTAGAAGGTTCCGGATTGTCCGGCACTCCGGGGGGGAGGGTACATGAGTGTGTCATTGAATGATTGCATCATGTACTAAGTGTTCTTGCTGTTTCAAAAACATGAAAGTCAAATTGCCAGTTTGAAAGTCAAACGGCTAAAACAGGAAACTGTGGGAAACAAGAAACTGGGAAACAAGCAAGAGGAGTTGGAACCAACTTGGAGGAGGAGTCCCACTCCTCCAGGGCGGCGCCAAGCCCTAGGCCGAGGTGGGGGGGGACTCCCTCCCGCCCCTGGCGCGCCTAGCCCCTCCACCCATAAAAGGAGGCGGGCTCCTCCTTGAGACACACAAGTTTCCACCTCTAATCTCAGGTTTAGAGTCGTTTGGTTTAGAGCTTCTAATTGCTTTAGCCTGCGGTTTAGAGCCTTCTAATTAGTGTGTCTAATCTCTAGACCACTAATATCCCTCTCTCATAATCCACCATACTCGCTCCGGCTTAGGCGAAGCCTGCGGGATCTCCCTCTACTTAGGTACCATTTGTTGTCTTTTAGGAATCGCGAGGAGTGCTACAACCTCCATTTCTTTGGAACAAGGGAGAGGAAGGTCTTCGTCGAGTACCAACGTGTGACCGATCATGAAGCTTCTTTGGAACGCAGCTTGCGGAAGGATCGTCCACACGATCTTGAGATCGGAAAGAGTACGACTACATCACCCACGAGAATCCGCTCTCGTTAAACACTTTGGAATCTTCGAGGGTAAGTTATTCCATCGACTCGTTGCTACAGTCTAGTAGATAGATCTTGGCTTGTTTGTTTGTATGCGATAGAAATTTTTTGTTTTCCATGCTACGAACCCCTACATCCGGAGCATAGTCCAGCTTGACGAGAAGCGCCAGCAGCTGCTGGAGGAAGCGCAGGCCATCGCGGAGCAAGGCGCTAAGCTGGATCGAGATCTAGCCAATGCACAGAAGTCAGTAGAGAAATCTAGAGCCATGGAGGTCGAGTACAAGACTCTGCTCCAGCAGCAAAAGACTAAGAAAGCTCTGGCTCGCGTCATCAATGATCCTGGTGTACGGAGGAACCTAGGATGGCCCCCCTTGAAGCCGCCACAAGCAAAGCCATACATTGACAACAAAGGCAGGCAGGTGATGCCCACTCCTCTGCTTAATCTCGCTGTCTCCAAGACCCTTCTAGAGCAGGATAGATCACCAGCGGCAGTGGAGCAGGTCTATGACCTTGTGGCCAAGGCGATGAAACAACAGGAAAAGGCCACCTCTTAGAGGCTTGAGTCTGACCCAGCGTTTTGCCAGTCTAGTCAGCATAAGCCGCCAAGGGATCGATCTCCTCAGGATGTCGGGTCCTTGAACAAGTAATCAATGAACCACCTGGGTGGAAAGAGGATACTCAAGTTTTGTACAAGATGGCAACAAAGGGAACCATGTTTATATGGCTACCTTTTTGTATGTGCACTAGAAGAAAACCACCCAGGGACTTAGAGATTGAACATGTTTCTCGTACAGTGGCTTCCGTGTACAGCCACATGCTAAATGGGCTCTGGCTTAGTCAACTACATAGTGGATGCGCGCAATAGGAAAGATGTTATCCCCATATCCTCCAACCACAGAGACAAGGCTGATCCTCGTTGCTCATATCCACCGCCCCGATCCCCCTGACATCGTGAAGACGCCAAGGCTCACCATCGCATGGTTATGCCTCCGCCAAGGCAGCGCGGCATTGTCATCCGCGACAACGCGGGGCAGACCCGTCATGATGGAGAGCGCAACAAAGGACACAAGAGCAGGTCGCACCAGGACCCTCCGTGTCCAACAAGCAACCGCGACAAGTGTGAGGCGCCGCAGGAGGGTAACAACAAGAAAGCTAACCCACTGCCACCTCTGCCTTCGTCGCCCCCTAGCAGCCACCATGGCGGAGGAGGCCCACGTCGTTCACGCAGCCCATCCCCTAATGGCAAGAATAAGAAAAGAAGTCCGGAGCCATACAATGCACGTTCACATCTGGACAAGATCCATGAGGCCCGGGAAGGACCATACCTGGGGCCATGTTGCTTTGGACATGTGATACAGTCTGCAACTTACCCCAAAGGTTTCCGGATCGACAAGACCATCAAACCCTATGACGGCACCGCCAAGCCAGCTACATGGTTGCAGTATTACGGCAACGCGGTAGAGATCGCGGGGGGTAACCCCAATGTCTCCATCAAGTACCTCCCATTGATGTTGACGGGCCCGGCCCGGCAATGGATTGATGACTTGCTGGAGAAATCTATCTGTAATTGGTTGGACATGCAAGAAGCATTCACCAAGAACTTCGAGGGTACGTACAAACGTCCCTGTACTATTGGCGATCTACAGCGGTGCGTGTAGGAGAAAGACGAGACATCTCGCGTCTACCTATCTCGCTGGCTGGATATGAAGAATTCCTGCGCAGGAGTGCACACACAGACCGCCATGGACGCCTTCATCGATGGGTTGGAAAGGGACACGTTGCTCTGACATAAGCTGAAGCGCCTGCAGGACAATCACCAGCTAGATCTCAATCAAATGATCCAGTTAGCTAGTGAGTTCGTGGCTACCGACGATGATGCTCGCGGCTCCATTCCGGCAATGGCCGTTCCAACTCAAGCTCGGAGGAACAGCAGCACCAAGCGGAAGAACCCGCCAGAAGAAAAGCAAAAAATCTGACATGGTCGCCATGACATTTGAACGATGAGGTGATGGCGGACAACATGGCCAAGGACGGGGGCTGGTCGTGGGCAGTAGCGGGGTAGTGAAACTAACTCGGCAACGCTCTGTGTTCCCCAAACCTACAAGCAGTACCGCGATATGTCGTGCCTCGTACACCTCGACGCCAACGGCAAAGCCACTCACACCAATCGCCATTGCAAGTTTGTTAACGACCTCAAGGAAGACCCGGAGTCCGGCTACAAGCGAAGTCAGAAGAACAGACCGCGAGGCAAGGGCAAGGGAAATAAGAAGGACGAGGAGTTCAATGATTCAAGTGATATGGATGAGGATGTTGACCCCAAGCACGCCGCCAAGAGCGATTGAAAGGGCAAGAACCCCTTCGAGAAGAAGAAGGCCGTCTTCCACACTTTCCTTGGCACCCCCACTGTCCGACAACAGAAAACCTCTATGAGGATACTGATGGCTACTCTACCCATGTTCCCTAGTACCTGCGCTGGTCGGAGATTCCAATTACTTGGGACAGGAAGGATCACCCAGACCTCATCCCTACGGAGAACCAGTACGTCATGGTCATCAACCTCTTGATTGACGACAATGTGTAACATCCCTAAAATCATGATTTCAAGATTGCATATCATTCATACATGCATATAGATTTGAGATCAATTTCAAAACTCATTTCAGAAAAACAGAAGCACATAGTGCTATCATTTTATGTGAACAAACTTAAATCAAATGGCTATCCCCATTTGAGAGTTTGAATGTTTTAAACCTAGATTATTTGTCTCCTTTGTTGAATAGATTGAGTGTGGAATTTGAACCAAGCTTTACAAAATGGAAATGGTTCAAAAACCATTTTTCAAACATTTGCAAATCAAGTGCAAAGCTCCTGTTATTTTGTTTCTCCAAGAGTGACCAAACCTTTGCAAAATAACCACTTGGTTTTAGGCCTATATTTGAGACTATTTCACACTGCAAAAAAATCTCAAATTGATTTGAATTCAAATGGGACTTGAATTCATTTGAAAACCATTCCTGAAAATCAAAACAGAAAAAGAAAAGGGTAAAAGAAAAGAAAAATTCTAGGCGCTCCTAATCTAGCCCAGCAACAGAACCGGCCCAGCTAGCCCACCCGACCACTGTGGCATCCCGCAAAACCACTACTAGAAAATCGCGTTGAATTTGTGCATTGCATCGTCATCATCATGCATTGTTGCGAGAACTATTTTCGCAACGCCAGTTTTGTTTTCCCAAAACGCCCCATCTTTAATCCAATATCAAACCCCGGTCGCTTCCGGGATATTTTGTTTGTCCAAAAACTAGTTACCAAAATGTTTTGCAAATTGAATAAGATGTTATGTTATTTTTGTGGGGCAGTCGAACGGGCCGGGTAGACCCGAACGACTACCCCAGGAATTAAAATGATCCAAGTTGAACCAGCCCTCTCTAAATCCCTTTCCCACCAATTCTATCCTACCCACCCCCTGGCCACCTCACCCCGGCCTATCTCACTGCACCACCTCACCCTCCCCAAAGCCACCACCACTCCCTAGCTGCCACATGGCCTACCCAACCCACACCCCACCAAAACTTCCCCCCAACCAACCCCCTCTCTCCTCACAGCCGAACCCACCCGCCACGCACACCGCCCTCACCCACACCCCTGTCCCGTGGGGCCCGCCCCTGGCCCACACTCCCTGCCCCTTCCCCACGTGCGAGCATCTCCCTTCCCTGTTCTTCTTCCACCGCCCGCGCCCACCTACCTCTCTCCTCTCCCTCCCCACCTCGCCTCGCCACGCAGGACCCCCGCTAGCCCTCCGCTTAGCTGCCTCCCGGCCCCGGCTCAACACCGCCACCGGGGCCGCTGGCCACAGCAACCTCGCCCGCAGCCCGCCCGCTGCGAGCACCTCCCTCGAGTGCGCGCGCCACTGGTGCTCACCGGCGACCCCTCGTCCGCCGCCAGACCACAGCATCCCAGCGCGCCTCGGCCCGCCGCCACGCTGGCCGCCGCCTCCACTGCGTCGCCGCCAACCGCGATGGCCGCCTCGAAGCGCAACCTCCGCGCCTCGCCAGCCCCTCCACCGACCTCGGCGCGCCGCCTCGGGCAGCGTCCGGCTCGCCCGCCGCTTTTCGAGTCCGTCCGCCGCTCTCCCGAACGCGCTCGCCCGGCGCAGCCGCGCCGCCACGCCAGAACGCGTCGCCGGGCCGCCTCCGCGTCGCCCAGCCGCCTGCCCAGCGCCTCCCGACCAACGCCTTGTCGCCGCAAGCCGCCAGCTCGCGAGGGCCGCTCGTCGTCCCCGACCCGTCCTCGCCGTTCGGGACACCACGCCGCCAGGATCGGGCCGCCAAGACCTGCCTCTGCTGCGCACGTCTACAAGCCTCTACGCGGCGCGTTGTCGTCAAGTACCCGTGTGTGTTGTTTTGGACATGCATGTATGTCTATGTGCGTGTTCTCCAGCGTATGCTTGGTGCGAATGCATATGCAAGACCGACCGGAGACCGACAACACCGTCAAGATCTACTTTCCGGACGCCGAGACCCGAAGGCCGAACCAACCCGATGGCTCGGCATGATCTCCCCTAGGGCCAAGTTCGCCTCGGGCGACAAGCTCGCCAACCCGGATCGCCAAGTGCTTCTTCCGGACCGAGGATCAAGCCTCGGTACCAACCGGAGCCGCGCCAAGATCTCCGATCCGACGATCCAAGACCGAACCCGAAAACTGCGCCGACGACCAGATCTCCACGGTGTAACGACAAGACCGACTTCGACACGGGCCGACAAGATCTTCGTGGCGAAGAACGGCATCGGTCCGGAAACACCCGTCTGCCGACACCGAGAACGCTCCGCCGAGGCCATCGAACCACGAACCTGGACCCGACCCGAACTCCGTCGAACCACGAGACCCTCAACCCCGAACCCAAGATCGTCGAGCCCCTCGATGTGTGACCCTTTTCCTCGAACCCTATTTTATAACATAACAACTTGTTGCATGTTTAATTGACATCTCGCATGCATATACGTGGTTTGGGGCCTTTTGCCGATTCACCTAATAATTAAATATGGGGCCCATATGCGGGCAAATCTAGTCTCATATTGGCCTCATTTAAATTTGCATAGCGAACCGTGCTGTATTTTATCTTGTTCAAACAACATTTAATGCGGGTAGATACACAACATGAACCTATTAATTAATTGTCGGGACCCGGTTCCGCTTAATATGACCTAAGCATCGCACCTTTGCCATGTCATCCATCATGCATGCATCATGCCGATCTTCCGCCGTTGTATTAAATAGTGCATCCGGTTTCTGCTAGTGTTTTGCTTCTTCAGCGGATAAGGCCGTTGAGTTGATGTGAGCTTCGCCGATCTTGGTTGAACCTTCGACAATGTTTTCAGCGAGCATCTCCCCTTTCTACCTATCTTACTTTTATAGTCTTTATTCCTCCTGTTGATCTATTGCTATACGTGTTGCGATGCTCTAGTTTTCGTACTTTGATATCCCTATGACCGTATATTGCCTTGGACACATCCTATTACATTGTTTGGTAGATAGTTGGACTTGCGTGTCGTAGTCGCTTGCTCAAGTGTTGTCGTGTTGTCAAATGCCACAGTTGTTGATGTATTATGCTTTGTTGAGGTTGGAGATGATTCTAGTTTTACTTATCGTCACTTTAATTTCTGTTTAACAACTAAAAGTGAAATAAGCGAGGCATCGGTGGGTGATAGATAATATTTGGTTTCGAACGCCCACTTGTGTCCGTAAGACCCCGAGTACTTGATACTGTTCCTTGATTTATCGCGCTATCCACATCCGGGAGGTATATGGGCCCCCCGAGCGAGCTTGATTCATTCTTATTTCTTGGGGCCACAAACTAGTTTGAGGTTTTATTTACGATCTGTACTTATGCCATGCTACTTTCACGTATTTAAATTGTGCGAGTGCACATCGCATCTTTATTTAAGCGGCGGAATGTTTACGCGGTATCGACAAGCCCAGCCACACTTTCGGTTCCGTCGCTTACATCCATTGTCGCAACCTTGAGGCCGTCTGAGCTTGCTTACTCGCTATGGGATCTACTCAAAGGGTGGCCCCGAAATATTTCGAATCTGTGATTGTTCGGTCGTGAAAGCCTCGTTGGGTTTTGTTTTGGTTTTCGAGGTTGATCGAGTGTGTTGCTATTGGTGCACCCGGCCGGTAAAACTTTACGAAAGCCGTGTCCGGATATGGACGACTTGGAGCACGATATCTCGATCATAGACAAGCATAACTAAAGTTTATGCTATAAATTTGACTTATAATGACTAGTAATCAGCTTCACTATAATGGAATGGCTAATTAACGCCCACAATTGCTTGTTTGGTTGTCGCTTGCGACAATTGTACCTGACTAGTAAGTATTGCAACTACAACGAAATGGCTGAATAAAAGTACCAACAACTGCTGGGTTTTGGGTTTATATCATGCTATCTGTATTTGATTAGTAATTACCGCAACTATAACGGAATGGTCAACTAAAAGTGGCCACTGTTTACTTTATCAGGATGATTATCTAAACCTGACTAGTAATTGCTGCAACGATAACTGAATAAATAAAACTGCCAACTGTGTGAGTTCCTCGGTTGACTTCCTCGTTTGGTCTCGAGGGGAAACATCAGGATGGGTTTGTTTGTTGTTAGCCTCAGGTTGGATCCGGTTAGGTCATTCTCACCCCTCTCTGATAACCGCCAGTTGTATCGAGTCTCTATAGGTTGTTTAGTGCATCTTTGCTGCCGCTTGATCCACCATACCTATGTAGGCGAGGACCGAATTCTAGCCTCGCTGTCTTGGCCTTAATCTTGACGCCTCCTCTTTTCCTTTGCCCTTTGTCGGCACCTTTTGTTTAAACAGGTTTTGAGATCGACGCCGTTAGCAGGGTTCCCATTCCGGCTTGGCATGGGCAGGGTTATGGACGCCATAGGTTATTCTTCAGGGCTCTTAGCCCCATTTGCTTCTTGTCCGTAGTCGGACGCTCTACCGTTTTCAAGGTGATTTGGATCTTTGTACCGTATATCTGTATTCTTGACTCATGGAGTCGCTGGTATATATATCTGTTCTGTGGGTCCCATCGAGGACTGTTGTGTAATGTTATTACCGCTTTTCCACCCGCGAAGTGCTGGTGAGCACCTTTGAATCGTTTCTATGCGGGTTTGGCGAATTTTGCTAAAACTTGCATAGGTCCGATCGAGGTGTTCTGAGTGGTATCGAGCAGCAGTTGCGATACCCCACAAGTCCAGCCTGTATGATAACCTAGCTAACGGCCGAAGTAGAGTGTCAAAACTATTTTGCAAAATCGGTTGGATAGTCCTGATTAGGTCTGATTTTACTCCTTACCCCTCGGCTATTCTCCTCTTATCTCGACGTGTTTTAAATCCGCTCTCTTCTCTTTCTTCGAGTCCAGGATTTCTCGTGGTTGGGTTTCCGTCGTACCTTCAGGGTTTCGAATTCTCCCTTTTGTAACGGAGGTGCTACGATCATCAATCTGCAACTGTTCGGTTGTGCCCTTCATCCGATCTTTTGTTCTTGATCTCCTTATCCATATGTGTTCCTTGCTGGATATCAGTGTCGTTGAAAAACATACGAGAAGGACGAGCTTTGGTGAAGTTGGGGTTAACCTTGAGCATGTGTTGTTCATGCCAATGGAACCACCGCGAAACCTAATCAGTGTGTCTTTCATACGATTTCTGCTGGCAACACTCCCTTGTTTCCGAACCTCGCTTCGAGATCTTGATCTAATTCCGAGAGTTGGATGCTTAATCCGCTTATTCGTGTGCGAGTAATGGTTTGAGTGCGGGATGGAGTAGCTACCCTACCCTTTGCTCTTATCATTCGCTCTTGCGTCGAATCGATGGATCGACAATTACTCCGTCCACGGAAGTTAGGGGTGGCTTTATTTGTTGATACCTCTACCTTCGACCTTTTATTTCCGGAGTGTTCTCTCGACGATCAGGAGCAACGACCCTTTGTTAGTGGTGTCGCGAGGATCTACATGAAGCGAGAAGATGCAGATCGCCGACCTTCTTTCCGGTACCACGAGGCGGATCTCGAGGGCGAGATCCTTTGTTAGTGGTGTCGAATTGTGGCATCCCGCAAAACCACTACTAGAAAATCGCGTTGAATTTGTGCATTGCATCGTCATCATCATGCATTGTTGCGAGAACTATTTTCGCAACGCCAGTTTTGTTTTCCCAAAACGCCCCATCTTTAATCCAATATCAAACCCGCCGCTTAGGGATATTTTGTTTGTCCAAAACTAGTTACCAAAATGTTTTGCAAATTGAATAAGATGTTATGTTATTTTTGTGGGGCGGTCGAGCGGCCGGGTAGACCCGAACGACTACCCTGAATTAAACGATCCAAGTTGAACCAGCCCTCTCTCTAAATCCCTTTCCCACCAATTCTATCCTACCCACCCCGCCACCTCACCCGGCCTATCTCATTGCGCCACCTCACCCCAAAGCCACCACCACTCCTAGCTGCCACATGGCCTACCCAACCCACACCCCACCAAACTTCCCCCAACCGACTCTCTCCTCACAGCCGAACCCACCCGCCACGCACACCGCCCTCACCCACACCCCTGTCCCGTGGGGCCCGCCCCTGGCCCACACTCCCTGCCCCTTCCCCACGTGCGAGCATCTCCCTTCCCTGTTCTTCTTCCACCGCCCGCGCCCACCTACCTCTCTCCTCTCCCTCCCCACCTCGCCTCGCCATGCAGGACCCCCGCTAGCCCTCCGCCGCCGCGCTAGCTGCCCTCCCCGGCCCCGGCGCTCAACACCGCCACCCAGGGCCGCCGCTCGCGAGCCAACCTCGCCCAGCCGCCTCCATGCGAGCACCTCCTCGAGCGCCGCGCCACCCTGGTGCTCACTGGCGACCCTCCGTCCGCCGCCGCCCACAGATCCCCACGCCCGCGAGCCCGCCTCCGGCCCGCCACGCCCGCCGCCCACTGCGTCGCCGCCAACCGCGATCGCCTCGGCAGCGCAACCTCGCGCCTGCCAGGCCCCTCCACCGACCTCCGGCTGGCCGCCGCCGCTTCGGCTTCGCCCGCCGGCTCGCCGCGCAGCCGGCGCTTCGCCACCGCGCTGCGGCCGCCGCCGCTGCCGCCGCCGCCGCCGAACCGCCGCCCAGTGCCTCCCGACCAACGCCCCTTGTCGCCAAGAAGCCGCCAGCTCGCAGGGCCCGCCGCTCGTCGTCCCCGACCCGTCCTCGCCGTTCTGGGACACCACGCCGTCGCCAGGGATCGGGCCGCCAAGACCTGCCTCCTGCTGCGGGCACGTCTACAAGCCTCTCTGGCCGGCGGCGCGTTGTCGTCAAGTACCCGTGTGTGTTGTTTTTGGACATGCATGTATGTCTATGTGCTTGCGCGTGTTCTCCAGCGTATGCGGGTGCGAATGCATATGCAAGACCAACCCAGAGACCGACAACACCCCCGTCAAGATCTACTTTCCGGACGCCGAGACCCCGAAGACCGAACCAACCCGATGGCTCGGCATGATCTCCCCTAGGGAACGCCAAGTTCGCCTCGGAACGACAAGCTCGCCAACCCGGATACGCCAAGTGCTTCTTCCCGGACCCGAGGATCAAGCCTCGGTACCCTGAACCGGAGCCGCGCCAAGATCTCCGATCCCACGATCCGAAGACCGAACCCCGAAAACCTGAGTGCGCCGACGACCAGATCTCCACGGTGTAACGACAAGACCGACTCGATGACACGGAGCCGACAAGATCTTCGTGGCGACAAGAACGGCATCGGTCCGGAAACACCCGATGCGCCCCGACACCGAGAACGCTCCCGCCGAGGCCATCGAACCCTGAACCCTGGACCCCGACCCCGAACTCCGTCGAACCCTGAGACCGACCCCGAACCCCGGAACCCAAGATCGTCGAGCCCCCTCTGATGTGTGACCCCTTTTCCTCGAACCCTATTTTATAACATAACAACTTGTTGCATGTTTAATTGACATCTCGCATGCATATCTGTGGTTTGGGGGCCTTTTGCCGATTCACCTAATAATTAAATATGGGGCCCATATGCGGGCAAATCTAGTCTCATATTGGCCTCATTTAAATTTGCATAGCGAACCGGTGCTGTATTTTATCTTGTTCAAACAACATTTAATGTGCGGGGTAGATACACAACATGAACCTATTAATTAATTGTCGGGACCCCGGTTCCGCTTAATATGACCTAACTGCATCGCACCTTTGCCATGTCATCCATCATGCATGCATCATGCCGATCTTCTGCCGTTGTATTAAATAGTGCATCCGGTTTTCTGCTAGTGTTTTGCTTCTTCGCGGATAAGGCCGTTGAGTTGATGTGAGCTTCGCCCCGATCTTCGGTTGAACCTTCGACAATGTTTTCAGGCGAGCATCTCCCCTTTCTACCTATCTTACTTTTATAGTCTTTATTCCCTCCTGTTGATCTATTGCTATCTGTGTTGCGTTGCTCTAGTTTTCGTACCCGTGATATCCCTTGCAGATAGTATATTGCCTTGGACACATCCTATTACTGTTGTTTGGTAGATAGTTGGACTTGCGTGTCGTAGTCGCTTGCTCAAGTGTTGTCGTGTTGTCAAATGCCACGATTGTTGATGTATTGCCGCTGTTGAGGTTGGAGATGATTCTAGTTTTACTTATCGTCACTTTAATTTCTGTTTAACAACTAAAAGTGAAATAAGCGAGAGGCATCGGTGGGTGATAGATAATATTTGGTTTCGAACGCCCACTTGTGTCCCGTAAGACCCAGTACTTGATACTGTTCCTTGATTTATCGCTATCCACATCCGGAGGTATATGGGACCCCAGGCGAGCTTGATTCATTCTTATTTCTTGGGGCCACAAACTAGTTTGAGGTTTTATTTACGATCCTGCACTTATGCCATGCTACTTTCCTGTATTTAAATTGTAGGTGCACTCGCATCGCTTGGAAGGAATGTTTACGCGGTATCGACAAGCCAGCCACACTTTGGGTTCCCGATGCTTGACCATTGTCGCAACCTTGAGGCCGCGTCTCGAGCTTGCTTACTCCGCTATTCGGGATCTACTCAAAGGGTGGCCCCTGAAATATTTCTGAATCTGTGATTGTTCGATCGTGAAAGCCTCGTTGGGTTTTGTTTTGGTTTTCCGAGGTTGATCGAGTGTGTTGCTATTGGTGCACCGCCGGTAAAACTTTACGAAAGCCGTGTCCATGGATATGGACGACTTGGAGCACAGTATCTCGATCATAGACAAGCATAACTAAAGTTTACTGCTATAAATTTGACTTATAATGACTAGTAATCAGCTTCACTATAATGGAATGGCTAATTAATACTGCCCACAATTGCTTGTTTGGTTGTCGCTTGCGACAATTGTACCTGACTAGTAAGTATTGCAACTACAACGAAATGGCTGAATAAAAGTACCAACAACTGCTGGGTTTTGGGTTTATATCATGCTATCTGTATTTGATTAGTAATTACCGCAACTATAACGGAATGGTCAACTAAAAGTGGCCACTGTTTACTTTATCAGGATGATTATCTAAACCTGACTAGTAATTGCTGCAACGATAACTGAATAAATAAAACTGCCAACTGTGTGAGTTCCTCGGTTGACTTCCTCGTTTGGTCTCGAGGGGGAAACACCAGGATGGGTTTGTTTGGTGTTAGCTACAGGTTGGATCCGGTTAGGTCATTCTCATCCCTCTCTGATATCCGCCAGTTGTATCGAGTCTCTATAGGTTGTTTAGTGCATGCCACGCCGCTTGATCCACCATACCTATGTAGGCGAGGACCGAATTCTAGCCTCGCTGTGTCTTGGCCTCGATCGACGCTCCTCTTTTTCCTTTGCCCTTTGTCGGCACCCCTTTTGTTTAAACAGGTTTTGAGATCGACGCCGTTGGCAGGGTTACCCTTCCGGCTTGGCCTGGGCAGGGTTATGGACGCCATTGGTTATTCTTCAGGGCTCTTAGCCCCATTTGCTTCTTCTCCGTAGTCGGACGCTCTACCGTTTTCAAGGTGATTTGGATCTTTGTACCGTATATCTGTATTCTTGACTCATGGAGTCGCTGGTATATATATCTGTTCTGTGGGTCCCATCGAGGACTGTTGTGTAATGTTATTACTTCGTTTTCCACCCGCACGAAAGTGCCTGGTGGGCACCTTTGAATCGTTTCTATGCGGGTTTGGCGAATTTTGCTAAAACTTGCATAGGTCCGATTCTGAGGGTGTTACAACCACTCTCTCGCTCGCACGTGCAGACGCACCCACACCGACGCTGACACTCGGACCCCACTTCCTCTCCGTAGCACTCGCTGACTGGTGGCCCTCTCCACGTCACACCTTCTTCCCCAAAACCCGCCCGCAGACCACGTCGCCGCTGCTGTTGATGCCGGTAATGGCGCGGCGTAATTAGCCTTGATGCCGCAAGCGTTTCCTGTCGCGCTTGAGCCTATTTAAACCACACCCCGCCGCGGTCATTTCCCCCACTCTCCTCGCTCACTCCGCCACCAGGCTGCGCGCATTTGACTTCGAAACTCCGCAGTACCGACGACTCCGGTGACTAATTCCGGTGAGCCTCGACCGCTCCCCTTTCTCTGGTTCAAACAATCGTGCCCAGCTTGTTCTTGCGCACCTCCTGATACCCTTCGTTTGCATTCTCGTGACCCAGGCCGTCGTCCTGCTCGTGGCAGAATCGATCTTGCCGCCGACCGGCGATCAATTGAGGTAAAACCCGAGCGCCCCTTGCCCCCTCTTTCATACGAGAATGTTCGCCTTCATCTTGTGCATCTCCTGACCCCTCTGGTTCGTGCTAGGGCGCCACACCTCGGCAACAACCTCGACACCGCGCCACACGCAACTCCGACGAGCCCCAGACTGGCCGTGCGCCTTCCCAAGCCATCGCCACCTTGAGCATCAGCATCCCCCTGCGGTTCTGGTAAGCACACCCTTTCTTCCCTGATCAACCTAGAATGCCAGTAGCCGCCAGTCGCCGCCGCTAGCGCCGCTCGTATTTGGTCAAAGCGATTAGGATCGTTAGATGCAGATCCTGCGGCTGAAATTAGAACTTAAGCGAAGAGGTAAGCGCGCATCTGAGCCACCGGATCTGACTTAGATCCTACGGCCCGCAGAGCTCGATCCGTCCGAACCGGTACGCGCCAATAGGGTTAAGACGCGTGGCTAGGGTTTGTGTTTAAAACAGATTTCAAAACAGATTTAGATTCAAATTTGAATAGGCTATAACTTTTGATTCCCACGTTAGATTTTTGCAAATTTTATATCGTTGGAATCAGGGAGACAAGCCCTTTCTGTTTATGCAATTTGTTTAGTAACAAGTTTCTATTAAAATGACTTTTTATGCAGAAACTTGTTTATGGCTATTTTGAGTATAGAATTTGTTTAGTAATTTGTTTTAGTGCTAAATAAGTTGGTTTAGCAAGTTTTTGACTTAGTTTTGATTCAGTATCTTGCACTTGCTTGGTTGGGTTTTAAAATCATCACATAACATTTTTGCATACATGCATATTTTTGTTTGTATATGAATTGTATGTGATTGTGGTTATAATCCTTGTGTAGATTTTGGTGCTAGTGATTGTGATTGTGAAGAGTGCTACTCTCCCCATTACCAAGGCAAGTGGTACTTCATGAATATTTCCATCCCTATATTTTGTACAAGCATTAGAAATATTTTGCTAAGACTTGCATGTTGTTATTTTGCCAAATGCTATGTTGGGAAATCCTAAGTAGTTGTAGAATTGCTAGGAAATTTCCTAAGTTAAGTTACTATGCCATGCTTAGCCTAGCTAGTAGCAAAAAAGGGTTGGTAAAGTATATACATGCTATGATGAAATTATTTCTAAGTCTTTGGACTCTTGTTTTCTTAATAAAACAACTAAGTCAATGAATCTCCTGGGTGGAATGGGACTTGAATGGTGGTTTTTGGTTGAGTAGTTACACAAGGCCCATGGACATGGTTTACCTTGTGTATCTCACTTGTGGTATGCCACCCAGGCACAAAGGGATTTTAGAGGCCAAGTGTTGAGAAGCTTATAGTGCAGCCACTTGGCAATATGGGCTCTGCCTTGATCATATAGGTTGCTAGAACTTAGCCATTTGGACAGTTGGTGGTAGAGGGAATGATAGGTTGGAGCGCGTCCATTTGGTCTAAGGGAAGGATTCTGAAAGGTCATGTCTTGGGAAACCAAGTCTAGTGGGGAAAGTGCACAACCTCTGCAGATGGAAAATCTAAGTACTTATCCAAGTCCATGGCAATGGACAATTTGAGCATCAAGACATGGAAGCTATCAAGAATCTCATCACTCCAACTTCTAAGTAAAACTTGTGGGTGAACAAGGGTGAAGGACCTCAATGTCTATTGATGGTTTCTTGGGAAATGTTTTGACAAAGAAAAACTTAGTGATTTCAACTAATAGGAAAAACCTATTTTGAGCAAATCAAGCCAAGCTACACTTAACCAAAATGCATATAGTAGTATAGTCCACTTAAAATTTACTAAGGTATCACTTGCCAATACTATTCCAAAGTATTGACCCACTGTGGTTGTAACTTGTGATGTTGCAGGTTACTCCGATGATGATTAGGTGTCATGAGTCTACACTCAACATGCTTGCATGTGGCACATGAAGATGAAGACTTATGTTTATTTACTTATTCCAAAACTCTTGTATTAGGCATGTGGACCTGAGTTGTAAAAGACTATGTTTTATCTCTGGAATGGATGTAATAAATGACCTTTGTATCTGTGTACTTCATCTTAAACTGTGGATGCTAGCAATGATCCAGGGACTAGCATTGCAATCACAGGGATCCTTTTCCTTTACAAAGGAGGGATCTTCTGAGATGGTATCGAGCCTGTTGCTGTAGGATTATGACCCTAGGATTGGAAACCACTAAGGAAAAAATTTCAACTACTTCTACACTTGTCTATTCTTCTCGTAAACTTTTCTAATCTTCTCATTCTCATCTCTATTTGTAGATGAACTCCATCAACGAAGCCGTAAATAAAGGACCACTCAAGACCATGACCTTGGAGTGTGAGACCGAGTTTCCCAAAATTCTCAAGGACCTCATGGTGGCAATGGAAATACATGGTGCAGCTGTGTACAAAGGCTTTCCAGTGATGGATGAAGGAGTTGAGTACTGGTGGGTGCAACTTCACTTGTACAAAAACAAGGAAGACAACCACAAGGAAAAAGGATTCTGCATGTACACCAACACTGTGGTGCACACCACATTCTTTGAGTCAGCAAGAGAAGCAGCTTGGAGGACTATCAAAGAACTTAGTGCTAGAGTCAAGTGCAGAATGCTCAACCTCCAAAAAGACTTAGAGAAAGAGAAAGAACATACTCAAGAGTTGGAAGCCACCAACCAAACCTTAAGAGGAGATATTATAGACTTAGTGATGGAATCATGTGAGCAAGATAGACTGATTGCCTCTAGGAACATTGTGTTAGCCAACAGATCAAGTGAGATAGGATTGTAAACGCACTTCATTAGTTGGACCACCACCTATCACCTTATTTTCCAAAATGATACCTTAAATAAGTTTGGACCTTGGTTGATGTAATGGATTCATGTATGCATGACTTGTGTGATTTTGTGTTCCAAGGATTTGTATGAGATGTTTGTCTTTGTTTTATCTTAAATTGTGTTGTTCTAACTTTTCTATCTTATAAATAGATGCCTATTACCATCAGAACTGTTGAGGAGTTCCAGGCTACCCGCTTTGGTCCTCGTATCGTTGAGATTACCACCTTGCTCAATCTCCCTCTTCCCACCATTATGGTGCATCCACTCACCAAGTTCGAGAGGAAGGACCTCTGGGGCTTCAAGGTGAACCAGCCCGGACGCCAGACAGAGCCTACTACGGAGGCCATCGTCTTCAAGCTTATGCACAATGACATGGAGAGAGGCATGGAGGTAGTCATGCAGGACCTGATAGGACGTCTGCTAGGCCGGCACTCCCGACAGGTTAGAGGCACCCACTTCCACGTCTTCGGAAGACGTGATGAGTATGGAGAGTCCATCGACTTCGAGGATGACTCGAGGGACGCAGCAGGGCCGATACGTCTGTATCTCCAGGACTTAGAGTCTCTCATTAGGCACGTGGACACGGACAGGACCAATGTCATGCTCAGTAATGACGAGCTCCAAGTGCAGCTTCACGAGAAGGACAAGCTTTTCGCACAGCAGGACGAGATAGTTAAGGAAATGGAGGCAAAGTTCGAGACCCAGGACAGGAAGTTCAAGAGTCAGGAGAAACGTGTCAAGGATAGGAACAAGAAGATCCGGGACATGACTGAAGAACTGCAGTCCAAGGAATTTGAGCTAGAGCAGCAGCAAACGGTGATAGAGAGGCTTCGTTCCTAGAAGAGGGCTCTCAAGGCCAAGATTGAGTCCTTGACCACTACTATTGAGGAGAACAAGACCGCGATGGAGAACGCAGGTCTTACCTTTGTCGAGGAGGAGATTGATGCTGATGAGTAGACTTGACTAATCGTTTACCTTTTATTATCATACTTGTTATTCGTGAACTTGTTATTGGACCATCCGACATGTGGATGGCTTGCCACTTCTGTGTTTTACTTCGTGATAATAGGGTCATATTTGCCTGGCAACCTGCCGACATGAAAGGTGTACCTAGGGAACCTGCCGAGCACAGCTTGAATATTGATCCAAAATGTAAACCAGTGAAACAACCTCTATGATGCTTCGGAGACGAGAAGAGACGCGCCATTGGCAAAGAGATATCTAGGTTACTTAAGGCTAGTTTTATCCGAGAAGTCCTTCACACCCGATGGGTGGCCAATCCTGTACTTGTCCCCCAAAAGGGAACCAAAGAATTAAGAATGTGCATTGATTACACCGGCTTGAACAAAGCATGTCCCAAAGATCTGTTTGCTTTGCCTCACATAGACCAAGTCATTGACTCGACGGCTGGCTCGGAGCTTTTGTGTTTTCTCGATGCATACTCAGGATACCACCAGATCAAGATGAGGAAGTCAGACCAATTGGCCACTTCATTCACTACACCCTATGGCACGTTTTGCTATGTCATGATGCCCTTCGGGCTGAAAACACAGGTGATACGTACCAGCGGACAATGCAATGTTGCCTACATGATCAAATTGGTCGGAAAATTCACGCCTATGTGGACGATATAGCGGTGATGTCTAAAAAGTCAAACGACTTAATCTCCGACTTAAAAGAAACCTTTGATAATCTCCAGAAATACAACATGATGCTTAAACCTAAAAAGTGCGTCTTCGAGGTTCCAGCCGGCAAATTGTTGGGCTTCATCGTTTCCTAGTGTGGAATCAAGGTCAACCCAGAGAAAATCAAGGCCATCTTAAACATAAACTGTCTGACATGCCTGAAGGACATACAACGGCTAACAGGTTGCGTTGCAGCGGTTAGTCAGTTCGTCAGCCGACTTGGAGAGAAGGCTCTGCCGCTGTACAGGTTGCTGAAGAAGGCGGACAAATTCACTTGGATGGACGAAGCAGATGCAACATTGAAGCATCTAAAGGAGATACTTTCCTCAGCGCCTATCCTTGCATCACCCGAGCCTATGGAGCCTATGTTAATTTACATGGTGGCCACCAAACGGGTAATCAGCATCGTCGTCAGGTAGAGCGGAAAGAACCAGGGCATTAGTATGGAGTTCAACGACCAGTTTACTATGTAAGCGAGGTCATGACAGAGTCCAAGCAGCGTTACCCGCACTACCAGAAGCTAGCTTATGGAGTGTTCCTCGCTTCTCGGAAGATGAGGCACTACTTCCAGGAGCACCCCATCATAGTTGTGAGCAAGGCTCCACTATTCGACATCATTAACAACAGCGATGCTACAGGAAGGGTCGCGAAGTGGGGCATTGAACTTGCCGCCTTCGAGATCAGATGCGACGCTATCAAGTCACAAGCCTTGGCGGATTTTATCGCAGATTGTACGGAGAAACCAGATGCTACCCATATACCGGAGCCAGAATACTGGGTGATGCACTTTGACGGGTCAAAGCTACTCAATGGCCCGGGGGCTGGTGTGTTGTTGCAGTCACCAACTAGGGAAAAGCTACACTACGTTATTCAAATCCACTTCGAGGCTACGAACAACATGGCGGAGTATGAAGCACTCATTCACGGACTACGCGTAGCCAAGGATATTGGCATCAAGCGCATAGTTTGATGTGGAGATTCTGACTTGGTTGCCCAGCAGGTGGCTGGCACCTGGAACGCTCAGAACCCTATGATGGCGGCATATCGTGACGAAGTGGACGAGATAGCCAAGAGCTTCTTGGGCTACGAGGTCAAGTATGTACCTACGGAGCAAAACAAGGCGGCTGATCTACTGCCAAAGCTTGGATCAGGGCACAAACAAATTCCGCCTAGCGTTTTCCTGGAGCATCTACGGACACCATCCGTGAAGGGAGCAGACATCGACAACCCAGACAAAGTTGACTCTTTCGTTGAGGTACAACGAACAAGTTGTCATTTGTATATCTCAATCAATGTAATCCTCAGACCTGAGGTTATTGCATAGTCCGAGCTGAGGATCACCGACTTAGGTTCTATCAAACGTTGATCCGTAACTAGGCAGTTATAAAGGCAGAGTTCGGGTCGACTGAGAATCAAGCTGCGTGATGTGAATAACCAAGATGGGATTTTGCCCCTCCACTTAGAGAGATATTCTCTGGGCCCTCTCGGATGATATGATTTGGAAAGCATGGCCATGCACGACTCGGTTAAGTGTTAACCAAGGCAATCGACTAAGAGTTAGTCGGGTGAATCACTTATCTCGGATCGAGAAGGGAGTCAGACTATTTAAGGGATGACATATATTCGCCTATAGTCTGACAAGGTATATCGTGAGGCAAAAGGGACTCGGACGCAAGTCGCATTGGAAAGGCAAGTCATCATGACTCTTTGGTACTTGGTAGTCGACATGTTATGCTAGGAGCCTCTACCGACTGATCGATTGAGTCAAACTCTAATCGTGTCTAAATTGCCAAGAGACTGTGGGGTCAGACACTTAAGAGCGGGAGCAAGTTTGGATTGGATCTGAACCGGATATCTGGTTGGGTTGGACCCGAGCCGGATTAGGACCGAGTCAGTGAGTCGGACTCACGGTGACTAGTGTTATATGGGCTTTAGTGAATGGGCCACGAGAGTGGAGCCCACGTTCACTCCCTATATATAGTGGAGCACCGTAACCCAGAAGGGTTAATTCTTGATCGGTTAGGTCATTCCATGTGTTGGAAACCCTAGCTCCACAGCAGTCCTGCCATCGTTTCGAACCTAGCAGTTCGTCGCCGGTGCTCCTCCTTGTACGTGTGGATACTAGCAGAGGTGTTGTACGATCAGCACCAGGACAATCGGATCGTGAGGACTGCACTACATCAACTAACGCGCTTCATCAGTAATCCGCAACTGCGCGTCTAGTGGTAAACCTTGTGGCCTTCTATCTCGGCTAGATCTTGGGATCACCACGTTAGAGGGATTTTTTTTTGTTTTATCTCTACATGGCCCAACAGTGGTATCAGAGCGATAGCTTTTGGTTTTAGGCTCGAGATATCGCATATGTGATATGCGGTAGGCTGTAGATGAGATCTATATGCTGTTTTGGTGGTCGATCTATGAGATAGATCGGTTTTGTACGAGGTTGATTGGATCAACTGTACTCGGGGAATGGTAGATCTGATTTCCGTGATCATACTGCTGAGGTCATGGAACGACATACCCCTACCGGTCGGCTTCCGCCATCGGGGTAGACTGTAACACGTAAATCCAGATGCGGTGATCGCCGGCTTCGCCCTATCGTAGCGACTTAGATGTCGTTGTGAGTTTCACAACGCCGGTAGATATTGTATCTATGCTTAACTTGTTTTTGCAGGAAGTTATGAATGTTATGGTTCATGTGCATGTGATGTATGTGTGTAATCCATACGTGATTTGCGAATCACGGTTTTGTCAGCCGGCTGGAGCCTAGGTGCTGTCATATTATTGTATAACGACCTGCGTGTCGGAATCTCCATATAATTTACTTTACTAAGCTAGTGTAGCTGTTTGGAGAGCCCGGATGGAAAGCAAGGTGATGTACATGTTGGCGACATGGAGTAAGACGGCAAGTGGCAAGAGTTGGCACGATTCGGATTACAAGCTTTGTGGAGATGGAGATCGCCATGAAGAGAGCCATACCATTTCACATTATGATTATTTTATTATGTGTTATTATTATGTCTCTGTTTTACCTCTATTAGATAGTCGGTAAAATTTAATCCCTCAAAGAAGGTCTAGTCGGTTTTCCCGCCAGTGTTTGCACCATCACAAGATGGACATTTATGGTAGTGGGCTCATAAAATTGAGGTGCTGCCAATTTTTTCCGACTAGGTGGGTTCAAGTCAGACTCTTACTGCAGAAACACTCGGTAAGCTAGACGGGTCTATCACAACGGTTGTGGGGCTCGGGGAAAAGTCAGATGGGAGCCAGGGCATGTGATGACACCCATCCAACAAGAGTCATATGAGGTATGATTGACAAGGAGTTGTCTACCTAGATCACTTGGCGGCTAGCAGTGATGCTAAAGCTCACTAGCCGACTTGCTTATTTAGGATCCTGAATCACTAAGTAACCATCGGAGAGGTGTTGATTCTAGTGGGAGCATAAAATATTAAAGTGTTTAATATGCTTGCTCTTTTATGAATACATGTCTTAAGTGTTTTGCATATTTTCTGTTGTAGATCATGGCACCAAGTAGCAGTCACTCTCAGATATCCGGTTTTGCGTTGAGAACTATCCTTGAGAAAGATAAACTGAACGACACTAATTTTACCAACTGGTATCGAAATCTGAGAATTGTTCTCAAACAAGAAAAGAAGGACCATGTCCTAGACAACCCACTTCCAGATGAGCCAAATGAGAATGCGACTGTCGCTGCCACCAATGCCTACCGTCGGGCTAAGGATGAGTCCACGGATATTAGCTGTCTTATGCTTGCTCACATGGAAATGGACTTGCAAAAGCAGTTCGAGCATGTTGAGGCCTACGATATGATCGAAAGCCTCAAAAGTATGTTCCAGGCTCAGGCGAAGACTGAGAGGTATCAAGTCTCTCAGTCTTTGTTGAGTTGCAAGCTTAAGGATGGTGATCCACTGAGTCCGCATGTGATCAAAATGGTTGGTTATGTGCAATCTCTTGAGAGTCTTGGCTACCCCATTAGCGAAGAGTTCGCTACAAATATAATTATGAACTCTCTTCCTAGTGCATATGGGTAGTTCATTTCAAACTAACACATGCATGGTATGGATAAGAAGCTCACTGAATTGCATGGGATGCTCAAGCATGCAGAGGCGGATCTCAAGAAGGGTGCCAGTCAAGTGTTGATGGTGCAGAATAAGGCTAAGTTCAAGAAGAGTTCTTGGACTAAGAAGAAGGCTAAGTCAAGAGGAAAGCAGGCTCAGGACCCGGTCCCAAGCACTTCCTTAGGGACTAAGCCATCTCCTTCAGCCGGATCCACTTGCTTCTACTGCATGGCGGATGGCCACTGGAAGAGGAACTGCAGCAAGTATTTGTCCGACAAGGCCAAGAGTGGAGGTATGACTTCCGACTCAGGTACACTTGTTTGCAATGTTATAGACATATATCTTGCTAATGCACCTAATAATTCTTGGGTATATGATACCGAATCAGTTATTCATATCTGCAACTCGTTGCAGGGACTGGTAAGAACTAGGAGCGTAGCAAGAGGTGAGGTTGATATTCAAGTCGGCAACAAAGCAACAGTTGTTGCGTTGGAAGTCGGCACGATGCAGCTTCATTTACCTTCCAGATTCATTATGGAACTAAATAATTGTTATTATGTTCTAGTGCTCAGTCGAAACATTATTTCTGCTTCATGTTTGATGAGGCAAGGCTATGAGTCTAATATCAAGAATAATGGTTGTTCTTTGTATTTGAATGATATTTTCACGGCTTTGCACCCATCCAGGATGGGTTATTTATTTTGAATCTTGATGGTGAGTAGGTTTATAACATAAATGTTAAAAGGTTGAAACCAAATGATCTGAATATGACTTACTTTTGGCACTGTTGGCTTGGTCATATAAGTTGGAAACGCATGAAGAAGCTCCATGATGATGGACTCCTAACTTCGTTCGACTTGGAGTCGTTCAAGACATGTGAATCTTGCCTACTCGGCAAAATGACCAAGACACCTTTTGCAAAGAGTTGCGAGAGGGCGTCCGACTTGTTGGGACTAGTACATAGTGATGTATGTGGACCAATGAGCATGACAGCCAAAGGTGGTTATGAGTACTTCATTACCTTCACTGATGATTTGAGTAGGTATGGATATATCTATTTGATGAAACATAAGTCGGAAGCCTTTGAAAAGTTCAAAGAATTCCAGAATAAAGCACAAAATCAACTCGGCAAGAAAATAAAGTTTCTTCGGTCGGACCGAGGAGGCGAGTACATGAGCCATGAGTTTGATGACCATCTGAAAAGTTGTGAAATAGTTCCTCAACTTACTCCACCAGGAACGCCACAAAGGAATGGTGTTTCGGAAAGGCGGAATCAGACCTTGTTGGACATGGTACGATCAATGATGAGTCGAACATATATGCATTTATCATTTTGGGGTTATTGTCTAGAAACAGCGGCGTTCACACTAAACAGAGTACCATCAAAGTCGGTAGAGAAGACTCCGCATGAGATGTGGACAGGCAAAAAGCTGAGTTTATATTTTCTTAAGATTTGGGGTTGTGAAGCATTTGTCAAGCGACTTCAGTCAAACAAGCTTACGGCCAAGTCGGGTAAGTGTATTTTCATGGTGTATCCGAGGGAAACCTTGGGTTACTACTTCTACAACCGAGAATAGGGCAAAGTGTTTGTCGCTCGGAACGGCGTGTTCCTTGAGAAAGTGTTTCTCAGTCAGGGAGTAAGTGGGAGCACGGTGCAGCTCGAAGAAATTCGAGAGGAACCGGCTAGTAGCGAGTCGGCAAAAACCTTGGAGGTTGAGCCGGTCGTGGTAGCCGACAGAAGCACCTGTACTACGAAGATCGGCAAGATTACGAAGTGTTCGTGATGTGTTACTGTTAGACAGTGATGAGCCGGCAAATTATTCGGAAGCGATGGTGGGATCTGATTCCGAGTCATGGCTTGGAGCCATGAGATCCAAATTAAAGTCCATGGATGAAAATCAAGTTTGGAACTTGGTTGATCTTCCAGACGGTGCAAGACCCGTCAAGTGCAAATGGGTATTTAAGAAGAAAACTGATATGGATGGAAATGTTTCCGTCTATAAAGCACGCCTTGTCGCGAAGGGGTTCCAACAAGTTCAAGGAGTTGATTACGACGAGACTTTCTCGCCCGTAGCGATGCTTAAATCAGTTCGGATCATGTTAGCTATAGCAGCCTATTTCGACTATGAGATATGGCAGATGGATGTCAAAACGGCTTTCCTTAACGAAAATTTAACCGAGGACGTGTATATGATACAACCCGAGGGTTTTGTCAATCCGGCTAATGCTGACAAAGTATGCAAACTTCAGAAATCCATTTATGGGTTAAAGCAAGCATCTCGGAGTTGGAATATTCGCATTGATGAGGTAGTCAAATCGGTTGGCTTCATCAAGATTGATCATGATTCTTGTTTGTACAAGAAGTTTAGTGGGAACAAAGTAAACTTTCTAATCTTATATGTGGATGACATATTATTGATTGGAAATGATGTCCAGATGTTGCAAGAAACCAAGGAATCGTTGGAAAGGAGTTTCTCAATGAAAGACTTGGGTGAGACAACATACATCCTCAGAATCCGGATCTATAGAGATAGATCAAGGAGACTCATTGGATTGAGTCAGAGTACTTATTTGGACAAAGTGTTGAAGAAGTTCAACATGGAATCTTCTAAGAAGGGGTTCTTACCGATGTCCCATGGTGTAAAACTTAGCAAGACTCAGTGTCCTTCAACAACTGATGAGCGAAGTCGGATGAGTACGATTTCGTATGCTTCTGTAGTCGGATCCATCATGTATGCCATGATTTTTACTAGGCCGGATGTTTCATATGCTCTCAGTGTTGTGAGCAGATACCAGGCTGATCCTGGAGAAATCCACTAGACAGCGGCTAAAAATATCCTAAAGTACTTGAGAAGGACTAAGGATATGTTTTTGGTTTTTGGTGGTGAAGATGAAATCAGTGTAAAGGGTTACACGGATGCGAGTTATCTTACCGACTCTGATGATTCTCGTTCGCAATCCTGATACGTGTTTATTATAAACGGAGGTGTTGTGAGCTGGAAGAGTTCCAAGCAAGAGACTGTGTCTGCATCTACAACATAGGCTGAGTATATTGCCGCCTCGGAGGTAGCAAAGGAAGCTGTTTGGATGAGGAATTTCCTCATGGATCTTGGTGTGGTTCAGGGCTCGTCTAATCCATTGGACGTGTATTGTGACAATAATGGTGCTATTGCACAAGCCAAGGAACCTAGACAACACCAGGAGAACAAGCACATACTCATGCGGTACCACCTGATTCGCCAGTTCATGGATCAAGGTGATATTAAGTTATGCAAGGTACACACAGATGCAAATATTGCGAATCCGTTGACAAAGCCGTTACCACAGCCTAAGCATGAGGCGCACGTGAGAGCCATGGGCATTAGATGCTTAGACATGTGATGTCAGAAGATTGACTCTAGTGCAAGTGGGAGACTGTTGGGAATATGTCCTAGAGGCAATCATGTATGATGAGATTTCCCATTGTATTCATAAAGATATAAAGTTGTCCTTGTATAAACATCTGATGTGTATCATTGAATATGTGATTCGGTTGTGGAACTATACATTCATGTTGTTTGTACTAAATGTCCTTGGTCATCGAGGTTGTGCTGGACACACAACTTAGACCAATGTGAAAGTCGGCTTGATGACTAGGTTCCACTTGTCATGGGCATGGAGATACTATTCCAACTTACATAGATTCTTCTAAAGAGTTTAGCGAGTCGGATTTACCCACATTGAGGTACAACGAACAAGTTGTCATTTGTATATCTCAATCAATGTAATCCTTAGACCTGAGGTTATTGCATAGTCCGAGTTGAGGATCACTGACTTAGGTTCTATCAAATGCTAATCCGTATCTGGGCAGTTATAAAGGCAGAGTTCGGGTCGACTAAGAATAAAGCTACGTGACGTGAATAACCAAGATGGGATTTTGCCCCTCCACTTGGAGAGATATTCTCTGGGCCCTCTCGGATTATATGATTCGGAAAGCATGGCCATGCACGACCCGGTTAAGTGTTAACCAAGGTGATCGACTAAGAGTTAGTCGGGTGAATCACTTATCTCGGATCGAGAAGAGAGTCAGACTATTTTAGGGATAACATATATCCGCCTATAGTCTGACAAGGTATATCGTGAGGCAAAAGGGACTCAGACACAAGTCGCATTGGAAAGGCAGGTCATCATGACTCTTTGGTACTTGGGAGTCGGCATGTTCTGCTAGGAGCCTCTACCGAATGATCGATTGAGAGTCGGACTCTAATCATGTCTAAATTGCCAAGATCATGCGGGGTCACACACTTAAGAGCGGGAGCAAGTTCGGATTTGATCTGAACCGGATATCTGGTTGGGTTGGACCCGAGCCGGATTAGGATTGAGTCAGTGAGTCGGACTCACAGTGACTAGTGTTATATGGGCTTTAGTGAATGGGCCACAAGAGTGGAGCCTGTTGGGGATATGCTATATGGGTATCCTAATAGCATGTCTCTTATCCGACTAACCCGGATGGCCCATAGTCGGTAGAATGGCCTATGGCCTGTTGGGCAGCCCAGTTAGGTGGATCCAGCAGGGAGGCTCATGCCAGATAAAGGAAGGCTACGGTGGAGTCACCAGCGTACCCGGAGCCTTGGAGTGCAAGATACACAAGACTAGTAATAGGCGGTGTAGGACTCTGTAACCTGTCCGGCTAGGACTTTTCCCTGTAACCCTAGGACCTGGCGACTATATAAGTCGGGCCTATGGGAGCCTTTGGGGCACGTTCATATACAACCTAGTATCGATTCAGACAACCTCGCACAGCGAACCTATCTGTGTAACTCGGCGTATTGCGCTTATAGTGATTTATATCAGGAGTAGGATTCCACCACCGTTGTGGGATCTAAACCTAGGTAAGCTGTGTTACCTCGTACCCGTCAACCGTACGCCTTACCCCACGTCTCTAAACACGCACTGTGAGGACCCCTCCATGGCGTACTCGTCGGCAATACCACGACAGTTGGCGCCCACCGTGGGGCAAGAGGCGCTTCAGGGTCTTCAGCGGGCGAGGACCAAGATCTTCGCGGGAATCGGTGAAACTGTAGCCATTGGCCATATTCTCTTCTCCGACAACGTTTCGATCGTCCCTCTCGACGAGTTCTGGATCCCGGCGAAGACGAACCCTACGCGGTGTTCGATCGTTCCTATCGGAGACATCCACCTCTTCATCGGCGAAACCGACTCGGGCACTAGTTCCCTGGGAGTCGGAGGAGCATCAAGACCCGCACGGACCGCCTACGGGCAGGATACGTTCGCGGAAGGATCGATGTCGGATCTCTCTTCGGAGCTTGCCGACAGAGATCGGAAAAATTCAAGACCTGCAAGGACCGCCTACGGGCAGGATACGTTCGCGGAAGGATCGATGTCAGATCTCTCTTCGGAGCTTGCCGGCAAAGATCGGAAAATTTCAAGGCCCACCCAAACCGCCCCTGTGCAGGATATAAAGGTGGAAGATCACTGCAAATCCGCCGGCTTAGTCCGTGCGTCTGGACAACAGAGATCCAAGTTCGTCGGCGTGGTTACCATCTTCGATCTGGCGCGCTGCATTCAAAGAGAGGGCGAAAACCCCCGCGATTACATAGCCAGGTGGCTCCGCATACGAGCTGACCTAGCCCACTACCCCGATGATAACGCTCTGTATCACTTCATGGAAGTACTGGACCGTGGCACACTTCTCCGACATTCTTTAAGATGGCAGCTTTACCCGGACCAAACGGTGTCATCACCGTATCCGGAAGCTTTACCAAGGCAAGGGACTGCGAGATCAATGAAGCAGCCGTTGCAGAAGCTGTCCTCTATAGCGAGGAATTCAAAGAGATCCAGAGCAAGGTCGATGACTCAGAGATGCCCGCGTTGAAGAAACAAATCTCCCACTCCGCTCCTGCGTTCAAGGCCGCCATCAAGACCAAGCCAGTGGAACTTGTGGTAGGCGATGCCTCCAAGGTCACCGCCATTGGGACGAACCTGGATCCCAAATAGGAAAGCGCGCTCGTCGAGTTCCTCCATGATAACAGGGACATCTTTGCCTGGCAACCTACCGACATGAAAGGTGTACCTAGGGAACTTGCCGAGCACAGCTTAAACATTGATCCAAAATCCAAACCAGTGAAACAACCTCTACGACGCTTTGGAGATGAGAAGAGACGCGCCATTGGCAAAGATATAGATAGGTTACTTAAGCATAGATTTATCCGAGAAGTCCTTCACACCCAATGGGTGGCCAATCCTGTACTTGTCCCCAAAAAGGGAACCAATGAATTAAGAATGTGCGTTGATTACACCGGCTTGAACAAAGCATGTCCCAAAGATTCGTTTGCTTTGCCTCGCATTGACCAAGTCATTGACTCGACGGCTGGCTCGGAACTTTTGTGTTTTCTCAATGCATACTCAGGATACCACCAGATCAAGATGAGGAAGTCGGACCAATTGGCACTTCATTCACTACCCCATACGGCACGTTTTGCTATGTCACGATGCCCTTTGGGCTAAAAAACGCAGGTGCTACCTACCAGCGGACAATGCAACATTGCCTTCACGACCAAATTGGTCGGAACGTTCACGCCTACGTGGAAGATATTGCGGTGATGTCTAAAAAGTCAAACGACTTAATCTCCGACTTAAAAGGAACCTTCGATAATCTCTAGAAATACAACATGATGCTTAACCCTAAGAAGTGCGTCTTCGGGATTCCAGCCGGCAAATTGTTGGGCTTGATCGTTTCCGAGCGTGGAATCGAGGTCAACCCGGAGAAAATCAAGGCCATCTTAAACATAAACCGTCCGACATGCCTAAAGGACATTTAACGACTAACAGGTTGTGTTGCAGCAGTTAGTCGGTTCGTCAGCCGACTTGGAGAGAAGGCCTCATTGTACAAATTCTTTGAAGGCAGACAAATTCACGTGGACGGATGAAGCAGATGCAGCATTGAAGCAGCTCAAGGAGACACTTTCCTCGGCGCCCATCCTTGCAGCACCCGAGCCTGGTGAGCCCCTGTTAATTTACATGGCGGCAACCAACCTGGTTATCAGCATCGTCGTCATAGAGCGGAAGGAACCAGGCTATGAGCACGGAGTTCAACGACCAGTTTACTACGTAAGCGAGGTCTTTACGGAGTCCAAGCAGCGTTACCCGCACTACCAAAAGATAGCTTATGGAGTATTCCTCGCTTCTCAGAAGCTGAGACATTACTTCCAGGAGCACCCAATCACAGTGGTGAGCAAGACTCCATTGTCCGACATTATCAATAACAGCGATGCTACAAGAAGGGTCGCGAAGTGGGGCACTGAACTTGCCGCCTTCGAGATCACCTACAAGAGACGCGACGCTATCAAGTCACAAGCCTTGGCGGATTTTATTGCAGATTGTACGGAGATGCCAGATGCTACTCCGTTGCGAACCGTGAGTATCTTGGGTGATGCACTTTGACGGATCAAAGTTGCTCAGCGGCTCGGGCTGGTGTATTACTCTGATCACCAATAGGAGACAAGCTACACTATGTTCGCAGATCCACTTGAGGCTACAAACAACATGGCGGAGTATGAAGCACTCATTCACGGACTACGTGTAGCCAAGGATATTGGCATCAAGCGCATAGTTCTTTGTGGAGATTCCGACTTGGTTGCGCGGTGGTGGCACTGAATGCGCGGAACCCTATGATGGCGGCATATCGAGACGAAGTGGACGAGATAGCCAAGAGCTTCTTGGGCTACGAAGTTAAGTATGTGCCTAGGGAACAAAACGAGGCGGATGATCTGCTATCTAAGCTAGGATCAGGGCGCAAGCGAATTCCGCCAGGAGTTTTCCTCGAGCACCTGCGCACACCATCCGTGAAGGGAGCCGACATCGACAATCCGGATAGAGCTGACTCTTTCGTCAACATGGTGACTAAGGTCCCTTCGGCTTGGACAAAACCGTTCATGGAATACCTCGAACACGGAACTTTGCCCGATGACAAAGTTGAAAGACGGCAAATAGTACGACGAGCAAAGGGTTATACCATAATCAATGGGCAACTCTACAAAAGGAGCACTACTGGTGTATACCTAAAGTGTGTTTCCCAGCTAGAAGGTATGGAAATCCTACGCGAAATCCATCTCGGAGATTGCGGGCATCACGCCGCTCCTCGATCGTTGGTCGTGAAAGCCTTCCGGCAAGGATTCTACTGTTTGACTACGAAGGCGGACGCCGACAAGCTGTTTGAAACATGCATGGGATGCCAGTATTATGCCCGACAAACACATGTTCCTCCTGAAGAACTGCGAACAATACCAATAACTTGGCCGTTTGCAGTCTGGGGGATAGACATGGTGGGACCGTTACAGACGGCACCTTGTGGGTTTACACATCTGCTTGTAGCACTTGATAAATTCACCAAATGGATAGAAGCTAAACCCATTAGAAAGCTTGATGGGGCAACTGCCCTCAGGTTTGTCCGGGATCTAGTGGTGAGATTTGGTCTCCCACATAGCATTATCACCGACAATGGCAACAATTTATCACTCGGAGAAGTGGAGGCATATTGCTTGGAGAAAGGCATCCGACCTGACCTTGCATCTGTGGCACACCCACAATCCAACGGTAAGGTTGAGCGGGCCAATGGATTAATTCTGCAGGGAATCAAGCCACGTCTTGAGGCACCGCTACATAGAGCGGCTGGATCCTGGGCGGAAGAATTGCCATCTGTGCTGTGGAGTTTACGAACTACACCCAACAGATCTACCGGCTACACCCCTTACTTCATGGTATATGGAGCAGAAGCCATCCTGCCTTCCGACATCCTCCACGATGCACCAAGAGTTGCCGCCTATGACGAGGATGACGCTGAAGAATCCAGACGCCTGGATGTGGACCTTATCGAGGAGGAGCGCGTTTTGGGATGCCAAAGATCCGCCATCTACCAGCAGAAGCTATGCAGCTACCACAGTCACCGCGTTCGGCATCGCTCGTTTAAAGAGGGGGATTTGGTGCTCCGACTTAAGCAGAAAAAATCACACAAATTATCCCCGCCATGGGAAGGACCATTCATCATAAGCAAGGCGCTGCTCAATGGGTCTTACTACCTTGTTGACAATCGTGAACTAAAGGATAGACCCAACTGTTGGAGATATGCCCTAGAGGCAATAATAAATATAGTTATTATTATATCTTTGTGTTTATGATAAATGTTTACATTCATGCTATAATAGTATTAACAAGGAAACATTAATACTTGTGTGATTTGTAAACTTAATTTGAAGTCCCTAGTAAAGCCTCTATATAAAACTAGCTTGTTGGTTAATAGATGATTGTGGTTTCCCTATCATGAACATTGAGATGTTATTAACAACAAGATCATATCGTTAGGAGAATGATATGATGGACATACTCCTATAGATAAGCGTAGCATAAAGATCAAGTCATTTCAATAGTTTAATTGCTATATGCTTTCTGATACATAGTAACCTAATTCCTTCGACCATGAGATCATGTATATCACCTTTACCGGATGGATGCTTTGATGACATCAAACACCACACCGTAACTGGGTGGCTATAAAGGTGGCATTGAGTGTTCGGAAAGTATTGGTTGAAACACATGGATCAAGAGTGGGATTTTTCCATCCATATGACGGATAGATATACTCTGGGCCCTCTCGGTGTAATGTCATCCAATTAGCTTGCAAGCATGTGACTGGTTCACAAGGGATCACATATCACGGGAACGAGAAAAGGGTACTTATTGGTAACGAGGTTGAACTAGGTATGCAGAGATACCGACGATCATAACCTCGGATAAGTAAAGTATCGTGAGACAAAGGGAAATTGGTATCGTATGTAAGTGGTTCATTCGATTGCAAAGTAATCGTATAAATATGAGGGAGCCATATGAATTTCCAGATTCCTCTATTGGTTATTGTTCGGAGAAGTGTCTCGATCATGTCCGCATAATTCACGAACCGTAGGGAGACACACTTAAGGATTCGACGTTGTTTGAGTAGTTATGGTGTGATGAGAAAGAGATCGAATGTTGTTCGGAGTCTCGGATGGGATCCGAGATATCACGAGGAGATCCGGAATGGTCCGGAGAATAAGATTCATATAAGGAAAGTCCTGTTTCGGAGTTGGGGAATGGTTCCGGTGTTTTCATCGGGAATGTTCTAGAAGCTTCCGGAATGTCCGGCACTCCGGAGGGGAAGGGGTACATTAATGTGTCATTGTAAGTTGGAATGATTGCATCATGTACTAAGTGTCTTCGCTGTCCAAAATAAAGGGTTTATTCAAATCCTAAATTGAAAAGTCAAACGGCTAGTTTGAAAGTCAAACGACAAGTTTTGGAAAGAGGAAAAGAGGAGGAAGGTGAAACCGAGTTGGGGAGGGAGTCCTCCTCCCCAAGCCGGCCACCCAAGTCGAGTTGGGAGGACTCCTCCCTCCCTTGGCCGGCCCTCCACCTATATAAGGAGGCGGGGCTCCTCCTAGCACACACAAGTACCTCTCCTCCAAACCCTAGCTTGGCGCCACCACCATAGCCGCCGCCCCTAGGGTTTGCCCTAACCCGACTTGGGGTGCCCCAAACCCTAGCCTTGGCTCTAGCATCCCTCCTTGGTGTGTCTAAACCCTAGAACACCGAGGACTCTCTCATACTCCACCATACTCGCTCGGCAGGCGAAGCCTGAGATCTCCCCTCTTCCGGTACCACCTTGTTGTCTTCTTGGGAATCGCGAGAGTGCTACAACCTCCATTTTCTTTGGAACAAGGGAGAGGAAGGTCTTTGTCAGTCTTAGAGCGATGTGACCATTGCGGAGCGCTGCAGGAGCCTTGGCCGGAAGGATCGTCTACGCGATCTTGAGATCGGGAAGAGTACGACTACATCACCCACGAGAATCCGCTCTTCTTAAACACTTTGGAATCTTTGAGGGTGAGTTATTCTATCGACTCGTTTCTACAATCTAGTAGATAGATCTTGGCTTGTTTGTTTGTATGCGGTAGAAAAATTTTGTTTTCCATGCTACGAAACCCTACACCAACGAGGATCATAAGCGTAAGCGACGTGACCCGGATGATGACTACCCGGAGCTTGATCGGCCATGGAACATAGCACAACTACGTCCTTTCTACACTTTGCATTTTTATCTAATTGTGTATCTCTTATATGATCAATGAAATAAAGCCCTTTGGTTCCCTCATATTTCTGAGTCTTTTACCTCCTTTAGTGTTCATTTTTGGATCATATAAAACCTTTATGCACAAGCTTTGCGTTTGCACTTGTGAAAATTCCGCCTACGGGTGTTAGCTTAAGTTTTCTGGTCCACACGTTCTTTGTCGTTTTTATGTGGATTCTGGAGTAGTGACTTTCGGCACTTATAGTCGGCGATTTTGTGTTCAGGTTATTGATGGTGCCATTGGGCATCATCACCTGAGTGCATAGTTTCGACAATGAGTCTTCCGACTCACGAAAAGTCAAGCATAAAAACCAAAGTAATGGATAAGCCAGCACTTGCTTAAAAAATATATACATGCCGGTAATTAATTCTTAAGTAGCAGGACATAGCAATCATTGTTTTCCGTCTTAAGTTACATCACCAAGTTTTTCCCATGCACACACCAAAGGTGAAACAGAAATTACAAAGTGTTTTTCATTCTTTGGGCGCAGGAGACTTGGAGGCTGCATCGTCCCCAACCGGAGAATCACCCTCAACGTCGGCGCTGTGATGAGACTCAGAGGAATCTTGGTTGGCGCTGTCGATAGTGTTCCTAGGCACGAAGACGTCAATGTCCACCAACTCGGCAACTCTGGTGTCATAACCCGCGAGCGATGACAGTATGGCTTCGTGATCAATCTCCTTGCCGTCATCATTCACGTCGGGGATGCCAGAGGTCACCATGTCGATGTAGGCATCTTCGTAGTGTGCCTCACCATTGACAGCGCCATCCTTGCGCCAGCCAGTGCACAAGCTTTCCAGCTCGTGACACGCTCGGGGGCTCGGCGCAGAATCTCCGAGTACTTCGTCATGGAGTCCGAAGCCTTGATATATATCTGGAGGGGCTTGGCAATCTCCTTGGCTTGGGCGATGGCAGTGTTGATGAAGTTGCCGACAAGAACCATGCATTCCTTGTCTGAAGGAGGCGAGAGGGTTAAACCCATAGGCGCTGAAAATTCCGACAAGGATCGCATGAGTTCAATAAACTCTAAGTATCCACACTACAGAAATACAAGGCGGAGGACACTTACTGAAGATGCTATCCTTAGCCTTCCAGACGGTGTCCGCCAAGGATTCCTTCTCTTGTTGGAGGAGCTTAAACGCCTCGCTGTGGCGATGGTTTTGCTCATCAGCAGCTTGCTTCTGATCTTTTAAGATCACAAGCTCCTCCTTCAAGCGATTGATCTCCGCGGAGGCGGAATCTTGCAGGGCTTTCATGGAGTCCTCGTGCATCTTCAGCATCTCTTCCCTCTCCTTCTTATGGATTTTGTTCTCACTGTCCAGCTGCTGAATGTGCTTGGATTGCTCGACAATATCCTTGGCCTTGGCAACATGCTCTGCAAGTCGGAGAAAACAAAATACACAGTGAGTACTCGAAGAAGGAAGGCATAAAACCAAGACGGAATGCACAAAAAATAAAACAGACTCTTGTTTTTGATGATATGTTCCTTCAAGATGGCAGTTTTACCCTTTTCAGCTTCAAGATCTGCGCGCATCTTCTGGTACTTGTCGTCGGCCATGCCCCGCCGAGCATTCTCGTTATGTGAAACAAAGGAAAAAGTTAAAACTGTTGTTTAGTATGCTTGGAGCACCTAGTCGGAAACTATCCATCTAGGCGCTCGGGGGCTACAGCTAAAGTTTTTCAACTTAGCAATATGCTTAGCTTTTCTTTAAAGCATCTAGTCGGAGCTACTTCAGTTCTCGATTAGAAGCTTGGGGGCTACAGTATAAAGTTTTAACTCGGAAAATGCTTAGCTTTCCTTTAAACATCTAGTCGGAACTAATTCAGTTACAACTAGAAGCTTGGGGGCTACATTATTGAAAAATATAAACACTGCGTATGCTACTCTTACAACATCTAGTCGGAATAATTTCTTCCATCTAAATGCTTGGGGGCTACAGTGAGAGATCTTTCTAACTTAGTCACTCTTAGAGCATATAGATGCAAAACCTATGGTTTTTCGTCTACATCCTCGGGGGCTACAGTGGGATACTCATAATGAAATGCAAAAGGCAAAGTAAAAATTACAAGTGCAATAATCTTGAGGTTTGTAGCACTCTCGGCCAGCAGCTTGCCAAAGGAAATGCTATTTCCCTGCAAGATATCTGCTTGTCGGAGCAGCTCCTCAATACCGCACGTCGGAGATGACGACACTCCTCCAGGAACCATAGTTGTGTTACTCGGCAGGAGCGCCGGGTAAACTATCTTCGGGAACTCGAAGGGTTTCTAGGGAGCAGAGGCGCCGCCTTCGGCAGAGGTACCAGCTCCCACTGCCGCTACCGATGACATCCTTAGCTAGAGCTTCAGCCATTTGAAGAGCAGCGCTCTCCTGCGTCACCTGCTCGCCGACAACAGCGAGTTCGGTAGAGGCGCCAGAGTCCACTTCCATGGCGGAAGAGACTGGTGCCTCCTGAGCTTGAGAGCTTGTCGGGGCATAGGAAGGCTTGACGGCAGGAGTAGCATGGGGCGATGATGGGGGAGGAGTCGCGATGCAACATATCTTTGATATTTCTAGAATCCCCCAAAGTCTTGGAGGTCTTCTTGAGGCTGGTTGTGGCTTTCTTCCTAAAACGTGCAAAGTGCATAAGTACAGGAACAAGATAGATAAATAAGACAATGTCGAAGAATGAGAAGCTCACACTAATGGGGGTGCTTTGGCAAAATCGATGGATCTTTTCTTTCCGCCTGTGGGCGGTAGTCTTCTTGGAGGCTCCACCCTCCGTCTTCTTCTTCTTGCCTCCGTCGGCAACGTCAGAGGTGGAGATCTTCCGCTTTCGCACCAACGGGACATCGTCGTCGGACACGACCGTGACTTCCTTCATCTTTGGATCATAGATTTGGGCAGCCAGGTTATCCTCATCTAGATCGCTAAGCTCTTAAGTTAAGAAATCACCGTGTTAGATGGGGTGGTAATGGCAAGACGGAGAAATTGGAGTATATGTCGTACACGGAAAATACATATCTACCTTTGGGCACTTGCCGTCTACATACATGTCGCAGGTGATGGTGAAGCCACGCTTCTTATCCTTCACCTTGATGATGTCCTTCAGGCGGAGCTTGACGGAGTCGCTCGATAAGTTATCCACAGAGATCCGGAGGGTATCCCTTCGATCACTGGTATACTCGTGCATGAACTTCACGCGGTGCTGCAGATGCTGGATTCTTGTGGCATCCCGCAAAACCACTACTAGAAAATCGCGTTGAATTTGTGCATTGCATCGTCATCATCATGCATTGTTTGCCAAAATTATGTTTGCAAAGCCCGTGTTGTTTTCTAAACGCCCCATCTTATTCAAACGCCAAAACCCCGGATGCAACCGGATATTTTGTTGTCAAAAAATATTTACAAAATCCGTCGCAATCAATTAAAAATATTAAATTATTTTTGTGCGGGGCAGTCGAACGGGCCGAGCGACCGCCCAGAAAAACTGAATCGGTCCGTCTTGGACACCCCAAAGAAACCTAAACCTACCAATAATCCTACCCAACCTGCCCACCTCACCCCACCACTAGCATGCCGCCACCTCACCCTCCTCTTCCTCTAGCCTATCCCCACCTTGCGTGCCCCAACCTCCTCACACCCTCTCTCTCTCTCTCTCTCAAACCCTGGCCACACCTCACCCACGGCCCCCCCAAAGCACACCCACACACCACACTTCACACTCACCACGTGACCCGGGCCCCATCCTTGGCCCAGCTGCCTCCTCCTGGTCACCCCGCCCGCGTCCTGGGCCCGCCCATGACCCACCGCCTGCTGCTGCCTCCCCACGCACCCTTCATCGTCGCCTCGCCTCCTCGCACTTCTCGCCCGCCGCCAACCACCGCCCGCAACCTCCGTCCCTCCCGTAGCTCCTCTCCCCTCGCCCCGCTCTCGCTCGGCCGTGCCACCATGAGCCCGCTCATGATCTCCTCCTTCCCGCCTCCCGTTCGCCCCGAACCCTGTTGTCGCCGTCGCCCGCGCGCCAGCTCCTCCGCCTCGCTAGCCCGACCCTCAAGCTCTGCCCCGCCTCATGGCGTCGCTGCCTTCGCCAGACCTTCCCGCCGCCTTCCGCCCGCCCGCTCGGGCTCGCCCTAGCTGCCCAGCGACCCCAGCGCCTCCGCCCTCCTCGCCGGGCAGCGGCTGCCGCCCGCCGCGCATCGCCCGCTCCTCCGTCGCGGGCCCTCCCTCCGCGGCGTCGACCAGCGTCCGCCGCATCAGGCTTCGCCCGCCGGCCCGTCGCCCTTCGCCGCCCAGGCATCGCCCCAGCCCGCCCCAGGCCCGCGTCGCCCCCAGATTCCCGCCGAGCTCGTGCCGCTGTTGGTGGCCGCCCTCGGCCTGCCGCTTGATCCACCATACCTATGTAGGACCGGAATTCTAGCCTCGCCGTGTCTGGCCTCGATCTTGGCGCTCCTTTTCTTTTCCTTTGCCCATTGTCGGCACCCTTTTGTTTAAGCGGGTTTGAGATCGGCGTCGTTAGCGGGTTACCCTTCCGGCTTGGCTGGGCGGGTTATGGGCGCCATTGGTTATTCTTGAGGCTCTTAGCCCCATTTGCATCTTGTCCGTGATGGACGCTCCCTCTTTCAAGGTGATTTGGATCTTTGTCGTATATCGTATTCTTGACTCTTCGTCATTGTTGTATATATCTCATTCTGTGGGTCCCATCGAGGACTGTTGTGTAATGTTATTACTTTGTTTATCCACCCTTGCGAAAGTGCTGGTGAGCACCTTGAATCGTTTCTACGGGTTTGGCGGTTTTGCTAAAACTTGCATAGGACCGATTCGAGGTGTTCTGAGTGGTATCGAGCTCGGTGATTCGATACCCACAAGTCCAGCTGTGGGATAACCTAGCTAACGGCCGGAGTAGAGTGTCAAAACTATTTTTGAAAATCGGTTGGATAGTTCTGAGTAGGTCTGATTTTACTCCTTACCCCTCTGCTATTCTCCTCTTATCTCGACGTGTTTTGAATCCGCTCTCTTCTCCTTCTTCGAGTCCAGGAATTCTCGTGGTTGGGATCCGTCGTACCTTCAGGGTTTCGCTTCCTCCTTTGGTAACGGTGTTCTGCCATCCGGTGTTCAAGCTGCCAGATGAATCCGTCTACGGTGTTACCATCCTGTATTCCTTGTTTGTGCCATCCGGTGTTTTCGTAGCGACGACATCCTCGCCCGGATCCGATCTGAGTCGCATCACTCCTTTGTTCGAACCTCGCTTGTCGAGATCTTGATCGATTCGAGGATGGTTGCACTCTTTTCCACGATTGTGCGGAGTAATAGTTTGGGTGCGTGATGGATTGGCCCCATGCCGACTACCCTTTCTATTCGCTTTTGTACATTGAAGTGGGCGAGAATGCATCGGTTCCCTCTTCCCGAAGTTAGAGGTGGCTTTGTTTGTTGATACCTCTACCTTGACCTTTTGTCCCGGTGTTCTCTCGGCGATCACGGACAACGATCTCTTGTTAGTGGTGTCGCGAGGATCTACACAGCGAGGATCGATCGCCGACCTTCCTTCCGGTACCATGAGGCGGATCTCGAGGCGAGATCCTTTGTTAGTGGTGTCGAATTGTGGCATCCCGCAAAACCACTACTAGAAAATCGCGTTGAATTTGTGCATTGCATCGTCATCATCATGCATTGTTTGCAAAAATTATGTTTGCAAAGCCCGTGTTGTTTTCTAAACGCCCCATATTATTCAAGCTTAAAAACCGGATGCAACCGGATATTTTGTTGTCAAAACTATTTACAAAATCCGTCGTAATCAATTAAAAATATTAAATTATTTTTGTGCGGCGGTCGAGCAGGGCGATTGACCCGACCGCCCAGAAAAACTGAATCGGTCCTTCTTGGACACCCCAGCAAAACCTAAACCTACCAATAATCCTACCCAACCTGACCACCTCCTGACCACTAGCATGCCGCCACCTCACCCCTCCTCTTCCCTCTAGCCTATCCCCACCGCCACGTGCCCCAACCTCTCCCTCACACCCTCTCTCTCTCTCTCTCAAACCACAGCCACCTCACCCAGCCGGCCACCCCCAAAGCACACCTGCTGCACTGCTCACCCACCTCCCCTGGCCGTGACCCCGGGCCCCATCCTTGGCCCTTGCGCAGCTCCTCCCTCCTCACCCGCCCGCGTCCTGGGCCGCCCTGACCCACTGCCTTGTGCTGCCTCCCCACGCACCCTTCATCGCCTCGCCTCACCCTCCTCTCGCCTACCGCCCGCCTGACCACCGCCGCAACCTCCGTCCCTCCCGTAGCTCCTCTCCCTCGGCCTCCCGCTCTCGCTCGGCCGGCGCCACCTTGCCGCTCCATGATCTCCTCCTTCCCGCCTCCCGTTCGCCCGAACCCGCCGGTCGCCGTCGCGCACCGCGAGCTCCTCGCCTCGCTAGCCCGACCCTCCAAGCTCTGCCCCGCCTCCGCGCGTCGCTGCCGCTTCGCCGAGACCTTCCCGCCGCGCGGCACCCCGCCCGCTCTCGAGCTCGCCCTAGCCGCCCAGCGACCCAGCGCCTCCGCCGGCCTCCTCGCCGGGCAGCGGCAGCTGCCGCCGCCCGCGTGCCGCCCGCTCCTCCCGTCGCGGGCCTCCCTCCGCCGGCGTGCGACCAGCGTCCGGCCGCATCGAGCTCGCCGCCGGCCCGTCGCCCTTCCCGCCGTCGCCGCCCAGCATCGCCCAGCGCCCCTTCCGCCCGGCGAGCCCCAGCGCGTCCGCCCCGCCAGTTCCCCTGCCGAGCTCGTGCCGTCTGTTGGTGGCCGCCCTCAGCCGCTGCTGCTATGTCCTGTAGCTGCTGCTCTGCCGCGCAAAGATCTCGCCCTCCGGCCGCGCATGCGCTGGACACCGCACTTTCCATGTCCCCATGTTCTCGTGGGTACATGTGCATGTGTCCCTGTGTTTGCCTTGTGTTCCGAAGTTGGCCGCAATCTTCAGATGGGTTTAGTGTTTCTGTGAAGATGCTTCAGCTAAGACCGAGACAACCATATCCCGAGCGAGGCTACGATGCCAAGAACGCCTCCTCGACAAGATCTCCACCGAGTACCATGACCCGGACCGTCGACGAAGAACCGCGAACCGAACCCGGAGTTCTCCGACACGGAACCCCGGAAGACCCCGGACGTCGAGATCCTGAAGACCTGTACCCGGGGCGAAGTCCGGACGACCGCCAAGAACGCCGGACCAACAAGTTCCCGTCACGGACACCAAGAGCGCATCCCGAACACCAAGACCGACCGGTACGCGGTACTGACAAGAGCCTCGCAACAACAAGACCGACGACCCGATAAGATCCCCGCGACGACAAGAACGGCACCGACCAAAACGAACCCGATGCGTCCCGGCACCGAACCAAGTCCTGCTTCCCGGCTGCCGAGGTCACCGACACAGGACAACAAGGCCTGCCCCGCTATCCGTGAACGCTTCCGTCGAACCCCGGACCCTGTCGAACCCCGGAACCTCCAAGTCCGTCGAGACCCCTCAATGTGTGACCCCTTTTCCCGAACCCTATTTTATAACATAATAACAACTTGTTGCATGTTGAATTGCCATCCTTGCATGCATATCTGTGGTTTGGGGGCCTTATGCCGATTCACCTAATAACTAAATATGGGGCCCATATGCGGGCAAATTTAGTCTCATATCGGCCTCATTTAAACTTGTGTAGCGAACCGGTATCTTATCTTGCCTTGTTTAAACAACATTTAAAATGTGGGGTATCGAAATAACATGAACCACCTAATTAATTGTCGGGACCCCGGTTCCACTTAATATGACCTAATTGCATCGCACCTTTGCCATGCCATACATCATACATGCATCATGTCGATCTTCTGCCGTTGTATTAAATATTGCATCCGGTGTTTCTTCTAGTGTTTTGGTTCTTCGCGGATAAGGCCGTTGAGTTGATGTGAGCTTCGCCCCGATCTTCGGTGGAACCCTTCAACAATGTTTTTCAGGCGAGCATCTCCCCCTTTCTACCCATCTTACTTTCTAGTATTTATTCCCTCCTGTTGATCTTTTCTATCTGTGTTGCGATGCTCTAGTTTTCGTACCCGTGATATCCCTTGCAGCCATATATAGCCTTGGACACATCCCATTACCTGTTGTTTGGTAGATAGTTGGACCCGCGTGTAGTAGTCGCTTGCTCAAGTGTTTTGCTTGTCGTCAAGTACCACCTTTGTTGGAGGATTGCCGCATGTTGACGTTGGAGATGATCATGGCTTTAATTATTGTATCACTTTAATTCATGTTTAACAACTAAAATTGAATTAAGCAGAGGCATCGGTGGGTGATAGGTAAGATTTGGTTTTCGAGCACTTGTGTCCCGTGGGACCGAGTTCTTGACACTGTTAGAGATCGAGCGCTAACCACGGTGGGAGATATGGGCCCCCATTGATAATTACCTGATTTCAAAGTATTGTCTTGGGGCCACAAGTAGTTTGGGGCTTTATTACTATCTGTACTTATGCCATGTTTCTTTGCTTTATTTACGTTTGTGCAGTCTTGCTTTGTCTTTATTTTAGGCGGAATGTTTTGCGGTGTCGGCGATCCCGATTGGGGACCTGTCCGTTCACGACCATTGACAAACCACGAGTCCGTCTCGGAGACGTCAGGCCGTTGCGGGTGTACTTAGTGGGGTGGCCCCGATGCTTGCTGAGTGCAGGAGCGTCGTGACCTAGGCCCCGCACACATCGATGGGTGTATGTTAACTGATCGGCAAAAGGGTGAAGTGCTGTGGATACTTTGGTGCACCCTGCAGGTTAAATCTTTTAGAAGCCGTGTCGCGGTTATGGACGACTTGGAGCCTGATGTACGATCATAGACAACTATAACTAAAGTTTACGGTTATAAATTGACGTGTATTCGATTTGACTAGTAATCAGCTTCACTACAACGGAATGGCTAAGTAAAAGTACCAACAAGCTTTGGGTTTTGGGGTTAACTCCTGATAATTGTATCTGACTAGTAAGTGTTGCCACTATAACGGAATGGTTAATTAAAAGTGCCCACTGCTTACTTTATCAGGACGAATATCTAAACCTGACTAGTAAAGTGCCGCAACTATAACTGAATAAGTAAAATTGCCAACTGTGTGAGTTCCTCGGTTGACTTCCTCGTTTGGTCTCGAGGGGGAAACGCCAGGATGGGTTTGTTTGGTGATAGCTTCAGGTTGGATCCGGTTAGGTCATTCTTATCCCTCTCTGATATCCGCCAGATGTTTCGAGTCTCTATAGGTTGTTTAGTGCATGCTAGTGGCTGGGGTGAGGTGGCTGGGCAGGTTGGGTAGGATTATTGGTAGGTTTAGGTTTTGCTGGGGTGTCCAAGACGGACCGATTCAGTTTTTCTGGGGCGGTCGTTCGGGTCAATCGGCCATTCTGCCCGCACAAAAATAATTTAATATTTTTAATTGATTGCGACGGATTTTGTAAATAGTTTTTGACAACAAAATATCCGGTTGCATCCGGGGTTTTGGCGTTTGAATAAGATGGGGCATTTAGAAAACAACACGGGCTTTGCAAACATAATTTTGGCAAACAATGCATGATGATGACGATGCAATGCACAAATTCAACGCGATTTTCTAGTAGTGGTTTTGCGGGATGCCACAATTCTCCTGATGAACCAGCACATGGCCAGGTCCAAGCCGGTCAAACCCGTCTCTACGAACCATTCGATCTGCCTTATTGCTCGAGAAGCGTCGAGGTCGGAGGGAAGGGAGGCATGGGATCTCCATGTGGAAACTTCAGCGGCGGCTCCATCCATGAAGTTCGGGTACGTTACTTCTCGGCCCGCAAAAGGAATGTCGGGGCCATAGAAGTACGTCCGCTGCCAGTTCTTACAGGACTCGTGGCCGACGATGTCGGGGAACCGCCGGCCAGGACGAATTTTGAAGCTTATGGTGCCGCAGTTCCTAAGCTCCTCCCTAATATGTCCGGCTTCACGTTTGACGGTGAAGAAGTACACGAACAAGTCTAACCTAGGCCTAATCCCTAGGTAACCCTCACAAAGTGCCGCGAAGTTGCTAAGCACTAAGATTCTATTGGGGAAGAGGTTATGGGGTTGGACCTTATAGTGGTTCAAGACGGAGAGAAAGAAGTGGGAGATGGGCAAAGAAACGCCGCATACCAGCTGAGCCTTGAGGTACACCTTTTCTCCGACTTGGGGAGAAGGTGTCACCTCGCCGGCCGGCGCCGCCCGCCAGGCGAGCCCCTCCGTCGCGGGGAGGTAGCCTTCGGTGACCATCTCTTGGATGTCGCGGTCGGTGATGTCCGAGCCGCGCCAGTCGCCCTTGTGCGAGTCTGCTCTTCTTCCAGAGGCTCTAGCGCCGCCAGATTATGGTCGCAACCGGTGGTTTCAATCACCGCCGATGAGGGGATGACCAAGCCCTCTGGAGGCATGACGACGGAGCTCGCCGGCTTTGCCGTGGCTTCGCTCGAGGCCACCATCGATGGGGAGGAGCTGCTGCTGGCCATGGGGTGCTGGAAGGATGCGAATGACGCAGAGGGAGGCTAGGGTTTTCGAGGTTTCTTGCGAGCTCGAGGCGTCTTGTTGGAGGAAGAAGACGATGACACGAGAGAATGAGGTAAAAAGTGGCAAGTGTCCCACGATTACTATTTATCATGCTCTGCGTCAAGATTCGTGCAGCTAATCGGACGGTTGCCGCGTAGACGACGTGTTCTTGAACGTGTGCGGTAATTTTGCCACGTCTCCAATCGCCGCCGCCAACGGTTCATATCGCTCGCGCGGGGAAATCAGATATGATTGTGTTCTCTGCATGTGTGAGTTACGAGGCATCGCTGACCTAAGCCTACGTCATCCTAGCTGACACGGGTAGATGAGCCGTCGCATCAAAGATTCCGGCATGGACGGATTTAATCCGACTACGGAAGAGTACGATGGAAGATTCAGCATTTCTCCGTCTTACATATCAAAGACGGAGAAAACCTTGCAGGGTTCTTTGGGAGGACTACAAGATATTGCTTGACGATTTGCGGACATTCATCTAGACGGAGCATTCCACGTGAAGAGGCAAGACGGCGCAAGATCTCGGAGTTCTCCGGGGGCTACTATTGGGGATATGCTATATGGGTATCCTAATAGCATGTCTCTTATCCGACTAACCCGGGTGGCCCATAGTCGGTAGCATGGCCTATGGCCTGCTGGGCGGCCCAGTTAGGTGGATCCAGAAGGGAGGCCCATGCCGGATAAAGGAAGTCTATGGTGGAGTCACCAGCGTACCCGGAGCCTTGGAGTGCAAGATACACAAGACTAGTAATAGCCGGTGTAGGACTCTGTAACCTGTCCGGCTAGGACTTTTCCCTGTAACCCTAGGACCTGGCGACTATATAAGTCGGGCCTATGGGAGCCTTTGGGGCACGTTCATAGACAACCTAGTATCGATTCAGACAACCTCGCACAGCGAACCTATCTCTGTAACTCGGCGTATTGCCCTTATAGTGATTTATAGCAGGAGTAGGATTCCACCGCCGTTGTGGGATCTGAACCTCGGTAAGATGTGTTACCTCGTACCCGTCATGTTGGAGATATGCCCTAGAGGAAATAATAAATGTAGTTATTATTATATCTTTGTGTTTATGATAAATTTTTACATTCATGCTATAATGGTATTAACAAGGAAACATTAATACTTGTGTGATTTGTAAACTGAAATAGAGTCCCTAGTAGCCTCTTTATAAATAATAGCTTGTTGGTTAATAAATGATTGTGGTTTCCCTATCATGAACATTGAGATGTTATTAACAACAAGATCATATCGTTAGGAGAATGATATGGTGGACATACTCCTATAGATAAGCGTAGCATAAAGATCAAGTCATTTTAATAGTTCAATTGCTATATGCTTTCTAATACATAGTAACCTAATTCCTTCGACCATGAGATCATGCTTATCACCATCACCGGAAGGATGCTTTGATGACATCAAACACCACCTTTAGAATCGGGTGGCTATAAAGGTGGCATTGAGTGTTCGGAAAGTATTGGTTGAGACACATGGATCAAGAGTGGGATTTGTCCATCCATATGACGGATAGATATACTCTGGGCCCTCTCGTTGGAATGTCATCCAATTAGCTTGCAAGCATGTGAATGGCTCACAAGGGATCACATTGTTGGAATTATGCCCTAGAGGCAATAATAAAGATGTTATTATTATAATTCTTGTTCATGATAATGTTTATATTCCATGCTAGAATTGTATTAAGCGGAAACTTTAATACTTGTGTGGTCTGTGAACAACACTGTGTCCCTAGTACGCCTCTATGGACTAGCTCATTGATTAATGATGGTTAAGGTTTCCTAACCATGGACATGAGTTGTCGATTAATAATGAGATCATATCATTGGGAGAATGATATGGTGATGACCAAACTAAGCGAAGCAATTAGATCGTGTCATCGTGTTCGTCTTTGCGAAGCTTTTCTTATGTCAAATATTGTATTCCTTAGACCATGAGATAATACAACTCCCTGGTATCGGAAGAAAGCTTTGAGGTCATCAAACGTCATCCTATGAGAGGGTGATCATAAAGGTGTCTCTCAGGTGATCGGAAAGTATCTGTTGGGTTGTATGTATCAAGATGGGATTTGTCCCTCCCAAGTCGGAGAGATATACTTTGGGCCCACTCGGTAATCAATATCAACACCGCTTGAAAGCATGTGGTTAAGGAGTTAATCACAAAGTGATATTGGATTACGGAACGAGTAAACTACTTGCTGTGAACGAGATTGAACTAGGTATGACGGTACCGACGATCGAATCTCGGGCAAGTAAAATATCGCGAGACGAAGGGAATATATATATGGGATTGATTGAATCCTGGCATCGTGGTTCATCCGATATGATCATCGATGAATGTGTGGGAGTCAATATGGGTTTCCAGACCCCGCTATTGATTATTGATAAAAGATCATGTCTGCATATTCTCGAACCCGCAGGGTCACACACTTAACGTGTATCGACGCTAGGATAGATTGGATAATTGGTTTATGAGTTTTTGTTCGGAGTCTCGGATTGGATCCGGGACATCACGAGAGGTTCCGGAGTGGTCCGGAGAATAAGATTCATATAAGGCAGTGCAGTTTTTGGAGTTCGGAATTGTTCCGGGTTAATCGGTATTGTACCGGAAGCTTCTAGAACCTTCCGGAAGGGTACCAACGTGGACCCACCTTCCGGGAGGAGGAATGGGCCTATGCGGGAGTTCCCTGGCCGCTTTGGGCCAGGGGCACAAGGCCCCATAGGGCCCAACCGTCCAGCTAGGGTAAAACCCTAACTAGACCTTCTAGAAGGGGGGGTTCCTTGCCCCCCACTCCTCCTCCTTGTGGCCGCCGACCTTGGCTTGGGGGAGGGGCTAGGGCTTCCGCCCACCCCTCTATATAAAGAGGGCCGGGGGCGCACCAACCCCACACACCTTCCCCTCCAAAGCTAGTCGCCCTACTACCCTCCTCTCTCTCCCTCCCGACTGCGTGTAGGCGAAGCCCTGCTGCAGAAACTCTCCACCATATACACCACACCGCCGTGTTGTAGATCCAATACGTCTCTCCACCATACTTGCTGGTCCGAGGAAGGAGGAGACGTCGAGTCTTTGCGTGTGCATCTCACGGAGGCAACGCCACTTGGTGCTAGATCGGATCGCGAGGAGGAGAAGCGAGTCGACTACATCACCCACGTTAAACGAGCGTTCCTCTGCGCGAATCTTCAAGGGTATGAAGATCTAATCCAATCTCTCTCATTGTTTGCATCTCCTAGATTAGATCTTGGCTTTCCCTCATCGCATCCGTAGAAAATTTTGATTTACTATGCGAAACCCTTCATGGTATCGAGCTAGATCTATGCGTAGATGTGTTTCACGAGTAGAACGCAACATGGTTGTTGCGGCGGTGATGTTTTCTGTTGCAAGCCTCTTGTTTGTGTTCTTCTTATGGCGGGATAGTGAGATTGAAGCGGTCAGGCCAACCTTACGGCGTCGTTGCGAGAAGCTCCGCACTTGACGTGTGGCTTGTTCCACACATGCGGCTGGTGGATGCCAGTTTCTCTCACTATAGTTGTAATGGGATTAACACCGGAGTTTGGCAACCATAATATCACCGTTGTGGATTTCCGTAGGTAAGAATCGTTCTTAGCATATACTCCCATAAGCCACGTAAAACATGCAACAACAAAGTAGAGGCGTCTAACTTGTTTTTGCAGGGAGTGTTTTCTGTGATATGGTATGTCCCAAGGTATAATGTATGCGATGATCATGTTTTGTAATGTTTCACGACTTGCATGTCGATGAGTACACAACCGGCAGGAGACATATGGTTGTCTTTATAATTGTGTATGACCTGTGTGTCAACTTCTTATACGCCATGTAATAGTTTCACTTTATCGCTAGGTAGTTAGCAATAGCTGTAGTTGATATTCGTGGTGGAGGCAATCATGGTGGAGTGATGGAGATCATGCCGGCACGCACAAGATGGAGATCATTGCGCGAAGATTGGATATACCATGTCACATTAAAGTTATATGCATGTGATGTTTATCCTTTTATGTATCTTATCATGCTTAGATCGCGACGGTAGCATTATAAGATGATTCCTCACTTAAAGATCAAGATAAAACTGTGTTCTCCCCAAGTATGCACCGTTGCGAAAGTTCGTCGTGTCCAAGCATCACGTGATGATCGGGTGCTATAGACTCTCACTCACATACGGGTGCAAGCCAGTTTTGCACACGCGGAAATACTTGGGTCTAACTTGACGAGCCTAGCATGTACAGACATGGCCTCGGAACACATGAACCGAAAGGTTAAGAATGAGTCATATGAATGATATGATCGACACTTTGTTGTCCACCATTGAAGCCACATCTCTTCTCGTGATGATCGGATTAGGTGTGGTGAATTTGGATCATGTTCACTAAACAACTTGAGGGATGTTGAATTTAGTGGGAGTTCATCTAGTAATTTGATTAAGTTGAACTATTTATCATGAACATAGTCTAATTTGTACTTGCAAATACTGTAGATCACATGGCTAACTCCAACTTCAACTTCAACGTTTTTGCTGTGATATAAAAGCTTAGAAACAATGGGTCTAACTTCACCAAATGGTTCCGCATTCTGAGAATCATTCTCGCTGGCGGACAAAAGGACTATGCCCTTGAGAAAGTGCTAGGTGACGCCTCAGTAGATGCGGTACCGATGAGAAAGCTGTTTATCAGTCGCGCAAGGATGATTATGATTTGATTAAGATCGCCATGTTCTATGCTATGGAATCGGATCTTCAAAATCGTTTTCTGGAGTTCGCCGGGCCCTTTGAGATTCTCGAGGAGCTGAAAACCATGTTTCAGACTCAAGCCCGTTCTGAGAGATATGAGATCTCTGAGAAATTCTTTAACTGCAAGATGGAGGAAGGGAGTTCCGTTAGTGAGCACGCCATTAAGATGTCGGGCTACACTCAACGCCTTGAGCAAGCTGGACGCAATATTCGGAAGAGCTCAAGATTGTGAGTTATGCACTCCCTCCTAGCTACAAATTTTTTGTAGTTACTCACAATCAAATTGGTTCCACTGATATGATCACTGAGCTCTTCGCTAAGCTGAAAGTTGCGGAGGTGGACATCAAAAAGAATAATCATGTGTTGATGGTCAACAAGCCGTCCACCTTCAAGAAAGGTAAGGGTGCAAAGAAGCCCTTCAAGAAAGGCGTGACAGCGTTGCCCTGCCGAGAAGAAGCTCAAGTCGGTCCTAAGCGGACAAATCGAGTGCTTCTATTGCAAGGACAAGGGTCCTTTGGGCATAATGTCAGAAGTACTTAGCGGACAAGAAGGCTGGCACCATCAAAGGTATATTTGATATACATGTTATTGATGTTTTCCTTACTAGCCCTCGTTGTAGTGCCTGGGTATTTGATACCGGTTCAGTTGCTAATATTTGTAACTCGAAACAGGAGCTACGGAATAGATGGCGGCTTGCGAGGGATGAGGTGACGATGCGCGTCGGCAACGGATCAAGAGTTGATGTGATGGCCGTCGGCACGCTCTCCTTAGTTTTACCTTCGGGATTAGTTTTAAACCTTAATAAATGTTATTATGTGCCTGCGTTGAGCATGAACATCATTTCTGGATCGTGTTTATTGCAAGACATTTATTCATTTAAATTGGAGAATAATGGTTGTTCTATTTATATGAGTAACATCTTTTATGGTCATGCACCTCTTGTGAATGGTTTATTTCTTCTAAATCTCGAAAGGGATGAAACACACATCCATAACATTGAGGCTAAGAGATGCAAAGTAGATAGTGATAATACTACTTATTTGTGGCACTGTTGTCTAGGTCATATTGGTGTAAAGCGCATGAAGAAACTCCATTCTGATGGACTTTTGGAGTCTCTTGATTTTGAATCATTTGACACATGCGAACCATGCCTCATGGGCAAGATGATCAAAACCCCGTTCTCCGGTATGATGGAGCGAGCAACGAACTTGTTGGAAATCATACATACCGATGTATGCGTACCGATGAGTGTTTCGACGCGCGGTGGATATCGCTATTTTCTCACTTTTACCGATGACTTAAGTAGATATGGGTATATCTATTTAATGAAACATAAATCTGAAACATTTGAAAGGTTCAAAGAATTTCAGAATGAAGTGGAGAACCATCATAACAGAAAGATTAAGTTTCTACGATCCGATCGTGGAGGTGAATATTTGAGTTATGATTTTCTCACGCATCTTAAAGCAAGCGGAATCGTTTCGCAACTCACGCCACCCGGAACACCACAGCGCAATGGTGTGTCTGAACGCCGGAATCGAACCTTATTATATATGGTCCGATCAATGATGTCTCTTACTGATTTTCCGTTATCATTTTGGGGTTATGCATTAGAAACCACTGCATTCATTTCAAATAGGGCACCATCTAAATCCGTTGAGACGACACCGTATGAACTGTGGTTTGGTGCTAAACCTAAGTTGTCGTTTCTTAAAGTTTGGGGATGCGAAGCTTACGTCAAGAAGTTGATGTCGGACAAGCTCGAACCCAAAGCGGAGAAATGCGTCTTCATAGGATACCCTAAGGAAACTATTGGGTATACCTTCTATCACAGAACCTAAGGCAAAGTGTTTGTCGCAAAGAACGGTTCCTTTCTTGAGAAGGAGTTTCTCTCGAAAGAAGTGAGTGGGAGGAAAGTAGTGCTAGACGAGGTTATTGAACCTTCTCTTTAATTGGAGAGTAGCGCAGCACCTGAAATTGTTCCAGTGTCGCCTGCACCAACAATAGAGGAAGCTAATGACAAGGATCATGAAGCTTCGGACGATCTTGCTCTTGAGCGTCGCGGTCGACAAGGTCGCGTGCCCCTCCCGAGTGGTGCAGGCAACCTGTCTTGACTGTCTTGTTAGTAGAAGACAGTGAACCTACGAACTATGAGGAAGCGATGATGAGCCCGGACTCTGAGAAATGGCTAGAAGCCATGAAATCCGAATTGGGATCCATGAGCGTAAACCAAGTATGGACTTTGGTGGACCCTCCTAGTGACCGAAAGGACGTTGAGTGCAAATGGATCTTCAAGAAGAAAACGGACGCGGATGGTAATGTTACCGTCTATAAAGCACGACTTGTTGCGAAAGGTTTTCGACAAGTTCAAGGTGTTGACTACGATGAGACTTTCTCTCCCGTAGCGATGTTTAAGTCCATTTGGATTTTATTAGCAATTGCTGAGTTTCATGATTATGAAATATGGCAGATGGATGTCAAGACTGCTTTCCTCAATGGCAACATTGATGAAGAGTTGTATATGATGCAACCCGAAGGTTTTGTCGATCCTAAGGATGCTGATAAAGTATGCAAACTTCAGCATTCTATTTATGGACTGAAGCAAGCATCTCGGAGTTGGAACCTTCGTTTTGATCAAGTGATCAAGAGCTTTGGATTTGTTCCAAATTGCTACGAAGCTTGTATCTACAAGAAAGTGAGTGGGAGCTCGATGACATTTTTGGTACTATATGTGGATGACATATTGATTATTGGAAATGACATTAACATGCTTAACGATGTGAAGAGTTATTTGAACAAGTGTTTTTCAATGAAAGACCTAGGTGAAGCTACTTATATATTGGGCATCAAAATCTATAGAGATAGACAAATACGCCTGATAGCTTTAAGCGGTACATACCTAGACAAAGTTACGAAAAGGTTGAGAATGGATAAGGCAAAGAAAGGTTCATGCCTATGTTGTCGGGTAAGATATTGAGCAAAGCTCGGTGTCCATTCTGATGAAATGATAGGAAGCTATGAGCAAAGTGCCTTATGCCTCGACCATAGGTTCTATCATGTATGCCATCTTGTGTACTAGACCGGATGTGTCCAATGCTCTTAGTTTGTGGCGGTATCAAAGTGAACCAGGTGGAATCTTTGGACAGCCGTGAAGAACATCCTAAAGTACCTAAATAGGACTAAAGAAATGTTCTTAGTCTATGGGGGTGATGAACAGCTCGTCGTAAAAGGTTACGTCGACGCTAGTTTTGACACCGACAAGGATGATTCTAAATCTCAGACAGGATACATGTATATTTTGAATGGAGGAGCTGTGAGCTGGAGAAGCTACAAGCAAAGCGTGATCGCGGGATCTACAGTAGAAGCGGAATACATGGCTGCTGCAGAAGCGTCAAGTGAAGGAGTTTGGATCAGGAACTTCATCACTGAGCTTGGCGTGGTTCCAAGTGCATTGGACCCACTGGAGATATTGTGTGACAACACTGGCGCCATAGCACTCGCTAAGGAACCAAGATATCATCCAAAGACCAAGCATATCAACCGCAAGTTTCATATAATCCGAGATTATATAGCAGATGGAGATCTGAAGATTAGCAAAGTACATACAGATCTGAATGTCGCAAATCCATTGACTAAACCTCTTCCACGTGTAAAACATGATCAGCACCTCAGTGCCATGGGTGTGAGATTGTTGCCAGATGTAAACTAGATTATTGACTCTAGTGCAAGTGGGAGACTGTTGGAATTATGCCCTAGAGGCAATAATAAAGATGTTATTATTATAATTCTTATTCATGATAATGTTTATATTCCATGCTATAATTGTATTAAGCGGAAACTTTAATACTTGTGTCGTTTGTGAACAACACCATGTCCCTAGTACGCCTCTATGGACTAGATCATTGATTAATTATGGTTAAGGTTTCCTAACCATGGACATGAGTTGTTGATTAATAATGAGATTATATCATTGGGAGAATGATATGGTGGATAGACCCAAACTAAGCGAAGCAATTAGATCGTATCATCGTGTTCGTCTTTGTGAAGCTTTTCTTATGTCAAATATTGTATTCCTTAGACCATGAGATAATGCAACTCCCTAGTATCGGAAGAAAGCTTTGAGGTCATAAAATGTCATCCTATGAGAGGGTGATCATAAAGGTGTCTCTCAGGTGATCGGAAAGTATCTGTTGGGTTGTATGTATCGAGATGGGATTTGTCCCTCCCAAGTCGGAGAGATATACTTCAGGCCCACTCGGTAATCGATATCAACACCGCTTGCAAGCATGTGGTTAAGGAGTTAATCACAAAGTGATACCGGATTACGGAACGAGTAAAGTACTTGTTGTGAACGAGATTGAACTAGGTATGACGGTACCGACGATCGAATCTCGGGCAAGTAAAATATCGCGAGACGAAGGGAATATATATGGGATTGATTGAATCCTGGCAGCGTGGTTCATCCGATATGATCATCGATGAATGTGTGGGAGTCAATATGGGTTTCCAGACCCTACTGTTGATTATTGATAGAAGATCATGTCTGCATATTCTCGAACCCGCAGGGTCACACACTTAACATGTCTCGACGCTAGGATAGATTGGATAATTGGTTTATGAGTTTTTGTTCGGAGTCTCGGATGGGATCCGGGACATCACGAGAGGTTCCGGAGTGGTCCGGAGAATAAGATTCATATAAGGCAGTGCAGTTTTTGGAGTTCGGAATTGTTCTGGGTTAATCGGTATTATACCAAAAGCTTCTAGAACCTTCCGGAAGGGGACCAACGTGGTCCCACCTTCCGGGAGGGGGCATGGGCCTATGAGGGAGTGCCCTGGCCGCTTTGGGCCAGGGGCACAAGGCCCCATAGGGCCCAACCGGCCAGCTAGGGTAAAACCCTAACTAGACCTTCTAGAAGGAGGGGGTTTCCTTGCCCCCCACTCCTCCTCCTTGTGGCCGCCGGCCTTGGCTTGGGGGAGGGGCTAGGGCTGCCGCCCACCCCTCTATATAAAGAGGGTTGGGGGCGCACCAACCCCACACACCTTCCCCTCCAAAGCTAGTCGCCCTGCTGCCCTCCTCTCTCTCTCCCTCCCGACTGCGTCTGGCGAAGCCCTGCTGCAGAAAGTCTCCACCATATACACCACACCGTCGTGTTGTAGATCCAATCCGTCTCTCCACCATACTTGCTGGTTCGAGGAAGGAGGAGACGTCGAGGTGCTGCACGTGTGCATCTCACGGAGGCACCGCCACTTGTGGTGCTAGATCGGATCGGATCGCGAGGAGGAGAAGCGAGTACGACTACATCACCCACGTTCCGACGAACGTTCCGCTGTGCGAATCTTCAAGGGTATGAAGATCTAATCCAATCTCTCTTGTTGTTTGCATCTTCTAGATTAGATCTTGGCTTTCCCTCTGTTCGCATCCGTAGAAAATTTTGATTTACTATGCCGCGAAACCCTTCACACATATCACGGGAACGAGAAAAGAGTACTTATCAGTAAACGAGGTTGAACTAGGTATGCAGAGATACCAACGATCAAAACCTCGGATAAGTAAACTATCGTGAGACAAAGGGAAATTGGTATCGTATGTAAGTGGTTCATTCGATCGCAAAGTAATCGTAGAAATGTTTGGGAGCCCTATGAATTTCCAGATTCCTCTATTGGTTATTGTTCGGAGAAGTGTCTCGATTATGTTCGCATAATTCACGAACCGTAGGGAGACACACTTAAGGATTAGACGTTGTTGAGTAGTTATGGAATGATGAGTGAGAGACCGAATGTTGTTTGGAGTCTCGGATGGAATCCGGGATATCACGAGGAGATCCGGAATGGTCTGGAGAATAAGATTAATATAAGGAAAGTCCTGTTTCAGGGTTGGAGAATGGTTCCGGTGTTTTTATCGGGAATGTTCTAGAAGGTTCCGGAATGTCCGGCACTCCGGAGGGGAAGGGTGCATGAATGTGTCATAACAAGTTGGAATGATTGCATCATGTACTAGGTGTCATCGCTGAACAAAATAAAGGGTTTAATCAAATCCTAGTTTGAAAAGTCAAACGCCAATTTGAAAAGTCAAACGGCTATTTTGTGAGGTGGAGAGAGAGTAGGAAACCTACTTGGGGAGGAGTAACCTCCATCCACCGCCGGCCCACTTGGAGACCGAGTTGGGGAGGGACTCCCCTCCCCTTGGCGCGCCCCCTCCACCTATATAAGGAGCGGCAGGGCTGCCCCTCCAAGGAGACAACACCATGCCCCGCAAACCCTAAACCCACGAGATCTTGAGATCGGGAAGAGTACGACTACATCACCCACGAGAATCCGCTCTCGCTAAACACTTTGGAATCTTCGAGGGTGAGTTATTCCATCGACTCGTTGCTACAATCTAGTAGATAGATCTTGGCTTGTTTGTTTGTATGCGGTAGAATTTTTTTTGTTTTCCACCCTACACGTGTGACCGACTGCGGGAGCGCTGCCGGAACGCAGCTGACATGGTTATACCCTACGGGTACACAATGTTAGCCTACCTGGTCCAGCCCGACGGAAGGCCCACTCGACGACCTGCCAGGGTCCATGACGCCTATGACGTTTCGGCTGCTATGAAGCCCATATGGACACGGACTCTCAAGCGTACAAGACAAGGAAACCTGAAGACTAGAGTTTGAATACAACTTGTAACCTACTCGTATCGGTACCTGAGACCTAGCCTCCCCATATATAAAGGCTAGGAGGGTCCAAAGAGGAGGGGACGACGTACACAATAGACAGATCTACAGATCTAGGTCAACTCATACTTTCGCATACACACCTCCACGCCAGATTGCATTTGTGCACCAGAACCTTCTGGCCTTCAGTAATCAAGAGCGGATAAGCGAGTAGGGTTTTCCTCCAGGGGCTGAACACAGGTAAACCTTGTGTCCCCTTGTTGCTTGTTTGCTAACCGTTCCACGATCTCCAGCATCCCCATCTTCTCCAAAACCCAAGTCCATAACAATGGGCATTGATGAGATCAAACCTCGTCAATTGGCGCCGTCTATGGGAACTGAGGACGCTGATTGTGCGATCATGACGGTACCGTAATCTACGATCTACAAATCATCGGCGTATGAGAAACAGATTCGCTTCAAAGCTTCAATTCCATCATAATCGACAAAGCCATCATCAGTCGAATCGTCCGCGCCATTGTCTTCAGTTTCTACTGATCCGATCTAGACTTGTACGACGAGCTGCTACATCAGATCCGCCCATGAGGTCAGGAGTCATGGTGACGTTCCATCTGCCAATCATGTCGTGGCACACTGAAATTAGAGGAAGCTGCGACCAAGCGCAAGTCGCGACCTGCGATCTGGAATCTGACTCAACACGTAATGGTGCTTCACGCGTGCACCTGCAGAGGCGTCAGATCTTACTATCTATTATTATTCTGATGAATCAAAGAAGCAATGACGTGGATTGGAGAAACAAGGACGTAGGACGATGCAGCAGGTCTATGCATTGGATTTGCATAAGAGAACTTTCTCTCCACTACTACTTATTTATTATTATTATATTTTTCATGTCTGCTAATTATTTTACATATTTATATTTACGAGGTTAATTTTCCAAATTGCAATGTACAATCGACGGAACGGGAACCGTCGGCATTCGGACATATGCTTGACTCACCGTTATAGCCGCGTCGCGTGGACTCCGGATGACAAAGACCCGAAGATTCACCGCGTCGACTACTCGCTCACACACGACTCCGTCGATCTCGACCACATGTCTGTCCTGACTACTCCGTCGGCCGCATCGATCTTACGCCCGTGGGCTCCGCGAACTTCGTTGTGTGACCCGTTGTGGTATTCGACCCTGACGATCTCCTGTCGACCTTCTAGGATCTTCGATTGCAGCAAACTGATGCGACCATCGGCCTCGGCGACCCGCTGCCGCGTTGACTCCGGATCGCCGCAACGGCTCTCGGACGCCGCCTCGACCACACCAACTGCACGCTCGGGGGCTGCGCCCACTTGGCCACGCGACTCGCGACCATCGACCTGTTGCGGTTTTTGACTGCGACGTTCCTCTATGGTTTTCAGCTGCGGTGACCCTCTACATCTTTTCGGATGCGGCAACCCGATGTGATCTTCGATTGCGGCAACTGGCTGCATCGGCTTCAGCGACCACGACTCGGGGGCTCCTTCGACTCCCGCGACTATGACCCACAGGTCGTATTGGCTCTCGTGACCGTGATCTGCCAGTTGCGTTGGCTCCCGCGACCCGTTCACCTCATCGACAACATACAAAGATAAGTTCTCTACTCAAAGTAGATTTTATTTTTTACTTTAATCACACTCGAAACACTCAGGGGCTGCGCCCTCTTTGAGTAAACTAATGTGCCATCGGCTCCACGCACTCAAGCACCTCATACGCGATAGCCCGAGTAGCTGATTCTGCCTGATCGTCGAATCCTTGAACTCCGAGTGCCTCGGCAAGGTACTGAGACTAAGGGTAATCAGGCTAACGAAAATGCCTAGCATACAGTGCAACAGTGTCGACTCGATCGGCACCAGAATCTTACTATACAAGCTGATAGGCAAATATTTCTTACAAGATACAAATACTTCACAATTCTTTATATTTTCTGCAGCCTACAAGGTCGTCGACTGCCTCGTGCTATTCTATCGGGTCCTCTAATAGGAGCCGACAAAACAACCGGCTATGCCATAAACTCAAGACCTGAGTCGAGTCTCTCCTCGGATGGTTGCATCGCCCGAGCTACACTGACGCGACACTGACCACGCACCCGACAGAAGCAACGGCGTCGACTTCATTCGCAACGTCGAGTCATTCCAGGTAAAATGCCGCATCACTCCGCTACGTTGGCTCCTGGCTACTTATACGTGAGACGCTGACTCGATGCACTTCCGGGTCAGTGATTTCTCCTCGCATGAGTCTCCACTCGAGTCTGCGACTCGACTAGACACTCGGAGGCTACTACTATCAGGAACGCTGGTCGCGCACCCGATGTACTTCCGGGTCGGCGGTACGCCAGCGAGATTGTCGACTGCGTCTACAAGATACAAGACTCGAGTCTCTGCCCGAGTCTACGACTCCGCCAGACACTCGGGGGCTACTCCAAACTGGAGCGATGGTCGCGCACACAAAAGATCTTTGAGTGGCACGCCAATGAACTATACTTAGAGTCCTACGTTGAGTCTGCGACTCCACTACGGATTCGGGGGATACTCCCATAGGGAGGATGGATTCAAGCATCCGAAAAATTTGTGTCCTACGGACCTGAAGCCAAACAACGACAGAATTAAAGTCTCTGCTCGAGTCTGCGACTCGAACAGACACTCGGGGGCTACTCCCATAGGGAGTGCTGGTCGCACACCCTATGAATTCTTCGACTGCGATCCTTCGGATCAACATGCAAAATCTTTTTGACAACTCTGCCCCAATTAATGCTAAGTGAGCAACATCCTCCTTGGCCACCCGAAACACCTCCGCGGTGATAAAAAATCGGATGTTGTGTCTGCGACACAAAGATAAGACCTAAAGATATCATCTGATGGCCTGGCAAAGCACACGACTGCGCTCTGCTAGTGAGAATCCGTGAAAGCGTGGCGAAAATCGACGACGCGTTGGGTACATCATTTAAATTCATCGAATTCCACTCGTAAGTTCTCCGGCCGAGTCGAATTATGCCAAGATATGTTCCGGGTTCGAGTCGAGGACTCGAATCTGAAGAAGATCGTGTTGTTTTGTCCTAAGACGCTTAATCGACGATGCATCGGGAGAGTCAGCACACGCATCAACAATCCCTACACACTCAAATCATTTTCTAGACAAACGGAGATAGCTGCACCCGAAGGATTGAAGAGTTCTCAGCCGAATCTACGATTCGACTGAACACTCGGGGGCTACTGACATGGTTATACCCTATGGGTACACAATGTTAGCCTACCTGGTCCATCCCGACGGAAGTCCCACTCGACGACCTGCCAGGGTCCATGACGCCTATGACGTTTTGGCTGCTATGAAGCCCATATGGACACGGACTCTCAAGCGTACAAGACAAGGAAACCTGAAGACTAGAGTTTGAATACAACTTGTAACCTACTCGTATCGGTACCTGAGACCTAGCCTCCCCATATATAAAGGCTAGGAGGGTCCAACGAGGAGGGGACGACGTACACAATAGACAGATCTACAGATCTAGGTTAACTCATACTTTCGCATACACACCTCCACGCCAGATTGCATCTGCGCACCCCTGTAACCTTCGGTTCCGCCGTAATCAAGAGCAGACAAGCAGGAGTAGGGTTTTCCCTCCGGGGGGCTGAACCTGGGTAAACCTTGTGTCCCCGTGTTGCTTGTTTGCTAACCGTTCCATGATCTCTAGCATCCCCATCTTCTACAAAACCCAAGTCCATAACAATGGGCATTGATGAGATCAAACCTCGTCAGCAGCGCCGGAAGGATCGTCTACACGATCTTGAGATCGGCAAGAGTACGACTACATCACCCACGAGAATCCGCTCTCGTTAAACACTTTGGAATCTTCGAGGGTGAGTTATTCCATCGACTCGTTGCTACAATCTAGTAGATAGATCTTGGCTTGTTTGTTTGTATGCGGTAGAAAATTGTTGTTTTCCATGCTACGAACCCCTACACGTCAACCGTCCGCCTTACCCCACGTCTCTAAACACGCACTGTGAGGACCCCTCCATGGCATACTCGTCGGTAATACCACGACAGAGCCCACGTTCACTCCCTATATATAGTGGAGCATCGTAACCCATAAGGGTTAATTGTTAATCGGTTAGGTCATTCCACGTGTTGGAAACCCTAGCTCCATAGCAGTCATGCCGTCGTTTCGAACCTAGCGATTCACGGCCCTCCTCCTCAGACGTGTGGATACCAAAGAAGGTGTTGTACGATCGCACCGTGACGATCGGATTGTGAGGACTGCATCGCATTAAGCGACGCTTCATCAAGAATCCAATCGCGTCTAGTGGTAAACCTCATGGCCTTCTAACTCGGCTAGATCTTGGGATCACCACGTTATAGGGAAAAAGTTTTGTTTGATCTCTACGTGGCCCAACATCATGTCGCTCCTCAATCGTTGGTCTCCAAAGCCTTCCAGCAAGGATTCTACTGGCCGACCTCGAAGGCAGACGCCGACAAGCTGGTTGAGATGTGCTTAGGATGCCAGTTCTATGCCCGACAACCACATGTTCCAGCCGAAGAATTGCGAACAATACCAATAACTTGGACGTTTGCAGTATGGGGGCTAGATATGGTTGGTCCGTTGCAGACGACACCATGTGGGTTTACGCATCTGCTAGTAGCAGTTGATAAGTTCACCAAATGGATAGAAGTTAAACCCATTAGAAAGCTTGATGGGGCAACTGCCCTTAGGTTTGTCCGGGATCTAGTGGTGAGATTTGGTCTCCCACATAGCATCATCACCGACAACGACAACAACTTGTGTAATATCCCAGCATTTAGGAACCAACGAAGGGTAGATTTAGGAATCTGTGATATTGCATGCATTCGTCTGTAAAAATGTGGGTAAATTTTTTGCCAAATAAAAACCTAAAGTGATCAAAGTTTCTTTCATACTTTGAGATTAGGTATAGTCTTGGAGGATGATTGTTATAGACTTTGATATGATCTTTGTGGATTAGTGTGTTTTGGGAAATGAAATTTGAATTTGAATGTTGGATTCATAAAGTAAAAGGATTTAAAATAAGGTTTGAGTATTTTGATTTAGTTAAAAGGTGATAATTAGTAGCTTAAACTTTAAATAAAATAAATTAATCAATAAAATGAAAACTTATTCCATAATTTTATTCAATAAATAAGTTACACAAATGTAACTTATGAAAATATTCAACAATCTTTGCAATACTAATTAAATAAAAGAATAATATTTATATATTGAGTAATAGTACAATCTTTATTACAAAAGACTAAAATAAAGATTACAAAAGAATAAGAGAAATATTACAAGTAAATATCTATAAAGTAAAAATAAAACCTAATCTAAGTCTTGATCTCCAAGTCTGGTACCTGCAAAACAAACATAAACAAAAAGAAAGAAAGTTAAGGTTAAAAATGTTTTACTCTTAGAGTTGACAGTGAAGTGCACTGTTCAAAGTTCATCATTGAGTAATCTTTTAAAGGGGCAAATTTCACCAATATGAAAGAACCGAATCTTTCATAATTTAAGCCAGAAGTCAAATAACTCCAAACAGCAAGGAGGGGCAAATTTCACCAAGACAAGTAAGTGTAACCAGATAAAAGTAACTTCCATATCCAGAGCATATCTACAGATGTGCACACATGCAAAGACACACACTAACTGCATGGTGTGTGTCAAGACAGAAACATATCCACACACACACAAAACTATCAGCACAGCCATGGGAGGCATCCCCACACCATTTCCCTGTTCTTACACACCAAGAACATACTCAGCTTAGCACAGCCAAACCAGATCACACCAACCAAAACCTGGATCATATCACCAAGATGGTAAAATAAGGAGGGGGTATATCAGGTGGAGAGCAAGGACAAGATCAAGCCACCAGGACCAGGAGGTGGAGAGATAGATCAAGGAAGTCTAGGAGTTGGAAGTATCAGGAAAAGCACCAGATCAAGCTAGCCACAAGATCAACAACTTGCAACAACAACACCCAAGTGTGGTGAGCATCATAAAGCATCCACATATTCTGTTCATCTTATTCAAATAGAAAAGCATGTGTTGTTTTACAAATTAAACCTCTCAGTTATCACCCAAGTGGGGTGAACCTATCATAGAGGAAATTTGAAATATAAGGCCAGTAGTAAACTCTACCAAATCCACCAGGATCTCAGACCAGCATCATAGATCCTGGTGATCATCAACAACTCCTATATATTCCAAAAGGTTCTCAAATAGCTTACAAAATTTGGGCACATATCCTAATGGAGTAGCACCACAGCTTTCATAAACTATATGCACCAAAATTAAGCTATAAGCAAACAAATCATTTTAGCCAACCAGGATCCAAGATCCAGTGAACAACCTTGATACTTAAGCAGATCTATGAGGGACAGTAGGATAGGAATTTAATTCCTAAGCCTCAGACCAGCATCATAGGCATTGATCTTTAAAAGAAAGAAGCTTACAATTTATCTTTAGCAGATATTCAATCTTAAACACTGACCATAGTAAAGCCCAGCAGTAGAAACATCACTTGTGTGCCATTTTAAAATGGTGTCACAAGAACAAACTCAAAAACCAAGCCAAACAATTACTTAGCTTTTCATAAATAAACCAGCAAGCCAATAACTATCATTTTCCTGGAAACAATAACCAGGAATCATGATCAAGTTTATATGTACAGAGTAGTACTGGAAGAAACTAATTAAACTCAACCTACATATGAATCCATAAGCCAACATTTATTGGCGCATTGAATCACCACTGATAGTGCTACCATCAGTACTAGAGTACTGATAGTAGAGAGACACACTAAGAATCAACCTAACCAACCAGGTTTCACAGTTACACCATCAGCTTAACCAAGCTTTATCACCAATTAGAGGCAACACTACTTAAACACTAGCATCAGATCAACAATAGCATCAGATAATCAAAACATGACCGAAAGCACTGAAGTACAGTGAGCACAATATTCATTAGGCATCATTACCAGATCAAATCATCATCTTGCAAGCATAAAGATGAATGAATCCTAGAACCAGGGAAGAACCCTAGAACCAAGATGAACCCTAATGAGGAATAGACACTAGTTACACACATATGAACTCAGAGGAGGTAGATACACGGGCGATAATCCAAGGACCAACTCATCTGTGGTCCTCGTTGTAGATTAGAAGAGGAAGCATAGGGTCGTCGACGAACACAGTGGCACGGGGAGCACCCCCAAGGGGGCGCTGCGACCCACACCATGCTGAGGCGGCGACAATAGCCACGCCTGAGGAGCAGAACATCACCACGTCACACAGCAGCAACGGCGGCGACAGCACCAGCGCCACCCCAAACCTAGGGTTCGGGACGGAGCTAGTCTGGCCACGGGGAAGCTCCAAGTCCAAATCAAATTGGTCGGGAAGGTGGAGCATGGTCGATAACCTCGCCCTGCATCATGACAGTGGCCAGGGAGGACCATGGTGGCGGCGCCATCGACCACGGGGTCGAAGAGGAGAAGGGAGATGAGAACGAAAGGGTGACAGGGGAGTGTGGACTGGACTGGGCCAAAACCTCTTCGGGGTGTGGTTTTGGTTCTGTCCTATTGGGCCACCAAGGCCCAATAAATCAACACAAGCAGCCCATTTACCAAAAGACAGATTTTAATAAATAAGAAAAGATTAAAATACCCCTGAACTTAAATAAATACTAGAGAATAAAATAAAAATCCAAAAATTATAAATAAAATATTTTTGGATTCACAATACTCCAATCTATATAAGTAATTATGAAATAGAATTTTAGGCATATAATTTTAATTAAGAATTTTGTATATATTTAATCCTTATGGAATTTTACAAAATTATTGAAGGATGATAAAAATAAATAAAAATCACTTTCATTATATATTAATATTGTAGTATTTTAGAAAAATACTAAAAAATATTTAATATAATTTTTTGGTATTTAATGATAATTCTTAAAGGAATTATTAAGTAAATAAAATGCAAATAAAATGAAATAAAATAAAAGAATACAATATTCAATAAATATTAAAATTAATATTTACAAATTCTTTATTATTAAAAGAAATTTTATAACTTAAATAATGGGGAAGAATACACACAAAGTTAAATAATGCATTACATTACTTTGCATAATCATTTTGCTTCTTTAAATATTGTCCTTACCGGGCGATACTGATGGTTTTGTAGACATAGAAGCTCAAGGTCCACTGCAAGCATCCGACTTCACTACCTTGCAATAGCAAGGCAAGTTCATCACTTTCTCATGTCCTTTGAAGAGTCTTTATTAAAGTATTTGCAAATTGTGTGTTATCATCTATATTATAGAAAAAGAAAATATTATTTTCTCAAGGTAATAAATCTTAGATATCATCCTAAGTGATGATATGATGGAGCAATAGAACTTAGGTTTCTAATTGCAATAATAATAAACAATTAGGGATTAATAACTCATGACATAAGTGATTCTAGTGTCGTATATTACGCGTTAACCATGAGATTTGGAATGGGACAAAGAAGTCAGTTGTATCCTTTTCCTCTTGTATGGAAGCAAGACGACCTTAACGTGACGTTATGATTCCTTGTGCGGATCCAACATATGGGTGGGCACCCTTACGCCTCACACTTTTGGTGTCTAGATTATCCATGAATGGTGTTTAGGGACATAGTCTATGTAAATGGTACTATTCTGGACATCACCAGGTCATAGAGTCTTCGGGAACTCATCAGGGTTTTAGCCTACCCGGAAGGGGGCTTAACGGAGGTGAGCCGACCCCGAAGGATTGTGTAGACATATGAGGTCGCGGAGAGGGCAGTGATTGGCTTGGACCAACTACTGGCCCCACATCATGGAATTGTGGACGAGAAAGTACGCCCGGTTGTGCAACAAGGAGTTGATATCTCATGGGAAAAGTAACACACCTCTGCAGAGTATAAGAATTGTAACTTGTTACTCACTATTCTGGGAAGGAGATACGAACATGGCAGGAAAGGAACTCCATGAAAGTTCTGGTCAACCTGTGAAGGCTGATGGTCATAGATTTTCATAATAAAAATCAATCTTTGAAGAAAGATTTACAAAAAATGCATAGTGCCAAAGACTGATAGTCTGAGGTGGTAGATAGAGCATCAAACTTCCTACCTTGCATATAATGAATTTGCTGGGTAACACTGTTACTCATCCTTTCCTATGAAACCTTGCTTAGACTCTGAGAATCCCGAAGATACTCCAATGTATGCATCTGAGAGCCAAGAGGAGGTCTTCTATGAAGATCCCAACCTATATGGAGCCGTAGAAGGGGAGGACTACGATCTCGTTTACGGAGGAGAGTTCCAAGAGTCTGAATAATTACTATAGTTCTAGTAGCCACTTGAGCCGAGCAACATGAACAATATATAGCAATAAGTTGTTGAGATCAATTTGGAGTTTAAGTTATAAATTTGAAACTTCTGCTGAAACACTTATATTTTGGTTTGTAAGTTGAATCTTTTGGAAGTCTTGAACTTCCGGTATTGTAATAATAATAACGTGTGTATGTTTGTAATATGGACCCACAATGTTTCTGTTGTACCACTCTGAGAGATGTGATATTTACGGAACGGAGTTCTGTGGATGTCATGTCAATGACTATAGTGTACTACACATGTAGTGGTGTGCTGGGTCACCGTAACTTGTCATTCAGAGAAGTGGAAGCTTATTGTTGGGAGAAGGGCATCCGACTTCACCTTGCATCTGTGGCACATCCACAATCCAATGGTCAGGTTGAGCGAGCCAATGGGTTAATTCTGCAGGGAATCAAGCCACGTCTGGAAGCACCATTGCATAGAGCAGCTGGAGCCTGGGTGGAGGAATTACCATCTGTGCTGTGGAGTTTACGAACTACACCCAACAGATCTACCGGCTAAATCCCTTACTTCATGGTATATGGAGCAGAAGCCATCCCGCCTTCCGACATCCTTCTGTTGGAATTATGCCCTAGAGGCAATAATAAAGATGTTATTATTATAATTCTTGTTCATGATAATGTTTATATTCCATGCTAGAATTGTATTAAGCGGAAACTTTAATACTTGTGTGGTCTGTGAACAACACCGTGTCCCTAGTACGCCTCTATGGACTAGCTCATTGATTAATGATGGTTAAGGTTTCCTAACCATAGACATGAGTTGTCAATTGATAATGAGATCATATCATTGGGAGAATGATATGGTGGACAGACCCAAACTAAGCGAAGCAATTAGATCGTGTCATCGTGTTCGTCTTTGCGAAGCTTTTCTTATGTCAAATATTGTATTCCTTAGACCATGAGATAATACAACTCCTGCATATCGGAAGAAAGCTTTGAGGTCATCAAAAGTCATCCTATGAGAGGGTGATCATAAAGGTGTCTCTCGGTGATCGGAAAGTATTTGTTGGGTTGCATGTATCGAGATGGGATTTGTCCCTCCAAGTCGAGAGATATACTTGGGCCCACTCGTAATCGATATCAACACCGCTTGCAAGCATGTGGTTAAGGAGTTAATCACAAAGTGATATCGGATTACGGAATGAGTAAAGTACTTGCCGTGGAACGAGATTGAACTAGGTATGATGCATCGACGATCGAATCTCGAGCGAGTAAAATATCGCGAGACAAAGGGAATATATATATGGGATTGATTGAATCTGCATCGTGGTTCATCCGATATGATCATCGATGAATGTGTGGAGTAAATATGGGTTTCGTAACCCGCCGTTGATTATTGATAGAAGATCATGTCGCATATTCTCGAACTCAGGTCACACACTTAACGTGTCTCACGCTAGGATAGATTGGATAATTGTTTTATGAGTTTTTGTTCGAGTCTCGGATGGGATCCGGACATCACGAGAGGTTTCCGAGTGGTCGAGAATAAGATTCAGATAAGGCAAGGCAGTTTTTGGAGTTGAATTGTTCCGGTTAATCGGTATTGTACGGAAGCTTCTAGAACCTTCCTAAGGGGACCAACGTGGCCCCACCTTCCGGAGGGGGCATGGGCCTATGAGGGAGTGCCACGGCTGCATTGGGCAGGGGCACAAGGCCCCATAGGGCCCGGCCGAGAGAGGTTTAAACTCTAGATAGCTTCTAGAAGGGGGTTCCTTGCCCCACTCTTCCTCCTTGGGGCCGGCCTTGGCTTGGGAGGGCTGGCTGCGCCCACCCCTCTATATATAGAGGGCTGGGGGCGCACCAACCCCCTACACCTTCCCCTCCAACCCTAGCTGCCCTGCTGCCCTCCTCTCTCCCTCCCGACTGTTTGTAGGCGAAGCCCTGCTTAAGAACAATGGGTCTAACTTCACCAATTGGTTCTGCAATGTGAGAATCATTCTCTCTGGCGGTCAAAAGGACTATGTCCTTGGGAAAGCGTTAGGTGACCCCCTGCAATCGCTACCGTGATGAGAAAGCTGTCTATCAGTCACGCAAAGATGATTATGGTGTGATTAAGAGCACCATGTTGTTTGCTATGGAACCGGAACTTCAAAATCGTTTTGAAGACTATCCCGGCCCTTTGAGATTCTCAAGAGCTGAAAACCATGTTTTACTCAGCCCGCTCGAGAGATATGAGATCTCTGAGAAGTTCTTTAACTGCAAGATGGAGGAAGGGAGTTCCGTTAGTGAGCACGCCATTAAGATGACGGGCTACACTCAACGGATTGAGCAACTGGAATGCACGATTCCAGAGGAGCTCAATATTGATGTGGTTCTGCAATCACTCCTCCAGCTACAAAAGTTTTGTAGTGAATCATAATCGATTGGTTCCATCGATACGATCACCGAGCTCTTCGCAAAGTCAAGGCTGGAGGTGGACATCAAGAAGGATAATCATGTGTTGATGGTCAACAAGCCCTCCTTTAAGAAAGGTAAGGAGCAAAGAAGCCCTTCAAGAAAGGCGGCAAGCGTTGCTCGCCGAGAAGAAGCTCAAGTCCGGTCCTAAGCCGGACATCGAGTGCTTCTATTGCAAGGACAAGGGTCATCGAAGCGCAATCCCAAATTACTTAGCGGACAAGAAGGCTGGCACCATCAAAGGTATATTTGATATACATGTTATTGATGTTTTCCTTACTAGCCCTCGTTCTAGTGCCTGGGTATTTGATACTGGTTCAGTTGCTAATATTTGTAACTCGAAACAGGAGCTACAGAATAGATGGCGGCTTGCGAGGGATGAGGTGACGATGCGTGTTGGCAACAGATCAAGAGTTGATGTGATGGTCGTCGGAACACTCTCCTTAGTTTTACCTTCGGGATTAGTTTTAAACATTAATAAATGTTATTATGTGCCTGCGTTGAGTATGAACATTATTTCTGGATCGTGTTTATTGCAAGACGGTTATTCATTTAATCGGAGAATAGTGGTTGTTCTATTTATATGAGTAACATCTTTTATGGTCATGCACCTCTTGTGAATGGTTTATTTCTTCTAAATCTCGAAAGGGATGAAACACACATCCATAACATTGAGGCTAAGAGATGCAAAGTAGATAGTGATAATACTACTTATTTGTGGCACTGTCGTCTAGGTCATATTGGTGTAAAGCGCATGAAGAAACTCCATTCTGATGGACTTTTGGAGTCTCTTGATTTTGAATCATTTGACACATGCGAACCATGCCTCATGGGCAAGATGATCAAAACACCGTTCTCCCAGATGATGGAGCGAGCAACGGACTTGTTGGAAATCATACATACCGATGTATGCGGACCGATGAGTGTTTCGACACGCGGTGGATATCGCTATTTTCTCACTTTTACCGATGACTTAAGTAGATATGGGTATATCTATTTAATGAAACATAAATCTGAAACATTTGAAAAGTTCAAGGAATTTCAGAATGAAGTGGAGAACCATCGTAACAGAAAGATCAAGTTTCTACGATCCGATCGTGGGGGCGAGTATTTAAGTTATGATTTTCTCACGCATCTTAAAGCAAGCGGAATTGTTTCGCAACTCACGCCACCCGGAACAACACAGCGCAATGGTGTGTCTGAACGCCGGAATCGAACTTTATTAGATATGGTCCAATCAATGATGTCTCTTACTGATTTGCCGTTATCATTTTGGGGTTATGCATTAGAAACCGCTGCATTCACTTTAAATAGGGCTCCATCCAAATCCGTTGAGACGACACCGTATGAACTATGGTTTGGTGCTAAACCTAAGTTGTCGTTTCTTAAAGTTTGGGGATGCGAAGCTTACGTCAATAAGTTGATGCCGGACAAGCTCGAACCCAAAGCGGAGAAATGCGTCTTCATAGGATACCCTAAGGAAACTATTGGGTATACCTTCTATCACGTAACGTAGGCAAAGTGTTTGTCATGAAGAACGGTTCCTTTCTTGAGAAGGAGTTTCTCTCGAAAGAAGTGAGTGTGAGGAAAGTAGAGCTAGACGAGGTTATTGAACCTTCTCTTGAATTGAGAGTAGCACAAGACCTGAAATTTTTTCAAAGGTCCGCACTCAACAATAGAGGAAGCTAATGACAAGGATCATGAAGCTTGGACGATGTCATTCCGAACGTCGCAGGTCGACAAGGTCACGTACCCTCCCGAGTGGTAATAAGAACCCCTGTTTGACTGTCTTGTTAGTAGCGCACGGTGAACCTACGAACTATGAGGAAGCCGATGATGAGCCCAGACTCGAGAAATGGCTAGAAGCCATGAACCGAATTGGGATCCATGAGGAAAACCAAGTATGGACTTTGGTGGACCTCCTAGCGACAGAAGGCCGTTGAGTGCAAATGGATCTTCAAGAAGAAAACGGACGCGGATGGTAATGTTACCGTCTATAAAGCACGGCTTGTCGCGAAAGGTTTTCGACAAGTTCAAGGTGTTGACTACGATGAGACTTTCTCTCCCATAGCGATGTTTAAGTCCATTTGGATTTTATTAGCAATTGTTGCGTTTCGTGATTATGAAATATGACAGATGGATGTCAAGACTGCTTTCCTCAATGTCAACATTGATGAAGAGTTGTATATGATGCAACCCGAAGGTTTGGTCGATCCTAAGGATGCTGATAAAGTATGCAAACTTTAGCGTTCCATTTATGGACTGAAGCAAGCATCTCGGAGTTGGAACCTTCGTTTTGATCAAGTGATCAAGAGCTTTGGATTTGTTCCAAATTGCTACGAAGCTTGCATCTACAAGAAAGTGAGTGGGAGCTCGGTGACGTTTCTGGTACTATATGTGGATGACATATTGATTATTGGAAATGACATCAACATGCTTAACGATGTGAAGAGTTATTTGAACAAGTGTTTTTCAATGAAAGGCCTAGGTGAAGCTGCTTATATATTGGGCATCAAAATCTATAGAGATAGACAAAGACGCCTGATAGCTTTAAGCCAGAGTACATACCTAGACAAAGTTCTGAAAAGGTTCAGAATGGATAAGGCAAAGAAAGGTTCGGTGCCTATGTTGTCAGGTAAGATATTGAGCAAGGCTCGGTGTACAACTACGGTAAATGATAGGGAAGCTATGAGCAAAGTGCCTTATGCCTCGGCCATAGGTTCCATCATGTATGCCATGCTGTGTACTAGACCGGATGTGTCCAATGCTCTTAGTTTGACGAGCAGATATCAAAGTGATCCAGGAGTGGAACACTGGACAACCGTAAAGAACATCCTAAAGTACCTAAATAGGACTAAAGAAATGTTCTTAGTCTCTGGGTGTGATGACCAGCTTGTCGTGAAAGGTTACGTCGACGCTAGTTTCGACACCGACAAGGATGATTCCAAATATCAGACAGGATACGTTTATATTTTGAATGGAGGAGCTGTGAGCTGGAGAAGCTGCAAGCAAAGCGTGATCGCGGGATCTATGAGAAGCGAATACATGGCTGCAGGAAGCCAAGTGAAGGAGTTTGGATGAAACTTCATCATCGAGCTTGGCGTGGTTCCAAGTGCATTGGACCCACCGGAGATATTGTGACAACACCGCGCCATAGCACTCGCTAAGGAACCAAGATATCATCCAAAGACCAAGCATATCAACCGCAAGTTTCATATAATCCGAGATTATATAGCAGATGGAGATCTGAAGATTAGCAAAGTACATACATATCTGAATGTCGCAGATCCATTGACTAAACCTATTCCACGTGTAAAACATGATCAACACCTCAGTGCCATGGGTGTGAGATTGTTGCCAGATGTAAACTAGATTATTGACTCTAGTGCAAGTGGGAGACTGTTGGAATTATGCCCTAGAGGCAATAATAAAGATGTTATTATTATAATTCTTGTTCATGATAATGTTTATATTCCATGCTAGAATTGGATTAAGCGGAAACTTTAATACTTGTGTGGTCTGTGAACAACACCGTGTCCCTAGTACGCCTATATGGACTAGCTCATTGATTAATGATGGTTAAGGTTTCCTAACCATAGACATGAGTTGTCAGTTGATAATGAGATCATATCATTGGGAGAATGATATGGTGGACAGACCCAAACTAAGCAAAGCAATTAGATCGTGTCATCGTGTTCGTCTTTAAAGCTTTTCTTATGTCAAATATTGTATTCCTTAGACCATGAGATAATACAACTCCCTAGTATCGGAAGAAAGCTTTGAGTTCATCAAACGTCATCCTATGAGAGGGTGATCATAAAGGTGTCTCTCAGGTGATCGGAAAGTATCTGTTGGGTTGTGTGTATCGAGATGGGATTTGTCCCTCCCAAGTCAGAGAGATATACTTCGGGCCCACTCGGTAATCGATATCAACACCGCTTGCAAGCATGTGGTTAAGGAGTTAATCACAAAGTGATATCGGATTACAGAACGAGTAAAGTACTTGCTGTGAACGAGATTGAACTAGGTATGACTGCATCGACGATCGAATCTCGCAAGTAAAATATCGCAGAGAAGGGAATATATATGGGATTGATTGAATCGCATCGTGGTTCATCCAATATGATCATCGATGAATGTGTGGAGTCAATATGGGTTTCTGCACACTGTTGATTATTGATAGAAGATCATGTCTGCATATTCTCGAACCCGCAGGGTCACACACTTAACGTGTCTCGACGCTAGGATAGATCGGATAATTGGTTTATGAGTTTTTGTTCGGAGTCTCGGATGGGATCCGGGACATCACGAGAGGTTCCGGAGTGGTCCGGAGAATAAGATTCGTATAAGGCAATGCGGTTTTTGGAGTTCGGAATTGTTCCGGGTTAATCGGTATTGTACCGGAAGCTTCTAGAACCTTCCAGAAGGGGACCAACGTGGCCCCAACTTCCGTGAGGGGGCATGGGCCTATGAGGGAGTGCCTCGCGTGGGCCAGGGGCACAAGGCCCCATAGGGCCCAGTATGCCGAGAGAGGTTTAAACTCTAGATAGCTTCTGGGGGTTTCCTTGCCCCCACTCTTCCTCCTTGGGGCCCGGCCTTGGCTTGGGAAGGGTTAGGCTGCGCCCACCCTCTATATATAGAGGGCTGCGCACCAACCCCACACCTTCCCTCCAACCCTAGCTGCCTGCTGCTACTCTCTCCCTCCCGATCGCTTGTAGGCGAAGCCTGCCGAAATTCTCCACCATATACACCACGCCATCGTGTTGTAGATCCAATCCGCTCTCCACCATACTTGCTGGTCCGAGGAAGGAGGAGACGCCGAGGTGCTGCACGTGTGCATCTCTCGAGGCACCGCCACTTGTGGTGCTAGATCGGATCGGATCGCGAGGAGGAGAAGCATGCGACTACATCACCCACGCTCGACGATTAACGTTCACTGCATGAATCTTCAAGGGTATGAAGATCTAATCCAATCTCTCTCGTTGTTTGCATCTCCTAGATTAGATCTTGGCTTTCCCTCTGTTCGCATCCGTAGAAAATTTTGATTTACTAGCCGCGAAACCCTTCACCTTCATGATTCACCAAGAGTTGCTGCCTACGACGAAGATGACGTTGAAGAATCTAGACACCTAGATGTAGACCTTCTCGAGGAGGAGCATGTTTTGGCATGCCAAAGATCCACCATCTACCAGCAGAAGCTACACAGCTACCATAGTCGCCGTGTTCAGCATCGCTCATTTAAAGAGGGGGTCTGGTGCTCCGACTTAAGCAGAAGAAGTCACACAAATTGTCCCCGCCATGGGAAGGACCGTTCATCATAAGCAAAACACTACTCAATGGGTCTTACTACCTCGTTGACAATCGTGAACTTGAGGATAGACCTAACAAGGATCATAAACGTAAGCGACGTGACCCGGACGATGACTACCCGGAGCTTGATCGGCCATGGAACATAGCACAGCTATGTCCTTTCTACACTTAGCATTTCTCTCTCTTGTGTATCTCTTATATGATCAATGAAATAAAGCTCTCTGATTCACTCATATGTCTGAGTCTTTTACCTCCTTTAGTGTTCATTTTTGGATCATATAAAACGTTTATGCACAAGTTTTGCATTTGCACTTGTGAAAATTCCTCCTACGGGCCTTAGCTTAAGTTTTCTGGTCTACATGTTCTTTGATGTTCTTATGTGGATTCTAGAGTAGTGACTTTCGGCACTTGCTATCGGAGATATTGTGCTTAGGTTTTTGACGTTGCCATTGGGCATCATCACTTGAGTGCATGGTTCCGACAACGAGTCTTCCGACTCACGAAAGGTCAAGCATAAAAACCAGAGTAATGGATAAGCCAACACTTGCTTAAAAATATATACATGCTGGAACCAGCTCTTGAGTAGCAGGAAATAACACCCATTGTTTTTCGCCTTAAGTTAAGAAGTAGTTTTTTCCGCATACATCACTCTAGAGGAAACAAATATTACATATTGTTTTTTCATTCCTCTAGCGTAGGAGACTTGGAAGAAGCGTCATCGGCGGTAGGAGAGCCATCCTCTTGGAAGTCGGTGGTCTTGAGGGACTCGGAGGAGCTTTGGTCATCGCCGTCAATAATCTCGAGCGGCACGAAGACGTTGTGGTCGACCAACTTGACAACCCTTGTGTCATAGCCCGCGAGCGATGCCCAGATAGCCTTATGGTCAATCTTCTGGTCGCCATCGTCTACGTCGGGAAGACCTGAGGTTACTATGTTGATGTCGTCATCTTCATAGTGCGCCTTGACCATCGATAGTGCCATCCTTGCACCAGCCCGTGTACATGAAGCTTTCCAGCTCACGATAGCGCCATCCTTGGCTATCTCCATGCATTCCTTTGACAGAGGAGGCGACTGGGTTAATCCAGTAGGAGCTGCAATTCCGAGAAGGGAGCACATGAGTTCAATATCACAAAAGTTCAAAGTATCTAACTTACAGAAGTACAAGACGGAGAATCACTTACCAAAGATGCTAGTCTCAGCCTGCTAGAGTGTATCCGCCATCGAATCCCATTCTTGTCGGAGGATCGTGTATGCTTCAAGATTGCGTTGATTCTGCTCATCGACAGCTTTCTTTTGCTCTTTGTGCATTGCAATCTCCTCCTTCAAGCGGTTGATTTTGGTGTTGGCGGACTCCTGCAGGGCCTTCATGGAGTCCTCGTGCATCTTCAGAGTATCAGTCCTCTCCTGCTTAAGGATCTTGTTTTTGCTATCCAACAACTCAATATGCTTGGATTGCTCAACAATATCCTTGGCCTTGGCAATGGATTCTGCAAGTCGGAGAAATGACAATACACAGTGAGTAGTCGGAGAGTGATGGCACAAGACCAAGTTGGAGTACAAAAACGAAAGGAAAAACAGACTCTTGCTCTTGGTGATTTGATCCTTCAAGAAGACAATTTTACCCTCTTCATCTTCCAATTCCGCACGCATCTTCTGGAACTTGTCATTGGCGACGCCTCTCCGAGCATTCTCATTCTGTGGAAAGAAGATTTAAAGTTGTTTAGTCTACTGGGAGCATATAGCAGGATATCTATCCACCTAGAGGCTTGGGGGGCTACAATGAGAGTTTTAAACTTGGCAATATGCTTTAGTCTTTCTTTAAGCGTCTAGTCGGAACTAATTCAGTTTTCAACTAGAAGCTTGGGGCTACAGTATAATTTTTTTTAACTCGGTCATATGCTTAGTCTTTCTTTAAGCATCTAGTCAGAACTAATTCAGTTTTAAACTAGAATCTTGGGGGCTACAGTATCAAAATTTACAAACACTATGTATGCAACTCTAAATGTATCTAGTCAGAATAACTCATTCAAACTACATACTTGGGGGCTACAGTGAGAAGTTTTCTACCTTAGTCGTTCTTGGAGCATCCAGATGCAAATACCTATGGTTTTCCATCTAAAAGCTCGGGGGCTACAGAGGGTACTACTTATGAAAAGCAAAAGGCAAGCAAAAACTTACAAGTGCGATTATCTTAAGATTGGTGGCGCTCCCGGCAAATATCTTGCTGAAGGAAAGGCTATTTACTTGCAGGATATCAACTTGCCTGAGGAGCTCCTCAGAGTGTTAAATGAGATGGTAATGGCTAGACGAAAGAACTAGAGTATATGTCATACACGGAAAATAAACAGGTACATCTGGGCACTTGCCCTCCTCGAACATGTCGTAGGTGATGGTGAAGCCATGCTTCCTGTCCTTCACCTTGACGATGTCCTTGAGGCGGAGCTTGACGGAGTCACTCGAGAAATTGTCCTCGGAGATGTGGAGGCTATCCTTCCTCTCCTTAGAGTACTCGTGCATCAGCTTGGAGTGGTGCTGCAGAGGCTGGATCCGCATGACGAACCAGCACATGGCTAGGTCAAATCCGGTTAGACCCATCTCCACGAACCACTCTATCCGCCTTATGGTGCGGGAGGCATCGTTGTCAGAGGAAAATGTGGCCTGGGATCTCCATGTCGGGGCTTTGGCAGCGACTCCATCGACAAAGTCCGGATACGTTGCTTCTCGGCCAGCCAGAGGGATGTCTGGGTCGTACATAGGAATATAATCTCTAGCCATAGAACCTATTTCTGTAGTGTATTGCGATAGTAGCAATGCCAGACCATTAGTTAAGATACTAGTCTTAACATTATGATAGTTTTTGAGTTATTTATTTCTGATTCTTCTTTGTAAGAAGTTTCTTTCTCTCTCTTTAACCTAGAGTGTTATCTGGATCTTGTGTAAAGAGTTGAGTTATAACCTATAGTCATGTCTTGGACCTGCTATGTTTCTGTTGTACCACTCTGAGGGATGTAATACTTGTGAACGGTGTTTCATTGGTGTTATTTCAACGACTATAGTGTACTACATCATGCAGTGGTATGCTGGGTCACCGCAGCGGGAGAGCCCGCCATCAACCTGAACCGCACTCCAATCATCGCGAACGCAACCCCAGAGGCATTGATGAAGCGACGGACCATCTCTGCCGCAAACATGCCGACGCCAGTCAACCTGCTCGTCCGAATGCGCGCCGAGCCGCCGGCCGCCGCCGACACAGTATGATTGCCATATTTCTTCGCCATTGCTAGTGCCCTGTTGGCACCGCTTTATGATGGCCAATTGGCATGCAGGATTTCGTGGGAAACGACGGCGAGGATGTTATGAACGGCATGATCAACGAGGGTGGCCAGGGCTATGCCGACAGCGGCGAGGCCGAGACGGAGACGCAACAAGATACCCATCATGATGCATGCAACATTGCGGACGAGGCATTGTTCGGGAATGATGGAAACGATGGGACTTCCATGGGAGAGGGCATCACGGCCGCGTCGTTGGCCGCTTCACTTGCGGCCTCAATTGTCGATGGCAAGAAGGTGAGCCAACAAACCGGGGGCTACACCCCCGCCGAGGACAAGCTCCTATGCAAGGTATGGCTAGAGATTTCACAAGATCCACTATGCGGCTCCGAGCAAAAGGGTTTTGCCTATTGGAAGAAGGTGGGCAGGTTCTTCCATGAGCATAGGAAATTTGGGAAGGACATCTTTCTTAGCGATCGAAATGATCTCTCCCTCTCCAAGCGTTGGGGCACCAGCCATGCCGTGTGTAGCAAGTTCCAAGGCTCATACGATATGGTGACGAAAAGGAAAATAAGTGGCTTGCAGTCGCTTGACATGGTAAAACCTCTTCCCCTCTTTGTCGATGTCTTGCATTTGCATTTGCCGGTTGAGCCATTGTTGGCATGCATGTGTGTAGATCATGAAAGCAATGGAGCATTTCAAGACGATGAGCGATAACAAGGCTTTTTGTTGAGCCATTGTTGGGCGTTGCTCAAGGACACCAAAAAATGGGAGACTAGCTTTGCCCTTTGGAGAGAAACAAACAAGAAGAGAGGCAAGGCCAGTGCTTCGGCGGGCGGTGTCGTTGACCTAGACGCCGACAATGACGAAGGCTTCGTCCCATCTACAAGCGACGGGACTGCCGACCGTGCCCGCCGCCCTGGTGGCCACAAGGCCGACCTCGCCCGCCAGGCTGGTTCCTTGGCGTTCCAGGAGACCTTGAAGCATATCCTAGAGAAGAAGGAAGATGCCATCGCCGAGAGGGAGGAGAGGCGGCGCAAAGAGAAAGAGGCTGCCGCCAAGGCCTTAGTGGAGCTACAGACAAGGTCCATTGAGGCAAAGGATGCCAACGCCAAGGCCAGGCTGATGGAGATCGAGGCCGAAGCCAATGCCAAGGAGGCCGAGGCGAGGTCTAGGGTGCTAGAGGTCGAAGCCAAAGCCAAGGAGGCCGAAGCCAAGACCAAGGAGGCCGAAGCCAAAGCCAAGGAGGCCGAAGCCAAGACCAAGGAGGCCGAAGCCAAGATCATGGCCAAGGAGAACGCCATCATGTTCACCGACCTGAATAGCATCGCCGATTCCGATCGCAGAAGAGGCAACAGGCCATCAGAGCTCGCGATGCCTGAAGGGCAATGCCGACGGCAGTTGCAACTTTCTAGGCAGAGAAGCTGCCATCTTTTGGACATTGTGTATGATATTGTTCCCATTTGCATATTTTATATTCAGTGGCCACTTGTTGGCGATGTCCAAAGGACGATGGCGCACGTATGCCATGTTAGTTGACAGTAATCTGTGTGTGTCTTTGGCCAACGAAGACGCTATTTTCAACTGACTTGCATCCCGGTAATGGCGCCAAAACCCGCCTGCGCGGACAAATAGCCGCGCCGCTAGGCACGGCTGGCCGAACCCTATCCAAATTGACCGGATCCGAGTCAAACGGATATAAACGAACCATTTAGGACGAGCGTATGAGTCTAACCGGTGGAGATGCCCTTGTACGTCGGATAACCGGTACAGATTGGCATTGGTCTGCCGTGAACGATGAATGATCGATGTGCTACCTGGCCGCATAAAGTCGGCCGTTGGACTAGACCCTTCCCCACCTAGAACTAGATGTCTCGGAGTAGACGTATACATCAGCTGTACTTAGTTTATTGCATACTCATACTCAATGAAGAATAATAGTGCTATAATATTCTCAGCCTGAATCTTGCGGTTTACAGTACCATTTATATAGGTGGAACACACGCACCAGATGACGTGTTTTGTTTAAAGTTTCTACTGTATTTTATTTCCGCACCTACAAATTTCTGAAAATGACGGAAGCTGACTATGCTCGAAGACGATTGTTTGGTTGTGACCGATGATGGGTGTATAAGATTGCTGGGAAACACAGGCTTTTGGAATACAAAAAGATTGCTAAGGTTGGATGCGTGGAGCCGTGGATTCTTAGCCACATTTTGCAGGATATGAATCTGAAAGCAATGTGATTATGACCTTTCATGTTGGTTGGACAAAATTGCACACAAACATAAAGAATAATTAGCTACTCCCCCAGTTTATAAATATAAGACATTTTTACTAAAATACATCTAGATACATTCATTTCATAAAGCTAAAATGTCATATATTTCTAGACCAAGGGAGTAGTTTTTAGCTGACTTCAATGAGATGAAGCAAAAAAAAAATGGTTGTGTTTCTGATTTTTTCTGAAGTCCCGGTCGATTTAGAATAGTTCAACTCATCTTAGTGAAAACTACACATTATATTTTTTATAGATAATTGTAACTAGCTAGAAAAGAACAAGTTGCACATTTCACTGAATGAAAGTTGCACCTTTTCAAATTGACCGAGACTTAATAAAATTTCAATCAACTTAGACATACGCAAACTCCAAAAATGACTTAATTTTTTGGGAGGGTAGGGGAGGGAGTGGTTTTCTATAGATGCATGTTCTATGTTACTAACTCATTGTAAACTTTTAACAAACTGGTTTATTATCCATCAAGTTTTGGACTTTCTGCATTGTTGCATGCTACGACACTACATATGCAAGTGATTGCTTCACAAGTTCACTAGGTTGTAGACATACATATTTTTACAACAGTAGCATAAACGGGAATCTTGGGTTCGAGGGCTCAGAGGAGAAGACACCAATCACAATTTAGGCTCGACCAGGGGTTGTCGAACAATAGTCAGGGCCGAAGCTAGAAAAAGTATGTCATTGGAGTCACTTACTAAAGTGCACCTCGAGTACGTTATACCGTCGGAGTACAAGAACTATCACCTTGAGTATTTCTAGAGGTCGGCGGTATCAATCAACACTTGTCCTTGAACTAGCTTCACCTCTGACTGTGATATCTAGAACCTTTTTACAATCCTCTCCCTGTCCCATAATGTAAGATGTTATTATAGTGGAGGTTTGATGCACATGTGGCACCTGTGCTACCACATTGAGAAAATTCAAATTCAAATTTTGAGTTTTTTTTTTAAATCTCAAGAATACATTATACATGTATATGTTCCATATTTCTGCGGAATTTTAGTCGAAATCGTTTTACTTTGGGCTATGGGAAAAATAATTTTTTGACAATGAGTAGTATTTTTTGTCATAAATTTATCTTTTTTTGTAGCGCAAAATACAACATATTTTGAAATGAAATTTCTGGCATACATTCTAGACATATTTATCTAGATATATATTTTTTTTCAAAAAAGGTGGAGATAAAAGGTATTAATTTTAATTTCCAAAAAAACAAGAGCACTGGTACCCATGTGCCAAAGACAATTTCTGATGTTATTACATCTATCTAATATACTTCCTCCGTTCCATAATATAGATGTTTTTAACTTTTCTAAAAAGAATGTATGTAGATGCCTTTTAATTTGTAAGTTCATTTTGAATCTACACACTATAGGCTTGTTTGATTTAAAGGAATTTCATAGGAAATCTAGAGGATTTTGATAATTTTTTCTTTGTACGTCGTCTGATTAGTAGGATTAGAACCATAGGAAAAAAATTCATAGGATTTCATTAATCTATATTTTGAAGGAAAATTTTCATCCACCTAAACCTCGTGTTATAATTCTTTTGCCTTTCCTGCGATTCAAACACTCATTCAAGAAAAATTCCTATAGGCTCAGTTTAATCCTACACTTTTCTTATTTCTGCATTTTTCCTATCCTGCAAATTAAACAGGCCCTACAAATTTCATAAATGTTAAACCATTTTATATTTTAGAACGGAGCGAGGGAATGCGTTGTAGGTCAGAGACAGCAGGGAAGTAGAGAAGAAAGATTAACCAAAATCCAAAAGGTGCCTTAGAGCATCCCACTCGTTGGGCATTCCTAGATGAAATCTGATCTAATTTGAGTCGGACGAAACTCGTTTTCGGCCTGAAAACACTGAGTTTTCCACTCGCGTTCTTAGACTGAGTTCCCGCGTACGGCTAAAATTCAGTCGAATTGCGCGAATATAGATGAATCTTATTAATTAAGAGCGAATATAGGCGGATTACATCGAATTTAAACTACATTTTGATAAAAATAACTAGAAAAACATAATAGGCCGCGCCGTCGCTGAGGTCGCCGCCGATGCCGATGTCGGATGTCGCTTCTACATGCCGAAGTTGTCGTAGAAGGACGTGTAGCCGGGATCGCCTTCTTTGCCGTCGTCGCCGCCGGTGGCGGCGTGACGGAGCTCTCTCGCCCGCCGCACTCCGTGGCTGGGAGGGACCGGCTTCTTCGTTGTCGTCGAGGACGACGAACGGGCGTCCTGGTAGGCGAGCACGCAGCCGGACCACACCTGGCGCTCGGCCTGCTCCTGGTGGCGCTGGACGAGGAGGTGCTCCTCCTCCTGCTCCCAGTCCGCCCTGGACCAGGCGAGTATGTCTGGCGACGGCTCCACCGGCGGCTACGGCGCCGACTCCCGGAGGGACTACTCCATCGTCATCTTCATGGCGAAGGCGTCCTCGTCCACGGGCACCGCCCAATCGGTCGGCTCTGGCTTCGGCTGGCGAAGCCGGAGACGCCCAGTGGGCGGCGAGGGTGCGCGTGGCTCGTTGATGATGATGCCGTGCGCCCTTGTCCTCGGCGGCGAGCGAACCGACATCTCCGGCTCGCGCTTGATCGGCCGCAGAGGCGGCAATGTCGCCAGCATGGACCCGAAGGAGCGAGACGTCGAGGCTATGGAGGAGGAGGGAGGACGGGCCCTCGCCCTTGACACCGGCGTCGTGTTGCAGGAGAAGCCGAAGCGAGGAGTGTTGCCGGCTTGGATGTGCTCCAGCAATGGCGATGAGAGTTCGCCCGGGAGCGCTCCACCAGCGGCGGCACGACACTGCGTTGTTCCGCTTTGGCGGCGACCACTGTGGCCCCTCGTGGCGGGCGAGCTCCTAGAGCCGCCGGTCCATGAAAAACTGCACCCAGTAGAGCAGATTGCCCGCATCCTCAGCGTGATCTAGGTCTTCCATGTCGGCGATGATCTCCTCGACAATTTCATCGTCCTTGGGCATCGGCGGAATCGGTATCCCACCGGGGCTGAGCGTCTAGCCAGGGGGAAGGAGAACGTCAGGCGACGCCATGTAGTCGGCGTCGTGCAGCATGCGTGCCTCCCACGGCTGGAGCGTGCGGCGGCCAAAGCCATTCGCCGCCACGGGGTCGCCGGGAAAGCGCTCGGCCATGGGAAGTGGGGGAGTGTGGTGAGTTCGCCAGAGCGTGGGGTTCGCCGAAGTTGGGAGAGCTAGGGACCTGTGAGAGAGTGTGAAGGGTTCCGGCGAGGAACACGATTTTTGTAGGCTGAGGCGGGCGACGAGAACGGGAAATGGGGAACAGCGGGAAGTTATTGTCCGCCGGTCCATTGCCGGAGCCGAGGAGGCGGCGGTGGCGCGACATTACGGCGACGCGTGGCCGAAGCGACGCGCAGTTAATGTCCGGCGGTCCGCTGCGGGGTTCTGAGGCGGAAGGATGACGACGACTCAGCTTCTGTTGCTGACTGGGCGGTCCACTTGCCGTCTTTTTTTTTTCGCCGAATTCGTTTCGTCCAGTGTTTTCATGATGTTTTCAGGATGCTGAGAATGGCTTAGAAAGTACAGAGCAAAATTAACCTAAAACCAGAGAAAACCGGGTTCTAGAAACACGGAGTCCGGACAAAAAATATCCTAAGATCGATGTCTTGAATAGAGGAGTGAAGATGCTCTATCTTCAATGCCAACATGGCAGAGCAAGGGCCGAGTGCACGGATCCATTCCCATCCTCTGAAACCCACACCGGGAAGGTTTCGCCCGCTACTCCGCTAGGGAACAGGCGCGACACGGCCTCATCAAATCCCACAAGCCACCCTGCCAGGCCTGGGTCCATCGCCTAGTGGCTGCTCCGTGGGGCTCACCACGCACACGCCGCTCTACCCAGTGGGCAGTACAGCAGCCAGCAGCAGTAGTACGCCAGTACCCCCACCACCCTGGGTGGAGCGAGTCATTTGACCCTACCCACTCTCGATCTCGCGGGGCGCGTGGGTCCTCGGCCCTCTCAATGCCACGTAGGCCCGCGCGGGAAGCACAGGGAATCCCAGGGCCCACACATCGTGCGCGCGGGGTTTACGAGGCGCGGGCCGCAGCTCAACCGGCCAACTTGCTTCCCTGCTCGCAGCGCCGCGGCACAGCCGGCGCAAGTGGGACAGCTGCCATGCCATGGCCCCACGTGGATGGTCCCACCGGCACAGTGCGTCGGGTCCCGCGGCGCAGAGACCGTGGCGTCCAGTCCACGTCCCGCCTTCGCTTTCCCGGCTCGACGGCGGCTACCCTTTCGTGCATGTCCTCTCCTGCAAGTTTTTTTTCCCTCGATCGCGTCCGAGCAGCCAGTCACGGCGACGTCACGCGCGCTATCTCGTCGCTGCCGTGCAGGCGCGGATTCAGGGCGGCCCCGCACGTCATCGAGACGGCGCGTGGTCGCAGGAGCCAGCCAAGCCGCGTCCCCCTCGTCCGCACTTGCACGAGAACTTTCCTTGTACAGTACAGTAATGAACTTTGTTTATCAATCGTAGTATACGCCAATCACGCACAGGCGTAATAAAATGGTTTTTAACCAAATGCAGAATTAAGCTAGGAGCACCCAATCCCCGTCCGCTGCACACCGTATCGGCGGGAATCCGAGATCGAGATTCGAGAGTAGCTCAGCCGCAAGCAAACCAGCCAGCCAGTTGCAGTCCCGCTGAGCGAACAGTAATAAACGGGGTTAAGTTAATGCGGCCCGGGCTGCTCTGCTCGCAACTCGCAGGCAGGCAGGCAAGGTCAATACCCCCGCGGCCTCCTCCTAGCAATAGCTATTTCGTCTCCTGTGCATCCGGAGCCATGTTGGATCCACCGCCGCCCCAGCACCAGCACCGCAGCAGCTAGCATCGGCGGGCGGCGGCGTCGGCGGCGGGAGGCGTCATGAAGAACTTCCTCAGGAAGCTCCACATCGGCGACTCCGCCGGCGACGGCGCCTCGTCGCCCGCGCCGTCCTCCAGAAAGGGCGGCGGAGCTGGGGCCCACCACCACGAGACTAAGCATGCTTCCGGAATCTCGAGCTGGCTCAGCTCCGTAGCTGGACGCCCGCACACGCCGCACCCGCCGCCTGTGCCTGCGGCTGCGGCTGCGGCGGCGCTGGAGACGGAGGCGGAGGAGCAGGCGCTGGCGACGTCTCTCGAGGAGAGGAGGGCGGAGGATGAGGAGACGGCGAGGCGGGATTCGCGGGCGGAGGGCAGGAAGCGGGAGATTGAGAAGCAGGAGGTGGAGCTGGAGGAGTACCACATGCAGCTGGCGCTGGAGATGAGCGCCAGGGAGGACCCCGAGGCGATGCAGATCGAGGTGGCCAAGCAGATCAGCCTCGGCTCCTGCCCGCTCCAGAGCTCAGCCGCCGAGGTCATCGCCTTCCGCTACTGGGTATACTTGTTCAAAACCTTCTCATCCATCATTTCCTCCCATCCGCCGATCCTATTTTACGCATCTCTTACTAGTAGTACTTGCTTGTTATGTCGTACCTGGTCCGCATTGCTTGCGGCTGCCATGGGTCTCTCGCTCGTGCTTTGATTGATGACGCGACATGTCGGGTTAGATTGCTCAGGCGCATCCATTATGTTAGTGGAAACGAGATCGTATCACGCATTTGTTTGCTGAAATATGCGTACGAGGGCTTGCTGATGATGGCATTATTCTTTCAATAACTGGTCAATTCGATCATCATAGGGTTGATCTAATACATGCATATGAAGTTGTGCAACTTAGCTCGATATAGTATATGCTCGTTTCCTTTACTGGTTGCTCCTGAATGATGTTTGTGAGGAATAACGCATCTGGCTTCGAGGGTTCGACAGCGACCAGGGTTCAGTCAACCGAGCATTTATTAATTCACAATCCACACCCCAAGCCCTGGGGTCTGCATCCAATTGTAAACTAATAAGAAGTCATGCTGAAGCAATTCTGGCGGCTAAGCTTAGTCTTACTGTGATAAGAAATTCTAAGTTTACACACTAGCAAATCTGAATGAAGTAATGGGCAACCTGGCTATTTTGTACTCCCTCCATCTCAAAATAGATGTCTCAGATTTGTCAAAATTTGGATTCATTCAAATTTTGAAAAATCTGAGACATCTATTTTGAGACAGAGGGAGTAAGATACTTTCCTTCAGTAATTTGATACGTGAACACCTTACCCTGAAATATATCACCACAGATCTTTTTCGTAAGTAGAGAGTGTAAACTCTTGGCTGAACATTGCCCTGGATATTTGCGAATCTTACAATTTCCTTACTTGCCTTATAATGGTAGATTTCTTCGTGCTTCACAGAGTTTCAGTGCCCTTAGCTACGACGACAAAATCTTGGATGGTTTCTATGACATTTTGGTCATTGGGGGAAAGTCAGCAGTGCCAACCATACCCTCCTTGGTGGAACTGCATGAGCAATCTCTTACGCATGGAGCTAAAACAGAAGCTGTATTGGTCAACAGAGCACAAGACTCTGAGCTTGTAGAACTTGGGAAGAAGGCACTCGCCATGGCTGTGGACTTCCGCTCACAAACTTCACATTATGTTGGCCGTATTTTGATTCAGAGACTAGCTATTTTAGTGGCAAATCACATGGGTGGACCAGTTTTTGATCCAGAAAACATGCTGTTGAAGTACCGGAATATGAGCAGTTTGCTCAGAGCTAGTATCAGAAGTGCAGTTATGCCTCTTGGCCGGCTCACACTTGGTCTGGCTCGTCATCGTGCGCTGCTTTTTAAGGTCAGTAACTTAGTACATTATGCTCAGCCATCAGAGCTCTCTTATCTTTTTCTAATTGCAAACTTTATCTGATGGGATTTTAGAAAACGAAAATACTGAGGTCCTGTTTCTCAAATGCAATACCTGATTTATTGTTCACTTTTCAGATTTCAGTTCAGTTCATAAATTGACATGAGCTCATTCTCGCTCTCCTTGTTCTAGCAGTAGCACGAAACCTGACTATATTCTTGTTGTACGCTTACTAGTCTTCACACTTAATTTATGACATAATAAGCGCAATGCATAAGGACCAACAATGTAGGACTTGTATTTTAGTTCTTTATAGTATGTTAATACCTACTAATTGCAAACATGAATGCAGGTGTTGGCCGACAATCTTGATGTTCCTTGTCGACTAGTTAAAGGAAGGCAGCACACTGGATCAGACGATGGAGCCTTGAACATTGTGAAATTGAATGATGGAAGGTAGTTACCAAATCTTGATAGATTTTTTCTGTTACGTCACTTTAATAATGAGAAAAATGGAAGTTGCATTACATTAAAACATTGCAATCGTAATATTTGTACTTTACGTTTTTGCAGGGAATACATTGTCGATCTCATGTCAGATCCTGGTACTCTTATTCCTTCAGACGGTGCAGACCTTGGTAGAGAATTTGAAGAAAGTTCCTTTGCAGATAATCACCACAGTGATAAAGATGACGACAACACTCAGCTGGGGTCTACTGTTAGTGAAGCTTCAAGTCCTGTGTATGGTTCTTTTGAGAACGAATCAAAAGGATCCACACCTACCAATGGTGGGAACTCGGATCCATATGGTGCAATAACTGGCCAGACCCGCAACCAAGGATCTTTGCAATCAAGTTCATACGGGGAACTATCAGTTGGCTCACATGCAAGTGAAAGTTTGCCTATTATCCATGAATCTAGAAACGCGGACCATACCGGGGCTGTGAAGAACAAAGAAAAGCCAATTGCAGCAAATAAATCATCATCAAGTTCACCTTCGTCTTCTGGGGTGGGCAGCTCTCCAGCTGTACGGAGGACGAAGGTGAAAGATGTCTCAGAGTATATGATTAGTGCTGCAAAAGATAACCCCCAGTTAGCTGAGAAGATCCATGCTGTACTACTTGAAAATGGAGTTGTGCCACCACCTGATTTGTTTTCAGAAGAATCTAGGGAGCAGCCAAAAGACCTAATTGTGTATGACACATCTCTGTTTCAAACAAAAGGTGAAATGATAAAGAGGATGAATGAGCTTGAATCTACATCACATGATGAAAGTGACCATGGTCCTTCATTGCCACCTCATCCTGTACATGAACACCAAACAAAGGTTGTTCCTTATCGGATGCCTCTGGATCTTAAACCTGTCCATGGGATGGGTGTTTATCATCCCCTGAATTTCCATGATAACGCTAATCCCTCTTTGCCTCTGTACGAACCATCTGCGGTTGCCCGGGAGTATCCATTTCAACTTATAAAGCAAATGCCTGTTACAGCTGCTGCCGTTGCAACTGCTGCAGTGGTTGCATCTTCAATGGTTGTTGCTGCAGCTAAATCTAATAGTGATATTAGACTAGATGTGCCTGTTGCTGCTGCTGCCACTGCTGCTGCAGTTGTTGCTACATCCGCTGCTGTTAAGCAGTACGAATACTTGGATCATGGTTGTCAATTGCTTAGCTTGCCAAATTCTTCAGAGCCAACTGGACCAGTCCCTAGAGTTAGACATGATTTCTGGGATAAAGATCAGCTGGAAATTGATCATGGACAAGAAAATTCCCTCGAGCAAGGAAATGCTTTGGTTGAAGTGTCTCAGGAAGCTGAAAGGATCTCTGACAAGTCAATAGGGACAGAGAGTGTAAGGTCTGATATAGCTATGGATGATGTTGCGGAGTTTGAGATCCAATGGGAAGAAATTACTCTGGGAGAACGTGTTGGGCTAGGTACAGCTATCTCGATCTGTAAATTATTTCTCTTCATAGCTCTGTTAAAATTTTAACCATAAGATCGTTTGCAATATCACTGAGCTACCATTCACCAGACATGATTTTCCCATGAAATGACATAAACATACCCTGAAATAATGTTGTATCGTCCTTGGAAAATAAAAGTAATGCTGGATTGTATTTTGTTTCCACTTTCTCTTTTGTGCTTTGTGATCTTTGACATGGCTTTCCCATGAAACAACATTGTTGTCTTGTAATATGTACGCAGTACTTTTTCAACTAACAACTTTCTCTTTTGCACCTCAGGATCTTTCGGAGAAGTGTATAGAGGGGAATGGCATGGAACAGTAAGTTTAATTAGTTTAACTTCCAATCAAGAAACGCGAGGTTCTATGGAAAAATATATGAACAAATATAACACTAAATTAGTTTCATTAGATTCATCATAGAATATATTTTCGTAATATACATATTTGATGTTGTAGATAAACCTTTTTATCTGTACTTGGTCAAACTTAAAGAACTTTGACTTGTTTGTTTCACTTCTGCTTTTGATCCTCTCTGCTTTGTAACTTACTGTTTTTAATCCTCTCTGTGGTGGGGTGGGAGTAGTTGTTTTCTGTATACTGATAAGGTAGTGTCCTCTACCTTTTGCCTCAATCATGGACCAATTAAGATTTGTTCTAGTTATCATTCTTAATCAGTTACAGCATTGCCAACTTGAACTGTGAGAGGCTTGGGAATTAATCACTGAAAGCCAAAAAGTGCCATGCCATGAAATTAATTGATTTGATTAACTTGAATAGCCTTCCCTTTTTCACGCTGTTTTCCTCGAATCCTAGTGATGTCTTCGATTACCTTTTTGTAATGCTCCTTTTGGCGTTGTACTAATATCTTCCTCTTGTAGGAAGTTGCAGTCAAGAAATTCTTGCAACAAGATATTTCAAGTGATATTCTGGAAGAACTGAAAGCTGAGGTATATTAATTTTTTCTACAACTAAAATGCCCAAGGACCATGTAATTGATTTTTCATAGGTTTAGTACTGGCTTTCTTGCTTTTTAATTTAGAATGTACAAATTATTGTGTGCCCCCGTCATAAGGTTTTAAACCTTCACATCTTTCATTTGGATGATGTTAGTTTCTTGTAAGTACATCTGAGAAATACATATGGCTGAGCTGGTAAGATCTCATTATAAATATGTTGTAGCCTGTGGCAACAGTATTTTTGCCAAAAGATCAAGTTCATGTCACTGACAATTTTTAAGACCTGTCCATTGAGCTCCAAATACAACCTCCATTCGACATAAGGCTGTTATATCCCGTGGCTGTCGGCGAGCACACGGGTGTTACAAAGGCCTATAATTTTCATGATTTTGTTGAAAATAGGGCTCTCATTGCTCTCACTTGTTTTCCCACTACCTTCAACTTTTATGAGTAAAATAATGCAGTAAACACATACAGGTATACTACACTTAACATGTTTTTGATATCTTTCTTGCTGTATAGGTGCGAATAATGAAGAGACTGCGGCATCCAAACGTTGTTCTTTTTATGGGTGCTGTCACTCGTGTACCTAATCTTTCCATCTTGACTGAATTTCTTCCAAGGTTCGTTTTAACTCCCATGATATTTTTTCCTTTTTACTGTAACTTTTTTTTGAATTTTACAATACCAAGGATAGTTATACATAAGCTTTCCCCAGAATTATGATATTTTCTTAACCCAATATCTTGCCTCTACCTTCCATTTTCTTTATTGTTTTTTCTAAAATGGATGAGTGATTACTTATTAGTTCACATAGTAATATCTCATTTACAAAGGAACTAAAACATGATGTATTTGGCCCAAAGGTGGCCAACAGAATATACCAGGAGGTTCATGTGCGCTGTTCCAAGAATTTATCAACGAAATCATTGCATGGTGTAATTTGTTGATACAAGTCAACCTTCTGAAAATTTCATAGCTACTCGATCTTTGCGCGAATGTATAATCTTTTGAACGAACGAAACAAGTAGCTAGGAAAATATACGATTTTTTTCGAAATGGAGGGTGCGACCCCGGCCTCTGCATCGAAAAGATGCATACAGCCTTTATTGCTTTATTATTGAACGATCAACAAAGAAACGACAAAGAACATACATCACCAAACCCGAAGCTACCGCTCAACACCTACAAACTCAAGCAATGGAGGAAAATCGTGTCAACAGGCCGCTCTGTGCCCGGAAAGACAACGAAGACACTCCACCAGCTAGGGACCGGGAACAATCGCATACCCTGAGACGCCTTCTAGGCGAGACGAGGGCGTACATCCGGATTAGCAGACTCTTAGCGAGCACCTTGTGTGCACGCCACGGAAGACGTCACCGCCATCGAACCTCTGAACAGTCTTCACGGTTAAGATCCGCATAGACTTTGCCGGTCCTGCTGCCGACGCCATCATGACGCCAGACAGCGCCCCCGCCCTGCGCAAGCCCATCATGGCACGTCTGACACCGAGACTCCTGCACCACGCCACCGAGACTCGCCGTCGTCGAGGAGGTAGATGTACACCGCTCCACCTTCTTGCCTCCACCATCCAGCTGCAGCTCCAAAAACGATGCCCCCAAGAGGGAGAGCGACGCCCAAAGCGCCGCCATCGTTCGATCCGGAATACCCGGGTCTGGGGTTTCCCTCGGAGCAGCACGAGAAAGTAGACGGCAGATGCAGCGGTGATGCCTTCAACAAGGTAACAGCGCGACGCCGTCATCACCCGCCATGAGCAAGTCATAGCACGGTTTTCACCGGCAACCGTGCCTCCGCAACTCGCCGCCGGTGCTAGATGTGGGCTGAACCGCCACGACCAGGGTCGGCCATCTCCGGCGGAGGAGTAGGCCGCCACCGCCATTCCCTGGGCCGACGCCTAAGGCTTCCTCGTGCTGCGGGGATCAACATGAACCTAGATCACCTTCGCTTGCCGTTGTTGGAGAAGACGAGGTGCTGCAGGGACGAGGTGGTGAAAGCCAGCCCACCTGAACCCGTCTGGGCCCAGATCGAACCCGCCTACACCGCTGCCACTGCCTGCTGGCCACCTGCGCCACTACCACCGCAGCTTGCCGAGATGCACCAGCCATCGCCAGCCTGCAGCACTGCCATCGAAGAAGGACGGGCGTTCGCCGCCACTACGCTCCAGATCTGGTTGAATCTGTAAGTTAAGAGTGTGCACCTGGGTGCCTCAGATAACACACAGTTACCAAAATACCAATACTTCTACAATAATGTATGCAGTTCTTCGATCGGTTCCCTGGTTTGGTTTGTATAGGTAAAAGGATCTTACAGAGAGATAGGGAAGTAACTAATCCAGGTCTGGTTTATATCCAGTTGAAGCACAAAGACACACTCTTGATGCCTCTTCGGATCTAGATTGCACAAAATGTTTCTGGCCCCTCTCTTAATTTAAAATTGAGCAGATCATGTCGTCGTATATTTCTGGGACAGGCCATGTGTTTCTGAGCCAAACTTATCTCTTTCTTGCATCCAGCTTCTCCATTTATCTTTTTACATTGCTCCCAATGCATCTTTATTGGCACCAAGCCCCTCCTGTGTTTTGCATCATAAATCATTAAATTATCGTGTGCTCCTCTCCTAGACCAAGCTGCTGCTATTCTAGTATGCGCACATGCCAAAAATCATTGATGTAAAATAGTACATGTAATGTCTGATACACATGCCAAATTTCATGGTTAAATTCATCTATATTGTGGATAAGCAAAAAAGACAAGGACTGTATCATGCACTATTACTTTATTTCATTTGTTCCCCACAGCAGACTTATTGAACCTTATAATTTTTCCTGTGTGCATAACATTACATTTAATACATTCACGTGTTTCTTGGAGCATCATATTCTTTAAAAATGCGGATCTATGCCCATAGGAGCAGCAAATTCACAGTGGGTACTACTCCCTCCGTTTCAAAATATAAGATGTTTTAGCTATGTGAAGCAAATGTATCTAGACTATTTTTAGTATATAGGTTCACTCAGGTTTGGAGTGAATCTAGACACTAAAACAAGTCTAGATACATTTTCTTCACAAATCTAAAACATCTTATATTTTGAAACAGAGGGAGTAGGTAATAGCAAATACAGAAGTGGACGTGTAACAGTAAATACAGAAGTGAATGTGAAAGAATAATTTGAAAATTGATGTGCGTGCAGGACCTCACTTAGATAGCAGAAGATGTAGGCATATAGCTACATATGTACTCCCTCTGAAACATAGTTTAATTGTTTTTACAATCTTTCATCAGTCACATTTTTTAGTTTTTTAAGAAATATTTATTATCATCCAGATGATGGCCTGAAGTGTCATCAGGAATACCATGTATGTGTCCACAAAGACTTCTATCCTTGACTCGGAGGGAGTAGTATATTTAAGCTTTCTTTAGGTTTACATTGTCATGATCTTACTATTTTATCTCAGTAGATTTATGGACTTGTTGACTACCATAATTTCTAACTGATACTGACAATGCAGAGGTAGTTTGTTTCGGTTGATCCGTCGCCCCAACAACCAATTGGATGAAAAAAAACGTATAAGGATGGCACTTGATGTGGTATGTCCGTGTCTTTGTTATTTTAGTTCACTCGTGTGCAGAACGTTGGACTAAATTTGACAACCTTTTCCAACTTGCCTGCTTGAATCTTGTTTGCCTCAGGCCCGCGGTATGAATTATTTACACAACTGTACCCCTGTTGTAGTTCATCGAGATTTGAAGTCTCCAAACCTACTTGTTGACAAGAATTGGGTTGTCAAGGTAATAAACAGATCCCACCAACAGTGATACGTTTTGGATTCTTTGTGGCATTTCTACCTATAATCCCTGTATAACCATTTTCATTGTCTTGTTATGGTTTAGGTTTGTGATTTTGGTTTATCACGTATAAAGCATAATACCTTCCTTTCCTCAAGATCCACAGCTGGAACAGTAAGCTTGCTTATGATTATATGTAGTCAAACCTTTTCTGCCCTTATGAGAATAAGAAACCGTTATGTTGGAAAATAGGGAAGACATATGCAGCGTATGTATTGCTTCTGATTTTTATATGAACTTATTTATTCACCGTGATATGTGCTCAGTTTGCACTTGCTGAGGTTTGCTGCCTTGAACTTATTCTATGACTTGCTGTGGATTAGCTGCGAAATAGAAGCAAGTTGGTTATCCTAGCCAAATGATCAAATCCGCAAAAGTTAGTTAGATAATCAGGATTTTCACAACCTACCTCAATGCAAAACAGTCTTAGACATGTATGGGATAATACCATGGTAACTCCCTTGAATAGGGGAAGTTGAAACTCTAGCAGACTCGATTGTTTAGCAAGTAGCTTGAGGGTTTGGGAGAAGGTTGATTTGTTGGCCAGGCCCAGAAGCACATTTAGGACTCTTTCTTCGATCTCTTGCGATATGAATCTTTAAACTTGCATATATTTTTGAGGCAAAAGGTCTCGAGCCCTAGGAAGTGCTAGATTGGATTGAATGGGTTTGGTACACCATAGATTTACAGAGAAGTCCAGAAAAGGTAACAAATTGCATAAGGGCTTCTCTACATTACAGAAGGACCCTGGATAACAAGGCTAAAAACACAAGTTGGTCCCTGTGTAGTCAATTTTGCATATGGATCCAACATTTGATTACACATACTTACTAGTTAGTCTACGGCTATATTTGCATTCCTGTAGGTATCTGACATGGATTGGAAGAATGTTCAGATGATGAAATACCAGTATATCGATAAGAAAGTACAGCCTTGATATGGCAATTTTCACGCAAGTGCTCAGGCACAGCTGGTTTAGCTGGTCCCTGACTGTATGTTTACTGTACTATGGTCAAGTTAGCACTGCATTTCTCAAATGTAGAAGTTTGCTGATCACGTAGATGGTTCTATGCTAAATACTTGTACTGGTTACTGACCACCTGCATCAATTGCAGGCCGAGTGGATGGCACCAGAAGTACTTCGGAATGAACCATCGGATGAGAAGTAAAGTTCTTTATATTGCCAGTCATTTGTGTGCTTTTACCTTTTTTTGACAAATGATTTGTTTACCCTTCAATACATTGCAGATGTGATGTTTTCAGCTACGGGGTTATATTATGGGAACTTTGTACTTTGTTACAGCCATGGGAAGGTATGAATCCCATGCAAGTTGTTGGAGCTGTTGGTTTTCAGCAACGACGCCTTGACATTCCGGCCGACGTGGATCCCACCGTAGCAGAGATAATTGAGAAATGCTGGCAGACGTTAGTATGCTCTAACTTGCTGGTTGCTATGTTATTTTATGTGCATATACATCAAATATTTAATAGAATATTATTGTTTCTATTCTCCAGAATCTTTTCTCGAGTATTTTGCTGATGCTAGTCTTTTCAAGGTCTTGTGCATTTTGCTAGTCATATCGTAGCTACACTAGCAACCATGCATGTGCAGTGCAAGTTTCTCGCTATAGTTTATCTTTCTGTTGTTTCCATATACAGCAAAATTCTGGATAACACATTAACTGAGATATTTTGTATTTTCAATTTCGTTGTAGTTTGCTAGTTTCCTGTTTAGAAGTCAAATCTTGTAAACTTGATCAGATATCAGGTTTCTAGGTTTTTTGGTAGCATCACAAATTGTTCGAAGTTCCTAGTATAATATTCCACTCGTACAAAATGGTGCAGGCAAAGGAAGTTGGTCTGAATTTCACACATTTTATTGACTACCCTATGTATAAATTAGGATAACACATACGCATGTTACTGTCTACTGAATAATTTTCCTCCGTCTCAAAATAGATGTCGCATGATTTAGTATATAGATTCATCTAAATTTTGACAAATCTGCGACAACTATTTTGACACGGACTAAAATTACAGGTTACCATAGCCATGCTTTTAAGAAAGTGGTACTCCCTCCGTCCCAAAATAAGTGACTTGAATTTGTCTAGTTTCGCATGTATCTAGACGCATTTTGGTTTATAGATACATACAAAACTAGACAAATCCAAGTCACTTATTTCTGGACGGAGGGAGTACATGTTACTGTTTCGTGTAGATTAGTGCTGTTTTTTTACCTTCTGATATCTTCAAGTACTCCCTCCGTCCTGAAAAGGGTGTCGCAAATTTATCAAAATTCGGATGTATCTATATACTAAAAGTGTCTAGATACATCCAAATTTAGACAAATCCGTGACATCCTTTAGTAGGATGGAGGGAATATGATTCTCTTCTTCTCTGCCTTTGTCAGTCTTATGTCTCCAACTTATGATTCTTTCATCTCTGCCTTTTTATTGGTCTCAACTCTGTTTTGTATTTTGTCTGATTGTAGAGACCCCAAGATGCGTCCATCATTTTCAGAGATCATGGTTGCCTTAAAACGGGTATTGAAAAATTTGTCTGCCAACCAACCAAGAAGACAGCGAGTACATCAAACCGATGACTGAGGAAAAAAAGGTTGATCAATATCAACTGAGAACTTAAAGAAAAGATGCATTGGTCTTCCGAGCCTTCCCACAGCTGCCCATCTGTAACTACACCATTTTTGTATAGCAATAGCATCAAGGATGGAAAAGGTGATTTTGTCCTCCAAATACAGCTGTAAATTTTGCATTGAAACTGGCAGAGATCTGCAGAGAATTACTGCTTCAGTCCATCCATTGGGCGAACGACAATCCAAATCACACCCAACAAAAGGAAGTGAAAGAAAAGGAGAGAAACCTCCAAATTACTGCACATCAAATGATGTTGAGCAATGACATTTCCAAGTTCGGACTTCAGGGTCGGCGCGTCAGGTAGAATGGGATCCACCTCCTTTGGTTAGTCATGCCTCTTTTGCCCACCAAAAGTTAGGTGATCCAAGTTCTAATCTTCTTCACCAGAAGATCATACCTTGAGCATCAAGAGGTACTCTGGCAGGCTCCCCTGTGTATATCACGCGATGGCAAATTCGTCGGGATTGGCGGTTAGATTGCAAAGGAAAAGCTGTTGTTTTTAGTAAAATCACAATTCCTTACAGCAGCAGTCTTTGACTCTTCTACTTTCTTTCCCTTTTCTTCTTATTTATTGCTGTAACAAGTGTACAAAAATATCATATAGAGTAGAGTGCTAATTGATTTTTTTGCTACCACATGAACTATATGCTTTTACTCCTGAAAGTAAGTAGGTGGTAAAGGCGCAGTCGAACAAGTTCCCATATTTCCCTGTTTTCTGCAATGCATAACAGTCGTGCTCAGGCAGTTGGGTTTGCTTCTAGTCACGTTCTTTGTCATGGTTCATAGCAGAAACCGTGGGAAAGCGAATGTGCCACTGAAACTTGGCAGATTATTTTCTTAAAGGAAGAATTCCTATTGCTCTTGCTCTGACGAAGATAATATGGTGCTCCAAATCCTTGGCCTCTTCACTGTGTTACACGCATACATAGCCATATAAGCATGTCCATGCAGCTATATCTCTCTCATGAAACTTGTTCATTTTTTATGTTGCGAAGTCTCCAGTAAAAATGACCGGCGGGGGAGCTGAACGAACCGATCATAGCCCGTGCCATTTTCACCCTTGGCGAGCGCTCACATCTGGCCATGGGATGGGAGGGAGGGAGGAAAACAATCCCATCTGGCCATCTCCGTCTCCGGTGCCGCGCATCCAGCGTCTCCTGTCGGTGTACCGGTCACCGGCCCAGTCCCACCGCCCAGCCACGCCCCTTGCCGCCACGTGCACCCCGCGTTTCCCACAGATCTCGCGTCCACACGTCGGCGCCGACGCGCTAAAATATCGCACCATAAACAACGCGCCTCCTGGACTGCCCAAGTCGCACACCACTCTTGCTCCTTTCCCCTCTCTCCTGATCTCCGCGCCGATCCCATCCCATCTCACCAGCGCAGCAGCCATGGCCACCTGGGGCTCCCGCGACACCGACGAGCCCGACGACTTCGACGAGTTCGACCCCACCCCCTACGGCGGCGGCTACGACCTCTTCGTCACCTTCGGCCGCCCGCTCCCGCCCTCCGACGAGACCTGCTACCCCTGCTCCGCCCCCTCCACCTCCTACGACGCGCCCCACTACGCCGCCGAGGAGCCCTCCCCCTACGGCCACCACCAGAAGGCCCAGCCCGCCTACGGCTTCCGCCCCCAGAACGAGCAGCAGCAGCAGCCGTCCTACGGCGGCGGCGGTGGCGGCCGCCACGAATCCAGCTACGGATCCACCAAGCCCCAGCCCGCCTACGGCTTCCGCCCCCAGCAGGAGGAGCAGCCCTCTTACGGTGGCGACGACGACTCCGGCTACGGATCCAAGCCCAAGCCCGACTACGGCTTCCGCCCCCAGCAGGAGGAGGACACCTACGGATCTGGGTACGGCAGGAAGCCGCAGCAGGAGGTGGAGGACACCTACGGCTCCGGGTACGGGAACAAGGTGCAGGAAGAGGACAGCTACGGTTCCGGATACGGCAGGAAGCCGCAGGGCGAGCAGACCTACGGATCGGAGTACGGTTCTGGGTACGGAAGGAAGCCGGAGGGGGAGGAGAGCTATGGATCCGGGTATGGCGGCAGGCAGCAGGGGGGACAGGAGTACGGTGGTGGTGGCTACGGTGGGAGGAAGACCGAGGAGGAGGGATATGGTGGTTCCGGGTATGGATATGGGAAGAAGGTTGAAGACGAGGTCGAAGGTGAGTATGGCTCTGGTGGGTACCAGAAGCCCTATGGAGAGGAGACTCAGGGTTCGTATGGTTATGGACAGAGTGCAGGGTATGAGAAGCCCAGCTACCGCGGTGGAGAGGGATATGGCCGCAAGAAGCAAGTAAGTTCCTGTCTCTGATTGTTCACTGTTTTGTGCCTATGCATGCTACTATAGTGATTAACTTGTCTAATGGATGGTTGAGGATAGTTTGGACGCTTATTACTTGTGAATGTGGTTCCGGTAGGCGGGATGTGGTAGATACAACCAGTTTTTGCCTATATATGTTGTAGTGATTAACTCTTTTAGTGCATGATTGCTTGTCCCTCCGTGAATCGTCGTGCCTCCGGATTGTAACGTAGTGAACAGCCGAGGAAAGGTTGAATGCTTATTACTTGCGGTTGCGGGTGCTATTGCATTAGGTCTTCCAGTTGGCGGGAGGTGTTGGATACAACCATTTTTTGCCATTCAACTATATGATAGTTATTAGCTGATAAATAGCTCATATAATTTGGTTGGGCTTTGAGTTAGCATGCCAATTCCAAATTGAGAAATCATGCTTTATATGTGGTATAAAGGAACAAGAAAGTTGCTGATATAGTAGATTTAGACGCTGAAAACTGTTTGGCTCGCTAGTAGATTGTTGTTATAGCATAAACATGTTCTATTCCACTGATCAATTGAAATGTTAATTACTTTTTTTTTGGAAATGGGAAATGTTAATTAGTGCCTAGTGGGGAAACCTCCTCTTGTTCCCATTATTTGTATCCAAAGACTAATTGAAATTGCATCCAAAATGCAAATTGGATTAGGAGTACAGAGTCGCGAAGCATAATTTTGCATTGCCAAAAGTATGTTCATGTTTGTACATAAGTATGAGTTTGATCATACTGATCGTATGTGTTCTTTCCTTTGAGTATTGAAAAAACTGATTGATTCTACTCCCTCCGTTTCAAAATATAAGATGTTTTAGGTTTGTGAAGAAAGTGAATCTAGACTTGCTTTAGTATATAGGTTCACTCAACTTTGGAATGAATCTACATATTAAAAGAAGTCTAGATTCATCTTCTTCACAAACCTAAAACATCTTATATTTTGAAACGGAGGGAGTATATGTTATTTTGTTTTGATTATGTGATAGTACTGATCCACTTTTCTGCGTTTGCAAATTCGTTGCTCACTACCTCAATTAGATTCTGACATGGTTGTGAGATAGCATCTGTCCCAGTAGAATTTGTCATAGCAGTGTAGCTAAACAAATCTGTGAAAATTACAGTAATGATCGTTCATCCACATTAAACCCCCAGTTATAAGAATGCAAATCGTATGACTCATATTTGTCTGCAATTGTCATATTATGCAATTAGTAATATGTCGTCTGTACATATGCAAGTAAATACCACGTCTGTAAATTTAAGTTGAAGAAAATGTTCCAAAACCTACAACAGCACTCTGTTTCTTTTATTCTCTTCTACTGCTTGCATTTTTGCTTGTACTACCTGTAGCCTTTTTTTCTGGCCGGACAAGTGTAATTTGTGTGCATTGTTTTTTGTAGCAACAAACATAGTGGTTCCTAGCAAAGCAATCTCTGAAATGTTAAAATAGATCTTTCTTATCAACCCTCATGATTTCCTGCTGCTGCTTCACAGGATGACAATGACTCTGATGATGAAAAGAAGAAACGCTACGGCGGAGGAGAGGAATACGGCCGCAAGCACGTAAGTTCCTCTCTCTGATTATTTACTGTTTTGTTTGAGCATTGGCATATCTGTGAACTGGTGTTACTTTTGTTTATTTGACAGTACTGATTGACTGTGGCATTTCTGTATTGTGCAAATTCTTTGTTACATGATACTGATATGATCGTAAAATAGGTAGGCATATGCAATAGTTCTCTCCTAGCAGATTTTTCAGAACACTGTAGCTGAACAAGTTTGGTAAAATTACAGTAACAGTCGTTCATCTAGATAAATAACCAAGCTATATGAATGCTTACTCATGGCCGGACACAATTGTTATGTTGTAAATTTGATAATCTGCCATCTGTGTATTTGAGCAAGTACGATGCTTGTAATTTTGAGCTTAAGAAAGTATGCCAAAACCCAGAGATAGTATTCCCTCTGTCCCAAATTAATTGACTCGGCGTCTAGATATGCATGTACGTAAACACGTTTTAGTGCATAGATACATGTGTATCTATACAAAGTTGAGTCAATTAATCTGGAACGGAGGGAGTAGTACATTCCCTATATTCTCTTTTAATAAGGGTTCACTGTTTTTGGTTAGGGAAGAGTAATTTTAGTGCATTTTTAGAAGCAGACAAAGATTGTTCTTTCAAAAGAAATAATCTCTGAATGTTAAAACTAGGTCTTTCTCATCAACCCTTATCATTTCCTGCTGCTGCTTTACAGGATGACGATGGCTCTGACGATGAAAAGGAGAAACGTTACGAGAAGCACCACCATCGTCGCCACAACTACGACGACTAGATCTTGACATGCGATTGTCATCCCCACACCCAGCTACTACACGAATAAAATGGCCTCGTTTCCCTTCTGGGTACTGGATCATTGTCCCCTTTCATGAATTTGTATAACTCCAAACTATGTTGTGCTATGTGGGTGGTTTATATGTTTGAACAATCTCCTATTGTATGTGTAAGATGACATGTTAATTCGCCGATACACACTTGTTGATTGTTGTGTCTGAAACTGGATTCTGCTTCTTTGCTTGATCTTGCTGCTGCGTTGCATTCAACTATTGCAAGTTGTTGATTCTGTCCTGTAGAATCTTAGTCATGTCCTGGATATTACGTTGCTGCTTCCATTTGAATTGTTTCGCGTCGTGAACCCTCATAACGAGCAGACTGAGACCGGGCTTGATGCACTGTGGCAGTGGCTAACTCGAATTCTTCCTCAATCCACGCTAGTTTCTGCTGGCCGCTTCAATTTTTTCTGTGTAGGATCGGTTTGTATGAATCTTTCATCCTATGGTTCTAGCTTGGAAATTAACGTAGCACGTAGTATTTGACCTGTACTAGGGAAGAACGACCACTGAACGCCCTTTGCTCATGCTTCTTCTCCACCGCTACTCGTAAGGACGAGGTGGTAAAACAATGACGGCCGGACCAGTGATGATGAACATAAATAATACATTGCTAGTGACGAGAAGAAGAATCAAACATTGCTGACGATGATAAAGAGCAAGAGATTGTTAGCAGTGTGAAAAATGAACGAAAATCTGGAAGTCTAGGTAAAAATAAAGAAAAAGTCCCGCTAGAATGATGTGTCATACGAGCAAGAAGATGAACACGATGGGTAGTAAACATATGGTACCGTAGTGGTGCAAGTGCAACGGATATGAAGGAGGCGAGATAATGATAGGAGTGCACGATAGAGACAGTATCGGAGGGAAAGGTGTGGTGTCAACTGTCAAGGAGACTAGAAAAGAGGAAAAAGGCATGTGTCCCAGGGATGTGCACCTAGAACTCTAAGCAAAGGTGGAGACGCATGAAGCGTGGAGCAGATCAATCATTGTGAAATTTGACTTTATTTTTCCAGATAAATTATATATCAGCATGTTCTATTGTTGAAAGGTACTTATGTGTAGTATTTTTTTTGTGGTGCCAAGAACCTTATGCCATGAGCCCAACATTCATTGTATCCAGCTTCTGTATCTATACATACTCCACGGATCATTGTGTAATATACCAAAAAAAAGCGTAGGAAGTGAAATAAAATATATATAGGAAGTCGTTAGGCACCGGGCTCGGGCAGCAGTTAAGCTGGGGGTGCCAGCAGGCAGCAAGCCAATCGGCGACTCGTTTGAGAGGTTGCGTGACGCCTCATTCCCTCCCTCCCTCCCCACCTCTCATCCCGGCGACCGCGAGCCACCCTCCTCCTCTATGCGCCAACCACCGCGCAGGCGACCCCCGACACCGCGCTAAGCTGCGGACTACAGCCTCGTGGCAGTCGACCGGGATGGAGGTGGCGCGGCGAGCCCCGGCGGCGACGGTGGCGGTGGCGGTGGCGGAGGAGGAGCGCCGCGCCGCGACGAGCCTCCCCAGGGTCGTCGCCGGCGTTCTCTCCGGCGTGCTCACCGGCATCTTCGCGGTTGGTACGCGTCCTGCCTCCTGCTCTGTTTCCTGTTCTAGCTTCCGACGCGTTCGTCTCGGTGATTCCAAGCGCTTCTCCATTGGTAGAGAAGGGATAGGGCCTCTTTCCCTTGCCATTTCCTCAGCCGACACAGTCTTCACATCCAAAGTCATATAATAATACGCCAATCTGATCGACTTAGCACCAAGTTTTTTTTTGGTTCGTGTGCTCTGACTTTCATGTGGATCTGTGATGTCTGTAGCTGGAGGCCTCACGGGGGCGGTCACTGGCGCATTGGCTGGGAGAGCCTCTGACCGCGGCGTTCTCCTAGGAACTGGAGTGGGGGCATTCGCTGGCGCCCTCCTATCCATTGAAGTCCTCGACGCTTGTCGCGCTTATTGGTGCGCCGACAGGTCGGCCCCGCAGAGTACGTCATCCATGGTCCAGGCCGTAAGACTCTTCAGCAAATCAGTCTCTGTTATACTAGTAAGTTGCACAAGTACTTTGCACATTTATGTATGTAGCCGTATTTCTTTTGTTTAATATATTGATCTTGTTTGAACAAAAAATGCACCAACTTACCGTTACTCTTCAAGTCAGTACTCTGCAAAAATAACCTGCTAAAATTTCTCCATCATCATTGCTATCAATTTCACCATGTTATTCGTAAGTTCGAACGCCTCTCTTCTCCGATAACTAAAATTTACTTTAATTCAAGGTACGATCCATGGTCCGCGCCGCTCGTAAGAATCTTCAGAAAATCAGTCTGTATTATAAAATTTAGCCAGTCTAGCAGAGTATTATGGTTTCGTTTCCCCCAACATATTCCAATTGGAATAGTAATATTACTACTGCAGTTCATCATTTTGATGGTGCTCTAAATTAGAGTTGCCGCTCGCGTTTTTTCCTTGGATTATAGAAAATGTTCTTAAATGTTTAATGCAAAGTTTCTAAATATGTTATACTTCAGTGGATGGCATCATGACAGTTCTTGATCCATTGTCCGTAGAGGATTTTTTTGACACACTAATGTTTGTTCACTTTCTAGGGAGATTTCGTGGATCAGCTCCTTCACGTTCGGCTTTTGGGAGAGCAATATGATCCACCCGGGTATATGGCATATCGTTGGCAGGTCAGTTGTTCTATACCCCTAACATGTATCCTTTGTAAAAGAAAGTGCCCAAATGATTGTTATTCTCTTCATGCTTGTTACCAATTGGAGCTTTTGCCATTGACCATTCTAGTCTTGGATTCATGCGATCTTTATACCTGTACGGTGTATGCTAATCCATTTGATAATGTTTTCTATATAACTAGTATGGTGAGGGAAGCAACGAAATTTCATTGATGTAGTGAAATTTCTACCATTTGAAAATGTTTTCTATACAAATAGTATGCTGATGACAGCAAAACGAAATGCCATTGATGTAGTGAAATTTCTACCATTTGCGGCACACATAATTTTTCCTACTAAAGTTTAGCTATTCAACAGGTTGATATCACAGAGTTTGGCAATGATGGTCCGCATGATATCCTTGGAGAAGTTTCATCTGATGGGCTCTCGCAAGATAACTTGAAGAAGTTGCCGTACCATGTGGTGATTGATCAGAAGCAACAGCCAATGGGTGAAAACTTGTCTTGCCCTATTTGCCTGCAGGTATAAGTGTAACATTACATACATATTTTATTCGAATGTACCTAGTATTGAAATGATTTCACCATTTATGATCTGTAATTTATGCTGCCTTATTATATTAGTCTGGTAGGTATATATCTTATTTGGCTGGACGGTTAAAAATCATCGTACTTATTGTTGGCATAACATAAGTAACTCTGTAGGAATTTCACTCAAAATCATCGTACTTATTGTCGGCATATAACTCTATAAAAGGATGGAATATATGTTACATATATTGTCTGGTTAGACTCTTTGAAATAATCTTATGTGGCGTGCGATAATATCTGTTTCAAAGGTGTGTTCACATGGAAATTATCACAATTTGAAATTCAGTCCAGAACTAAAACAACCTACTTGATCGAATTTGTACCTGGACTTATTTTGCTTCTTTGATTCTGTTTACTCAGACCTATCTGTTAGTCCTGATTATTTAGCAAATCTGGTGACCAGATTTTGGGAGCAAATTAGTTGGTAACATGCCAAAAAGAAGTTTGACATGTTGCCATAGGCTCCACCTGTCATCCTCACATTATATATTATTTTCCAAATTGATACTCCCTCTGTTCCAAAGGAAGTGCACCCTCATTTCTGTGTCTGAACTTTGACCAATAATATATGTGTCACATGCTATAAAATTATACCATTGAAAACTTCTTTCAAATACAAACACAATGGTATAACTTTCATGGCATATTATCCTTGTTTCGTTGGTAAAATTAATGGTCAAATGTAGATCTTGGAAAATGTGTGCGCCGTCTAAATTGGGACTGAGGGAGTACGTCCTTTTTGCGCAAGTAAGCCAAATATACCTTTGCTTTCTGTGAAGTCGTGGGTTGGTTCATGAATGCATGGAAGTATAATGTGTGCATATCATATTTATCATTCATTATATAGTGAAACAACCTTGATATTTGTGTTTTCATGACTCCGTTTGTTCTGATTTTTTTATAACAAGGTTTTGATCAACATTTACTCCATTAAGATGTGGTTTATGTGATATAAAATCATGATTATAAGTACTTTGGAATATGAACGAATAACATTAATTTTGTGTCACACAAACTACATACTAATGGAGTTTCTACTGTTTTAAAAATTGTCATAACCAATCAAAATGCACGCTGTGTATCACCTATATATTCGGATGGAGGGAGTACTTATTTTAACTTTATTTTCGACATCCTGACACTCTTTTCTTGTCTTAGGATCTTCTAAAGGGAGAGACGGCGAGGAAGTTGCCATTGTGTTCTCACACCTTCCACCAGCCTTGTGTGGACAAATGGCTCATTGGCCATAGTTCATGTCCTGTATGTAGGCGAGATGTGTAAATACATGCCGTTTTGGTTGTGTTCTCTTAGAGTGTAGTTGGCATACCAGTGTAAAATGTTTGTTCTCATGGTGTATAGAAAGGTAAATAGTAGTGTAGTGTAAATCAATCCACCCATGTGTTTGTATATAAAAAACGGCTTTGTACATAAGATATTCAGGGGATCATTTCATTTTCTCACCCAGTTGAGATGTGAAACTGACACAGGTTTGACCTGCTTCTGATTTTTCGGTGCGTTTTGTCATAAGTTAGCTCTTCAGTATTTACTAGTTTCTTGCCATCGGAAGACTAGAATAGTGCACATGGTTTTCCTTTGCCTTAGGGAAACTCTAGTCGGGTGACCCATTTGGCTCGGACTTGTCCGTTTGTGTCCGTGTTGACATAAAGGAAGGCCTAGCTAGCAACCCAAATGGATCGGTGTTTGTTCAAAGGAAGGCCATGCTGGCTACCAAATGGATCGGTGTTTGTTTTGGTGTTTTCTTGGATTTGCGTCCAAGTGAACACTACACAGACGGATCTCGTGTCCTCCCTTATCCTCCCAGGTCCACAAGTCGATGACTTAGTCACCATTCCACTCCATCTTATCCATCCTATCCTGTCAAGTTGACTTAGAAATCCATGGTTAACGCGCCTCTTGCCCTATCCCCCACAGAAGCCTAGGAAGGAGCTCACCGTAACATCCTGAAGAATAGGAATCGCTTAAGGACTAGTGTGTAAATTGTGAAACTGCATTGCATGCATTTGTGAAAGTATGAAAAATTTCAAACTTTTGTTTTAAGAGGATATAAGTGATTGAAGTTGAACTCTAGTATTGAAGACTTAGGTCAACACTACTGAAAGGGCATTTATTGTCATAATCACTTTTGGTGTTCGTTAACAACAAGTAGATCATTTTACAGTTTGTCACTGCCCACAGGTTGGTATTATGATAGATGAACAACACCCTCACTCTTGGGAAAAGACCACATTCATATGCCAATGTTCTGGAAACTCGGGCCGGAGTCTCGATGCCAAGACCGAGTCTCGGTGTGGTCCGGAGTTTGCCTGCTCCGGTGGTGCCTCGTGATCTGGCCGGGCATTACATGCAGGGGTCCGAGCACGCATCGGAGGTTACTCGAGTCTCCGGACTTTGTTCATCCGAGTCTCCTGTGGAAGACCGGTGTTCCTTGGGGCAAGTTTGGCCTAGGTCGAGTCGGGGCGATCCAGAGGCTGGTCCGAGATTGGCGGAGTCTCGGTGCAGACCGAGTCTCGATCCGACTTTTCTACAACGGTCGAAAACGGTTCGTGGAGGGGCGCCTAAAAAGGGACCCTTATCTTCTTCCTCCAATGCCGAGCTGCTCAAGAACACCAACCCCATTAGAGCCACCAAATCTACAAGATCTCTTCATCCAACCATCCAAAGTCATTGATCTTTGGAGAATCGAAGGAGGAGGCCTTGATTTACATCTTCACCAAGAGAGATCTTCATTTCCCCCTCATTCACTTGAGGGCCCCCAAGCTCTAGTGTTTCTTTGGAAACCCTAACTTTGATTTGGTTCTTACAAGCTTGTCTTTGATTTGTCTTGGCAGCTTGCTTGTATTTGGGAGCCTCCAATTCAGTTGTGGATGTGTGCCCCGAACTTGTTGTAAAGGTGCCGGCTTCCACCTCGAATGTTGCAGATATAGTGGAAGGTGAATCGAGCCCGTTGGGGTGAGGTTCATCGGAGAACAAGGGAGGCCTCTCGTGGCGTTGGTGGTTTGAAACCACCCCCTCTCCAAACGTAGACGTACTTCCCCTCAAAAGGAAGGAACTACGGGAAACAAATCCTTGTGTCTCCGCGTCCACTCCCTTGGTTACTTCTATCCTTTACCGCACTTTACTTACTTGTTCTTGCTTAGTGTTGTGTTAGCTTGTGCTTGATTGACATATAGGTAAATTCACCATAGTTGCATATTCTAGAGAATTTACCTTTCTTGTCAAACCCTAATTTGAAAAAGAGTAAAATTTGAAGTAGCACCTATTCCCCCCCCTCTAGGTGCCCATACGATCCTTTCAATTGGTATCAGAGCCTCGGCTCTTTATTTGGGCTTTACCGCCTAAGAGAATATGGGTAGCCAAGAAGGGGATGGTGGTAGTGAGCCGACCCCGGTGACCATGGAAGATCTCAGAAACTTGGAAACAAGATTGAGATTTTCCTTGGTCAACGAAGTCAAGAAGATGCTTGAGCAACTTCTTAAAGACAAAGATGGCTCATCACCCCCATCTCCTCAAGAGGATCTTCCATCTGTTGTACCTAAAGGGAATACTTCGGTATCCCCCGAGGGTATGGTGGTGGGGGGTAAACTAGACAACGCTAATTCCTCCACACAACTTGATGGGGGAAGGGTGAGCACCGTGATTCTTGGTACTCTCTCGATCCTCCCATCCCTCACCCTCATGTGTACAATAGGGGTGACCCACCTAAGCTTGAAGAGTCTGCTACTTTTGCTCAATGGCAATCACTAATGAGAACTCATGTGCGCAGCTCTTGCATTGAAATATGGAACATCATCGAGCATGGACTCTTTATTGGGGATCCAAACAACTTGACAAGAAGAGAGGTTGTCAATAGTCAACTCAATGCCACTGCTTTGCATATGATTCAACAAGGATTGGGGACAAAGGATTATCCACACATTGAGCACTTTAGCATTGCCAAGGAAGCTTGGGATGCTCTCACTGTGTTGTTTGTTGGAAATGAGAGTATGAGGAGGAACCGATATGATTCTCTAAGCAATGAAGCCGAAGGCTTCTACATGAAAGAAGGTGAAGATCACGAAGACATGTACCGAAGGCTCAAGACCACCGCCACCGCTTTTAGAAATGTCGGTGCCTCACATGTGGATGATGCATGGATAAAAAGAAAATATGTGAGTGCACTCATGCCTTTTGAGCCCACCGACTTGAAGAGCCTATAAGGAAGACACAACTACCATCTCATGACCTCAAATGAAGTTATGCAAGATATGACCGCTTTCAAGGTTGACGCCAAGAATGCCAAAGATGCCCGTGCTCGTGCCCATGGTATGAGCAATGTTGTCAATGTTGCTTTGAAGGCCAAAGTTGTGGACCATGGGGATTAAGATGATAGTGATGAAGGGCTCTCCATGGACCACCCCGATGAAGTCAAGATTGCTCATAGTCAATATATGGCCTTATATGCTAAGAACTTTTGGAAGAACCCCGCCAAGGCCAAGATGGGAATGCAAAGAAAAAGCAACCCAGATGGGAAAAGAGAAAATACAACGAGATTGAGAACTTGCTTCAATTGTGGTGACCGCTATCACTTTGTAGCAAGTTGTCCCTATGAGAAGAGAGAAGATCATGGGGGTAAGCTTGTGTTGAAGAAGACTCTCAAGGCACCTTACAAGAAACCTTTCATCAAGAAGAATCCCATCAACAAGAAGTCGAGAGAAATTGTCTTGATCACTCATGAAGAATACTCCTCCGACAATGAAGATGATGAAGATGAGGAAGAGGAAATTTCTCATGGTGTGGCTACTCTAGCCACCATCTCTTCTCCGACATTCTCACCCTTCGATTCTCCAAATGAGAACTCTCCCACCAAGAACGTCACTTGCCTTATGGCAAGAGGAACGGAGGTATCCTCATCATCCCACTCTACTCCCTTAGATAATGATGAAATTGATGATGAGATGTCTATTGATGTTAAAAAGGAATTAATTTCCTTTGCTGAGTTTATGAATTGTTGGAATTATGCCCTAGAGGCAATAATAAAGATGTTATTATTATAATTCTTGTTCATGATAATGTTTATATTCCATGCTAGAATTGTATTAAGCGGAAACTTTAATACTTGTGTGGTTGTGAACAACACCGTGTCCCTAGTACGCCTCTATGGACTAGCTCATTAATTAATGATGGTTAAGGTTTCCTAACCATGGACATGAGTTGTCAATTAATAATGAGATCATATCATTGGGAGAATGATATGGTGGACAAACCCAAACTAAGCGAAGCAATTAGATCGTGTCATCGTGTTCGTATTTGCGAATCTTTTCTTATGTCAAATATTGTATTCCTTAGACCATGAGATAATACAACTCCCTGGTATCGGAAGAAAGCTTTGAGGTCATCAAACGTCATCCTATGAGAGGGTGATCATAAAGGTGTCTCTCAGGTGATCGGAAAGTATCTGTTGGGTTGTATGTATCGAGATGGGATTTGTCCCTCCCAAGTCGGAGAGATATACTTCGGGCACACTCGGTAATCGATATCAACACCGCTTGTAAGCATGTGGTTAAGGAGTTAATCACAAAGTGATATCGGATTACGGAACGAGTAAAGTACTTGCTGTGAACGAGATTGAACTAGGTATGACGGTACCGACGATCAAATCTCGGGCAAGTAAAATATCACGAGACGAAGGGAATATATATATGGGATCGCGAGGAGGAGAAGCGAGTACGACTACATCACCCACGTTCCAACGAACGTTCCGCTGTGCGAATCTTCAAGGGTATGAAGATCTAATCCAATCTCTCTCGTTGTTTGCATCTCCTAGATTAGATCTTGGCTTTCCCTCTGTTCGCATCCGTAGAAAATTTTGATTTACTATGCCGCGAAACCCTTCAGTGGTATCAGAGCTAGATCTATGCGTAGATGTGTTTCACGAGTAGAACGCAACATGGTTGTTGCGGGCGTTGATGTTTTCTGTTGCAAGCCTCTTGTTTGTGTTCTTCTTATGACGCGGGGTAGTGAGATTGAAGCGGTCCAGGCCAACCTTACGCGACGTCGTTCGCGAGACCGGCTCCGCACTTGACGTGTGGCTTGTTCCACACATGCGGCTGGTGGATGCCTGTTTCTCTCACTATAGTTGTAATGGGATTAACACCGGAGTTTGGCAACCATAATATCACCGTTGTGGCTTTTCGTAGGTAAGAATCGTTCTTAGCATCTACTCACATAATCCACGTAAAACATGCAACAACAAAGTAGAGGCGTCTAACTTGTTTTTGCAGGGAGTGTTTTCTGTGATATGGTATGGCCCAAGATGTGATGTGTATAATGTATGCGATGATCATGTTTTGTAATGTTTCACGACTTGCATGTCGATGAGTACACAATCGGAAGGAGCCATATGGTTATCTTTATAATTGTGTATGACCTGTGTGTCAACTTCTTATACGCCATGTGATAGTTTCACTTTATCGCTAAGTAGTTAGCAATAGTTGTAGTTGCTATTCGTGGTGGAGACAATCATGGTGGAGTGATGGAGATCATGCCGGAACGCACAAGATGGAGATCATTGCGCGAAGATTGGTTATACCATGTCACATAAAGTTATATGCATGTGATGTTTATCCTTTTATGTATCTTATTATGCTTAGATCGCGACGGTAGCATTATAAGATGATTCCTCACTTAAATATCAAGATAAAAACTGTGTTCTCCCCGAGTATGCACCGTTGCGAAAGTTCGTCGTGTCCAAGCATCACGTGATGATCGGGTGCTATAGACTCTACGCTCACATACAACGGGTGCAAGCCAGTTTTTGCACAAGCGGAAATACTTGGGTCTAACTTGACGAGCCTAGCATGTACAGACATGGCCTCGGAACGCATGAACCAAAAGGTTAAGCATGAGTCATATGAATGATATGATCGACACTTCGTTGTCCACCATTGAAACCACATCTCTTCTCGTGATGATCGGATTAGGTGTGGTGAATTTGGATCGTGTTCACTAAACAACTTGAGGGATGTTGAATTTAGTGGGAGTTCATCTAGTAATTTGATTAAAAGTTGAACTAGTTATCATGAACATAGTCTAATTTGTACTTGCAATACTGTAGATCGAATGTCTAAGTCCAACTTCAACTTCAACGTTTTCGCTGAGAAGGAAAAGCTTAGAAACAATGGGTCTAACTTCACCAATTGGTTCCGCAATCTAAGAATCATTCTCTCTGGCGGTCAAAAGGACTATGTCCTTGGGAAAGCGTTAGGTGACCCCTCACAAGCTAGCATTTGGTGACAAAGCTGCTATCGACCACGCAAAGATGATTATGGTGCGATTAAGAGCACCATGTTGTTTGATATGGAACCGAACTTCAAAATCGTTTTGAAGACTATCCGGCCCTTTGAGATTCTCAAGAGCTGAAAACCATGTTTGACTCGGCCCGTTCGAGAGATATGAGATCTCGAGAAGTTCTTTAAGCGCAAGATGGAGGAAGGGAGTTCCGTTAGTGAGCACGCCATTAAGATGACGGGCTACACTCAACGCCTTGAGCAAGCTGGAATGCACGATTCGGAGGAGCTCAAGATTGACAGGTTGCAATCACTCCCTCCCGCTACAAAGTTTTGTAGTGACTCATAATCAGATTGGTTCCATCGACGATCACCGAGCTCTTCGCAAAGCTGAATGCCATGAAGTGGACATAAAAGGATAATCATGTGTTGATGGTCAACAAGCCCACCTTTAAGAAAGGTAAAGGGACAACGAAGCCCTTCAAAAGGCGTGGCAAGTCTGCACCGCCTTTGAGAAGAAGCTCAAGTCCGGTCCTAAGCCGGACCTCGAGTGCTTATATTGCAAGGACAAGGGTCCTCGAAGCGCAATCGTCCAAGTACTTAGCGGACAAGAAGGCTGGCACCATCAAAGGTATATTTGATATACATGTTATTGATGTTTTCCTTACTAGCCCTCGTTGTAGTGCCTGGGTATTTGATACCGGTTCAGTTGCTAATATTTGTAACTCGAGACAGGAGCTACGGAATAGACGGCGGCTTGCGAGGGATGAGGTGACGATGCGCGTTGGCAACGGATCAAGAGTTGATGTGATGGCCGTCGGCACGCTCTCCTTAGTTTTACCTTCGGGGTTAGTTTTAAACCTTAATAAATATTATTATCTGCCTGCGTTGAGCATGAACATTATTTCTGGATCGTGTTTATTGCAAGACGGTTATTCATTTAAATCGGAGAATAATGGTTGTTCTATTTATATGAGTAACATCTTTTATGGTCTTGCACCTCTTGTGAATGGTTTATTTCTTCTAAATCTCGAAAGGGATGAAACACACATCCATAATATTGAGGCTAAGAGATGCAAAGTAGATAGTGATAATACTACTTATTTGTGGCACTGTCATCTAGGTCATATTGGTGTAAAGCGCATGAAGAAACTCCATTCTGATGGACTTTTGGAGTCTCTTGATTTTGAATCATTTGATACATGTGAACCATGCCTCATGGGCAAGATGATCAAAACCCCGTTCTCCGGTATGATGGAGCGAGCAACGGACTTGTTAGAAATCATACATACCAATGTGTACGGACCGATGAGTGTTTCGACGCGCGGTGGATATCGCTATTTTCTCACTTTTACCGATGACTTAAGTAGATATGGGTATATCTATTTAATGAAACATAAATCTGAAAGATTTGAAAAGTTCAAAGAATTTCAGAATGAAGTGGAGAACCATAATGTAAAGATTAAGTTTCTACGATCCGATCGTGAGGCGAATATTTGAGTTATGATTTTCACGCATCTTAAAGCAAGCGGAATTGTTTGGCAACTCACGCCACCGAACACCACAGTACAATGGTGTGTACGAGTCGAATCGAACCCTATTAGATATGGTCCGATCAATGATGTCTCTTCTTGATTTGCGTTATCATTTTGGGGTTATGCATTAGAAACCGCTGCATTCACTTTAAATAGGGCTCCATCTAAATCTGGAGACGACACGTATGAACTATGGTTTGGTGCTAAACCTAAGTTGTCGTTTCTTAAAGTTTGGGGATCTGAAGCTACGTCAAGAAGTTGATGCCGACAAGCTCGAACCCAAAGCGAGAAATGCGTCTTCATAGGATACCCTAAGGAAACTATTGGGTATACCTTCTATCACGAATCAAGGCAAAGTGTTTGTCAAAGAACGGTTCCTTTCTTGAGAAGGAGTTTCTCTCGAAAGAAGTGAGTGGGAGGAAAGTAGAGCTAGACGAGGTTATTGAACCTTCTCTTGAATTGGAGTGCGGAAAGACCTGAAATTGTTCGATGTCGCTGCACCAATAATAGAGGAAGCTAATGACAAGGATCATGAAGCTTGGACGATCTTTGCTCTTGAACGTCGAGTCGACAAGGTCGCGTGCCCTCTGAGTGGTACGGCAACCCTGTCTTGATTGTCTTGTTGGTAGAAGGCGGTGAACCTACGAACTATGAGGAAGCGATGATGAGCCGGACTCGAAATGGCTAGAAGCCATGAAATCCGAATTGGGATCCATGAGCGAAAACCAAGTATGGACTTTGGTGGACCCTCCTAGCGATCGAAAGGCCGTTGAGTGCAAATGGATCTTCAAGAAGAAAACGGACGCGGATGGTAATGTTACCGTCTATAAAGCACGGCTTGTCGCGAAAGGTTTTCGACAAGTTCAAGGTGTTGACTACGATGAGACTTTCTCTCCCGTAGCGATGTTTAAGTCCATTCGGATTTTATTAGCAATTGTTGCGTTTCATGAATATGAAATATGGCATATGGATGTCAAGACTGCGTTCCTCAATGGCAACATTGATGAAGAGTTGTATATGATGCAACCCGAAGGTTTTGTCGATCCTAAGGATGCCGATAAAGTATGCAAACTTCAACGTTCCATTTATGGACTGAAGCAAGCATCTCGGAGTTGGAACCTTTGTTTTGATCAAGTGATCAAGAGCTTTGGATTTGTTCCAAATTGCTACGAAGCTTGTATCTACAAGAAAGTGAGTGGGAGCTCGGTGACATTTGTGGTACTATATGTGGATGACATATTGATTATGGGAAATGACATTAACATGCTTAACGATGTGAAGAGTTATTTGAACAAGTGTTTTTCAATGAAAGACCTAGGTGAAGTTGCTTATATATTGGGCATCAAGATCTATAGAGATAGACAAAGACGCCTGATAGCTTTAAGCCAGAGTACATGCCTAGACAAAGTTCTGAAAAGGTTCAGAATGGATAAGGCAAAGAAAGGTTCAGTGCCTATGTTGTCAGGTAAGATATTGAGCAAGGCTCAGTGTCCAGCTACGGTAAATGATAGGGAAGCTATGAGCAAAGTGCCTTATGCCTCGGCCATAGGTTCTATCATGTATGCCATGCTGTGTACTAGACCGGATGTGTCCAATGCTCTTAGTTTGACGAGCAAGTATCAAAGTGATCCAGGAGTGGAACACTGGACAGCCGTGAAGAACATCCTAAAGTACCTAAATAGGACTAAAGAAATGTTCTTAGTCTATGGGGGTGATGAACATTTCGTCAGAAAAGGTTACGTCGATGCTAGTTTCGACACCGACAAGGATGATTCTAAATCTCGCAGAATACGTTTATATTTTGAATGGAGGAGCTGTGAGTGGAGAAGCTGCAAGCAAAGCGTGATCGCGGGATCTCTGAGAAGCGGAATACATGGCTGCCGAAGGCGTCAAGTGAAGGAGTGCGGATCAGAACTTCATCATCGATCTTGGCGTGGTTCCAAGTGCATTGGACCCACTGGAGATATTGTGTGACAACATCTGGCCATAGCACTCGCTAAGGAACCAAGATATCATCCAAAGACCAAGCATATCAACCGCAAGTTTCATATAATCCGAGATTATATAGCGGATGGAGATCGAAGATTAGCAAAGTACATACATCTCGAATGTCAGATCCATTGACTAAACCTCTTCCACGTGTAAAACATGATCGGCACCTCGATTGCCATGGGTGTGAGATTGTTGCCAAATGTAAACTAGATTATTGACTCTAGTGCAAGTGGGATCTTGTTGGAATTATGCCCTATAGGCAATAATAAAGATGTTATTATTATAATTCTTGTTCATGATAATGTTTATATTCCATGCTAGAATTGTATTAGCGGAAACTTTAATACGTGTGTGGTTTGTGAACAACACGTGTCCCTAATACGCCTTTATGGACTAGCTCATTGATTAATGATGGTTAAGGTTTCCTAACCATGGACATGAGTTGTCAATTAATAATGAGATCATATCATTGGGAGAATGATATGGTGATGGAACCAAACTAAGCGAAGCAATTAGATCGTGTCATCGTGTTCGTCTTTGCGAAGATTTTCTTATGTCAAATATTGTATTCCTTAGACCATGAGATAATACAACTCCTGGTATGGGAAGAAAGCTTTGAGGTCATCAAACGTCATCCTATGAGAGGGTGATCATAAAGGTGTCTCTCGTGATCGGAAAGTATCATTGGGTTGTATGTATCGAGATGGGATTTGTCCCTCCCAAGTCGAGAGATATACTTGGGCCCACTCGAATCGATATCAACACCGCTTGCAAGCATGTGGTTAAGGAGTTAATCACAAAGTGATATCGGATTACGGAACGAGTGAAGTACTTGCGTGAACGAGATTGAACTAGGTATGACGGCATCGACGATCAAATCTCGGGCAAGTAAAATATCGCGAGACGAAGGAATATATATATGGGATTGATTGAATCTGGCATCGTGGTTCATCCGATATGATCATCGATGAATTTGTGGGAGTCAATATGGGTTTCCAGACCCTGTGATTATTGATAGAAGATCATCGCATATTCTCGAACCCGGGTCACACACTTAACGATCTCGACGCTAGGATAGATTGGATAATTGGTTTATGAGTTTTTGTTCGGAGTCTCGGATGGGATCCGGAACATCAGGAGAGGTTCCGGAGTGGTCCGGAGAATAAGATTCATCTAAGGCAGCTTTTGGAGTTGAATTGTTCGGGTTAATCGGTATTGTACGGAAGCTTCTAGAACCTTCGGAAGGGGCCAACGTGGCCCCACCTTCCGGGAGGGGCATGGTCCTATGAGGGAGTGCCCGGCCGCATTGGGTCAGGGAACAAGGCCCATAGGGCCCAGCCAAGAGAGGTTTAAACTCGAGATAGACCTTCTAGAAGGGGTTTCCTTGTCCCCACTTATCCTTTGGGGCCGGTTTGGGCTTGGGAGGGCTAGGGCTGCCTCCCTATATAAATAGGGGTGGGCGCACCAACCACTTACACCTTCCTCCAACCCTAGCCTGCTGCCCTTCCTCTCTCCTCCCGATCGCTTGTGGCGAAGCCTGCAGAAATTCTCCACCATATACACCACGTCGTGTTGTAGATCCAATCCATCTCCACCATACTTGCTGGTCCGAGGAAGGAGGAGACGCCGAGTCTTGCACGTGTGCATCTCACGGAGGCACCGCCACTTGTGGTGCTAGATCGGATCGGATCGCGAGGAGGAGAAGCGATACGACTACATCACCCACGTTCGACGAGCGTTCACTGCTTGAATATTCAAGGGTATGAAGATCTAATCCAATCTCTCTCGTTGTTTGCATCTCCTAGATTAGATCTTGGCTTTCCCTCAGTTCGCATCCGTAGAAAATTTTGATTTACTATGCCTCGAAACCCCTTCATGACTAACCTAGAAGGAGATGCTAAGTTACATTTTGGAAACATCCTAGATCAAGTTTCACATACTCAAGAGCTTCTAGATGTAAGATGTAAACTTGGACATGAACACAAGATCGAGTTAGAGGCTTTAAACAATGCTCTAGAAGAACAAGAAACTAGGTTGTCACTTGAATTAAAACTTGAAGGGCTTGATGAGGCCAATGACATTATTGTTAACAAACTCATCAAAGAGCGTGATCATGCTATTGCTAAATACAAAAGTGCTAAAAAAGGACAAGATTGAGTTTGGTGTGGTTCATGAAAAACTTGCCGAGGACTTTAGGTTGCTTAACAAGGACCACAAGGCTTTGGAGAGTGAACTCTTGTCACTCACAAAGTCCCATGAAACACTTCAAACTCAATTGGACAATATTCCTTCACCTAGTAAATTCATTCCATCTAGTAGTACAACTATTCTTGAAGAGAATGCTAGGTTGAAGGGGGAGCTTGCTAAGGCCACATTTCCACAAGGCAAAAAGTCCATTGATGATCTTTTGAGTAAGCAAAGGCCTAGTGGTGATAAAGGGGGCATTGGTTTTGTCTCCAATTCTAAGAAGAAGAAGAACAACAAGAAGAAGAAGGCCAAGCCCACACAAGAAACTAACAAGACCATTGTGGGTAGTAAGACCACAAGTGGTAAAACTATGTCTCATGATGACTTTGCAGGTAGTGCTAACCCTCACTATGTTCTAATGTGTGATTACTATGGTGATGTGTATGCACAATATGTTGGCCCATTTGATGGTTATATTGCTTGGTCTATTTGGGTTCCCAAGACCCTTGTTGCTAACAAAAGAGGACTCGTTGAAAAATGGGTACCTAAAAATTAGCTTGATCTTTTGTAGACTTATGCTTCCGGAGGGTCAAAGTGGGTGCTTGATAGTGGTTGCACAAGTCATATGACCGGAAGCTCATCTATTGTCAAGGACTTAAAGCCAAATGATGATCAAATCACCGTGACTTATGCCGACAAGTCAAAATCTAAGGTATTGGGTTTTGGCAAAGTTGTGGTTGCTCACGACATTACACTCGTGAACGTCATGCTTGTTGAGACCCTTGGGTACAATTTACTTTCAGTCTGTGCTCTTGGAAAGATGGGTTTTTCTGTCTTTTTACATAATGATCTTGTGGTCCTCATGTGGAGCAAGTCTCTCAAGGTCGCTTTCGTTGGGTATGTCGAACATGACTTGTATGTGGTGGAATTTTCGGGGCAAGCCACTACAAGTGCGATGTGATTATTCGGAAAGGCTGATGTGGGTTGGTTATGGCATCTCCGACTGGTCCATGTCAATATGAGAACTTTGCAAAGTCTCCACAAGGAGGGCCATATTGTTGGACTAAAAGAAAATGTTTCCTTTGCCAAAGATCGTGTTTGCAGGGCATGTATTCTAGGGAAGATGCATGATGTTCCTCACAAGCCTAAGAACCGCATCAAGTCCACCAAGATCTTGGAGCTCCTCCACGTGGACCTCTTTTGTCCTCCATCTCATGCAAGCCTTGGTGGGAAGAAATATTGCTTGGTGATTGTTGATGACTTTTGAAGATACTCTTGGGTTTATTTCTTCAAATTGAAGAGTGAGACTCAAAAGACCTTCATCGACTTCATCAATTTGGTCCAAAGGCAATACAATGTTCCCATGTTGATCATTAGAAGTGACAATGGCACCGAGTTCAAGAACTACACCTTGAATGATTTCCTTAGTGATGAGAGGATTAAACATCAATATTCCGCTGCATACACCCCTCAACAAAATGGTGTGGCCGAAAGGAAGAACCGAACTCTGATTGAGATGGCTAGGACCATGTTGGCGGAGTTTAAATCTCCATACAACTTTTGGGCCGAAGCCATTTCCACTGCTTGCCATGCTTCAAACTGGCTCTACCTCCACAAAGAAATCAACAAGACTCCATATGAAATTCTTACCGGTAACAATCCCAACATATCTTACTTCCGGGTGTTCGGTTGTAAGTGTTTCTATCTCATAAAAGGTGTTCGTTTGTCTAAATTCGAGTCTAAAGCATTAGAGGGTATTTTTGTTGGCTATGGTCTCGAATCTCACACTTATAGAATCTATGATAAGCTCTCCGGAGCCGTCATAGAATCTTGTAGTGTGACCTTCGAAGAATATGATGGTCCCCAGGGGGGCGTGTTGATGCTTGTGATGCAGATGATGAAATGCCTCAGGATGCCATAGGAAGAATGGGTGTGGGATATATCCACCCCGTTGAGGAACCCCTTATGGCGGATCGAGAAGAACTATGCTCCACTCAAGTGTAGCCCTCATCTTCACAACCTCAACATGCTCCATCCACCGAAGAGGACATTGACTCAAGCCAAAGACAAGATGTGGACCCTCAACATGGTGATCAAAGTGACAACTCTAGTCAAGGGGAGCTTGGTCCATTCGACGGATTGTCAAGTGGTGCCAAGTCAATTTCTCAAGGAAGATACGTACAAGCTGCTTTGAGACAAGCTCAAATTGACGCTAGAAGAGCACTTGATCAAGACCAAGGTCATTCTTTGCCTCCCAATGTGGAGGATGATTCCAATGATGATCAAGGTCAAGATGATGGTCAAGACGAGGATCAAAATGATGAAGAGGGTCCCCCAAGAAACAGCACGGAGATCCACGCTCGTCGTGAAGCTATAAAGGAAAGAATGTTGGAATTAAGAGACCACTCTCTACAAAATGTTGTTGGTGATCTAAGGAAAGGTATTTCCACAAGAGCACAATTGAAGAGGTTCAGTGAACACCAAGCACACATCTCCATGATTGAACCAAAGAAAGTGTGGGAAGCACTTGAATATTCGGATTGGTTAGAAGCTATGCACAAAGAACTCAACAACTTTGAGAGAAACAAAGTATGGAAGTTAGTAGAGAATCCAAAGGATTGCCGCAATTTTATTGGAACAAAGTGGATATTCAAGAACAAGAAAGATGAGCATGGAATCATAGTAAGGAACAAGGATAGATTGGTTGCACAAGGGTTCGCTCAAATTGAAGGCATTGACTATGGAGAGACATATGCACCCGTGGCTCGCCTTGAGTCCATTCGTATCCTTCTTGCTTATGCAGCACATCATAACTTCAAGTTGCAACAAATGGATGTAGAAAGTGCATTTCTTTATGGTCCACTAAATGAATTGGTTTATGTTAAGCAACCCCCGGGATTTGAGGACCCCAACTTCCCAAACCATGTCTACAAACTTGATAAGGCGCTCTATGGGCTCAAGCAAGCCCCACGCACGTGGTATGAGCACCTTAGAGAGCTTTTGTTTGATGGTGGATTTTAGGTTGGGAAAATCGATCCCACTCTTTTTACTAAGAAAGTCAATGGGGAGCTTTTTGTATGCCAAATATATGTTGATGATGTTATATTTGGCTCTTCTAACAAAGCTTTTAATGATGAATTATCAAAGCTTATGACTAGTAGGTTCCGGATGTCTTTGATGGGGGAGTTGAGAGTATTTCTTGGTTTTGAGATCAAGCAAGTTAGAGGAGGGACATTCTTCAATCAAGCCAAGTATACTCAAGATATGCTCAAGAGATTCAAAATGCAAGATTTAAATGGAGCTCCTACTCCCATGGCTACAAAGACTCATCTAGAACAAAATCCAAATGGTAAAGATGTGGATCAAAAGGTATACCGGTATATGATTGGTTCTTTGCTTTACCTTTGTGCATCTAGACCCGATATTGTGTTGAGTGTAGGCGTGTGTGCAAGATATCAAGCGGCTCCTAAAGAAAGCCATTTAATGGCGGTCAAGAGAATCTTTCGATATTTGGTTCATACCCCATTTTATGGTCTTTGGTATCCTCGAGGCTCAACATTTGATCTTTGTGGATACACGGATTCGGATTGGGCGGGTGACAAGGATGATAGAAAATCAACATCCGGGGCTTGCCAATTCCTTGGTAGGTCCTTGGTATGTTGGTCTTCCAAGAAGCAAAATTGTATATCTCTCTCCACGGCCGAAGCCGAGTATGTGGAAGATGCTAGTGCTTGCACCCAATTGCTATGGATGAGGCAAACTTTAAAGAAACACGGTGTCCATTGTGCCAAAGTGCCTCTTCTATGTGACAATGAAAGTGCCATCAAGATTTCCTACAACCCGGTGGATCACACAAGGACAAAGCGTATTGAGATTCGCCATCACTTCATTAGAGATCATGTTGCTCGAGGTGATATTGATATATCATATGTATCAACCAAAGATCAACTTGCCGATATCTTCACGAAGCCACTTGATGAAGCAAGGTTTTGCTACTTGAGGAATGAACTAAATATCGTAGATTCAAGGAGCTTGACTTGATATTCTTGCACTCTCACCTATGTTTCATCTCATAATTGGTTTAGGTGTAGGCATGGATATAGGGGGAGTACGATCCTAATTGATTGGATCATCCCTCCCCCCATTATGCCCAAAGCAATCAAAATCATTCCTCTTAATATCATTTAGTGATATGTGAGCTTAATGATGAGTTTTGGTAATGGACCCAAGATATATCTTCGCGGTGCCAAGCCAAGTATGCTCAAATATGGTGTCCTAGGCCACCGCCCTCTCTCATTTGAGAGGTTGGCACTTACTCGTGTTTATCATTTGCTTGATTCTAGTCTCTTGGAGCTTTTCTGAACATTTTTAAATCCCTATGGCTCTTGTTGGTTCTTCACAGTTTGATGTCTCAACCCAAGCCCTATACCTATCTTAAAAACCATCTATCTCTCATATATGTCCCCAAACACTTTTCCTGGAACTTTTGGTCGAGGAGGACCGGAGTCTCGGTACAAACACCGAGTCTCCGGTGCAGACCGAGTCTCCAGTCTGACAGTTTGTCACACTTAAAGAAGGAGGGTCGGGGTGACAGCGGTTCACCATTCTTCACCCCGTCCCCTACCTCCAACCCCGCCGCCTCTTCCAAAAATCCTCCCCGGAGGTCAAGAAGCCCCCGGGATCCGCCGTGCCGCCGGCCAACCTTCCCCTCTCCTCCATTGGGTCATTCCCACCGGAGGAATTGATCCCATGGACAGATCTGGTACCTCTCCTCTATTTTTATCCTAGGGTTCATCTATAGATGTGTTTTTTGAGGATTGTTGCTGATTTGTCCATTGGAATCACTTGTTTGCGTGCACTCTAGTACTTTAGCCTTGTTGCATTGCCCGATCTACTAGATTCACCCTCACCAGCATCTTCCCATCTCATACCCGAGCCCCCTGACCGGAGATTCCGGACTTAGGTCCGGAGACTCCGGTCCAGGCCGGAGACTCCGGTCCCCAGGACCGGAGACTCCGGTCTGAGCCGGAGACTCCGGTATAAGGTGCGGAGACTCCGGTGTTGGGTGAATCAAAATAGTCCAGAAATGCATCAAAGCTCCTGTACTGTATCTTTGGGACATATATACTCATCTCCATGCTATCTCCCTCACTGTTGTTCACAGGTGATGGTTCTAGTCGTCCTCGTCGTACCAAGGCCAAGTCCCAAAGGGGCAATCCTCGCTATGATGAGGCTCAGGGTCAGTTTATCGTGCCTCCGTCCAACCGGAAACAGCGGGCACGTGATGCAACTTACATGAAGAGGGATCAGGAGAGGGCTGAACGGGAGGATCGTGCCAAGAGGGCCAAGTATGACAACCTGCAGACCTTAGCCAAAATGTCTAAAGAGGAGTACCGTGAGCTGAGAAAGACAGATTTCTATGCGCTGCCTCGCACGAGTGAGGACCCTCGTTACTGGAGGAAAGAACAGGCTGTGTTCATGAAGGATGTGTATGGTGTACTCACCAGATCACCTGTCTGCCCCCAGAAGTTCATGAGTGTTGAGCTAATGCGCGAGAGCCCTTACTTCAATGATGCCCTGTGGATCTGTGAGAAGCTGGATCTCTACAACTTGATGGAGCTGCATGAAGACTACAATGTCCATCTTGTCCAGCAGTTCTATGCCACAGTTGTGTTTGGGTCTGACCTTGACCGGACCATGGTATGGATGACTAGCACCACTCGCTGCACGACTACTTTTCATGACTTTTCCAATGTCATCTTTGAGACCTTTCATGGAGTATCTACTCATGTGTGGCTGCGCATGCACTCGGCAGCTTTGGGTGAGAACAAGTTGAAGTTGGCACCTCTGTATGATGATGGTGTTGTGGGGGGTTCCAAGGGACTCAAGTCCCTCTACAACCTTATGCTAAGGATTTTCCGTCACACTATTGCTCCAAGTGCTGGAAATGATGATGCTATTAGGGGTGGGCTTGTCAACCTCATGTACCATACTCACCGGACCTTCAATGCTGGACCTGAGGCTGATGCTGCACCTATTGATGTGATGGACTTCATTTTCGAGGAGATGTTCCATGCCATTCTTTACATGAAATCTCCTCCATATGCACCCTTGGTGATGCGGCTCATCAACTCCTAGGAGCATGATTCTCCACTTGGCATACCACCACACCTCACTGAGCACACTCTGGTCTCTCTGCAGCAGAAGGGGCGCATGGGTCCTGCCCCAAGGCGTCGCTATGGGGATGATGATAATGAGGAGATTGAGACGGAGATGGATCTCTCTCCACCTAGAGTTCGGAGGAAGAATGCCTCCAATGCCCCTATGCCTACTATGACTCAAGACTATGTGCATGAGCGGGTCAAGAAGGCCAGCTTTTGGGAGAGGACCCTTTGTTTCATGAATGTCGACATACGCAAGCAGCAGCATGCATCCTACCAAAGCAACCGCCACATTGAGAAGCTCCTCAAATAGATCAAGGAACATGGTGCTGAGGATAATGAGGAAGGTGAAGATGAATACAATGATGAGCATGGGGCTCAGCAGTCCACAGAGTCTGATCATACACTCTCATTTGAGGCATGGATTGCCCAACAGGATAGTCTGGTGGATTGGAAGACGTTTGTTGATGTCACCTCAGGTTTTGGGTACCAGGGTACTTCCTTTTTTCGCCCTCACGGCAAAGGGCCTGCTGTCCCTGAAGACGATGATGATGACTATGATCAGGATGATGGTGACCAGGAGGAGGATGAGGATGACGAGGATGACGATGACTACTGAGCGGTTGGGGGCGCTAGTATAGGTTTTTTTTCCTTTTTCGGCGTTTCGATGCCAAAGGGGGAGAAGACATTCTCATCGGTTTGCATGGACTTGGGATTTGGGATTTGCGACTATCTGCCTTTATTTGCCTTTTATCTGCCATTTTTTCGAACTTGAACTTTATGTGTGTTATCCGTTGTTCATGTGCTTGTGTGACTATGACTATGTGCTTGTGTGCACCATCTATTGTAACTCATGTGAGACTTATGTGTGCTATCGTTGATACTATCCATCTTACATGTTTTACTTAATTATCTTGCTGCACATAGTCAGGGGGAGCCAAATTTATATGTTATTCCATGCAAATCACTTGTTGTCATCGAACACCAAAAAGGGGGAGATTGAAAGGGAATTTATTGTCATAATCAATTTTGGTGTTCGTTAACAACAAGTAGATCATTTTACAGTTTGTCACTGTCCACAGGTTGGTATTATGATAGATGAACAACACCCTCACTCTTGGGAAAAGACCACATTCATATGCCAATGTTCTATAAACTCCAGACCGGAGTCTCCGGTCTGCCAAGACCGGAGTCTCTGGTGTGGTCCGGAGTTTCCGGTTCTAGCTCCGGTGGTGCCTCCTAGGATCTGGCTGGGACATTCTGTCTGGGGGTCCAGAGCCTGCACCGGAGGTTACTCCGGAGTCTCCGGACTTTGTTCAGTCCGGAGTCTCCGGACTTTGTTCAGTCCGGAGTCTCCGGTGTTGGAAGACCGGAGTCTCCGGTGTTGCTGGGGCAAGTTTGGCCTGGGTCAGTCAGATGGGCAGTCCGGAGGCTGGTACGGAGATTGGCCGGAGTCTTCGGTGTAGACCGGAGTCTCCGGTCTGACTTTTCTACAACGGTCAGAAAATGGTTGTTGGAGGGGGATACCTATAAAAAGGGACCCTTATCTTCTTCCTCTAGCTGCTCAAGAACACCAATCCCATTAGAGCCACCAAATCTACAAGATCTCTCCATCCAACCATCCAAAGTCATTGATCTTTGGAGAATCGAAGGAGGAGGCCTTGATTTACACCCTCACCAAGAGAGATCTTCATTTCCCCCTCATTCACTTGAGGGCCCCCAAGCTCTAGTGTTTCTTTGGAAACCCTAACTTTGATTTGGTTCTTACAAGCTTGTCTTTGATTTGTCTTGACAGCTTGCTTGTATTTGGGAGCCTCCAATTCAGTTGTGGATGTGTGCCCCGAACTTGTTGTAAAGGTGTCGGCTTCCACCTCGAAGGTTACCGATATAGTGGAAGGTGAATCGAGCCCGTTGGGGTGAGGTTCATCGGAGAACAAGGGAGGCCTCTCGTGGCGTTGGTGGTTTGAAACCACCCCTCTCCAAACGTAGACGTACTTCCCCTCAAAAGGAAGGAACTACGGGAAACAAATCCTTGTGTCTCCGCGTCCACTCCCTTAGTTACTTCTATCCTTTACCGCACTTTACTTACTTGTTCTTGCTTAGTGTTGTGTTAGCTTGTGCTTGATTGACATATAGGTAAATTCACCATAGTTGCATATTCTAGAGAATTTACCTTTCTTGTCAAACACTAATTTGAAAAAGAGTAAAATTTGAAGTAGCACCTATTCACCCCCCCTCTAGGTGCCCATACGATCCTTTCAACTAGGTTTTGAATTTAAATTTCAAAATGAACTTGTATCTTCAAACTTTAAGATTTCAACACACAGTTAAACTTGACTCAAAGACTCAGAGACACTTACACTCATCTATAAATATTCTAGATTTAATAGAATCATCTTTGAATTCAAAAATGAGGTTTCAATTATTCAAACTTGAGTTCAGCTACAAATTCACATAAGAAAATAAATAAAAATCATAAAAGTATAAGGAAAATACAAAAATGCTCATAAAATGATCTTTATACATAATAAAATGAATATAAGGTGAGGATTTCATGAATGAGAATTACAAATATGATCTGATCCCATTACAAACTACAAAGAAAAGAAAAAGAAAGGAAAACCCTAAAATAAAACCTAGCTATATTCTTCTCTTGATGTTGCTCTTCTCAATCTTCTAGTCTTTTGACCCGCAAGATAAACAACAGAGAAAACCATTGGTTCATGGTTAAAGTGTTGGTTTTACCTTAGGCAAAACCTTTTTGATGTAGAATCCAAATAGAAGCTCAGGAACTTCTCCTGAACCTCATAGTTTCAGGTTTAGAGCAAATCCAAATAGTTGCAAAGTTGACAACAAGGGAATAGTGTACATAAAGGAACATAAGGAGCAACTAGTAGTACACTAGACCAATAAGTAGTAAAACCTCAATAGAGTAATGAAAGTAGTAGCAATAGCAGACTATGACCAGAACCAGTAGCAACTATCTTAGTCAATGAAGTATTAGATCAAACAATAGTAGGAATCAATTACCAGAACTCACAAGTTCAAACAACAGTATCTCAAACTTTGGATTCTTTGAAAGAAGCAAAGTTCAAGCCAGTGAACACTTGCAGTTCACCAAACCTGATAATTAAATCTGTACAAACAAATCTCTAAGCAAAAAAAATGAACTTCACTAATAGTAAAACAGTGGAAAAATCACGAGTTTAAATGAAATGTTTGTCCAGATTTCTCAAATGACAAAAATTACCAAATTGACCTTAACCCAACATTCCTAATTAGACATATGATCAAACCTCCTATAACCCATATTGTGTTAGAAATACCTAGCTAGAAACCAATCTAGAAAGGCAGTATAAGCAGGTTAGTCACTTGCATGAAAACCTGAGGTGTCAGCCTCACAATAATCCTAGAACACTATAAATAGGACCCTAGACCCAATTTTTGAAATCACAATCGTCTGAGCCAAGACTCATAAGAACACTCAGACCAGAGGTTAAGTGAGAGGAAACAAACAAAATCCACATATCTTGGAGAGAGAGAGGAAGAAGAACCAAGAACACGAGAAAGGAATATGAAGAATAGCATCAGATCTTTCTCAAGCAAACTTTGGAGTCTTTAAAGGTTTATAGTTAAAACCCTAATATAGGATCATAATATTCAAGGATCATTAGGATCCAGAGAGACACCTCTTATGATGACTACCTCCTTGATGCTTCCGATGGCGATGACGATTCCGAGTGGCTCTCTTGGGACGCATAGCATCGCTCTTTTCCCTTTTTGGTGTCTTGATGCCAAAGGGGGATAAGTAGTTTTATTAGGTTGTATTTCAGGATTTGCATGGGCCAGGCACAAGATTTTATTCATTTGGTTCTGTCGTGTTTGTGCCCATTTATGTTAGCTTGTCGAACTGTGTTCCTACTGGTTATGTAGTGAACTATCTCTCAGATTTGTCCTGTTATTGTATCGGGTTATGAGACATGTGAATTTCGAGTATATTATGTGGTAAATGAAGGAGAATGCCTCGCTAACCGTTTGCTAGTGATGATGATGACATATCCGTGGCGGAGAAGAGTCCCTCGCCTCCAAGGGGACCAAGGATCAAGCATGCCTCAAATGCTTCTATGCCTCCAGTGTCCTGTGAGATTGTCAAGGACAAGTTCTAGAAAGCCTCATGGTGGGAAAGAGTCTCTTGTTGCATGAGTGTGCATATTCGCCGGGGCCAGCATGAGAGCTCCTCAAAGAGATAAAGGATCAAGGTGAAGAGGGAGATGAGTACAATGATGAGTAGGGTTTCGATCCTTCCTCCGAGGGAACCCTTTATTATGGTCGTTGGAAGCAAGGGAGCCTTATTGATTGGAAGTGTTTCTATGATGTCGCGTCTTAGTCCACCTCTTCCTCTAGCCCTCACGGCAAAGGCAACGCTAACCCCCTGATGATGACTACCGGCTACCGCATGATGCTTCCAATGGCGATGACGATTCCGAGTGACTCTCTTGGGACGTGTAGCATCGCTCCTTTTCCCTTTTTGACGTCTTGATGCCAAAGGGGGAGAAGTAGTTCTATTAGTTTGTGTTCTGGGATTTGCATGGGTCGGGCACAAAAATTTATATCCCTTTAAAATTTTCCTTTGCTGCTTTATGGTTACTATGACATGAACTCAATTTGGAAAAGGGGATATGTTGAACATATTGGTGGGACGAGGGTGAGGCACAAGAATATATCTAGTTATCAAACACACGTGTGACTAGATTCCTGAGCTACCCGAGCCATCAAATGAACAACAACTAACATATCAATTCTTTGTCAACAAATTTGCATATTTGATCATGTGTTTTACACAGGTCAACCTGCAAGACTATATGCATCGATCCATGTAGAGGTAGGGGCTCTCAACTTTCTAAAAATGATAAATCTGCAGGCCACATTCACATTGTTTGAACTTTGAAGTAGAGCGTCAATTCATTTTTGTAAGTTAGAAGGTTCTCTATGCAAAACAGTGAACATGAAGCCTTGCTACTTTGGAGCGCCTGCTGGTTTTGGGAAATGCATGGTTCTATCTATATGCAAAGATTTTAGCAAGCAATATATCCGTTCACTTTCTATCATGGCTCGTATAACTTGGGAAACACGTAGCACATACCATGAGCTAGCACTAGATATATTCAGGGAGGAACGACTATTGAACGCCTTTTTCCCATGCCTCTTATCCACCGCTACTCCTAAGGACGAGGTGGTAGAATATCTATAATGACGACCGAATCAGTGATGATGAACATGGATAATACATTGTAGTGTCGAGAAGAAGAATCAAATAATGCTGACAACGACAAAGAACATGAAATTGTTAGCGATGCGGAAAAGGGACGACAATCAAAAACATCTAGGTAAAATAAAGGAAAGGACTGGCTAGGATCACCATTTATGACCATACGAGGAACAACAAGAAGAAAGTGCGATGGATAGTAAACATACATCACCATAGCGGTGTAACCGAGATGAAGTGGGCGTGATGATGATGAGGAATACATGATAGAGATGGTACAGTTGAAGGAGCACGATAGAGTGTCCAATGGGATGACGTTGCTACCCGACATGAATGGCAGCATAATCTACAGATCAGTTCTTCTTCAATATTTTAGACGTTTTACAATTTCTCAATATCTTTTTTATTTTTTCTTGTTGGATATGTGAACTTTGTCGGCCGTGTGCATCTTAGTTATACAGAGACCGGGTGTAATGCTTAAAAATTTTAAATAATAAAACACCCTTTATCAAAAAAATAGGATAACGTCAAATAGAAAAGGAAAACTAAAAATAGAGAGACCAATGATATAGTATAAGAAAAGAGGAAAAAACACATATCTCAGAGATATCCCTATAACTCTAGAAGAGAGCTAAGGTGGAGATGCATGTCGCTTGGTGCAGATCGATTATTGTGAAATTTTACTTAAGTTTTCCTGATAAATTATACCAACATGTTTTATTTTTGAAAGGTACTTGTGTTTTTTTTTGTGTGGCGCCAAAAATCATTTGGGATTTGGTTTGCCATGGACCCATCATTCATGGAACTTTTGTATTTATATATACAATACTTTTTCTCTGTTTTGGTTTATAAGTTTTGTACGTATATCTAAATCGTTAATTTGACTAATAAAATATAAATTGTATTGCAAATAAGTTATACCATTAGGAATTTAGACATTATATTTTCTATAATGATATAATTTTTGTGTTATATAATATATATTTTTGTTGTCAAAGTGTCAACCTAGATATACGAGTAAGACTTGTAAATCAAAATGGAGGGAGTATGATTTTTTGCTTGGAATTATACATATGAATTTACTGCTTGACCAAATCCACGGATCATTTTGTAATACCCAAATTAAAAGCGTAGAAAATGAAACAAAATAGTGTACATGAAATCGTTAAGCAACGGGCAGCGGTAAGCCAAGCGGCGACTCGTTTGAGAGGTTGCGTCACGCCTCGTTACCTCCCCACCTCACATCCCGGCGACCGCGAGCCACCCTCCTCCTCTATGCGCCAACCACCGCGCACGCGACCCCCGACACCGCGCTAAGCTGCGGAGTACTGCCTCGTGGCAGTCGATCGGGATGGAGGTGGCGCCAGCAGAGGCGGTCTCGCCGCGAGCCCCGTCGGCGGTGGCGGAGGAGGAGCGCCGCGCCGCGACGTGCCTCCCCAGGCTCGTCGCCGGCGTTCTCTCCGGCGTGCTCACCGGCCTCTTCGCGGTTGGTACGCGCCCTGCCTCCTGCTCTGTTTCCTGTTCTAGCTTCTGACGCGTTCGTCGCTGATTTCAAGCGCTTCTCGGTTGGTAGAGAAGGGATGATAGGGCCTCTTTGCCTTGCCATTTCTTCAGCCGACACACCCTTTCACAACCAAAATCATATAGTAATAGTAAATCTGATTGACTTAGCCCCGAAGCTTTTGATCTGATTTTCGTGTGGATTTGTGATGTCTGTAGCTGGAGGCCTCACGGGGGCGGTCACCGGCGCATTGGCTGGGAGAGCTTCTGACAGCGGCGTTCTCCGAGGAGCCGGTTTGGGGGCATTTGCTGGCGCTGTCCTATCCATTGAAGTCCTCGAGGCTTCTCGCGCCTATTGGTGCGCCGACAGATCGGCCCCGCAGAGTACATCATCCATGGTCCGCACCGTAAGACTCTTCGGCAAATCCTTCTGTATTATATACTGTAAAATTTAGCCAGTCTAGCAGAATATTTTGATTCCGTTTCCCCCATCATATGCCAATTGGAACAGTAATATTACTACTGCAGTTCATCATTTTGATGATGCTCTAAATTAGAGCTGCTGCTCGCATTTTTTCTTGGAATACAGAAAATGTTCTTCAATGTTTAATGCAAGGTTTCTGAAAGTATTATACTTCAGTGGATGGCATCATGGCAGTTCTTGATCCATCGTCGATAGAGGATCTTTTGACACACCAATGTTTGTTCACTTTTCAGGGAGATTTTGTGGATCAGCTCCTTCACGCTCGGTTTCTGGGAGAGCAATATGAACCAGCAGTGTATATGGCATATCGTTGGCAGGTCAGTTGTTCTATACCCCTAACAGGTACCCTTTGTAAAAGAAGGTGCCCAAATGATTGTTATTATCTTCATGCTTGCTACCAATTGGAGAGATTTTGCCATTGACCATTCTAGTCATGGCGAGATCTTTATACGTGTATGCTAATCCATTTGATGATGTTTTCTGTATAACTAGTATGGTGAGGGCAGCAACGAAATTTCATTGATTTTGCGAAATTTCTACCATTTGATAATGTTTTCTATATAAATAGTATGGTGAGGACAGCAAAACGAAATTTCATTGATGTAGTGAAATTTCTACCATTTGTGGCACACATAATTTTTCCTACTGAAGTTTAGCTATTCAACAGGTTGGTTTGACAGAGTTTGGCAATGACGATCTGCATGATATCCTTGGAGAAGTTTCATCTGATGGTCTCTCACAAGATAAGTTGAAGAAGTTGCCGTACCATGTGGTGATTGATCAGAAGAAAGAGCCAATGGGTGAAAACTTGTCTTGCCCTATCTGCCTTCAGGTATAGGTGTAACGTTACATATTTTATTCGAATGTAGCTAGTACTGAAATAATTTCATGGTTTAACATATGTAATTTACGCTGCCTTAATAATATTAGTTTGGTAGGTATATATCTTATTTGGCTGGACGGTTCAAAATCATCGTACTTATCATCGACATAACATAAATAACTCCATAGGAATTTCCCTCATGAGAAGCTGGAATTAGTTATTGTTTAAAATATGTGGTAGTATCTATAAAAAGATGGAATATATGTTACCTAATAAATATTTGGCGAACATATCTTGTTTGGTTAGACTCTTTGAAATAATCTTATGTGTCGTGCGATAATGTCCCTTTCAAAGGCGTGTGCTCACGGAAATTATCACAAGTTGAAACTCAGTCGAGAACTAAAACAACCTACTTGATCGAATTTGTACCTGGACTTGTTTTGCTTCTTTGATTATGTTTACTCTGACCAATCTGTTAGTTCTGATTATTTAGCAAATCTGGTGACCAGCTTTTGAGGGAGCAAATTAGTTGGTAACACACCAGAAAGAAGTTTGACATGTTGCCGTAGGCTCCACCTGTCATCCTCACATTATACTCCCGACCTTGTAGATATTTTAAAGTAGACTAGATTCGGACTAAAACGAATGAACCTAAACAATAAAACGTGTCTAGATGCATGCATTTCCAAAAAAGCTAGGTCTTACATTAGCGAATGGAGGGAGTATATTATTTTCTAAATTGATACTCCCTCCATCCCAAAGGAAGTGCACCCTCGTTTTCCATGTCTGAACTTTGACCACTATTTTGACCAATAATATGTGTCACATGTTATAAAATTATACCATTGAAAACTTCATTCGAATACGAACACAATGGTAAAACTTTCATGGCATATTATACTTGTTTCGTTGGTAAAATCAATGGTCAAACGTAAATCTTGCAAAACGTTTGTGCCATTTAAATTGGCACTGAGGGGGTAAGTCCTTTTTGCGCAAGTAAGAAAACTTTATCTTTGCTTTCCATGAAGTCATGGGTTGGTTCATGAATGCATGGGAATATAATATGTGCATATCATATTATCATTCATTATATAATGAAACAACCTTAATATTTGTGTTTTCATGACTCCATTTGTTCTGATTTTTGGATATAACAAGGTTTTGATCAACAATTGCTCTACTAAGATGTGGTTTATGTGATATAAAATCACTATTAGAAGTACTTTTGAATATGAACGAATAACATTAATTTTGTGTCACACAAACTACACATTAATGGAGTTTCGACTGTTTTAAAAATTGTCATAACCAATCAAAATGCATGCTGTGTGTCACCTATATATTTGGATGGAGGGAGTACTTATTTTAACTTTATCTTCGACATCATGACACTCTGTTCTTATCCTAGGATCTTCTGACGGGAGAGACGGCGAGGAGGTTGCCATTGTGTTCTCACACCTTCCACCAGCCTTGTGTGGACAAATGGCTCATTGGCCATAGTTCTTGCCCTGTATGCAGGAGAGATGTGTAAATACATGTCGTTTCGGATTTGTTCTCTTAGAGTGTAGTTGGCATACTCGTGTAAAATGTTTGTTCTCATGGTGTATAGAAAGGTAAATAGCAGTGTAAATCAATCCGTGTTTGTACATCGAAAATAAAACGGCTATGTACATAAGATATTCCGAGGATCATTTCATTTTCTCACCCAGTTGAGATGTGAAACTGACACAAGTTTGACCCGCTTCTGATTTTTCAGTGCATCCTACTGATTGGCAGTTCTCGCATGCAACAATAGTTAGCTTTTGTCAATGTATGTTCTTCACCTGCATGTAGTGCTTGCAAGGAACCTGTCAAGGATGGCGCAAAGGTCGTCGCTTCTTAGCCTTTATTCTGTCATAAAAAACATGTCGGGTCATAAGTTGGCTCTTCAAGATCCTCTCGCAAAAGAAACGGAAGCGGCGGTCTAGGGTTCAACCTGCCGGCGGGAGGGGGTGGGGATCACGGACCTGCACTCGATGTTGTAGAAGGGTCTTTAAAGTTTAAGTTTGGTCAATTGGCATCGGCGACCTGCAATCGATGCTGTAGAAGGGCCTTTAAAGTTTGAGTTTGGTCAATTGGCATCGGCGTTATGGTGGCTATATGACGGTGTTGTGTGAGACAATAAGGTATACCCGTCTCCTCTTCCACCTCATCGGCGATGATCTCGCCTCTGGCGTTGAGGAGGGCGGGAATTTGTCTGGTCGTCGCTTTCATGGAGTGGTGCATCTCGTTCAGTCTACATGTTCTATAGGTTTGGTGCTACAAGCTTCGTATCAATTCAAGGGTTCAATGGCGACAACTTAGGCCATGGGGTGTTGATCCCTACGGGCACATGCACGGGGACTTTTTGACGGTCATCAACAACGCTAGGCCGGCTCCGGTAAGGGAGCGGTGACAGTGGCACGTCGACGGTTCGCTCTGGTGACAGTAGTGGTCGTTAGCTGGTCCAAGGACCTTAATGTAATTTTATTATGTTTGGGGTGCTCTGTACTTTGTGTGAAATCATGGAATTACGGATCTTTACCGGAAAAGAAGTCGGCTCTTCACAATTTAATATTTTCTTGTTACCAGAAGACTAGAATAATGCATGGTTTTCCATTGCCTTAGGGCAACTCCAACTTTTTTTTGAGAATAGTAAGATACCCGTACGTTGCTACGGGAAAACAAAATTACATTAAATTTGATTAGAATTATGAACACCATGTTTCAAAGTTGTCCCGACACCCGTGAACGCTCTCGCAGTCGGTAGGGTTACCCTTGGCCAGCGCCCGGCCGTTCAGGCTAAAGTGCTCATTGCAGTTCAGAGGTACTACCTCACTTTCAAGTCCTCGGTTCTTATATAACTTTAAAAAAGAGCCTCTATAGGGGCTGCCCTACCGCATTCCTTGAAAAAAAGAGGACCGTCTCCTAATAGACACCTCTTTTAATTGCACAAATGCCCTTGTGAGGTAGTACCTCTGAATCTATTTATTTACTGCCACTCTTTGTTCACGAAATACAGACACAGATAGTTGGATGTACTAGGATGGATAGTAATGCACTTATGCTCCGGTGTAACCAATCCTGATGTTCCAATAATACATTTTAGGTAGTTGGTAGCCAGAGACAAGTAGAACCACTAGACGTGGTAGAAACGATTATTGTACAGGAATAAAGAGTTCTCTTCGTAGCACGTCACAAGCTTTCCAGCGGGCAAGAAGCCTGCATGGTGCACCTGTATTCTACTATGGCTTTACATCCATATCCTGCTCTTGATCGTCTTGGCAGCATTCAACTCCTGGGTCTGCACCAGCCTTGCGGTACTGATGATTGTACCGCAGTATTACTACTGAAATGAAGGCTGCAAGAGAAGATGAAATGTTATGTTCATATATTCAGTCATGCATGTGTTGCAATGAATTTGAATTTAATCCAAATCATAAGAAAAAGACTGGTTTCATATGCAACTAAGCACCATATGAGATATTAATGGTACTTCATTTATGAAAAAAAATAACAAACAGATTATGAAGAACTGAAACATATCTATGTATATGAATATGATGTTTGACTGTCAGTTCAGCCACAACTGAAGATTGCCCTGTTCTCGCATCAAAGTGCATATGCAGAAGAGCAATTAAGATTCTCAGCATCTTCGCCACCTATGGCTAAATTCTTAACTTTGGTGGATCTCTAAGAGTTTCAAAAGTCCATGTTTCCAAAACTGTCACTGTTTCTGTAGCTCCCAATGTAAACTGTATGCGGAATTCTCTAATATGACATGCACACTTAAGTGACTTTAATAAAACATCAACAGTAAGTACTCCATATTTGAGAGTTTCAAAGGCCATGTCTTCCAAAAATGTAGTTTTGTTTTAGTACTTCCCAGTTTGAACTGTACCAACAAATTTGTGATATCGAAATGACTGGTCTAACTGAAATCAACATTAAGAAGATTTAAATGTTGGTGAAATGGTTTTTGAAACAGCTACTCCACATTGACTGTACTGTTTCACGGTTTCTAATCACAATGCATGAGTTATAACTTCATTTGGGAATCAGGACATGTCATCACAGAGATTAGGACAAGGCAAAAAGGGCAATCATAGTTATTTCTTTCTTCAGAAGATCAAGGAGCCTCTCCCCAGTCCACTGAAAAATTAACATAACCATACGGAGTACAGATTTTTGCACAGGTTTTGATCAAAGAATTGCAGCCACACAGCTATCAGTTTAAATTAGTTTCGTATCATAAGGTCTGTTACCTATCTCTTCCTATCAACTAGTTTCCTATCAGTGAGTTAGTATATTGGAGAAATTATAATTTGTCTCCGTAATCTACGATCTAATCTCCACCCGACCATCCTCCGAGTGGTGTTTTCCCAGGGAAATGTTTAGCACTATCTTTTAACATAATATATATTGTGGTCTATTTGAAAGTTGAAACCACTCTAGGCTTCAAAACCATCTAGTTTCTTGAAAACTTTCAGTTCAATCTTGTTTAGGTTGTTCTATTGGAGAAAATGGCACCATACAGATGTCGGAACTTCCATAGTATTGTCTGTGATGCAAATCAATGAATATATGGTGAACTTCTTATCATTTTCTGTTAAATACATCATATTTCCATCAATACTACATTGGAGTTAAAGTGACTGAAAGATTAGCAGCATTAGTACCTGCCACGAAGCGTGTCTTAATACTGAACAAATTCCAGCACATTGTCACTGCTGTGCCCGCAACGAGTTTCTTGCGGGGGCAAGACTTCCATGCTTCTAGAGCCCGATCTCTGCAACTGTCAACTGTGGTAAAAGGGGTAGAAATTAGTGTTATGCACTGAACAATAACTATACATTACAAAGAAGGAAATCTCGGTGGGGACTAGCAGTTATACCTATTCTATGAATTTGAGTCGAATAGCACATATACAGCTTCGGGAGTGTAAAACTGGAGAAAAACCCTGCAAAAGTTTCATGAATAAGAACATGATATAACCTGCAACCACGCTAAGATTGTTCCGATAGTATGTTGTGCAACCAATTGTACCTGTGGCTAGAAGCCTCCATAAGGTAACCAGACTACCATACTTTGCGCCGAACAGAAGAACAGGCAATACCTAAGTTTTCAGCGATCAAAGATTTACAAATTACTCAGGGAAAACATTATGCTTCAGCAAAAACGTCGAGTCACAAACTGAATTTGATGCTTACTTACCTTGAGAGTCATCGATGGGTTACCCGAGAAGATCACTTGTGCCGTAGATATCACGGAGTTAGCAACCGGCAACACAGCTCCAGCAGCACAAAGCACATCTTCTTCAGTCAGCTGGAAGTTCCTTCCATTCTCCACCTCCACCGGCTGCCTGCTAACAAATGCGAACTGAAATTACTTGGTCGACTCAGCTAGAGTAACGAACATATGATCACTCGTTGTCTGGCTCATACTTCATACCTCTGTGGCACGGAATCTTTAACGAAGGCTAGGCCCAAAATCATAACACCCAGGTGACAAAATGCAGAGATCGGGCTGTAGATGGCCACCAAAAACGTATACGAGATTAGCTTAGGAAAAGGAGCCAAGTAGGAGTTTCATCAGGTAAAAAGAGTAGCAAGTACCTGAAGGTGATCTCTCTTGAAAAGGAGCAAGAGAAGAAGAACATGGATCCCAGTCCGAACCAGAGTGCTGATTTCGCCACGTCCTTCCACATCACTAACTCGACGATCCTATCCCAGAGACTTTCCCACCCAGACTGGTCCAGAACATCAGGCCTCGTGACTGAACACACTAACACAGTTAGTCAGTTACCGTAATTGATTTCTGTAGTAATTCGGTAATTAAGCAAGCACCGAAGAGAGATTCGCTTCTGAGGGAACGGAAAGGGCCAGCTTCCGCTTACCGCGAGTGGCATCGTTCGGAGCCGGAACCAAAGCCAAGCTCATGTCCTCCTCCTTCTCCGCCGCCACAGCCTTGTTCACAGCCACCGGGGCTGCGATCTTCGGCGCCGCCCAGGTGGGTTTTCTCCTGCGCGCCTTCCTGACGGCGTCCTCGTCCGGCTCGATCTCCTTCTCCAGCCTCCGCCTCGCCCGCCTCGCGTTCCTCGGCGAAACCCCCGCGGGCGCCGCGCGCTGCTCCCCTGCCCCACGACGCCTCCGCCTCGGAGGCGTCCCCGCCATCTCGAGGCTCGAGTCCACGCCCGTCCCCACCGCGCCCCGCTGCCTGGACCGGCTGCGGGTGGTCGGGGACGGGGAGAGCAGGAGCAGCTCGTGGAGCGAGTATCCGGATAGCTGTAGCGGAGACGGGAGAGGCGACCTCTGGCCCGTGGTCGGCTTCGGCGGCGGCGGAGGCGTCGCCACGTCCTCCGCCTCCGCGGGGGAGTAGTGGTACGGAGGCGTGGGGAGCTTCGCGGCCGGAGCCGGCGAGGGGGAGCGCGTGGCCATGGCCGCCATGTGTTCGTCGATTTGTTTCAGTTCGGTCTGCCCGGTGCGGGTTTGGAACTCCTTGGCGGCCGTCTCTGTTCGTGTTCGGGGAGTTATCAAGCGGCAGGAACTACTCAGATCTCCTGGGCCCAGGTGTCGGAGAATGAGGTGCGCGAATATAGCCGTTGCGGAGCACGCGGCAGCTTTCGTGACTTCGTGGCCAGAAGGGTGACTCGCGAATGACCGGGTGGGGTCAGGACAGAGACCAGAGTGGGTCCCGCGTGTCCTTGATGTAAACTTTGAATTTCACGGGCACTTGCCGGTAGGTGGACGCCATGGAGTTTGTTTTTTCGAACTACGGAGCTGCTAAAGGAGGGAAATGTGTTTGAATGCTGAGAAAATGTAGAGACATCATTTTTCTCGAGACGATCATCAGATGAGGTTCTTCATCTAAATATGTTACTCCAGATCGCAAGAGTTACATGGACAACGAAATTCATGATGACAGATAAATCACTCTACTGCCCGGTATCTTATAAACCGAGTACGTGCAATGGTGAGCGACATCATCAACCATATTAGAAATCGTCACATAAGCAATTTGATTAATAACTCTAACAAAATTTGCTTTCCTAGCATCACATATCTTCCAAAGGATGATCAGGAGAATGGACACGTAGATCTCCTTGGGGTTCTAGAAAAAAAATCAGTGGAAGCCTAACAAAGGTAGGCTAACAATGATAGGTGGCCAACTTGAATTGGTGTCCACCAAAAGTCACAGAAGTCGCCAAGACAAGGGCTAATTTTGAGTCGATGCCAAATAGAGATGGTGGCATTGCAGGAACTACACTTCATGTTTTCGGTCAAGCATGAGCATCAGGGGCCGGTTGAGTTGTCATATAGAGTGTTATGATGATGGTCTGATATTTAGCATGCCACGATGTAAGAGCCGTTGAAGATCTTCACTTTTTCATGAACAAAGGAGCTCAAGTTGATGTCGGGCATATCGTTGAACGGTCCCAACTCCTCGCTTGCACGCCCTCACCTCCTTGATACTTTTTTTAAAATAATACATTTTTTTATTGAATTGCACAAATATACACAAAACGGACAAATTGCAAATCTGTTGGTCGGTCGGCCGTTCGACAGACGATAGAATCGTTTTGTCTGTTGAACAGACGACACATTGCCTTCATCCGTTGAACGGACAAAGGCAGGGTGTCGTCTGAACGACGGCGGTGGTGTCGTTTAACGGTAATCGACCAATGACGGTAATTTTCCCGTTTTGTGTATTATTTATGAAATTCAATAAAAAATGTATTATTTTAAAAAAATTAGCCACCTCCTTGCCATCCTAATATTCCATGTCTCTAATTTCTCCTTATTGACTCCTTTTAGCATGTGGTTCACGAGTACTCTTACCTCAATTGTGTATCAGCTAGGAGGCTTGGAGAAGAAAGATCATAATTTGGGATTCATCTAGGATGAGTCTTTGAATGTTCCCTTAAAAACAAAGAGATGTGTAAGGAATCATATTGCCGGAGAAGGAGGACGTGAGAGAGAAAGCGGATATTTGAAAGACACAGGTCGACACTATTTGTATTGCTCACATCGCTTGGCGTACCTATCTCGTCATCGTCCCTTTGGTGGCGGGAGCTCGGTTTGAGATGGTGTACTATTGGAAGAGTTCGAGGGAGGCACATGCCTTGGTCTCTCGAGTAGGTTCACAATTTTATGGTTGCCAAAATTTATAGAGATCCAAAAAGACACGTCACATAACCTATTGTGATATAGCCATAGTTTGAAGGAGCATAAGTGTCAACACCCGGATTTTTCAATCCTAGATGCCTGTTATGCCATACATCGCAATCTCAGGATTACCATTTTTGCGAGACATAACATAATTGGATACCATAGTACATCATCCATTACAAACGGATACATAAGTTCTTACACAAATAGGGATCTCATGATCCAGTTCTTAATACAACTTCAAGCAACGGAAGACGTAATAATAACGGTAGCGTAGGCGAAGCTCCATCTTCGGGGTCACAGGCAATGCTGACGATGGGAGATGATCCTAGTTGTCATAACCTTTCTGGGGTCCATCTTCCAGGTACTCCTCTTCATAGTCTGGCCATGGGAATAGCCAGGGACAAAGCCATGAGTACTCTTTAAGTACTCGCAAACTAATACTAATAGGTAAAAGGGGGTTTTTGGATAATAGGACACTAAGCTCTAGGGTTGTTTTGCAAAAGCCAGATTTATCTCTACTAAGTTCTAAAGCTAGTCACAATTTTATAACTCCTAACTGGGATCTTGTAACTCATATCACAACTCTGTTGTGGTCAAGTCAAAGTCTTAATTCATTTCACAGGTCATTTTGAAAAGTCTGACGGGGGAACAGTATGGCCACTCCAACTTTCCATAACCGCGGACGCGGCTATTCGAATAGTTTGACACTCTGCAGAGATTGTACACTTTCACCACAGCATTCGATACATCCGTCAGGAACAAATCCTGAATTCACCATACTCAGTATGCGGATAATCAATCCTAACCTTTCAATTACACGCCATAGTATAAGCACCTCTCCTGGGAGTTTGGCCCCCCAACCATGACCAACTGTCATCTTGGGTACTGCATAGGTGGACAATCTTCACAAGGTAGCCTCAGCTCAGACCTTGGTCGTGAGGGAACTAATACTAAGGAATATAAGTTTCCAGTCAAGCCCTACCCAATATTCGGGTATTGTGGTTGTACGATAAAATTGGAATGGTATCGCATCCAGACAACCATCAGTTTTATAAAGGGCTAAGGCTCATGCCTCAACATTTTTATTACCAAAATCCTCAAGTGTTTGGAAACACATGTCCAAAACATTTCAATAGAATGATCCATCATTCCAAGGTTTTCATAACCATTTTTCCACCAAGTATTCCCATCTAAAAGTTGATCAAGTTTTATGCTTAGCACTAGCATCTACAGGTGGGGGTAGTACTAATGAGGGGTGGTAACTAGTGGAGTTTCAACTAAGTACAACCTTATGTCTCAGGCTGATGTCAAGGTTTCTAACTTAGACCAAATTTTATGCTCTTTATGCAACCTTCAGCATCTTTCCAATCTCTACCAGTCACTTAAGTAAACTCTAAGTAAGCTTTGATAAAGAATTAAAGTAAGAAGCTTGCAAATAAAACTAGGATTGGTTTATCAAGTGGGTATGATCACATATGCTTAAGGCATATAGTAGTCATAGAACAAGTATGGGTTTGTTGCATCAGTAGGGTATCTTGCAAGGGTTAGCTTGCATAGGTCAACTTGATTAGTAAGGCTTGCATCAATATCAGTATAAGCTTGCATCAATATCAGTATAAGCTTGCATCAATATCAGTATAAGCTTGCCTTGTGCAGAGCAGTGGTTGAAGTTCTCCTCGGCTTCTTCTTCGTAGTATCCTCCTTCCTCTTCGTATCCTTGGTCGGTACTAGCGTCTATGAGTAAATACGAGGTACACAATCACCAAACAATACTTAACTATATGCAATCATCACACACAAGGGTCCTATGGATGATCTAGCATCATCCCTAACATTACAAGGTTAGGGCTTGATTTAATTCCTTTTATTTTTAGAAAAGTAATTTCTACTCATTGAAAAACTACTTAAGATTTAATATTCTCCAAACCAAACATGGGATCATGTTGACACATGTCATCACCACATATTGTAGTCCATGGGAATGTGATTTAAAGTGGTGTCACAATTTAATAAGATTTTACCCTTTTATTTTAATTTATTAAAGTGGCTAGAAATGCTTATGTAGCATTCTTTTATTATTTGAACATTATTTCTGCAAGTAAACCTATATATTTTTATATATTCTGAAAGGTATGGTTAAATGTGATTTTTGAGAGTTGGAATCAACTCAAAAGCTATTATGGTTTAAATTTGAAAAATGTTTGAATGCAGAAAAGCTTCTGCCTTGTTATTTTTACCATGGGTGATCTATAGATCCAAAAGACTTGAATCCAACGGGCTTGGATTCAGCATTCACAGACCTTTCCAACAAAATTGGTTTCATTAAATTTGGTGCACTGAATCGATCTGGGTTGATTTTTGAAGTTGGGTACAGAAGTGTGTTTGAATTGAAATAGAAAAAGGGTTAATTTGAATAGCTGGACTGCGCGGGAAAAGTTACTAGGCCAGCCTGCTAAGCGCAGTGCTCCCGCGGGCTGCTTAAGTGGGTGTCCCCACTCGTCAGTGACACGGGGCTGGGCGAAGCGGTATGGGGCGACGTGGATCGCTCGATTTAGTTCTAATCCAACGGTTGAGAGTCATCGTCAACGTTGAGCAACGCCGGCGAGAACGAAACCTAGCGCGGCCAGTGTGGGTTGCTGGGGGCTCACCGGGGTACTGGCGAGGGTCGACGAGGCGGGCGAACGACGAAGTCGACGACGGCGAATCTCCTGGTACCGGTGGATTCTCCTGGGGCGGCTCCAATCGCTGGCTCCCTTCTTCTCCAGAGGCGGTGGGCTCCGGTGAAATTCCGGCAGGGTAGTGCTCGCCTTGCTCTCAGAACGGTGTGGCACGATCATGTTGGAATTATACCCTAGAGGCAATAATAAAGATGTTATTATTATAATTCTTGTTCATGATAATGTTTATATTCCATGCTAGAATTGTATTAAGCGGAAACTTTAATACTTGTGTGGTTTGTGAACAACACCGTGTCCCTAGTAAGCCTCTATGGACTAGCTCATTGATCAATGATGGTTAAGGTTTCCTAACCATAGACATGAGTTGTCAATTGATAATGAGATCATATCATTGGGAGAATGATATGATGGACAGACCCAAACTAAGCGAAGAAATTAGATCGTGTCATCGTGTTCGTCTTTGCGAAGCTTTTCTTATGTCAAATATTGTACTCCTTAGACCATGAGATAATACAACTCCCTGGTATCGGAAGAAAGCTTTGAGGTCATCAAACGTCATCCTATGAGAGGGTGATCATAAAGGTGTCTCTCAGGTGATCGGAAAGTATCTGTTGGGTTGTATGTATCGAGATGGGATTTGTCCCTACCAAGTCGGAGAGATATACTTCGGGCCCACTAGGTAATCGATATCAACACCGCTTGCAAGCATGTGGTTAAGGAGTTAATCGCAAAGTGATATCGGATTACGGAACGAGTAAAGTACTTGTTGTGAACGAGATTGAACTAGGTATGACGGTACCGACGATCAAATCTCGGGCAAGTAAAATATCGCGAGACGAAGGGAATATATATATGGGATTGATTGAATCATGGCATTGTGGTTCATCCGATATGATCATCGATGAATGTGTGGGAGTCAATATGGGTTACCAGACCCCGCTGTTGATTATTGATAGAAGATCATGTCTGCATATTCCCGAACCCGCAGGGTCACACACTTAACGTGTCTCGACGCTAGGATAGATTGGATAATTGGTTTATGAGTTTTTGTTCAGAGTATCCGATGGGATCCGGGACATCACGAGAGGTTTCAGAGTGGTCCGGAGAATAAGATTCATATAAGGCAGTGCAGTTTTTGGAGTTCGGAATTGTTCCGGATTAATCGGTATTGTACCGGAAGCTTCTAGAACCTTCCGGAAGGGGACCAACTTGGCTCCACCTTCCGGGAGGGGGCATGGGCCTATGAGGGAGTTCCCTGGCCGCATTGGGCCATGGTCACAAGGCCCCATAGGACCCAGCCGGCCGAGAGAGGTTTAAACTCGAGATAGACCTTCTAGAAGGGGGGGTTTCCTTGCCTCCCACTCCTTATCCTTTGGGGCCGCCGGTTTGAGCTTGGGGTAGGGGCTAGGGCTGCGCCCCCCCTATATATAAAGAGGGGTGGGGGCGCACCAACCCCTCACACCTTCCCCTCCAACCCTAGCCGCCTGCCGCCTCTCTCCTCCCGATCGCCAGGCGAAGCCTTGCTGCAGAAGATCTCCACCAATTGCACCACGCCGTGCGTTGTAGATCCAACCCATCTCTCCACCATACTTGATGGACCAAGGAAGGAGGATACGTCGAGGTGCCGCACGTGTGCATCTCAGGGAGGCATCGCCACTTGTGGTGCTAGATCGGATCGGATCGCGAGGAGGAGAAGCGAGTACGACTACATCACCCACGTTCCGATTTAACGTTCATTGTCTGAATCTTCAAGGGTATGAAGATCTAATCCAATCTCTCTCGTTGTTTGCATCTCCTAGGTTAGATCTTGGCTTCCCTCTGTTCGCATCCGTAGAAAATTTTGATTTACTATGCCGCGAAACCCTTCAGTGGTATCAGAGCTAGATCTATGTGTAGATGTGTTTCACGAGTAGAACGCAACATGGTTGTTGCGGGCGTTGATGTTTTCTGTTGCAAGCCTCTTGTTTGTGTTCTTCTTATGACGCGGGATAGTGAGATTGAAGCGGTCCAGGCCAACCTTACGCGACGTCGTTCGCGAGACCGGCTCCGCACTTGACGTATGGCTTGTTCCACACATGCGGCTGGTGGATGTCAGTTTCTCTCACTATAGTTGTCATGGGATTAACACCGGAGTTTGGCAACCATAATATCACCGTTGTGGCTTTCCGTAGGTAAGAATAGTTCTTAGCATCTACTCCCATAAGCCACGTAAAACATGCAACAACAAAGTAGAGGCGTCTAACTTGTTTTTGCAGGGAGTGTTTTCTGTGATATGGTATGGCCCAAGATGGGACGTGTATAATGTATGCGATGATCATGTTTTGTAATGTTTCACGACTTGCATGTCGATGAGTACACAACCGGCAGGAGCCATATGGTTGCCTTTATAATTGTGTATGACCTGTGTGTCAACTTCTTATACGCCATGTAATAGTTTCACTTTATCGCTAAGTAGTTAGCAATAGTTGTAGTTGCTATTCGTGGTGGAGGCAATCATGGTGGAGTGATGGAGATCATGCCGGAACGCACAAGATGGAGATCATTCATGTCACATAAAGTTATATGCATGTGATGTTTATCCTTTTATGTATCTTATTATGCTTAGATCGCGACGGTAGCATTATAAGATGATTCCTCACTTAAAGATCAAGATAAAAACTGTGTTCTCCCCAAGTATGCACCGCTATGAAGTTCGTGTCCAAGCATCACGTGATGATCGGGTGCTATAGACTCTACGCTCACATAAAACGGGTGCAAGCCAGTTTTGCACACGCGGAAATACTTGGGTCTAACTTGACGAGCCTAGCATGTACAGACATGGCCTCGGAACACATGAACCGAAAGGTTAAGCATGAGTCATATGAGTGATATGATCGACACTTCGTTGTCCACCATTGAAACCACATCTCTTCTCGTGAAGATCGGATTAGGTGTGGTGAATTTGGATCGTGTTCACTAAACAACTTGAGGGATGTTGAATTTAGTGGGAGTTCATCTAGTAATTTGATTAAAAGTTGAACTAGTTATCATGAACATAGTCTAATTTGTACTTGCAATACTTTAGATCAAATGGCTAAGTCCAACTTCAACTTCAACATTTTCGCTGAGAAGGAAAAGCTTAGAAACAATGGGTCTAACTTCACCAATTGGTTCCGCAATCTAAGAATCATTCTCTCTGGCGGTCAAAAGGACTATGTCCTTGGGAAAGTGTTAGGTGACCCCCCTGCTGCATCTGCGTCGGCTGATGAGAAAGTTGTCTATCAGTCACGCAAAGATGATTATGGTGTGATTAAGAGCACCATGTTGTTTGCTATGGAACCGAAACTTCAAAATCGTTTTGAAGACTATCCCGGGCCCTTTGAGATTCTCGAAGAGCTGAAAACCATGTTTCAGACTCAGGCCCGTTCTGAGAGATATGAGATTTCTGAGAAGTTCTTTAACTGCAAGATGGAGGAAGGGAGTTCCGTTAGTGAGCACGCCATTAAGATGACGGGCTACACTCAACGCCTTGAGCAACTGGAATGCACGATTCTAGAGGAGCTCAAGATTGACAGGGTTCTGCAATCACTCCCTCCCAGCTATAAAAGTTTTGTAGTGACTCATAATCAGATTGGTTCCACTGATACGATCACCGAGCTCTTCGCAAAGCTGAAGGCCGCGGAAGTGGACATCAAAAAGGATAATCATGTGTTGATGGTCAACAAGCCCACCTTTAAGAAAGGTAAGGGAGCAAAGAAGCCCTTCAAGAAGGGCGGCGGCAAACGCACTGCCCCTGCTGAGAAGAAGCTCAAGTCTGGTCCTAAGCCGGACACTGAGTGCTTCTATTGCAAGGACAAGGGTCACTGGAAGCGCAACTGTCCGAAGTACTTAGCGGACAAGAAGGCTGGCACCATCAAAGGTATATTTGATATACATGTTATTGATGTTTTCCTTACTAGCCCTCGTTGTAGTGCCTGGGTATTTGATACTGGTTCGGTTGCTAATATTTGTAACTCGAAACAGGAGCTACGGAATAGACGGCGGCTTGCGAGGGATGAGGTGACGATGCGCGTTGGCAACGGATCAAGAGTTGATGTGATGGCCGTCGTCACGCTCTCCTTAGTTTTACCTTCGGGATTAGTTTTAAACCTTAATAAATGTTATTATGTGCCTGCGTTGAGCATGAACATTATTTCTGGATCGTGTTTATTGCAAGACGGTTATTCATTTAAATCGGAGAATAATGGTTGTTCTATTTATATGAGTAACATCTTTTATGGTCATGCACCTCTTGTGATTGGTTTATTTCTTCTAAATCTCGAAAGGGATGAAACACACATCCACAACATTGAGGCTAAGAGATGCAAAGTAGATAGTGATAATACTACTTATTTGTGGCACTGTCGTCTAGGTCATATTGGTGTAAAGCGCATGAAGAAACTCCATTCTGATGGACTTTTGGAGTCTCTTGATTTTGAATCATTTGACACATGCGAACCATGCCTCATGGGCAAGATGATCAAAACCCCGTTTTCCGGTATGATGGAGCGAGCAACGGACTTGTTGGAAATCATACATACCGATGTATGCGGACCGATGAGTGTTTCGACGCGCGGTGGATATCGCTATTTTCTCACTTTTACCGATGACTTAAGTAGATATGGGTATATCTATTTAATGAAACATAAATCTGAAACATTTGAAAAGTTCAAGGAATTTCAGAATGAAGTGGAGAACCATCGTAATGTAAAGATTAAGTTTCTACGATCCGATCGTGAGGCGAATATTTGAGTTATGATTTTCTCACGCATCTTAAAGCAAGCGGAATTGTTTCACAACTCACGCCACCGGAACACCACAGTGCAATGGTGTGTCGAGCCGAACCGAACCCTATTAGATATGGTCCGATCGATGATGTCTCTTCTTGATTTGCCGTTATCATTTTGGGGTTATGCATTAGAAACTGCATTCACTTTAAATAGGGCACCATCAAAACCGTTGAGACGACACCGTATGAACTATGGTTTGGTGCTAAACCTAAGTTGTTGTTTCTTAAAGTTTGGGGATCTGAAGCTTCGTCAGAAGTTGATCGGACAAGCTCGAACCCAAAGCGAGAAATGCGTCTTCATAGGATACCCTACGGAAACTATTGGGTATACCTTCTATCACGTAACCGAAGGCAAAGTGTTTATGAAAACGGTTCCTTTCTTGAGAAGGAGTTTCTCTCGAAAGAAGTGAGTGGGAGGAAAGTAGAGCTAAACGAGGTTATTGAACCTTCTCTTGAATTGGAGAGTAGCGCGACATGAAATTGTTCGATTCACTTTGCACAACAATAGAGGAAGCTAATGACAAGGATCATGAAGCTTGGACGATCTTGCTCTTGAGCGTCGCGGTCGATAAGGTCGTGTGCCCCTCACGAGTGGTGCAGCAACCTGTCTTGACTATCTTGCTAGTAGAAGGCGGTGAACCTCGAACTATGAGGAAGCAATGATGAGCGGACTACGAGAAATGGCTAGAAGCCATGAAATCCGAATTGGGATCCATGAGCGAAAACCAAGTATGGACTTTGGTGGACCCTCCTAGCGACCGAAAGGCCGTTGAGTGCAAATGGATCTTCAAGAAGAAAACGGACGTGGATGGTAATGTTACCGTCTATAAAGCACGGCTTGTGGCGAAAGGTTTACGACAAGTTCAAGGTGTTGACTACGATGAGACTTTCTCTCCCGTAGCGATGTTTAAGTCCATTCGGATTTTATTAGCAATTGTTGTATTTCATGATTATGAAATATGGCAGATGGATGTCAAGACTGCTTTCCTCAATGGCAACATTGATGAAGAGTTGTATATGATGCAACCCGAAGGTTTTGTCGATCCTAAGGATGCTAGTAAAGTATGCAAACTTCAGCGTTCCATTTATGGACTGAAGCAAGCATCTCGGAGTTGGAACCTTCGTTTTGATCAAGTGATCAAGAGCTTTGGATTTGTTCCAAATTGCTCTGAGCTTGTATCTACAAGAAAGTGAGTGGGAGCTCGGTGGCGTTTACGGTACTATATGTGGATGACATATTGATTATTGGAAATGACATCAACATGCTTAACGATGTGAAGAGTTATTTGAACAAGTGTTTTCAATGAAAGACCTAGGTGAAGCTGCTTATATATTGGGCATCAAGATCTATAGAGATAGACAAAGGCGCACGATAGCTTTAAGCGGTACATACCTAGACAAAGTTCGAAAAGGTTCAGAATGGATAAGGCAAAGAAAGGTTGGTGCCTATGTTGTCGGGTAAGATATTGAGCAAGGCTCGGTGTCCAGCTACGATGAAATGATAGGAAAGCTATGAGAAAAGTGCCTTATGCCTCGGCCATAGGTTCTATCATGTATGCCATCTTGTGTACTAGACGGATGTGTCCAATGCTCTTAGTTTGACGAGATATCAAAGTGATCCAGAGTGGAACCTTTGGACAGCCGTGAAGAACATCCTAAAGTACCTAAATAGGACTAAAGAAATGTTCTTAGTCTATGGGGTGATGAACATTTCGTCGTAAAGGTTACGTCGACGATAGTTTCGACATCGACAAGGATGATTCCAAATCTCAAACAGGATACGTTTATATTTTGAATGGAGGAGCCATTTGGAGAAGTGCAAGCAAAGCGTGATCGTGGGATCTAAGATGAAGCGGAATACATGGCATTACGAGCGTCAAGTGAAGGAGTTTGGATCGAACTTCATCATCGAGCTTGGCGTGGTTCCAAGTGCATTGGACCTTGGAGATAGATATTGTGTGACAACACTGGCGCCATAGCACTCGCTAAGGAACCAAGATATCATCCAAAGACCAAGCATATCAACCGCAAGTTTCATATAGTCCGAGATTATATAGTAGATGGAGATCTGAAGATTAGCAAAGTACATACAGATCTGAATGTCACAGATCTGTTGACTAAACCTCTTCTGCGTGCAAAACATGATCAGCACCTTAGTGCCATGGGTGTGAGATTGTTGCCAAATGTAAACTAGATTATTGACTCTAGTGCAAGTGGGAGACTGTTGGAATTATACCCTAGAGGCAATAATAAAGATGTTATTATTATAATTCTTGTTCATGATAATGTTTATATTCCATGCTAGAATTGTATTAAGCGGAAACTTTAATACTTGTGTGGTTTGTGAACAACACCATGTCCCTAGTACGCCTCTATGGACTAGCTCATTGATCAATGATGGTTAAGGTTTCCTAACCATAGACATGAGTTGTCAATTGATAATGAGATCATATCATTGGGATAATGATATGATGGACAGACCCAAACTAAGCGAAGCAATTAGATCGTGTCATCGTGTTCGTCTTTGCGAAGCTTTTCTTATGTCAAATATTGTATTCCTTATACCATGAGATAATACAACTCCCTGGTATCGGAAGAAAGCTTTGAGGTCATCAAACGTCATCCTATGAGAGGGTGATCATAAAGGTGTCTCTAAGGTGATCGGAAAGTATCTGTTGGGTTGTATGTATCGAGATGGGATTGTCCCCAAGTCGTAGAGATATACTTGGGCCACTTTGAATCGATATCAACACCTCTTGCAAGCATGTGGTTAAGGAGTTAATCGCAAAGTGATATCGGATTACGGAGCGAGTAAAGTACTTGCGTGAACGAGATTGAACTAGGTATGGCATGTAGATGATCAAATCTCGGGCAAGTAAAATATCGCGAGACGAAGGAATATATATATGGGATTGATTGAATCCTAGCATCGTGGTTCATCCGATATGATCATCGATGAATGTGTGGGAGTCAATATGGGTTACCGGACCCATTGATTATTGATAGAAGATCATGTGCGCATATTCTCGAACCCGCAGGTCACACATAACGTGTCTCGACGCTAGGATAGATTGGATAATTGGTTTATGAGTTTTTGTTGAGTCTCGGATGGGATCCGAGACATCACGAGGTTCCGGTGGTCCGGAGAATAAGATTCATATAAGGATGCAGTTTTAGAGTTGAATTGTTCCGGATTAATCGGTATTATCTGGGCTTCTAGAACCTTCCGGAAGGGGACCAACGTGGCCCCACCTTCCGGGAGGGGGCATGGGCCTATGAGGGAGTGCCCTGGCCGCATTGGGCCAGGGGCACAAGTCCCCATAGGGCCCAGCCGGCTGAGAGAGGTTTAAACTCGAGATATACCTTCTAGAAGGGGGGGTTTCCTTGCCCCCCACTCCTTATCCTTTGGGGCCGCCGGTTTGAGCTTGGGGGAGGGGCTAGGGCTGCGCCCCCCTCTATATAAAGAGGGGTGGGGGCGCACCAACCCCTCACACCTTCCCCTCCAACCCTAGCCGCCCTGCTGCCCTCCTCTCTCCCTCCCGACTGCTTGTAGGCGAAGCCCTGCTGCAGAAATTCTCCACCAATTGCACCTTTGTCGTTGTAGATCCAACCCATCTCTCCACCATACTTGCTGGACCAAGGAAGGAGGATACGTCGAGGTGCCGCACGTGTGCATCTCACAGAGGCATCGCCACTTGTGGTGCTAGATCGGATCGGATCGCGAGGAGGAGAAGCGAGTACGACTACATCACCCACGTTAGGAGCGTTCACTGTCTTGAATCTTCAAGGGTATGAAGATCTAGTCCAATCTCTCTCATTGTTTGCATCTCCTAGATTAGATCTTGGCTTCCCTCTGTTCGCATCCGTAGAAAATTTTGATTTACTATGCCGCGAAACCCTACAGATCAGTGAGGAGAGGGGAGTGAGATGGTGTGAAAAAATCGTGCGGGGGTGGCCTCTATTTATAGTCGAGCGAGGGGACCGTCGGGGCGCACGGTGAGCTCGTCGGGGGCAAGATTACAGGCAGCTAATGGCATGGGCAAGGGTAGGGGACGGTGCGGTGTCTCCTGGCGATGCTCAACGACATGGTCTCGAGGCATGGGGCGGTGGGGTTTGATGCAGGCGGTGCTTTCTGTGGCGGCGGCGTCTTCGATCGCTGGGTGGTGGTTGTGCGGCAGGCGGCAAACGGGATGTCTGGTGGTCTCTGGGTTGATGGCGATCGTGTGTGCGCGGTGAAAGCGGCGATGCGCTGGTCGAAGGTGGTGCTCGGCGCATGCTCGACATGGTCTCGACGGTGCAGGCGCGGCTTGTGCGCGTGGTCGAGGCTTGGCAATGCTCATGGCTGAGGTAGTGGCGGTGGACGGTGGGCTGCCTCCCGGACAAGGTTTACGGCTAGTTCTTCCTCTAGCTTGTCCCACAATGGGTGATAACGGTGCTCATTGTTCACCATTGATGGCAATGGCAAGCTCACAGGGGTGCTAGTCCTTAGTTAAACTTCCTAGATGATCTACTGAGTTGTGTGTGAGCTAACTAGGGAACAAGTTAGGCCAATTTTACTGCACACTATAGTGTTTGATGTTTGTTTGATTTGTGTTTGCAACCTGTTTGATGAAATGGCCGCATGAACTCAAGTTTTGAATTTTGAAAACATTTTTGGTGGGTTTGCTAGATTGGTGCTGGTGAGTCTGCAGATGCTTGGGTTTTGAAAGTTGAGCTTGTTTGAGTGGTTTTTGAAAAAGTGGGATCTTCCCATATGATAAAGATTCAATTTTGAATTATCATTTAAACTATGCATTTGAAAGTTTCTGGATGATCACAAAGTGGGCCTTGATACTTTGTTATGAGTACATTCAAGGGGTGCAAAGATCCAGAAAAGTTTCTATTAGGTTCTGAAAGTTTGAGACAGCCAAAGTAGGCATGGGAGTTAAATTGGCCAAAATGACCATTCATTTCATATATGTGTTTTGATTTACTTGTCTTTAGGAAAAGTGTGGGAAATGTTTTAGATGATGTTTATTTCACCTAAGAAACATTTTACAAGCAATGAAACAAACAAACAAGGTGGTTTTAAAGGAATTCAAAATCCATGCATACACATATGCATGCATTCATGATTTTATTTGGAAAAGTTTTTGTTAACCCTAATTTTGATATTTAGAATTTTATGATCCAAGCTTAGTATTTTTGGGATGTTACAAACCTTCCCCCCTTAAACAAAATCTCCTCCCGAGATTTGAAAAAGGGCGAAGAGATTTACCTAGGATTTGAAGAGATCGGGAAACTCCGTCCTGATGTGATCTTCGCGCTCCCAGGTAGCTTCCTCTTCTGTGTGGTTGCTCCACTAAATCTTGAGAAACTTGATGCTTCGGGTTCGGGTAGTTCGAAAAGCTTCCTCCAAAATGCGGATGGGTACTTCGGGATAGGTCAGGTCATCGTTGATCTCTATGGTCCGGTGATCGATATTCTTGAACACTTCGGTCTTCTCGGGGACTTCGAGACACTTGCGAAGTAATGAGATATGGAACACATTGTGCACAGCTAACATCTCTTCAGGTAGTTCCAATTGATACGATACTTCTCCTCGACGGTTCAAAATTTTGAAAGGTCTGATATATCTGGGGGCTAACTTTCCTTTGAGTTGGAAACGCTGCATTCCCTTCAATGGCGACACTTTCAGATAAACAAAATCTCCTATATTGAAGGCGAGGTCTCGACGTATCTTGTCGGCATAACTCTTCTGTCGGGATTGGGCGGTCTTGAGGTGCTCACGAATCTTGTGAACCTTCTCTTCTGCTTCTCGGAGGACGTCGGGTCCGAAAATCTGACTCTCTCCTACTTCCGACCAGTTCAAAGGGGTGCGACACTTTCTTCCTTACATGAATTCAAATGGGACCATTTGCAAATTGGCTTGGTAACTATTGTTGTATGAAAATTCTGCAAACGGCAGACAGTCTTCCCACTTGGATCCATATTCTAGCACACATGCTCTAAGCATATCTTCGAGTATTTGATTTACTCTCTCGTTTGTCCATCGGTGCGAGGGTGATCTGTGATCTTGAAATCTAGGCGGGTTCCTAAACCTTCTTGGACTTTCTTCCGTAATCTCGAGGTAAACCGAGTTCCTCGATCCGATACTATGTTCTTGGGGACTCCGTGCGGTCGACGATTCTAGCGATGTACAACTCCGCTAGTTTGAACTCGATATGTGGTCTTGTGGCAAGAAATGGGCGACTTTTAGAAAATCATCCACTATGACCCAAATAGAGTCATTTCCCTACTAGAAGTAGGTAGTCGATGATAAAGTCCATTCCTCTGAATCTCATTTCCATTAGAATTTGCAAAGGTTGCAACAATCCGATGGGTCTTTGATGTCCTGCCTTGACTCGTGACATATATCACACTTGGCGATATAGCTTCCGATTTCTCTCTTCATCTTATGCCACCAAAATTGCTCTTTCAAATCTTGATACATCTTAGTTCCTCGGGATGGATAGAATAAAGAGTATCATGAGCCTCCTTCAAGATAACTTCTTTCAACTCCGAATCTGCTTTGGTACACAAAGGCGTCCTTTGTACCATAGAACTCTTTCTTCGTCTCGGTGAATCGGTACTTTGCACTTTACGATGCTTGATTCCGTCGATCTTGGCATTTCCTTCTGCGCCTCTTTAATCGGTGATCAAAGTGGGCTGAAGTTCTATGCTAATAAAATCCTTCACTTACTAATTCCATTGAAAAGCTTCCATCTCCTTGTGCAAGCTTGGTTGCTCCTTCAAAATCATGGAGTTCAAGCGACGGCAATCTGCTAAGGGCATCGGCCACGTTGGCTTTACGGGTGATAGTGAATGTCGGTCGTAATCCTTGATTAGCTCAATCCATCTTCTCTGCCTCATATTCAACTCCTTCTGAGTGAATATATACTTTAGGCTCTTGTGATCCGAATAAATCTCGCAACGGTTTCCCATTAGGTAATGTCTCCATGTCTTCAGGGCTAGAACTACTGTTGCGAGTTCGAGGTCATGGGTTGGATAGTTTTGCTCATGTTGCTTCAATTGTCGAGATAGATAATATATAACTTTGCCTTCTTGCATTAGCACACATCCGAGACCAATCTTGGATGTGTCACAATACACATCGAAGGGCTTCGTGATATCCGGCATGATCAAGATTGGGGCTGAAATCAATCTCCTCTTGAGTTCTTGAAAACTCGCTTCACATTTGTCTGTCCATTCAAACTTCTTGTCCCTCTTCAGCAATTGGGTCATGGGTCTGGCGATACTAGAGAATCCTTCTACGAATTTGCGGTAATATCCCGCCAATCCGAGAAATGCACGAACTTGGGTTTGAGTGGTTGGGGCTTGCCAATCTTCTACATCTTTCACTTTGGCAGGGTCAACGGCAATTCCTCCGGCTGATACAATGTGACCGACGAATCCTACCTCCTGTAACCAGAATTCACATTTGCTAAACTTTGCATACAGCTGATGCTCTCTAAGGGTTCCAAGAATGGTCCTTAGGTGTAGCTCATGTTCTTCTTCAGATTTGGAATAAATCAGAATGTCATCAATGAAAACAACGACAAACTTATCCAGGAAGTCCATAAAAATCTTATTCATGAGGTTCATGAAATAAGCGGGGGCATTGGTTAATCCAAAAGACATGACTGTATACTCATACAATCCATATCTGGTAGTAAAGGCGTCTTTGGAATATCCTCTGCATTTTGAGTTGATGATAGCGGTTCTAAGATCAATCTTAGAAAACACTTTGGCACCGGTCAACCGATCAAACAAATCTTCTATCTTGGGCAAGGGTACTTGTTCTTGATGGTGACATCATTTAACTTCCGATAATCCGTACAACGGTTACCTCCATCTTTCTTGTCCACAAATAAGACAGTGATCTCCATGGTGACGCACTTGGTTGAATCAATCCAATTTCTAGCATGGAATCCATTTGCTTCTTGATTCTTCTAGTTTCGACGGGTTCATACTATAGGGTCTACGGGCTATGGGTCCGATTCAGGATTAGTTCGATGATAAACTCGATATCCCGATCCGGGGCATCTGGGCAAAACATCTGAAATACATCGGTATTCACGGACTATCCGGACTTGGTCAATGGTAGGTTGGGCTAGACTCTTGTTACACTTGAATTGGCGAGGTAAGGTTTAGATATATGCTCGATCGATATTCCGTGATCTTGGTCATGGTGATGGCTTTCTTATACGGTCAATCAATCCCTTATCGTGTACATCCAATCCATTCCTAGTACTACTTCCAAACCTTTAGTTAAGTACTATTAGATTAGCATAAAAATCTATGCCATGGATTCGGATAGGGACGGCTTTGCAAATTTGCCTAGCCTTGGTGGTTGATCCGGAATTTGCACAATCATAACATGCTTGATTTGGTTGGTTGAATTTTACTAGTGCATGCAAATTATTCGGTGACAAATGAATGCGAGGCACGAGTCAAACAACACTCTTGCAAATCTTGAATTAACGAAAACATACCCAAAGACGTCTGGCGCTTCACGAGCTTCTTGAAGATGCATGAGAAAAAGACGGCCATTACGGTTGAGTGAATTCCACAGGGCAAATCTTCTCCTGGCTGGACACGACGCTGAGGTGGGGCATTGGCATTAGGGTTGTAGCATTCTTCTTGTTGGGGCACTCGTTGGAATAGTGGCCTTTATTTCCACGATCAACAGATCACTTGTGACTTGTCCTTGGCTGCGATAGGCCTGACATTGCTTCGATCCTCGGGCGATGTTGGTGTTGGCGGTAGCATTGTTGGTGTTGAACTTGGGTGGGTCACGGGTGAAATTGCTAGAGTTGCCGGGGTTGTTGTGATTTCCTCCGGGTCTAGGGTTTCCACGGTTGGGGTAGGTCGGACGGGTCATAGGGGGTCTGTTGGTTCTTGGGGCAAATCCTGGAGATGGGTTGGGGCGATACTTTGGGGTCTGATGGGTTCCTGGTTGATGCAGCATATGGCGCTTGCGGTTCTCATTGGCTTGGTTGATCTTTCCTTCCATCTGGATAGCAGAGTCGACAAGGGCTTCAATATCAGCAAAGGGGATATTGACTAAAACCGTCTGCATCTCGTCATGCAGACCATTCAGGAATCTTTCTTTCTTCTTGGCTTCGGTGTCTATCTCGTCCGGGGCATACCTAGCTAATGACAAAATTTTGTCACGGTATTCCACTACAATCATCCTTCCTTGCTTCAGCTCTCTGAACTCGTCTCTCATTCTCTTGATCAAACCTGGTGGCACATGGGTTCTGCTAAACTTGACCTTGAATTCCTCCCAGGTCATCATCTGGCCTCCGGTCATTGCACGAACACTGTTCCACCATGCCCTGGCATCTCCGGCTAGATAATGGGTGGCGAACAGGACTTTCTCGTTGGCTTCCACTCCGGCGACTTCTAGGTTGTTTTCCATGGTTTGCAGCCAATCATCGGCATCTAGGGGTTCTTCTGACTTGGTGAAAACGGGTGGGTTGGTATTCTGGAAATTCTTGAGCTTAGATCCATGGTTGTCCTGATTTCCATGGCCTTGGTTGTTGTGGGCTAGCTGGGCTATCTGTTGCAGAGTGGCTAGGTTGGCTTGACGTTCCGCTCTTTCAGCTTCGTGGTCAGAAGTCAACATTTGCAGTATCTGCAACATCGGGTCCGGGGATGAACCACTTCCTCCACGTGGCATCTGAAGATTTAGATAGATCATGAGAAAAGAGGGAATTTCTAAGGTTCTGGGATTTTGAAAAGTTTTAAAGGTTTGACTCAGATTTTTCTAGCAACTTGCTTTTTCATTCATTCATTCATAGCACACAGTACAACACACACCACAACAAAGAAAAACAGATGGTTTTAAGAACCATTCTGGAATCTACGATACAGTGGGACCGACTACTACTCACTACGCTAGTGCTCAGTGCTACTACTCCTCGGAGTCTGTGGCTTCATCATCTTCATCATCATCGATGAAGGCGAATTCATCCTCATCGGTGAAGAATTCCATGGCCTGATCCTCCAGAAAATCATCGTCTTCGCTGAGATAGGAGTAAGGGTCTCCACGAAGATCCTCGGCATTCTCCCTTTCCTCCAGCGCATGTCTCTCTCGTGGATGGTCTCCTCCGGAGATGAGATGCGATGGCGAAAACGGGCAATGATCGCTCCTTCTTGTCGAGTGGCGAGACTTGCGATCCTTTGCTAGCATGGCGATGGTGCGATCCTTCATCTTGATGATGGCGGACTTGTGGTTGCAATAGTCACGGCGGTTGTCCAACTCCTGGCGATCATACATCATGAAGCTAAGGTGGTCCAATTGAGTCTTCACTCGGGGTGGTATGGGGCTTCCGGTGGTTGTCCATTTGCATCATGCCTTGGGCAAAACTCAAAGCGAGTACCCTTGATCGATTGATGCTCGCCCATAGCGGGAAAGAGCTTCTGCATTGCTCTGGCAAGTCCATCGAGCGATTGTTTTCCCTCAAGGTACGAATTCCCTCCGCGATGGGAGGTTCAATCTTTCCTCGGAGACTTGCAACAATTAGCCACTGCAGATCTTCTCCTCCTTGATCATTGAGTGAGCTCAGAAGAACTCGAGTGCAGACGCTCGAAGTTCAAAGGCGATCCAGATCCCTCTCAAAGATAAGGTCTCCTCCATTCCCAAGTTGGTAAAACTTGCTGTACTTCACGTCCATCTATAAAAATAGAGGATGAGTAGATTAGCAGAGTGATCAAGTGTGTCCAAATTTTATGTATTTTGCAAGAGTTTTTGAGGAACATGAATTTTTATGAAAGAATCAAAGAGATAAGGATGAGAATAAGTTTTTGTAAATATTTGTTTTCTTTGGTTTTGAAACTAAGTTTTTGGTTCAAACGTCCAGTCTAACTAGGGTCTCCTATGGTCAGGATGGCTCTGATACCAACTTGTCACCACCCGGATTTTTCAATCCTAGATGCATGTTATGCCATACATCGCAATCCCAGGATTACCATTTTTGCGAGACATAACAGAATTGGATACCATAGTACATCATCCATTACAAACGGATACATAAGTTCTTACACAAATAGGGATTTCATGATCCAGTTCTTAATACAACTTCAAGTAGCGGAATACATAATAATAACGGTAGCGTAGGCAAAGCTCCATCTTCGGGGTCACAGGCAATGCTGACGATGGGAGATGATCCTAGTTGCCGTAACCTTCCTGGGGTCCATCTTCCAGGTACTCCTCTTCATAGTCTGGCCATGGGAATAGCCAGGGACAAAGCCATGAGTACTCTTTAAGTACTCGCAAACTTATACTAATAGGTAAAAGGGGATTTTGGATAATAGGACACTAGGCTCTAGGGTTGTTTTGCAAAAGCCAGATTTATCTCTACTAAGTTCTAAAGCTAGTAACAATTTTATAACTCCTAACTGGGATCTTGTAACTCATATCACAACTCTGTTGTGGTCAAGTCAAAGTCTTAATTCATTTCACAGGTCATTTTGAAAAGTCTGATGGGGAAACAGTATGGCCACTCCAACTGTCCATAATCATGACGCCTTATTGAATAGTTTGACACTGCGGAGATTTTACACTTTCACCACAACATTCGATACATCCGTCAGAACAAATCCTGAATTCACCATACTCGATGTCACGGATAATCAATCCTAACCTTTCAATTACACGCCATAGTATAAGCACCTCTCTTGTGAGTTTGGCCCCCAACCATGACCAACTGTCATCTTGGTGCTGCATGTGGACAATCTTCACAAGGTAGCCTCAGCTCAGACCTTGGCCGTGAGGGAACTAATACTAAGGAATATAAGTTTCCAGTCAAGCCCTACCCAATATTCAGGTATTGTGGTTGTACGATAAAATTGGAATGGTATCGCATCCAGATAACCATCAGTTTTATAAAGGGCTAAGGCTCATGCCTCAACATTTTTATTACCAAAATCCTCAAGTGTTTGGAAACACATGTCCAAAACATTTCAATAGAATGATCCATCATTCCAAGGTTTTCATAAACATTTTCCACCAAGTATTCCCATCTAAAAGTTGATCAAGTTTTATGCTTAGCACTAGCATCTACAGGTGGGGGTAGTACTAATGAGGGGTGGTAACTAGTGGAGTTTCAACTAAGTACAACCTTATGTCTCAGGCTGATGTCAAGGTTTCTAACTTAGGCCAAATTTTATGCTCTTTATGCAACCTTCAGCATCTTTCCAATCTCTACGTCCTTAAGTAAACTCTAAGTAAGCTTTGATAAAGAAATAAAGTAAGAAGCTTGCAAATAAAACTAGGATTGGTTTATCAAGTGGGTATGATCACATATGCTTAAGGCATATAGTAGTCATAGAACAAGTATGGGTTTGTTGCATCAGTAGGGTATCTTGCAAGGGTTAGCTTGCATAGGTCAACTTGATTAGTAAGGCTTGCATAGGTATAGTATCAGCTTGCATCAATATCAGTATAAGCTTGCATCAATATCAGTATAAGCTTGCATCAATATCAGTATGAGCTTGCATCAATATCAGTATAAGCTTGCATCAATATCAGTATAAGCTTGCCTTGTGCAGAGCAGTGATTGAAGTTCTCCTCGGCTTCTTCTTCGTAGTATCCTCCTTCCTCTTCGTATCCTTGGTCGGTACTAGCGTATATGAGTAAATACGAGGTACACAATCACCAAATAATACTTAACTACTTGCAATCATCACACACAAGGGTCCTATGGATGATCTAGCATCAGCCCTAACATTACAAGGTTAGGGCTTGATTTAATTCCTTTTATTTTTAGAAAAGTAATTTCTACTCATTGAAAAACTACTTAAGATTTAATATTATCCAAACCAAACATGGGATCATGTTGACACATGTCGTCACCACATATTGTAGTCCATGGGAATGTGATTTAAAGTGGTGTCACAATTTAATAAGGTTTTACCCTTTTATTTTAATTAATTAAAGTGGCTAGAAATGCTTATGTAGCATTATTTTATTATTTGAACATTATTTCTGCAAGTAAACCTATATATTCTGAAAGGTATGGTTAAATGTGATTTTTGAGAGTTGGAATCAACTCAAAATGTATTATCGTTTAAATTTGAAAAATGTTTGAATGCAGAAAAGCTTCTGCCTTGTTATTTTTACCATGGGTGATCTATAGATCCAAATGACTTGAATCCAACGGGCTTGGATTCAGCATTCACAGACCTTTCCATCAAAATTGGTTTCATTCAATTTGGTGCAATGAATCGATTTGGGTTGATTTTTGAAGTTGGGTACAGAAGTGTGTTTGAATTGAAATAGAAAAAGGTTTAATTTGAATAAATTGGGCTGCGGAAAAGTTCTTGGGCGGCCGCTAAGCGTGATGCTCCATGATGCCGCTTAAGTGGGTGTCCCCACTCGTCGGTGACGGGGCTGGCGAAGCGGTATGGGGCAACGTGGATCGTTCGATCTAGTTCTAATCCAACTGAGAGTCATCGTCGACGTTGAGCAACGCCGCGAAACGAAACCTAAGCGCGGCGATGAGGGTTCTTTGGGGCTCACAAGTCTTGGCGAGGGTTGGCGCGAGGCAGCGAAGTCGACGACGGCGAATCTCCTGACCGTGGCTTCTCACAGGGCGCTCCTCTTCCGGCTCCCGAGGCGGCGGGCTCGGTGAAATTCTGTGGTAGTGCTCGCCTTGCTCGAGAACGGTGTGGCACGATCGGTGAGGAGGGAGTGAGATGGTGTGAAGAAATCGTCGGGCTGGCCTCTATTTATAGTCGGCGAGGGACCGCCGTCAGGCGCACGGTGAGCTCGTCGGGCGAGGTTCTGAGCTAATGGCATGGGCAAGGGAGAAGCTGCGGTGTCTCTGGCGATGCTCAACGACATGGTCTCGAGGCATGGGGCGGTGAGGTTTGGTGCAGGCAGGCGGTTCTCTGCTTGGCAGGCTGCGTCTTCGGCGGCGGTGGGCATGCTGACGGCGTGACAAGCGGGATGTCTGGTGGTCTCTGGGTTGATGGCGATCGTGTGTGCACGCGGTGAGGCGGCGCGTGATGCATGACGGTGGTGCTCTGGCGCATGCTCGACATGGTCTCTGGATGCAGGCGCGGCTTGTGGCGTGGTCGAGGCTTAACGCCGCTTCATGGGACAGGTAGTGGCGGTGGACGGTGGGCTGCCTCCCAGACAAGGTTGGCACGGCTAGTTCTTCCTCTAGCCTGCTGTCCACAATGGGGTGATAACGGGGTGCTCGGCTGTTCACCATTGATGGCAATGGCAAGCTCACAAGGGTGATAGTCCTTAGTTAAACTTCCTAGATGATCTACTGAGTTATGTGTGAGCTAACTAGGGAACAAGTTAGGCCAATTTTACTGCACACTATAGTGTTTGATGTTTGTTTGATTTGTGTTTGCAACCTGTTTGATGAAATGGCCGCATGAACTCAAGTTTTGAATTTTGAAAACATTTTTGGTGGGTTTGCTAGATTGGTGCTGGTGAGTCTGCAGATGCTTGGGTTTTGAAAGTTGAGCTTGTTTGAGTGGTTTTTGAAAAAGTGGGATCTTCCCATATGATAAAGATTCAATTTTGAATTATCATTTAAACTATGCATTTGAAAGTTTCTGGATGATCACAAAGTGTGCATTGATACTTTGTTATGAGTACATTCAAGGGGTGCAAAGATCCAGAAAAGTTTATGTTAGATTCTGAAAGTTTGAGACAGCCAAAGTAGGCATGGGAGTTAAATTGGCCAAAATGACCATTCATTTCATATATGTGTTTTGATTTACTTGTCTTTAGGAAAAGTGTGGGAAATGTTTTAGATGATGTTTATTTCACCTAAGAAACATTTTACAAGCAATGAAACAAACAAACAAGGTGGTTTTAAAGGAATTCAAAATCCATGCATACACATATGCATGCATTCATGATTTTATTTGGAAAAGTTTTTGTTAACCCTAATTTTGACGATTAGAATTTTATGATCCAAGCTTAGTATTTTTTGGATGTTACAATAAGGGGACACTAGTGAAGGCTCATGATCCTGGGAAGAATTTTCCAAAGGAAAGAAGCCTAATGCGTTGAGCCCAATCCAAGTGGAATCTGCCTAATTTATCATTTTATTCGAATTGAATGTAATCTAGACTGACATGAATTCCTATGGATTTAAATTTGCTATAGGTTATTGCTCGTGGTATGTATTGTGTTAGGTTGCGTATTTAGTTTATGTTATTTAGTGTTCTTTGTGTTCCATAAAGTTGTTGTGGCCTCTAGTAGCACAAGACTGCGATAAAAATATGTACTTGTAGCTAGGCTTTAATTTTGTCGCAAGCTCAAAAAAGATCTAAATATTATTGCTAAGGTCCTCCTCGATTCACAATATCATGAAAATCTAGAATATGAGCAATGCAAGATTAACCAAACAACCCACATAGGGAAGATTTCTACATATTCCATTCTCCAGAACTCCTATAAATTATCGTTTCAACCATAGCGGCGCTTAGAAAAGAGAGCTAAAAATGGCAAAGTTTAAACTACAAACAAAGGGAAACAAAGTTAAAAAGGAGAAAACACTCACAAGGTTTTTTAATGCAAAATTGATGACTCTTTGATTTGCAGAATTTTAGAAACAGATGAATACGAAATGGTACAAAGTCAAATGTGCCACACTTTTTTTTGCGAGCCTCTCATGACATGTTGATCCTGCAAAAACAGAAAACACAAAACAATGCAAAAGATAACCAACTTATGATTATTTTGATAACCTCAAATTGAAAAGGTGTTCCAACATTTCATAAAGTAAAATTGCATGAAATATTTATTTTGCCTCTCACCCTAAAAGACACCTAGGTAGCTTGTTATTTTCTGTACTAACAACATTATCTTTATAGAGTAAAGAACATACAAACACGTGTAGACTTTAGGCAAAAGAATGGAAATACAAACCTGTATAAATTTAGGGAAAATATACTCATCTAGAATTAATCGGCGGCAGCTGGCAGCCACGGTCTATTAAGTCTTATCCCCGCCGGAAGCACGAGATGTTCTCCCGGCCTCGGGTCGCCCCTTCATCCGAGCTCCGCCAATGTCTGCCACCAGCGTGAGTCCCATCCCCATCACCACCATCTCGGAGCTGAAGCAGCATCACTCGCAGCTCGTCCGCCTCGGCCTCGCCTCCCACCCCGCCCACGCACGCCGCCTTCTCGCCTTCCTAGCGCGCGACCCCGTCCACCTCCCCTACGCCGCGCGCCTCCTCGCGCACCATCCGGACCCGCACCCGGCGCTCTTCAACCCGCTCTTCTCCTCCCTCCCGCCGCGCCACGCCGCGGCCTTCCTCGCCCTCATGCTCTCCCTGCCCCTCCACCCGGACCACTTCACCCTGCCGCAGCTCCTCCCCGCCGCGCCGCTCCCGCTCGCCGCCCAGCTCCACGCGCTCCTCGTCAAGCTCAACTTTCACTCCCACGCACAGTCCTTCAACGCGCTCCTCGCCGCCTACCTCGCGAACGGCCGCGAGGACCTCGCCTCCCGCCTCTTCGGCGGCAGCTCCCCTTCACCAGCCCTCGACGTCGTGTCGTGGACCACCATGGTGGGCGGGCTGTGCAGGCTGGGCCTCGTGGACGACGCGCGGGAGCTGTTCGACGCGATGCCCGAGAGAAATCTAGTTTCCTGGAACTCGATGATCACTGGGTACATCAAGGCCGGGCGGTTCTTGCATGCCCTGGAGGTGTTTGACCAAATGCGAGCGCTGGGGCTGGAGGGGAATGGGTTTGTCGCGACGAGCGCGGCGGTGGCGTGCACCGGGGCTGGTGCACTGGCCCGCGGTAGGGAGGTGCACCGGTGGGTGGAGCAGAGCGGGATAAAGATGGACGAGAAGCTAGCGACGGCGATGGTCGACATGTACTGCAAGTGTGGGTCTGTTGAGGAGGCATGGCGTATGTTCCAAGCGCTGCCGACGAAGGGGCTTACGTCGTGGAACTGTATGATCGGTGGATTAGCAGTGCACGGGAGGTGCAAGGATGCCATTCAGCTGTTCCACCAGATGGAGAGGGAGAACATGGCGCCGGACGATGTCACGCTGGTGAATCTGCTCACCGCCTGCGCGCACACCGGGATGGTCAGCGATGGTCGCCACTATTACCACTACATTGTGCAGAGGTACGGCATTGAGCCCAAGATGGAGCATTATGGCTGTATGGTCGATCTGTTTGGGAGGGCTGGGCTGCTGGACGAAGCCAAAAAGGTGATCGAAGACATGCCAATGGGGCCAGACATTGGTGTCCTTGGGGCACTCTTCGGAGCATGCAAAATTCACAGGGAAGTTGATCTAGGCGAGGCAATCGGATGGCGTGTCATCGATCTTGACCCCCAGAACAGCGGACGATACGTGCTGCTGGCCAACCTCCTGGCAGGCGCTGGTCGGTGGGAAGACGTGGCCAAGGTCCGCCGTTTGATGGACGAAAGGAACGTGGGCAAGGAAGCAGGGCGGTCCGTGATCGAAATCGAAGGCGAGGTCTGCGAGTTCCAGTGCGGGAGCCTGTGTCATCCCCAGGAGAAGGATATATTTGCCATGGCAGAGGACATGATGAGAAAGATCAGGCTAGAGGGCTACACGCCCGACACGAGTGACGTCCTGCACGACATCTCAGACGAAGCGAAAGAGACATCGCTCCTCTACCACAGCGAGAAGCTGGCCATAGCCTTTGGTTTGCTGCGCACGAAGCCTGGTGTCACGATGCGCGTCACGAAGAACCTGAGAGTCTGTAGAGACTGCCATGAGGCGACAAAGTTCATATCCCGTGTTTTTGAGCGTGAGATCATAGTGAGGGACAGGAACCGGTTCCATCACTTTAAGGATGGAATGTGTTCGTGTAAAGATTATTGGTAAGTAGACCAGATGCACAAACCATGTTACTGGATAACTGGAAGGAGATAAATGAACACCTCAAAGTCATTCCCACTGACGGACTATCTCACAGAAAGCTGAGCAAAACACCCTGAACTTCTAATCGCATGGTCGATGGGTTGGTGCCTATGACTGAAACGGTGCATGCGAGAAACATTGCCACGAGAGAGTTCGGTGCAACAACAGTCTGGATTTGTACCCACACAGCAAAAGAAAGACCTGACCGGCATCGTGTGCAGAATACTCATTTTGGTTCTATCAGAGTTGTCTTTGTGGGCTCAAACCAAATAAAACTTCGAATAAAAATATCTCTATTAGTAATCTGTGGTGATACCAAGGAAGACGACAAGCGCAAGCAAGTCTAAAGTGTGGGTCTGGCCGGTCTGGCCGCTTGACAGGATGATAAAGTTAAATGTTGTAGATGCAGCAGTTTTGCGGAATAGTGATCATGGTTCAGTAGGTGTTGTATGCCGTGATGAGCATTGCATGTTCAGTGGTGCTTCTGCAGTGCTTCTTCACGAACAATCAATGGTACTATGACGGATCCAACAATCCTGGAAGCTATTGGCCCTCACAGGAGTCAGATTGCAAATCCGGCTGCAGAGCAACGGCTAGAGAGGAAAACAGCTACGAGTAAGTAGATCTGCAGGACTTCCCAGAACGGAAGTGTCTAGGGACAAAGTACCATGTCATCTGAGACCACAGATGTGGAAGCAGCTTCCGGTCTACGGCAACAGAAACCATTCAACAAAGTTCCCATTTTGGGTACAAAGTACACGGCAGAGCCGACTGAACTACACTGAACAGCTCGTGACACAAACATAATAAAGTTGTCAGTTGACACCCTGAGATCGGAAATTCACACTGATCCAGATGCACCCTTTAGCAAAAAAAAACATATTTCAAATTGTTCAATTTTTTTTAAAAAAAAAGCATGTGTGCTCATCTCCATATTTGTTTCAATTTTTTTAACATTTTAATAAAATACTTTAAAATTAAAAGGGAGCATGTGAACCCAGAGCCAAAACACGGAAAGAGCAAGAGTTTGGCATACTAGCTCAAGACCGTAGAAGCTGCAAATCGGCCACTCCCTGTTACAGCAACAGTGTTGTCCCACAAGCTTCTACAGCGATGCTAGGAAGTGCATAGTGTAGTTGAAATACACAGACCATGAACGAAACACAAACATAACAGAGCTGGGTAACCGATTGGTTCATCAAAGAAAACATAGTTCAGCACATTTCCAAAGAATCGCAAAAACTGTGTCCATCGTTACCATAAGCACAAACAGACACTAAAAACAGAACATCCAAATTGAAGCCCTAAGTAGAAGCGATTTCTCCATCCAACATCTTCCAGATTGCCTTTGGTCCAACCGATCTCAAGCTATCTTCGCCCTCGAGAAGTCCATCTCCGGGTGCTGCAATGAAAAAGCTCGATCAGACACAACAGGCATATGAGAAGTCAGCTGATGCCTACGGTAGGATGAAATCCTGCTGACTTACCTCAGCCATGAATTTCTTGAGCATTTTATCCTTTTGCATTTCATCACTTGTTGGGAGACCCATCTGCTTCTGACGTTGGTCAAACTGCAAACCAGAAAGAAAAGGTTGAACTCTCTAGAAGTTCCAAGGCTGCACGTAGTTTATGAATTCAGATTGTGCACACTGCTTACCATCATCTTCTCCACGGTTTGTCTAGTCTCAGGATCCAAGTCAGAGAGTTTGCTACTCTCTGGTTCCACACGTTGGGTGTCGACTTCAGGATCACCCTTGATCACAGATTTCCACCACTCCATTTGATTATGCTTTGTCAGCAATATAGACAGAGATTTTCCATCCTCTGAAAGAAATCATCACAAGGGAATAATATTTTTGATCAGCAAGGGGCATCAGGTGGGACACTTTGACAAAATCAAACGGTTTGTTATTTATACCTATGCTCCAGAAGCAGTCGTCAACTTTAACTGGTTTGTGAAGCTCACCCTGGTAAGAAAACAATACTACATCAGCAAAAGGTTTTACACAATGACAGGATAAATTGATTCCTAGTTCCTACTACTTACATCAATGATAGGAGGCTGGCCCTTCAACCCAACCTTCAGATGATCCTTCTTAATCTCGCAGACAACAAACCTTGACTTTGTTCCTTCAGGAACAGGAACAGAGAGATTAACCTCTGGCAACTGCTGAGTCCAGGAATACTTCTCCAGATCAAGTCCATTGCCAGAATTTGGTTCTGTAACACGCATGAGATGGAACACCATTAGTTAATTTCAAAGTAGATAGCTGAAATACAATGATCTGAAGCAGGGGTTTTCATGGGCAAATTAAAGGAGATATTATAAATAAGACCAAATTTCAGAAAATCAAGTGCAATATCGTATGGCACAGATCCAAATATGAGCAAGTGACACCATAATTGAAAACATTACAGTTTAAGTGTTTCCAGACTGCAATGAGATATAGATGGAATTCTAGAGATGACACAGAACTTTATTCTTATAACAAATAAATGGGGCATAAGTGTAACTTTTTCAAGTGAAGGAGTGTAAGAACATCCTAACAGAGAGTGTCCAACAAGCGTAGCAAATGGTCCAACAAGTACATCATCCATAGATACAACTATATGACTGCTCAGCTTTAAATCAGGCAAGATGCTTATCTAGGGTAGAACAATTTGATTTTCCACCTATATATTATTAGCACCTCAGCTTTGCATCAGGCATGTGCACAATAAGAATAACAAAACTCTTAAAAGGGTCCCAAACTCCACCTATATATTATTAGCACCTCAGCTTTGCATCAGGCATGTGCACAATAATAATAATAAAACTCTTAAAAGGGTCCCAAACTACACAAATACAGAGAAGAACTTGAGTATTGCTCTAGCTTATCTCTCAGATTCTATCATGGAATAATCGAGGCTCCAACCAACCAATCTACCAATCAAGTAGTGAATAATCGAGGCTTCAAACCATATATGGCTTAAGATCTACAAATCCTAAAACAGAATTAGCATCGGACGGAGATACTAAACCCTCCAAAACTAGCAAGATCAACATTATACTAACAAATCACAATACACTAAGCATCGGAATACCAAAACCGAGCAGCCACAGCAATAATAAGGACAGCGATAACAGGGTGCTTACTTTTCGCTTTGCTCTCCTCCTCCTTCTCCGCCTCCGTGCTGCTGTCCTTCTCCCCCGAGCTCCCTGCATCCGTCACCGCCGCCGCCTCTTTCACGGCCCTCTCCTTCTCTGCCGCTGCCTTCACCACCCTCTCCTTCTCGGCCGCCGCCTTCTTCTCCAAGTCCTCCGCCTTCCTCTTGGCGTCCCTGACCTTCCTCTCCTCCGCCTCCACCTGCGCCCTGGCCGCCGAGGCCATGGCGGTGATCTTGCTGACCGCGGAGGGGTCGCGGAAGAGGTCGGAGCGCCGGTGCGCGACGTCGATGGCCGCGTGGAGGAACGGGAGCGGGCCGCCCTTCCGCTCGAGCACCGCCTCGAGAACCTCTAGGTCAACGTCGACCGCTGCTGGGGCCGGGGCCGCCGCCTGCTGCTGCGGCGACGCCTCCTCCTCCTGGATGTCGGAGATGATCGCCATGGCCGCCGCTCTAGGGTTTCGATTCGCGCGAGTGTCGAGATCTCAGATTGGGGTGGGTTTTGGACGCAGCAGACGAGTTGACGGGGTCTTGGGCTTCTTCGATTAAATTGGGACCTCTGAGCTCTGCGGCCGCCCCCGGTCTGGTCTCGAAGATTCTTGAGGGCTCCGGAGTGGAACTACCGGCTACTATGTCCGAACGAATTTGTATCTCGAGTTTCCAAAATATGAGCGAGTTTGGAACATGTATACTACTCGAATTTGTATCTCTAGAGTTTCCAAAATATAAGCGAGTTCGGAAAGATATAGTGTACGACTTGCACCCGAAGTGGGTTGGGAAATATTTCTACTAGCCAACATTCTCATTTTATTGACTACTATAAGGGCATCTTCGTTGGAACCATTTCACACACGGAAGGTCGAATTGATCCGTTTGGATCAGTTCGCAGACACAAAAACAAGCCATTTTAGCTCTTTGTTTGGATTGAGGGTGTCCCCACCTAACATGGCCCATTCTTTTTTTAACGAAAATCTAAAATATCAAGGTGAAGGGACACTTTGGAGGAAAATTATAGATGCTAAATATAGAACTAAAAACCTAATATTCTCTGTTGTCATGATGTCCATCCTTCTACTTTTTGGAAAGGTGTGATGTGGGCTTCTAGAGCTGTAGAAGTAGGTTATAAGTGGCAAGTAGGTAATGGTAAATCTGTCAAATTTTAGGAGGATGTCTGGTTTGGTAATTCTACTCTAGCTACCCAATATTGGGAAGTTTATTTAGTTTCCAACCAGCAAACCAAAACTATAGCTGATCTTTGGGATGGTAGTCATCTTAGATGTGACTTTAGAAGAACTTTCACTGACCAGATGATGGTCGATGGCGAGAAATTTAGGCATTGCCAATCATCTCTTTGACAAATGAAGAGGATCAACTAATCTGACAGTATGAATCTAAGGGGGTTTACTCTTCAAGCTCTATGTATGCTTTGGTGAACTTTAGAGAACTGACCCCTCTTTATTTGCTTGTGGTTTGGAAGCTTAAAGTTCCCCCTAGGATTTAGATTTTTCTATGGCTTTTCTCTCAGAATAAAATTCTCACAAGAGACAACCTTAGAGCTAGGGGTATTCCAAAACCTTTGGAGTGTACTCTTTGTAAAGAATTTGAATCTGTTAAGCATTTATTTTTTGAATGTGTGGTTTCCAAGATGATCTGGGTTGAGGTTCAGGACATCTTTGGAATTCTAGTTGATAATTTTGAATCCATTGCTTTGAGATGGATTGCTAGTAAGAAACATTTACATTTTAATGTGGTTTCTGTTGTAGTGCTTTGGAGTATTTGGAATAATAGGAATAATATAGTCTTTAACCATACCCCTTGGATTAACATGAAACAGGTGTGGCGACTGGTTCTATCCTATCTAAGGAATTGGAAGGTCCTTTTCAAAGAGCTGGAGGGGGATGATCACTTTGTTCATGGAACGGATGATAAGCAGGCTAAAGAACCCACTGGAGCTCATGGCAGCCTGATATGCAATGGCTTTGAGTGGATCTCTACTTGGAAAACCAATGCATCGTCGAGCTACGGGGGGCGTGCTACTCTGGCGTTCCTGGAGGCACACCCTGAGTCTGCTGATGAGGTCCACGCGGTTATTTGAGTCGGAGAAATGTTTTCGTTTAGCCTGTTTCCCCTCTTCCTTCTCAGTTTGGATGTAATTCTGCTGTTATGAGGCTAGTTCTAGCTCTCTCTTTTGAGTTTCCTGGGTCTCCCCTTCTGGGTGCCGGAAATAGTAGCTTTTGTCTAGCATCTAGTTTGGAAGTTTTTAGCTTCCTTTACTGCAGTCTTCTGCTTTTTAGTTTTTCTGTATCTGAACCTGGAACGCGGGCTGTTTTGGTTTCATTTCTTGGAATGGAATCGAGGTGAATCCCTGTTGATCTAAAAAAATAGTCTTACTTACATATCATAATAAATAATAGCGCTAGATTGTTTCAACTCAAACTGCTATCCGCGTCGCCTCGATTTTTTCAGCCATGTGATATCGACAATCGACGGCTCAAAACCATCCACGGACCCGAAATTACTGCAAATCTCGTGTCCGATGCTCTTTGGCGTCCGATTTGACCATGGATTGCGAACTGAGTCGCTGACGAGAGTCTTGATGACCCACAAGTATAGGGGGTTGTAGCATCCCAGTTGTCTAACACCTATAATGCTACTTGATCTAGTAATAAAAGGGCCACTTTCTACAAATAATTGTTGCATCAGCATCATGTCATGTTCATGTCATCATACCACCTTGCATTTGAGCATCATACAAAAACCCTCTTTGTTTTGGTTCTTATCTCATATGCATTATTAATTGTATTTGCCTCTTGATATTGTATTTGGTTCTTGATATATTGTTAAATGCCCAAGTTGAGTTGGGGGCATATCTCTTATGGACTCCACCACCTTGTCTTCACCACCTTATAATTCCACCATTCAATTAATATGAGCTGGCATTTAATTGAGTTTACCTAGCTCATGTGGGTTGGGTGGATCCATTGCTTGTCCCTTCTTGCTTGGCCTTTTTTCCACCTTTTGGGAATGCATGGAATAATGCCACATGATTTTATGTTGTTTTCACAATATGAATACATGGCATTTATTATTTACATGGGCCATGCAAAACCACCACATCTAGGTCATTCGAATTTTATTTGAAGTTCTTGGAGTGGGTCATACTCTCTCTCTCTCCTTCTTTTGCTTTATCTAGCTAGGGCCATGCAAGTACCACCTTTTTCTTGCCATTTGAATTTTATTTGTATTGCTTGCATGGATCACCTCTTCTTCTTTTGCTTGATCTTGCTTGGCTTATCAAACACTCACCTTTACCCCTCCTTTCTCTATCTCTCTTGCTAACTCTAGAACCTACCTCTAATCATCTTACCCCATCTAAACCCTAATCAACACCCCCTCTTAGCTAAACCCTACCCCTCTCTCATAACCTTCTCCCTAAACCTACCTCTAATCACCTTACCCCCCATCTAACCCGAGCCACCACCTCTCTAGCTAACCCTAGTCCCCATCAAACCCTAGTCCTCCCTCACCCACCCATTTCAGTTCCACGACCACCCTCCCATGTGCTTTCCCTGACTCTCTCTCTCTCTCCAAACCCTAGCCTAAACCGAGGCCCCTTTTCCTCCCTTGGTGCATAAAGGTAGCACCCTCCTTTCTCCCCTCTCCTCCCTTTCCCAAACCACCAGCTCGCCTCCACCCAGATCCACCAGGCAGTCCCAGGCCCTCTCCAACCTACCCTCTCCTTTCTTCCTCCCCACCATGATCGCCATCCAATCAAAGCCCTAGCCGCGGCCACCCCTTCCTCTGACCGATCCGGAGCGACAGTGCCGAGCTGCCGGTGCCTTCCTCTACGTCGCCAGACGCCGAGGAACCCGCCGAACCCACGGAGTAGCCCGCTTGGCCGCCATGCCAAGTACCGAAGCTCGGCCCACCGTCGATCAACAGCCTCGGCCAGCTCTCACCGTCGAGTCTGGTGAGCCCTTCTATCCTGGACATGCTCCTTGCCTCTCTTGCACCGTAGTCCGCCGCCGTCCTTGAACGCTCTGCAAGGCTGCTGCGCGTCTGGCCGACAATGACGCCGCAGCGGCTCGTTCGCCCATGTCGCCGCCTTGTGCCGCAGCCCTCCTCCGCACCGCAACGATTGTTGTAGTAGTGAACCCTCTTCGTCTTCGTGTTAGGGTGGCGTTTAGGCAGCGGCGCCATCGTCGTCCGAAACCCGGCGGATCCACGCCGCAAGGCCGCGTCAGCGGCCGATGCTGTTGCATTTTAGCCCTATCTTTTCCACTTTAAACCCGCGCCCACGACCCGCTGCAGCGCTGCGAGAACTTGCAAAAGGGTCCTCACGCCGTTGTTTTCGACCGCAGCCCTGGATCGTACGTGTCGCCACCGGACGGGCAGCGTGTGGCCCGTTAGATCCTGGGCCGCTCGTCGATGTGTGAGCTGGCGGTCCGGTGAGAAAGGAATCGGTAGCGTGTCGCCTGATCGGTCAAGGGCCCACCTGTCATCCTCCTGGGGTAGGATCTGCTGAGTACCAAAAAGTCCAGAAGTTTGCTGTTTCAATTTCAAACCTTTTCAAATTCATTCAATTCAGTTCAAATTCAAAATCTGTTTAAAACTAAATAAATTCATAACATATTCCTGGTTTGGAATTTGAATTCAAACCTTATACGAAAAATGTTTAGTTTTTGAATGTTAATTCAAATCTATATTCAAATATTTTCAAAACTAATTTTAAATAGTCAAACCTTTGACTTTGACCTAATATGACTAATTTTGACTTAAAAATAAAATTAAATTCATAATTCCAAATAGTACAAATAATATATGTTTTTGAATCAGAAAAATGTGAGGAATTCAAATATGCCATCCAAAATATATTTTGAACACTTTAAATTTCCAGATGATCTAAATTACATCAAATGCCCCTGGACCTTAAATAATTAATAACTTTTGTTTTATAACTCCAAATTTAACAAATGATATGTCTAAAATGATCAGCTCGACGAGACCTTTCTGTTTATGTTATCCATGACTTCAATTGCAGCATGCATCATATAAATATATAGTATGCAGCAACTAATATGACAATAAAATGGGACCAAAACCCCATAAAAATGTTATTTCTTGTGTTCTACACCTCACCCATGCCATGCTACCTTATTGCCATGCAACTTGTGCATCATTCATCATGGCATGATTGTTTGCTTGACGCATTTTATTCCTATGCTTGTGCACTTTATTTATGTTGGCCCTTGTTTGTTTGGTTCTTCGTCGAATAGACACTGAGCAGGGGATATATCAAGAGAACCAGGAGCACTACCCAGATCCGTCTCTCGCTTCAACTGAGTTGCCAGGCAAGCACTACCACATGCTTGCATACATACAGTACCTATTGCCTCTATCTTACTCTTGCATCATTGAGTCGCGATTGCATTAAACTGAATCCCAAGTAATGCATAGCCTTTACTTTTAAACCCCACCAAGCTTGTTCCTCCATCCCATGAGCCATTACTACAGGAGTTGTTTGAGCCATGCGAGTCGTAGAACAGCATGTGTAGGGTCTGTGAGTGTCGATGGATAATGAGGTACCTAAACAACTTAACTCCGAGTAGTAATGGGACAACTAATGAAAGTGGCACCGTGGGCAATATCTCATTATTTGGTTTTCCTGCTCACTTGTGTCCGTGGGACCCCGAGTGCTTGATTCCTGTTCCTTGATTATTCGCTATCCACATCCGGAGGCTTATGGGACCCCACAGGCGAGCTTGATTCATTCTTATTTCTTGGGGCCACAAACTAGTTTGAGGTTTTACTTACTATCATGTACTTATGCCATGCTTTATCGCTTTATTACGATTGTGCGAGCACACCGTCTTGTTAGGTAAGCGGAATGTTTTCGTGGTATCGACAAGCCAGTCACACTTTGGGTTCCGGTCGTTTCTGACCATTGACGCAAACCTTGAGTCCGTCTCGGAGTCAGCTAACTCCGTTGCGGGTCTACTCAATGGGGTGGCCCCCTGAAATAATTCTGAATCCTGTGATTGCTTTGTCGTGAAGGCCTCGTTGGGTTTTGATTTGGTTTTTCCGAGGTTGAGCGAGTGTGTGTTGCTATTTGTGCACCCCTGCAGGGTAAAACTTTCTGAAAGCCGTGTCCGTGGTTATGGACGACTTGGAGCACAGTTTCTCGATCATAGACAAGCATAACTAAAGTATCGTTTTAACCTGACCAAGTAATTGACTAGTAAATAGTGCAACGCTCATGGAATGGTTAATAAACGCCAGCGGATGGGGTTGTTAATCCGCTTCCTCGTTGGTAGCGGGAGGAGGATGGATCCGATGAAATTACTTATATAGTTGCCATTAATTCACGGACATCCGTCTATCATTGGTTAGGCGGGTGGTTAGCAGTATCTATAGAACTGCTAGGGTTTATCTTTTCTTTGAAATCGCGTCACCCAGGTTGTGTCCCCTTTAGAGGCATTAAGACTTCTTGAGTACCCTTAGGGTCTCACACGATAAATTATTGGTTCGGATGAACAGGTACACTCGCAGACGGATCTTTGGGTGGAAGAGGCGATGATGTGGGCAACGATCGTCGGTGTAGAGATTCCGAGCGAGGATCCGTGAGATCTGTGGCGGGATGTGCTTACTCGTGGCATCTTATGCCGATTTGCTTCTTATCCGTACTCGGACTTGTTTTGCCGCTTCCGCTTGATACTCTGATGTGTGATGTATGAGGAATTATCCTAAAATATTATATCTATCTAGGTCATTTGAATCTTGCCGTATGGCGTTGCTATATTTCCTTTCTTTCTAGATGGAATGGCTCTGATGTACTTTTGTATGGTGGCTTGCATACATACTCATTTGTGTATGTAGTTGATCCCTTCGCTGCCTTCACACGTCTGACAGTCCCGATGGATTGGAAGTGGTTGGGACGGCTGAAAGGTCTACCCGTGAGTGGCTTTTGGGGCCCCACCGTACTATTTCAACCACTACCGTTCATCCAGGCTTGTATCTAGGAGCGTAATTCACCGAGGTAGTTACAGGGGTGTATCGTAGTATTTTCGATAAATAGGAGTGTCGATCCCAACGAGGAGCAGAAGGTGCTGAACAGTGGTATGGAGCAGGAAATCCGTGTGAATACTTAGCAAACGGATCTTTGGTGGTTTTCTGACAAGGCAACAAAACAAAGAGAAAGTAATAAAGACAGTAAACAAACGGAGCAAGTGGCCAAATCTTTTCTTAGCAAAGGACAAGCCGGTGGAAATACTTATAAGGACCAAATGTTCTCGAAGACACATGGGAATTCTGTCAAGTGCTTTCGCTTCAACTAGCTGAGTACTCTTTTTTGGTGTTCATAAGTGTTGCGTGGGTGAACCTATGCTAACATACCGCCCTTCCTAGGACTAATACATACTTGTGATTAAACCCTCTGCAAACATCTGTAACTACATGAAAGTAATTAAGATATAAATCTAATCATGGCCTTAAACTCTGAGATCCTACACTCCCTTGTGCAAAGGTGTCCTAACGGGGGTTCAGGTTTCTGTCACTCCGGCAACCCCACAATTAGTAGCCAAATACAAAATGCATCCCCCTAGGCCCATAAATGGTGAAGTGTCATGTAGTCGACGTTCACATGACACCACTAGAAGAATAACACCATAACTTAAATACTAAACCATTGAATAATAACTCATCATAGATTCACTACTAACAACATGACTTCTCCCATGTACTCAAGAACACAACGAACTACTCACAAGACATCATATGGATCAAGATCAAAGATGATATGATAATGGATAACAATCTGAACATTAACAATAATCCAATGGTTCCAGTCACAAGCATCAACTACAATAGTAATTAACACCGGGAAAGTTTCCCCTAATAAACTAAGCAATATACCAACACAACTGTTACAGCGAGACGGAGTGGTGATGATGGTGCTGGTGGAGATGATGGTGTGGATGATGATGATGATGATCCCGATGAAGCCTAGCTTGATGATGGTGTTGGTGGCGATGGTCTCCCCTCCCCGGGAAGGAATTCCCTCGGCAAAAATCTGTCTGCCAGAGAGATCTTTCTCTCTCGGTGTTTTCCGCCCCCATAGAGGCGGTGGAAATATATCTATGGTCTCTCATTGAGGCTTAGGGTTCCGTAGGGAAGATATAGTCGAAGGGGGAGAGTCGGAGGCCGGGCAGGTGGGCCACACCTGCCCTAAGCGCGGCCTCATGTGGGACTACGCCTAGGGGGGTGGGCCCCCTGTGCCCCCCTTCGCTCCTCCTTCTGGCTTCCTTCGTCCTCACGTAAAATAATTTGTTTCCATATTTTTCTAGTATTTTTCTGATCTTCACGAAATTGCACTGAAACGCCTTCTTTTCCATCAGAATCCAGACTCCGATAGTCCATCCTCCAAGAATCATCCAACATGCATAAATAGATGAAAATCCATAAGTAATACCTCATAATAAGACAAATATCAATGAATAGAGGTAAATTATGATATAGAATGGTGATGCAAATTGGGCGTATCAACTCCCCCAAGCTTAGACTTCGCTTGTCCCCAAGTGGCCAGCTCGATAAACATGTCCACAGGTTTATGGAGTGAAGTGTCGATAAAAGAATACGAACAAGAAGTATCACACTTACCATTGCACAACTCATAGAAAAAAGCAACTCACCATTATATAACTTAGCTTGCAACCAGGTATAACAGTCACAATAGAGATGCATAAAGATAAATCATAATTGGAATTGGCAAACTTGTTCTTGGTCAGAGAACACCTGGCAAATAGTTTCACAAAAAGATTTTTGTAGAAGTTTCAAAACAGGAGCACTCTTTGCTCAAAAAGGTTTTTCATAAGTGAAGGCTTTCAAAGTAATACTCAATAGATAAGAGTTTTGTGCAAACAAGGAAGATAAAGAACATGATTGAATAAATCACCATATGAATGCTTGAAACACAACAACTCAAATGCTTGATGGAGATAGAGAGGAAGTAGGTTTACTGACTCAACTTGGAAGTGGGAGAAAGGTTCGTTCATAGAGGGAAGCAGGGATTACAAGTCATAAAGAGCTTCCAAAAGATTATGGTACTTACTAGATTTGAGCCATAATTGCCCCTATCATAAGCATCTTGAGATGATTAAGGTTAAAGTGAACAAACTATGGAGTATATGCTTGACGAAATATAAGTTGGCAGTCTAATGTCCCTTGAATATGAGGGACACTCCTCATGCTACATCAACTTTGGGCCCAGGCAAGTTCTTGTCATTGTAAGTACTTGCATATCATTGAGAACCGCCAACGGGGTACCCCTTGCACATGGTACATAAGCTTTCCCATAGCCAAAATGACAAGGCAAGCAGACAATGAGCATCTCAGCAATCTTTTTATTTACTACGTGTATAGTTTTTTATTGAGGATGCTTTACAGAATGCTCACTATGGTGGTGCTACAAGTTTCCACCATGATTATGCATGGCTTAGGCTAGCGGCCCAGGTGTTTCTCTAACACAAAGTACAAACTCCATGGACTCACAAGTTCCCCTTTTATTTCACACCGTCGACATCCATAGACAAAAGAGCACGATATCAACGATGTACAGAGTACAAGTGCTATGTTGAAAACGTTACCCGTGACAACATGGTTCTGCTAATTCCAATGTATAGATGCAAGCATATACAACTTCGATATTCACAATGGTTCAAGTCTATTAGGGGCAAGAAAATAAAGTGTGCCATCAAGTTCGTGAGAGCTTTACTAACTAGTTTTCACATAACAAAATACTTTTTAATTCGGAAGGTAGATGAAGCTTGATAATTTGCTTGGAATAGCAATAGCTACTAGGTAGATGTGGTGGACACAAGTGGCAAAAGTTTGGTTCAAAGGGATTTGGAGGAATGAGAAGTATGCCTTCTCAAAACAGGTTTTTGGCTAGCAAGGCTGGGTACCAAGCAAGAGAGTTGAAAGAAACAAGCAAACATACAAGTAATAAAACCAAACATGCAATCTTCCTTGAAGACACAAAAGATCTTAAATAAAGAATACTAAGCTTATGAGCCAACAAGAAAGAAAACAAATGATACCAAATACCTGTAAGCTTTTTCTTTCCCTTTTTCTTTAAAACCTCAAAAATTGTTGCTACTGACCAGAACTCGGTTTGCCAAAACCAATTTAGAGTTACTTGATGCTTCCAAAGTGGTGCCAATACTGATCAACAAGATCCATCATATAATAGAGATTGCAAACTAAAATAAGAAGTGCCAAAAAAGTAAAAGATGAGACTTCTCATTAATATTCAATAAAGACACTCACACCAAGGGATACATAGATAATCACTAAAGGAGAGATACTTCCACATGCAAACCAAACTATAAGATAACTTCTCTACCATATATATGTATCCACTAAAAAGGTAAAAGATAAAAGATAATGATGGTGATACCGCGGCACTCCCCCAAGCTTGGAACAAGCCAAGGGGATGCCAAACCTGATGACGAATTACTCCTTTGATGGTGGTGGTGTTCTCTTGATAATCTCTTCAATAAGTTTCTTCAACTCCTCGAACTCAAAAGTAAGAGTACGGATTAGCTCCGAGTTTTGCTCTATACGGTTCATGATCATGTCAGTCCGAGAATCCCAGTTCTTGTTATTCTTTCCCCACTCTTCATCCTTAGCATGATCCTTCTCTGCATTGTTAGAACGACGCATATCCCAAACCAAAGGCAAATTTCCTTTGGGCACATGTTGATATTGATATTCATGTATATGTGTATGGAAGGGTCTCTTGTTACGTAGAGGAGATGATCGTGGAGAGAGAGTATGACGAGATTTCCCTCCTGTAGACATCCGTGATGTCCTCTTAAGCTTGGTAGGTCGTGCCACCAAACCAATGCTTGTGAAGGTAGCGCGAGTGTACGGTTGCTTGTCCTCCTCCATGTCACCTTCATACCCTACTGAAGTCTCCTCCTTGGGGACTTTAGGTTCTTCTTCCTCGGGATTCTTGCCTTTGTCGTTGGCGGAGGCCATGGCGCTCTAAACTTGAGAAGATTTCCTGACAGAAACAGATCGAAACTAAAACACGACGAGAACATGATGCATGAACCTCGGGGGATCCGGGGGTTATATATTACGAAGTTTCAATGCATACGGAAGGTTTTGACATGGAAAACGAGGCGGAGGCGGAGTTCGAGGGGGGAACACCCCCCTCATGCGTGGCCAGGCTAGGCCCGCGACTGGGGTGGGTGTGTCCACCCCGGGCTCCGTCTCCTCTTCAATTTCGTCTCGTAACTTCCCTTATGTATTAAAACCATCAAAAATATAAAAAGATTGGAGTTTCACGAACCTTCTGTTTCACCACTTTTACCTATTCAAAGACGAACTCTGCAGATTCCTTTTCTCCTTCTCCTGAAAATTTCCTTCATACAAAACCTTTGCACAAACTCAATGACAACATTAGTGTAAGAAAAAACAATAAACCTTTGGTACACACTTCAACTGAAAACCCATCAACACAAAAGCTTCTTTAAGAGGCAAATGCAAATGACGGCAGAAATCTGTCAAAACAGACCAGCAGGTAAAGATTGAATTTTTCGAGAACCTTCTGTTGCTCAAATCAAAAATTATGGAACTAATGAAAGTTGGGTAACAACTTGTAGAACAAGCTCAGAAAAATGCAGCTCCATCCGAACTACTGAGCTCCCTCACGAATTTTTACAAGTAACAAAGACAGTAAACAAAGACAGTAAACAAACAAAGCAAGTGGCCCAATCCTTGGATGATTCTTGAATGGATGATTCTTGTTGGATGATTCCTGGAGGATTCTTTGATGATAAACAAAGACAGTAAAAAATGCAGCTTCATCTGTTTATGCATGTTGGATGATTCTTGGAGGATGGACTGCCGGAGTCTCGATTCTGATAGAAAAGAAGGCGTTTTGGTGCAATTTCGCGAATATCGGAAAAATACGAGAAAAATATGGAAACATATTATTTTACCTAAGGATGAAGGAAGCCAGAAGGAGGAGCGAAGGGGGTCCGCAGGGGGCCCACACACCCTAGGCGTGGGCCCACCTGAGGCCGCGCCTAGGGCAGGTGTGGCCCACCTGCCCAGCCTCCGACTCCGCCCCTTTGCCTATATCTTCTCTACGGAACCCTAAGCCTCAAGGAGCGACCATAGATAGATTTCCGCCGCCTCTGGGGCGGAAAATACCGAGAGAGAAAGATCTCTCTGGCAGACAGATTTCTGCTAGGGGAATTCCTCCCCGGAGAGGGGAGACCGTCGCCATCAACACCATCATCAAGATAGGCTTCATCGAGATCAGCATCATCATCATCGACACCATCATCTCCACCAACACCATCATCACCACTCCGTCCCACTGTAACAATTGTGTTGGATATTGCTTTAGTTCATTAGGGGAAACCTTCTCGGTGTTAATTACTATTGTAGTTGATGCTTGTGAGTGGAACCATTGGATTATTGTTTATGTTCATATTGTTATCCATCATCATATCATCTTTTATATTGATCCATATGTTGTCTTGTGAGTAGTTCGTTGTGTTCTTGAGGACATGGGAGAAGTCATGTTGTTAGTAGTGAATCTGTGATGAGTTATCATTCAATGGTTTAGTATTTAAGTTATGGTGCTATTCTTCTAGTGGTGTCATGTGAACGTCGACTACATGACACTTCACCATTTATGGGCCTAGGGGGATGCATTGTGTATTTGGATACTAATTATGGGGTTGCCGGAGTGACAGAAACCTGAACCCCAGTTAGGACACCTTTGCACAAGGGAGTGTAGGATCTCAGAGTTTAAGGCTGTGTTTAGATTTATATCTTAATTACTTTCCTGTAGTTACGGATATTCGCAGGGGGTTTAATCACAAGTATGTATTAGTCCTAGGAAGGGCGGTATGTTAGCACAGGTTCACCCACACAACACTTACGAACACCAAAGAAGAGTACTCAACTATTTTAAGCGAAAAAACTTGACAGAATTCCCATGTGTCCTCGAGAATGTTTGGTCCTTATAAGTATTTCCACCGGCTTGCCCTTTTCTAAGAAAGGATTGGGCCACTTAATCCGTTTGTTTACTGTCTTTGTTTTTTTTCCTTGTCAGAAAACCACTAAAAACCCGTTTTCTAAGTATTCACAGGGATTTCCAGCCCCATACCACTGTTTAGCACCTTCTGCTCCTCGTTGAGATCGACACTCCTATTTATCGAAAGTACTATGATACACCCCCTATACTTGTGGGTCATCAAGACTATTTTCTGGCGTCGTTGCCGGGGAGTGAAGCGCTATTGAAGAGTATAGTTTTTGTTACTGCTTGTTACTTTGTTTCCAATATGGATAACCCACTTGGTTTTCTATTTGGGAAAAATACTACCACTGCTAGGGTAGTAAATGAACCACCACCTATTGAGATAGATCCTTTTAAGATACCTACAAGTATTGTTGACTGTGTTATGGATACTTATTATTTTGAGGATGGAACTGTCCATCCCGGTGATCACTTGATTTTTATCCATGAATTATGCGGGTTGTTTAAGTGTACAGGTATCACAACTGAACAGGTGAAGAAGAAGTTACTCTCCATATCCTTGAAAGGGAGAGCTGAAAAATGGTATAAGATGCTGAAGAATGGACAATCCATGGAATGGGAGGAGATGACATCTCTCTTCTACTCTATATTTTATCCTCCCAGTGAAATTCATAAAGATAGAAATCTTATATATAACTTTTGGCCTCTTGATGGAGAAAGTACAGCTCAAACTTGGGGGAGAATAAATTTACTAATGCTTAAATGCCATATTCATGAACTCCCTAACAATATTATTCTCAATAACTTTTATGCTAGGCTTTCTCTTCATGATAAAGATTTACTAGATGCTTCTTGTGCTGGATCATTCACACGTATGAAGGAAGAAGCTAAATGGGATCTCTTAGACCGTATTCAAGATAATACTGAAGCTTGGGAGAATGATAAAGGAAGAAAGTCAGGTATAAACTATGATTATGAATGCATTAAATATTTTATGGGAACTGATGACTTCCATGATATTAGCATTGAGTTTGGTCTTGATTCCGAAAGTATTGCCAACTGTTTTAATGCCTTTGCCTCTTACAAAGAAATTCTAAAGAAGTTGAATAAGTACCATGCTCCTTATAAAGATGTTGTTAATCATGTTCCTGTTAGAAGTACTCAAGTTTGTACTACTAATCATATTGTGCCTGAACCTCATGTTGAGAAAATTCCCTTCCCAGGTAAGGTAAAGGAGTATTCAATGATTATTAGTGCAAATAACAAAGGTACAATGAAAACTGTGGAGCCTGGTAAGCAATTGAGTGATGTACATGTGGTAGCTATTGTGAAAGACACTGTCACTAGAAATATAGAGGATGAGCACATTGTCTTCTGTGAAGATGCTTCTAATATTATCTCTCATCCTAGTAAAGCTAGAAAAGCTAGTGTTCTTGTGCTTTCTATAAAATTGGTGATCATTGCTATTATGGTTTATGTGATATTGGTGCTAGTTCTAGTGCTATTCCTTATGAGATTTACAGGGAAATTATGCATGATATTGGTCCTTGTGAGCTTAAGGACATTGATGTGGTTATTCATCTTGCTAACAAGGAAACCATTTGCATAGCACTTGTACTCTGTACATCGTTGATATCGTGCTCTTTTGTCTATGGATGTCAACGGTGTGAAATAAAAGGGGAACTTGTGAGTCCATGGAGTTTGTACTTTGTGTTAGAGAAACGTCTGGGACGCTAGCCTAATCAATGCCTAATCATGGTGGAAACTTGCAGCACCACCATAGTGAGCATTCTGTGAAGCATCCTCAATAAAAAAACTATACACATAGTAAATAAAAAGATTGCTGAGATGCTCATTGTTTGCTTGCCTTGTCATTTTGGTTATGGGAAAGCTCCTGTACCATGTGCAAGGGGTACCCCGTTGGCGGTTCTCAATGATATGCAAGTACTTACAATGACAAGAACTTACATGTGACTGAAGTTGAGTAGTATGAGGTGTGGCCCTCGTATTCAAGGGACTTGAGATTGCCAACTTATACTTTTTCAAGCATATACTCCATAGTTTGTTCACTTTAACCTTAATCACTTCAAGATTCTTATGATAGGGGCAATGAGGGCTGAAAGCTAACAAGTACCATAATTTTTGGAAGCTCTTTTTCAAACTTGAAATCCCTGCTTCCCTATGAAGGGACTTTCTTCCACCATTATTTGAGTCTCCACCTTCTACCTTTTAGGCACCATTAAGAGAGCATAGTTGTCATTTTGTGTGTAGTGTCCCAAAACTTATTGATTGATGCATATTGTGATATTACTTGTTCTTGTGCTACTTGTTTCTAGTCACCCTTGTGAACTTTGAAGGTGTCCTATGCATCTATTTGCTACTACATGAGGGATAAGCTGAATGCCACTATGCCATGTTTTCTGTATGTGAAACAAAAAAATGTATTTCAATGCATGTTATTCATGATATTTGTTTGTAGCATTCCATGTTGCATGCATAGTTACTATGTCCTATTATTACAACTCCATCTTTCATGCACATGTTTAGAGTTGTTTGATACCATCTTTCAATGTTTGCAAATGGTTTGATCTTGGTTTTGATGGTGCATGTCACCTCAAAAATTATTCTTTTTATCACTTACCTACTCGAGGACGAGCAGGAGTTAAGCTTGGGGATGCTTGATACGTCAGAAACGTATCTATAATTTTTGATGCTCCATGCTTGTTTTGTATCTACTTTACTTTGCTTTGTCTATACTTTGAGGTGTTTTATATCTTTTCTAGAACTAACCTATTAACAAGTTGCCATAGTGCCAGTTGCCTGTTTTCTTCTGCTTTTGGTTCCAAAAAGGCAGAAAATCAATATTATCAGAATTGGACGGGGCAAAATCCAAAGTCATTATTTTTTCCGGAGTAACACGGAACCACGAAGCAGAGCCGGAGGGTCCCCACAGGTTGGCCGCACCCCCTAGGCGCGGGCAAGCCCTGGAGGCGCCCACATGGGGTATGGGCTCCCTGGACCCCCACCGACCTTGATTCCTGCGCCTATAAGAAGCCTCCAACCCAAAAACCCTAGGGCATCCAAAGAAATCCACGAAAACCTCTGTAGCGCCGCCGCCACCAAAGGGGAGATTCGAGGGACAGAAAATCTCTGTTCTGGCACCCTGCCGGGACGGGGAAGTGCCCCCGGAGCCATATCCATCGATCTCCATCGCCATCTTCATCACCGTTACCGATTGCCATGATGAGGAGAGAGTAGTTCTTCCTTGAGGCTAAGGGATCTACCGGTAGCTATGTGTTCATCTCTCTCCCTATGCATGATCTTGTTGTGGTCATGAGCTTTGTAATCAAGTAGATCTACCTTGCTACTCAAGTGCTTTAATAGATCTCTACTCTCCCCATGTGTGTGAAAGTGATAGTGTGTATGCCATGGTGGCACTTAGGTTTGAGTCTACATAAATACTCTTTGTGCTTTAATAGATCTATGCTTTTCCCCACGTGTGTGAAAGTGACAGCGTGCATACCGTGTGTGGAACTTTGGCTAGATTGAATATTTGTTATGAGTTATATTTGGAGTTGGATGTCTCTATGAAATTGTGGTGTTTGTTGGAACCATCAAGCGCTCAAGGTGACAGTGTGGGGTTATCTAGATTGGGGAAGGCGGACTTTGAGGAGAGTTGTTATAGCCCTACCGATGATTAGAGTGTCCAACCGGAGAGTATTTAAGAGTAGTATCATGAAGAGAGGATATTTATATGAGAGAGTGTTCACTAGTGAAAGTATGATCCCTAGGCCTTGTTTCTAAACATTGAAACACCGTTTTCTACTAGATCTGTTGCATGTTTGCTTGCTTTCATCTTTGTTCCATTTGCCGGGGAGGTTTTGGGCTTTTATCTTTCCTCCACGCCATCATCTCTTTTCTGGCACACCCCACGTCAACAACAAATCAGAAGCTATTTTCTGGCACCGTTACCGCTTGTATTTCACTATGTCTTCGCCGAACTAGTGCACCTATACACCTGACAAGTGTATTGGGTGTGTTGGGGACACAAGAGACTTCTTGTATCTTGATTGCAGGATTGCTTGAGAGGGAATACCTTTGAACACTTCCTCCCTGAGTTCGATAAACCTTGGGTAATCCACTTAAGGGAAACTTGCTGCTGTTCTACAAACCTCTGCACTTGGAGGCCCAACAACTGTCTACAAGAATAGAAGTGCATAGACATCAGCTATCTGGCAAGAAAGAGTTGTGCTTCCATTGCATCGCTAGAGCGAGGAGGCGGAGGTTGCTCGGTGCCTCGGACATGTGTGCGAGCACATATGCGCCGCTAAGTTGTGGTGCTAAGGACTTCCTCTCGATATTGAGATCAGCAAGAGATCGTCTATATCAACCACGAGTTTAACTCGTTAAGCTTTGTCGGTCTTCAAGGGTATGTTCTCTACGGATATACATCCTCCCGTTGTTTGTATCTAGTAGATAGATCTTGGTACATAGTTGTTCCCATCGTAGGATTTTTTTTGTTTTCCATGCTGCGAACCTTACAGTGGTATCAGAGCCGGATCTATGCGTAGATGCTTTACACGAGTAGTACACATATGAGTATGTGGGCGATGATGATCATGTTATTGCTTCTTAGTTGTATTTTGGATATTGGTGGCATAGTGGGATGAATCGGCCCGGACAAACTTTACATGTCCTCGCACATGAGACCTGTTCTACGCTTGACATGCAACTAGTTTGCATAAGTGGCTAGCGGGTGTCTGTCTCTCCTACTATAGTCAATATCTAATTTGCAACGAGTTGTCAACAATTTGGTTATCCTTGTTGTGGTTCATGTTCATAGGTAAGAACGGTTCTATCTTCGAAAGCCCTAAGCCACGTAAAACTTGCAATGGATAAATTAGAGGAGTCTAGTTTAGATTATTGTTGGGCTAGTGTTATGATATGGTGATGTTGTAAGTAGAAGTATGAGATGATACTCTTACAACACACATAACGTGTAAGTTCCATAGACCTTGCACTTACACATAGAGGTATGATAGTGATCATACCACGATGCATATGATGGAGATCAAGTGCGGGAACCATATCATTTCACTTATAAACATGTGATGTTTGATTGCATCTTATATTGCTTGTTTAGCGTTTTATTAGCATAATAAGATGATCCATCATTTAAATATTAAGATAAGAATTTGTTCTTCCTTAAGTATGCACCGATTATGTTTCGTCGCTCGAGAAGACATCACGTGATGATCGGGTGTTCTTGGATCCACGACCATATTTCGGGTGTAAGACAGTTACACACGAGAATACTTAGGTTCTTACTTGGCGAGCCTAGCATGTACAGACATGGCCTCGGAACATGGACCGAAAGGTTAAGCATGAGTCATATGGTAAATATTATGCCCATTTGATGCTCGCCTTTGAAGCTACACCGAATCACGTGATGATCGGACTTGGTGTAGTGGATTTGGTTCATCTAATCACCAAAAAGGCACGAGTGATGTCATTTTTGAGTGGGAGTTCATTCTTAATGTGGATTAGTTGAACTCAATCTATCATACACTTAGTCTAAACTTTACAAATTATGTTGTAGATGGCACCACCTGCTTTTAATTTCAATGTGTTCATGGAGAAAGAGAAACTTGCAATGAACGGTAGCAACTTTACCGAATGGGCCATGAATTTGAGGATTCTCCTCTCTGCTGCACAAAAGCAATATGTGCTAGAAGCGCCGCTAGGACCCCCACCGTTCGATGATGCCCCTGACGAGGAGAAGAATGTCTATCAGACTCGTCAGGAGGACCACAACTTAGTTCATTGCGGCATATTGTATGGGCTAGAGCCAGAACTTCGAAATCGTTTCGAAAATGGCAATGCCTTTGATACAATGGGTGAGTTGAAAATGATTTTCGACACACATTCTGCTATAGAGAGTAAATAAAAAGATCGCTGAGATGCCCACTGTCTGCTTGCCTTGTCATTTTGGTTATGGGAAAGCTCCTGTACCATGTGCGAGGGGTATCCTGTTGGCGGTTCTCAATGATATTCAAGTACTTACAATGACAAGAACTTACCTGGGCCCAAAGTTAATGTAGCATGAGGAGTGGCCCTCATATTCAAGGTACACGAGATCGCCAACTTATATTTCCTCAAGCATATACTCCATCTTTGTTCACTTTAACCTTAATCATCTCAGTATGCTTATGATAGGGGCAATGAGGGCTCAAAGCTAGTAAGTACCATAATCTTTTGGAAGATCTTTATGACTTTTAATCCCTGCTTCCCTCTATGAACGGACCTTTCTCCCACTTCCAAGTTGAGTCAGTAAACCTACTTCCTCTCTATCTCCAGCAAGCATTTGAGGTGTTGTGTTTCAAGCATTCATATGGTGATTTATTCAATCATGTTCTTTATCTTCCTTGTTTGCACAAAACTCTTATCTATTGAGTATTACTTTGAAAGCCTTCACTTATGAAAAACCTTTTGATCAAAGAGTGCTCCCATTTTGAAACTTCTACAAAAAGATTTTTGTGAAACTATTTTCCAGGTGTTCTCTGACCAAGAACAAGTTTGCCAATTCCAATTATGATTTATCTTTATGCATCTCTATTGTGACTGTTGTACTTGGTTGCAAGCTAAGTTATATAATGGTGAGTTGCTTTCTTATATGAGTTGTGCATTGGTAAGTGTGATGCTTCTTGTTCGTATTCTTTTATCGACACTTCACTCCACAAACCTGTGGACATGTTTACTGAGCTCAGTTTTTTCTTGGGGACAAGCAAAGTCTAAGCTTGGGGGAGTTGATACGCCCAATTTGCATCACCATTCTGTATCATAATTTACCTCTATTCATTGATATTTGTCTTATTATGAGGTATTACTTATGGCTTTTCATCTGTTTATGCATGTTGGATGATTCTTGGAGGATTGACTGCCGGAGTCTGGATTTTGATGAAAAAGAAGGCGTTTTGGTGCAATTTCGCAAAGATCAGAAAAATACCAGAAAAATATTGAAACATATTATTTTACCTAAGGACGAAGGAAGCCAAAAGGAGGAGCGAAGGGGGGGCGCAGGGGCCCCACAACCCCTAGGTGCGGGCCCACCTAAGGCCGCGCCTAGGGTAGGTGTGGCCCACCTGCTTGGCCTCCAAGTCCGCCCCTTCGCCTATATCTTCAATACGAAACCCTAAGCCTCAGGGAGCAACCACAGATAGATTTTCGTCCCCTCTCAGGGCAGAAAACACCAAGAGAGAAAGATCTCTCCGGCAGACAGATTTCTGTCGGGGGAATTCCTTCCCGGAGAGGGGAGACCGTCGCCATCAACACCATCATCAAGCTAGGCTTCATCGGGATCAGCATCATCATCATCCACACCATCATCTCCACCAGCACCATCATCACCACTCTGTCCCGCTGTAACAATTGTATTGGATATTGCTTTAGTTCATTAGGGGAAACCTTCCTCATGTTAATTACTATTGTAGTTTATGCTTGTGAGTGGAACCATTGGATTATTGTTTATGTTCAGATTATTATCCATTATCATATCATCTTTGATCTTGATCCATATGTTGTCTTGTGAGTAGTTCGTTGTGTTCTTGAGGACATGGGAGAAGTCATGTTGTTAGTAGTGAATCTGTGATGAGTTATTATTCAATGGTTTAGTATTTAAATTGTGGTGCTATTCTTCTAGTGGTGTCATGTGAATGTCGACTACATGACACTTCACCATTTATGGGCCTAGGGGGATGCATTGTGTATTTGGATACTAATTGTGTGCTTGCCGGAGTGACAGAAACCTGAACCCCCGTTAGGACACCTTTGCACAAGGGAGTGTAGGATCTCAGAGTTTATGGCTGTGGTTAGATTTATACCTTAATTACTTTCCTGTAGTTACGGATGTTTGCAGGGGGTTTAATCACAAGTATGTATTAGTCCTAGGAAGGGCAGTATGTCACAGGTTCATCCACACAACACTTACGAACACCAAAGAAGAGTACTCATCTATTTGAAGCGAAAGCACTTGACACGATTCCCATGTGTCCTCGAGAACGTTTGGTCCTTATAAGTATTTCCACCAGCTTGTCCTTTGCTAAGAAAGGATTGGGCCACTTGCTCCATTTGTTTACTGTCTTTGTTACTTGCTCATTGTTTTGTTGCTTTGTTAGAAAACTACTAAAAAGTCGTTTGGTAAGTATTCATAGGGATTTCCTGCTCCATACCACTATTCAGCATCTTCTGCTCCTCCTTGGGATCGACACTCCTATTTATCGAAAGTACTGCGATCCACCCCTATACTTGTGGGTCATCAAAAAGCCATAAGTAATACCTCATAATAAGACAAATATCAATGAATAGAGGTAAATTATGATATAGAATGGTGATGCAAATTGGACGTATCAAGGCCTGACACCACCATTAGTCGTCGTGTACCACGCGTGCGGTATGGTCCCGCTATCAGCGTACGCGTGAAGGACCTCGCTCCGTGAGAGGCGTTCCCAGCAACACGCCTCTGCACCCCCTCGGGTGGTGGGGCCCGCTCATAGCCGGCGTGGCATCGTGAGTCCATGGCGGTCGCGGTTTATCTCTATCATGGGGCACACTGAGAGCCGACGTGGCGTCGTGCGCCCATGCCGGCCGTGGTTTCTCGTGGTCATGGGGCCCGCCGCAAGCCGACGTGGCGTCGGAGACATGAGAAATCAACTCTGCAATTCAACATGTCAAGTCGTCAGCAACAACCAAGAGAGGAAGGTTGGGCCATAGGAGGCGAAGCACCACACTCCCTCAGATCAGGCGTCGCCGGCCTCCGGTCGCGTGGTATAGGACTAGAGGAGGGAGAGCCGGACCGCAGGAGGCCAGGAGGCAGTGGCCAAGCAGGGTGGCCCAGCGACTGACGGGCAGAAGTGGTGGCGGAGAGGCAGGCGACATGGGGTACGGGAAGGCGGGGAGGCTGGGGATGTGTGTGACCTGCTTTCCTGGCCGTTGTGGCACCGATGTGAGGAGAGCTGAACGCGGGGGAGAGGAGGTCAAAGTTTTTCGTCACGGGCGAAAGACACAAGACCACATTAGTGAGGGAGGCCAAATCGACTTGCGCCAGACATGGGCTGCGCCTGGGGCCTCTTTGTGTTCTTTGAAGATGGTAGGCCAAAAAAATTGTTGTGTCACGACCAAGGCACTAGTTGCCCTAGGCCTAGATTCGCCCCTGATTTGTCCCTCCATGTATCAGAGAGACATAATCTAGCCCCACTCGGTCATACACATCCTATATCACTTACAAGCATGTGACCAATGAGTTTGGACACATAATGTGTTGTATAATGGTACAAGTAAAGAGTACATGCCACTAGGTATAGTAATCAAGGAATTGAGTACGAAGTACCGACGATCAGATTCCGGGCAAGTAAAATATCGCGAGACAAAGGGAATGATATACTGGATTGACCAATAAGTTTGGACACATAATGTGTTGTATCATGGTACAAGTAAAGAGTACATGCCACTAGGTATAGTAATCAAGGAATTGAGTACGGAGTGCCGACGATCAGATTCCGGGCAAGTAAAATATCGCGAGACAAAGGGAATGGTATACTGGATTGATTCAATCCTCGACATTGTGGTTCAAACCAATAAAGATCTTTGTTAAATACGTAGGAGTCATTATGAACATTCATGTCCTGTTGATGATTATTGATCGGAGAGGTGTTTTGATTATGTCCACATGTTCTCAACCCGTAGGGTCATAAATTTATCAGTAACGCTAGGGTAGCCCTGAGATATAGATAATGGTGAGACAAAATTATTTTTGGAGATTCGGATCGGATCCAGGACATGACGATGCGCTTCAGAATGGTCCGGAGATAAATTTTCATATAAGGAAGTTAGTTTTAGGGTTTTGGAAAAGTTCTAGGATTTTTCGGTAAACTACTGGAATGTTCTAGAGGGTTCCGGTGTGTTCCATGATGGGACCCGCATGCCCCAGAAGGTCCCCATGGACCTAAAAGGGCCACCCTAGCACTACATGAGCCAGGAGAACATAGCCTCCAAGGCCCATGCTGTCAAGAGAGGGGGAACGCCAACCCTAGGTTCCATATGGGGTGTACGGGAGGGCAAGTCCCACCTTTGGCTGTCTGAGAGGCTTGGAGGACAAGTCCTCCCAGCCTTCCCATGCCTATAAGGAGGGAGGCGCATGGGGCAGCCCCATCAAACCCTAGTCGCCAGCTCCTTTCTGCCACTCCTTCTCCCTCGTCCCTCACGCGCTGGCGAAACCTTGCCTGCGATAACTCCTCAACCATAGCCACCACCCCATCGTGCTGCAGGCATAGATCCCATCTAACCTCCCTTGTGTTCATGCTAGATCAAGAAGAAGAAAACGTCACCGAGCTGTACATGTGCATATCTCGTAGGTGTCATCCGTTGCGGTGCTACATTGGATTGGATCACGAGGAGATATACATCAACCAACGTTGTGAAACATTTTCCGCTCATGTTCATCAAGGGTATGATGATGTCAATCCTCTTGTTACTTGCATCTATCTAGATTGAATTTTGTTTTTTTCCCGCGTTCTCGAGAGATTTTTTTGTTTTATATTGAGTGTTCTCCTTCAAGAAGGCTAATCAAGCCGTATTTAAGATAATGCATGGTTATTGGGACGAAGCATACAACCAAATCCGTAAGTTATTGGGAGCTATGGCCGCTACTAACCCGGGCATAGTTTGTGTGGTGGAGCCCTTTAGCCAGAAAACAAGGTTTTACAACGCAACTGTCCGAGTGTTTGGATGTGCATTCTAGGAATTCTAGCAATGTGTCGGGGCTTTTAAACATTGTAGGCCGGTCATCTCCATCGATGAAACCTTCTTGAACGAACAATTCAAGGACATACTCTTGGTTTTAATAGCTAATGATGCCAACAACTCCTTTGTTGCCTTTGGCCTTTGCTTTGGTTTGGTAGAGAATGACATTAAGGGTATATTTGGTTTGTGCCATCTCATGCCCTACCAATTTTTGCCAACCACTGGCTAGCCAAAAAATTGGCTAAGGATTCCTTGGCCCTTGGTTGGCCAAAATTTTGGCTAGCATTATGAGAGGAATGTGGATGGTATGTGGGCAGCTTTTTGTTGGCAACCAAAATTTTGGCTATCAACCAAACAATAGCCAATATACCATAGGTTGCCAAAAAATTGGCAGGGCATGGTTGGGCACCAACCAAACATGTTCTAACTGGACAAAATTCTCCCTACTTCCATATGGCTCCCTTGTCACCTGCAACATAGCACAATATTTCGAATGGTGAGTATGGTTATTTCCTAAGTAGCGCAAAGGAACATGATGATTGTGACAGTTATTACTTGCTCAGAGGTTAACTCGTCAAACTCGTTGGTGTAGTGCATGTGTATTCTTTTTGGTTCACTGTTGAACTCTTGAATCACTTACCACATGTACGCCCATGTGGGCATCCGCAACCCGTTCCTTGATCATCCAAGGCTTCCGTTGTAGAATTCTCGGTTGTCCAATATGTAAGTGTTCCCATATTCATACCGAAAGTATGAGTTTTCAGCTTTGCTTCTACGACAAACATCATCCAGTTGAGAATAGAGGCACACGTGGTTAAATTGGGGACTGTTTACATATAGTACTTTGGAAAGAGCAAAATATGTACAATTGATTACTTGGCAGTATAAATATGCCAGTGTCCCCGGACCCAAGCTTTGTTTAGTCAGTACCGCTGATGACTTTAGCCACATCCACTGAGCTGACCTGGCACCACCGTTAGAAAGCAGTCCTTGAGATCACGTACCACATCTACACATGTGCATACTGTTGAATAGTTTCTTCATTAGCCTCAGTGGAGGCAGTGACTGAAGTGCTTGTAAATCTAGGCATAAGTAGCTCCGAGAGGGACATGCTCTACAGTGGGACCTTTAGCCACATCATGAGCCTTACCAACAAAATCCGACATCTTTCCCCGCCATCCCGTAGAATATGTGGAAATATACACGGGAGGTCCCTCGATGGGGAGTGTTGTGATTATCGAAACATCTCGAAGGGTGAAAATTGTGTATCTCGGCGTCAAGCGGTCAACAAGCACGGAGATGAAACAAGGATTCATGTTTGGCATCGACTAAGTGACAATATGGATGTATGGAAGGAGACCAGTCTGCTCGATGTATTTAGGGTACCACTCGTCATACTTCATCTTGCCTAATGAGGCCTCATGAGACCTAAGGTGTGAGAGTTGAACGGCCTACAAATATACGAATTAGAACTCATATGTGCATGCCAAATGAAAAATATAAATAAATATGGTCACCTCGCATTACCTCGTTCAACTCTACCAAAGGCCGCCCATGGTGTGGGCCATCATAAAGTTGATGGAGAATTGACATCCTACATATTTGAAATTAAACAACTCATACAAGATAAAATTTTCACATCTCACATACAACATAATAGAGTGTAATTTGGGCATAAAATTCATTAGCAGTGTGTGCACAATTTCATTTGTAGGGTGAGCATAAATTCACTAGAAGTGTGAATGTGTGAGCATTATTTTCCAAACAATTTTTCTAAACCTAACACGATTATACTGTACAAAATAGCGATTTTTTTAAATAATACATACTTTTTAATATTTTCCAAATCTATTATGCGTTTTTTAGATTTTACAAAAGTAGTACTTTGTCGGTCTAGAGGAAGCCGATTAGTGCAGTCGGCCTGAAGAAAGCCGATCGAAGGCCGTAGGGGTCATTGGGCCCACGTCGTGTCCGGGCAGCCGATCGCCTAATCTGCATAGGCCAAGCCGACTGGAATTGCTACAGGCCAATTTGAAAAACATCGCCGGCGACCCATAGCACTCCAGTCGGCTTGGCCCAGGCCGATTGGAGCAGTCGGCCTGCCCCAAGCCGATTAGGGCAATCGCCCTGCCCTAGGCCGATTGGGGCAACGCGGGCCCCAGCTGCCCCACGCCCAACGCTCAGTCGGCTACCTGTTGGACGAGTGCAAAGTTGTCGGCCAGGCCCTGGCCGATTGGCCCAGTCGGCTTGCTCCAGTCCGACAAAGTGCTAGATATGTAATTTCTAAAAAAGCGTATAATAGAACTCAAATTTATTAAATAATGCGTATTATTTTAAAAAAAAATCGCCAAAATATAGGTCGCACATGTATATAATACAAAATCTACCTTAACAGACTTGAAAAGTTGAAATCATATCATCATCATCATAAGCAAATTTTAGCATATGTAACGCATTTGTATAATACAAAATCTGGATCAAATACAAAATCAGGGATAATCTATACCTAATAATAAAGCACGAAGTGTTTCTCCCGGTCCAACACTTTTTTAGACAACTTTGCCCCTAACAGTTTAGGTGTATTACCCACCATACCACACATAATCACCTGATTTGCTAAAACCGGACGTACGGACCGACTGTTTTACTCCTGCGTATTGAAGAAATTACTTACCGGTGCCATACCTAAGTTACATAACGGTTCAACCTATGTTTCGTTTACGAGCAAAGCCAAGTGGGCCTCCCTAATCCCGTCGTCCTTACGTATCGTCTACGGTCTACATGTCGTGGCCGGCCGGCCGATCAGCCGGGGTTCCACCATCTCTCAAGCTGATGGGTCCTGGACGCACGGACCGTTCTCCATCCACTTCCATGAGCAGCAGTTAGTTTGGATCTAACTTCTGAGGCAAAAAAAAACTGCACGGTGATCAGGAGGCTTGGTAGCAGTAGGTGCCGCTGGTCTAGCTGATCGCATGTAAAGAAATTATCTGTGTTAGACGCTCCTGCTGCCAAGGTTCTAGCAAAGGATCCTTAATCAAGATGCACCTGCAACTAACTAAAGTCCCCTTCTTTTTGGGGCTTCAAAAGAGATGACAGCTTTTTTTCAGTCAACGAGGCTTGCCGGCTGGGCAAATTATGCTCTAGACTAGATGGGCCTTTAGCTGGACAAATTAGGCAGGCTTGAACTCAAAAAATTGGTACATCCAAAGACAGCCGGTAAATAACATAGACATGTATATTTTGTCTTCAATAGTACCACCTCGCCTCGTTAGACTAAGTCTGTCCAACTTATATACGTTTCTAATTGCTTTGATATAAGCAAGCGAAGTCAACCGTATTGAATAGTATATGGTTGCATAACTGTGTCAATTGTAAGCGAAAAGAACTGTGGGATAAAAAGGAAGGAGAAAGAATTGTGGACGGCCTGCTAGGAATATATGTGCATGATCAAAGGATCTAAAATTAATAAATGGGTTAAAGGAAGGAGGGATTTACAGCCCTGCGGGTAGCACCTGAAATTAATAAATGCCTTAAAGGAAGGTGGGCGAGGTTGAGCGCTGCGGGTAGCACGCAATGTGAAGGCAAAACTCCAATATTATAAATGTGCAAATTGTCCGGTGGATATTTATTTTATTTCTCCTTCTATAAATTATCGATCAGGTGCAACACACGGGTACTATTGCTATTGCTATAATCTATACCTAATAATAATAAAGGACGAAGTGTTTCTTCCGGTCCAACACTTTTTTAGATAGATTTATCCTCCCATCAAAACCATATATCACGTTCATGCCACCGTACCCGTTGGAAAGGAAAAAATAAATATACCCGTTCGATATCCTTCAATTCCGATCGATTAGCGAACATTGTTTCTATGCCCTACGTGCATTAGAACGTGTGAAAATAGGACTATAGATTATAGCCTGGCCATCTTACGAGCATACATTGCTACCATTGTGCCATGGGCCGGTACAAACGTGCGTCCAAGCCGGCTGAAACAAGGACAAATAGGCCCGGTTTGCAGACATAAGTGCGATCAAGACCGTATAACACTTATGTTTAGTCCCACCCTGCTTTCTTGACCATTGCCCGCCCGGTTTATATATGTTATCAAATTATCTGATATCAGCAAGCTAATTCGAAAACATATAGCAGACAGCAGATGAGACAGTTGCCAAATAATCTCTGCATGTGCTACAGTTGCCTAAATAATCTCTGCATGTGCTCTCAGCTAATTAAACGGAAAAGGAGATACGTAATACAAGATAGCTGCGGCGGAGCTTGGCGCAAAATAATATGGAAGACATACAGAAGAACATATACACAGTCTATTGCAGGGAAGAACATATACACAGTCTATTGCAGGGTGTTTGCTACATGCATACACGACAACTGCGGCGGAGCTTTGCGGGGTGCATAATTAAAGGAAGACTACATCGATGATGGAAACTAAATCCATGGGGATACGAAGGTGTGAAGGCTTGGATATCTTTGGTTTTCTATTTTCCATGCAATTTTTATAAAAAGGGTGCACTTTTTACAATACTAAGTGAACCACGCATCTCACCAAAAACCATCTGGCTCCTGAGAAAACGTGTTTCGACATGTTTTCTGGTTTGGTCAAGAGGGAGTCTGTTGTGCTTAACAGATTGTTGAAGTCGCCACTTCCCTTTTTCCAATTCAATCGACGATCAGGTCCGGTTTTTTAAACTATGAATATTTAGTTTGTGGGTCCATTCTTCACACGCGCGAGATGGAAGACGAACCGATCATGGGTGGAAGATGGGGTTAAGTGTAAAACTCGGATGGTGCTGATCTCAGAGCTCGGGGTCACCCGTAGCAACGCACGGGCAATTTTCCTAGTAATGCTAAAGAACGAATGCTTAAAGTGACGCGAACGATACACTTCGTTTGTTCATTCCAACAATGCAATCATAAATTCCTCTTTGTTTTTTAGTCATACACATGAATGAATTGTTTGATTACGATCGTCCTAAGTTGACAAATGGCGTCATACAACTTAATTAGGACTTTACTGACAAGGCAGCATCGGCTTCGATCTTCTCGGCGCCATTTTTGGTCTCCAGCTCCGCCGTCGTGGAAGGCACGGGCGTCGATCCCGCGTCCCTCTCGTGTCTCCTCGTCCTCGACAGCTGCGAAACGTAGAGGATCATGTCCTCCAGGTCGGTGTACGACGACCCGCCTTCCTCCATGGCCGCCCTCGCCTCCGCAGCGAGCTCCTTGGCCCTGGACCTCCTCGCCGCGCCCTCCGCCCCTCCGTCCATCAGCTCGGCGACCACCCTCTCCACATCCCCGCTCGTCACCTGCACCCCCACGTCCACCCCGGCGGTGTTCATGGCGGGCACCTTCACGCCGGACCTGACGCCGACACGGAGCACGTCCACTAGCAGCCGCTCGCTGCAGAACTGGTCTGCAAAGTTTGGCCACGTCAGCGCCGGCACGCCGTGGGAGATGGTCTCCAGCGTCGCGTTCCATCCACAATGCGTGAGGAAGCCGCCCACCGCCGGGTGCGACAGGATGGTCACCTGCGGCGCCCACCCTCGGACGAGGAGGCCTCTGTCCTTGACCCGCTCCTCGAAACCCTCGTCGTCCAGTAGTGCCCTCACGGCGGCGTCGGCCTTGGCCTCCTTGATGGCCCACACGAACGGCCGCCCCGACGCCTCGAGGCCGCGCGCGAGCTCCTCCACCTGCTTGGCCAGCAGCTGCGCGATGCTGCCGAAGCTGATGTACAGCACGGACGCCGGCGGCCGGGCGTCGAGCCACGAGACGACGCGGCCAGCGTCGACGTCGGCGCGGTTGCCGCGGCCGGCCCTGGCGTCGGCGTCGTCGCCCACGGCGCCGCCCGAGGCGGCGCACGTCGGCCCGACGGCCCACGTCCTCGTGCCGAGCGCCGCCGCGTACGCGTCGACGAAAGCGCCCTCGATGCCGCGGAACGTGTTCATGATCAGCCCGTCGGCGGTGGCCTCGGCGTGGAGCACGTCCTGGTGCTCCTTCTCGACGCCTGGCCACTGGAAGAATCCCCGGAACGTGGCCTTGTTCCCCACGGCGCGCACGGGGAAGCCCGGCACCTCGAACTCCTCATCCTCGTCGTCCCCGACGCGGTCGTACACGCCGTGGGCGGACAGGTTGTGCACGGCGAGGAGGAAGTAGGCGGACGGGCAGTGCATGACCAGCCGCGGGACGCCGAGGGCGTCGCAGACTCCCGCGGTCCACGGGTTGCAGGAGTCGGCGACGAGGCAGTCCGGGCGGCGGGGGAGCGCGCGGACGTACGCCTCCAGCGGCTCGGCCATCTTCCAGATGGCCTCGAAGAACTTGTAGTACATGGTCCTGTCGACCATCTGGTCGGCGTTCTCCAGCCCCTCGGGCAGCCCGAGCTGCGGGCCGGGGAACGGGAGCTCGACCAGCTCGACGGCGAGGCCCGCCCTCGCGGCGCCCTCGACGGCGACCCTGTTGCGCGCGGCGTTGACGGGCGTGGTGAGGATGGTGACGCGCGGCCCGCGCGCGGCGATGAGGCGCGCCAGGTCCACCATCGGGATGATGTGGCCCTGCGCCACCAGCGGCACCAGCAGGAAGTGCAGCTCCGACGCGGCCATCAAATCAGTGGTCGCTTACACCGGCCAAGAGCTAGCAATGGCAGCGGCGGGACGGGTACCCGTCTGAGCTTATACTACACGGTCTGCGCCCGAGTCTCGGCTAGCGACGTAGTACGACATGGTGGTGGTCATTGTGACGCGTACACGGCAGTACCGATGGCGAGGGCCCGAGGCTGCTAGGTAGCTGGAGTAGACGACACGAGGAAGGAGAGGAAACTGGGAGGAGGAGGAGGTGGCGGTACGGACAAGAAAGCCATCGACTGGCTGGGACGTGATAAGGAGCGTGGGGTTACCGTACGTACACACGCACATGCGTCTGAACTTCTGTTACGCACGGCGACACGTGACGATTTAGCGGGCGAGGCCTATGTGGACGCAGAGATTGCACGAGCAAGGGTTTCTAGAAGAGGAAGCTACTGTGGTGGGTGTAGTGAACGGTGGGTGACGTGTGCGCCTAGCGAAGCTTCCTTGTCGCCGTACGTCTTCGATCGTCAGAAAACAAATGGGTGCATGCACGGGGCGGCGCCGCTTCAGGAGTCGAGTTGCCAGTCTCCGACGGCCGGGTTGGTGATTTCGTGTCACAAATCACGATACGTATCGTCAGCCGTCAACCGACCAGATACGCAACTTCGTCTTCGCCGCCAACTTTTTGCAAAGTAAGTGACCACCGTAATGCTTGAAGAGGAAAATCCTACTAGGGATCGAGTCAAGGGCCTCCCACTGTCCCACATTGTTGTTGTGCGGCATCGATCTTCGGACTAGTCATATTGAGAGTAAATTTTGATAGTACTAACTTAGAACTATTCAATGTAAACTAGAAAAAATGCTAACATGACATGCGACGAGAGATGCTTGTAGAGACTGTTACAATGTTACCACTCTCATCGTTACCATAAGCATCTCTTTCATCATTTAATAGCCTCTCTTATAGTACTGATTACTCCGGTGGAGATCGTTCCCCCAGTGATCATTCAAAAAAAAGGGTCATATGGCATGTTGAGGCCGACAGCAGAGGATCGGGGGAGGGGGGGGGGGGGGGGGGGGGAAAAACACTTTGTGCGTCTTTGTCGCTCTCGCGAGCGACATAGGCGCAACCCTAGCCCCCAACCCCATCATTCTGCTCCTCCCATCCTTCTCCTCTACCACCGGGCAAAGCCCTCGTGGTGTCGCGGCGATGGGACTTCCCTTACCCCGCGCTAGGAGTCTTCACATGGCAAATACAGCTAGTGGCGGTGTGATCTTGGTGGCGTTGGTATCAACCGGAGGCGACACTTTTGGCGAGCGGCAATGTGGACGCGCATGACCGTGGCGGTGCGTGGATGCAAGGCGCGCCAGCGGCTTGGACCAGAGGGGGATGGCGACAAGATCTAGGACATGGGCCTAGTTCTGGGCGACGACTGGGAGGTCATCCTCTTGGTGCGTCTGGGGTATCACGCTGTTGGAGATATGCCCTAGAGGCAATAATAAAAGTGGTTATTATTATATCTTTGTGTTTATGATAAATGTTTACATTCATGCTATAATAGTATTAACCGGAAACATTAATACTTGTGTGATTTGTAAACTAAATTAGAGTCCCTAGTAAAGCCTCTTTATAATACTAGCTTGTTAGTTAATAGATGATCATGGTTTCCCGATCATGAGCATTGAGATGTTGTTGACAACAAGATCATATCATTAGGAGAATGGTATGATGGACATACTCCTATAAATAAGCGTAGCATTAAGATCAAGTCATTTCAATAGTTCGTTTGCTATAAGCTTTCTGATACATAGTAACCTAATTCCTTTGACCATGAGATCATGCTAATCACCATCATCGGAAGGATGCTTTGATGACATCAAACACCACACCATAACTGGGTGGCTATAAAGGTGGCATTGAGTGTTTGGAAAGTATGGGTTGAGGCACATGGATCAAGAGTGGGATTTGTCCATCCATATGACAGATAGATATACTCTGGGCCCTCTCGGTGGAATGTCATCCAATTAGCTTTCAAGCATGTGACTGGCTCACAAGGGATCACATATCACGGGAACGAGAAAAGAGTATTTATCGGTAACAAGCTTGAACTAGGTATACAGAGATACCGACGATCAAAACCTCGGATAAGTAAACTATCGTGAGACAAAGGGAAATTGGTATCGTATGTAAGTGGTTCATTCGATCGCAAAGAAATCGTAGAAATATGTGGGAGCCATATGAATTTTCAGATTCCTCTATTGGTTATTGATCGGAGAAGTGTCTCGGTCATGTCCGCATAATTCACGAACCGTAGGGAGACACACTTAAGGATTCGATGTTGTTTAGTAGATATGGAATGTTAGTAGGGATACCTAATGTTGTTCGGAGTCTCGGATGGGATCCGGGATATCATGAGGAGATCCAAAATGGTCCGCAGAATAAGATTCATATAAGGAAAGTCCGATTCCGGAGTTCGGGAAAGATTTCGATGTTTTCATCAGAGAGGTTCTAGAAGGTTCACCGAACCGGAAGGGAAATGGACCATGAATGTGTCATGGGTAAATGGAATGATTGGATCATATCCTAGGTCACTTGGTGTGGGAATTTGCAAGGGAGAATTAAAGCTCTAAATTGAAAGTCAAATGGGAAGTTTGAAAAGTCAAACTAGAACAATGGTTTCCTATTGGGAGAAGAAACAAGTCTTTCTCTCAATCCAACTTGGGTTTGGGTTTGGGTTTGGATTCAAACCCACCCCTCCCAAGGCTGCTCCCCTCTCATAAATAGAGGGGGAGGGCTGCCCTAACACCACAGGAGCCAAGCCCTCCCCACACCCGCGCCCAAGCCGCTGCGCCCAAGCCGCCGTTGCGCCGCCGCCGTTGCGCCGCCGCCTAGCATCACGCCTCGTCGCGTCGCCCTAGCCTCCGCCGACACCTCCTCCTCCTCCCGAACTTCTAAACCCTAGATCTCCGGGAAACCCTAATCCACCATAACTCGCACCAGCTTAGGTGAAGCCCTGCGGGATCCTCCCTCTACTTCCGACACCACGCCGTCATGCTGCCGGAATCGCGAGGGGAGAACTACAACCTCCATTTTCTTGGAACAAGGAGAGGAAGGTCTTCATTGAGTCGAGCAACGTGACCGTCTGCATGGAAGCTACTGCGAACGCCGGAAGGATCGTCTACGCGATCTTGAGACCGGCAAGTGTACGACTACATCACCCACGATAATCTGCTCTCGTTAACCGCTTTGGAATCTTCAAGGGTGAGTGATTCTATCGGCTCGTTGCTACAATCTAATATATAGATCTTGGCTTTTTGTGTGCATGCGGTAGAATTTTTTTGTTTTGCATGCTACGAATCCCTACAGTGGTATCAGAGCCGTGTCTATATGTACATCCGTTGCACGAGTAGAACACAATGGTCATTGTGGGCGGTGGTGCTTTTATTATCAATTGCTTTTTGTGTACTTTGCATCTTACGGTATGATGGGATGAAGCGGCCCGGGCTAACCTTACATGACATCGTTCATAAGACTTGCTCCACGCTTAACATGCAACTTGTATTGCATAAGTGGCTTTGCGGGTGTCTGTCTCTCCCATCATAGTATAGATTCAATTTACAACCGGCTTAGGCGAAGCCCTACGGGATCCTCCCTCTACTTCCGACACCACGCCGTCGTGCTGCCGAAATCGCGAGGGGAGAACTACAACCTCCGCTGCCTGCTCGAACAATGGAGAGGAAGGTCTTCATCGAGTACCGAACGTGTGACCGACTGTGGAAGCGCTGCCGAAACGCAGCGCCGGAAGGATCGTCTACGCGATCTTGAGATCGGTAAGTGTACGACTACATCACCCACGAGAATCTGCTCTCGTTAACCGCTTTGGAATCTTCAAGGATGAGTGCTTCTATCGACTCGTTGCTACAATCTAGTAGATAGATCTTGGCTTGTTTGTGCGCATGCGGTAGAAATTTTTGTTTTCCATGCTACGAATCCCTACACACGCATGCGGTGAGGAGGCGCCACAATGAGCGGCCCGGATCTGGACCAGTGGGGCCTGGATCTAGCGATGTCACCCCTGTGTGTTCCATGAAGTTTATGGGCACGTCGGTGCGAGGCCTTGGACATCAGGGCAGTGGCTCTGGAAGGTTGACCGCACGGACGACTCTCCAACAAGCGACGTAGTGCTGGTGATGGTGTCTATTTTTGGCCATTAGGATGGCGAGGAGGAGCGGTGGAGGATCCTGGTGTCGACGACGCTTTGGCAAAGGCAGCTCCCTGGTCATATTTTGGAGGCCTAACTTGGTGATGACGGGCAATCCGAGATATGGGATTGCGGTGCGAAGGTTTTTCTGGGCGAAAACTCAGCGCTTTGGCACCAACGGTGGCGATGCCCACGAGTGACGTAACCCTCTTGATGGCGCTGTTGTGGTTATGTTCCCCGCACGAGGACTCCGGGTGAAAAACCTTAACCGTATTCGTCTCGACGACGATGGTCATCACCTTCTTGGGGCGTCATCATGGAGCTCCAGTACCTCTCAGTATCGCTCTATTGTCATCGGTGGGCAAGTTCGGATCCTTTCTCGAGGTAATTCTAGCGCTAGCATGGGGATGTCTCGGCGGCCTCCAATCTTACATATGTGATCTATTTATCACCACTCTTTGTCCTAGTTGTCCGTTGGCAGGATCGGCGCTCCGTAGCCTAGAGAGAGAGAGAGCATGCGGATCTTTATAGCGATAACTTGGTGGGTGCGGTGCGACGATGCCAGGTGGTTCCACAAAGGAGGCGTGTTGTCACCTCTAGTTAGTTTGTTAGAGTGCTTCTTTAAGGTGTGGCTACTTATGTTTTTTTAATCTTTGATCTGCTTTGTAAGATGGTTTTTTTATCCCTTTGTATTGCTTCAGCTGTATGACTAATTCGAGAGACATGGCATGTTGAAAACTTCCTTTCCCAAGTTGTATGCTACATGACATGCACACATGCATCCATCATTCGACTCGGCTCAAAACCGAAACCCTAGTTTTTTCCCCTTCTGTATTTTACCCAAGGAGTATCCACATTTTTTCCATGCCTCTCTTGAAACCTCTATTTGTTTTAGTTTCTATAATTTTTATAAATATTAATCTATGTATATGAAACACTCCAATCCTTGGAGATAATTTGGTTCAAGTTTCACAAATTTTCCGAGAACCAACCATTTGTTTAGTAGCTAGGGGTGGTTATGTCCCAAGCCCACCACAGATCAAACTAATCTTTGTATATCTTTTTGCAGAAAAGATCTGGATATATTTCATGAGTTCACAAGAAGTACAAAGCATCCAAACATAATAAAAATTACATCGAGGTTCTTGGACCACCTAATGACCACTACTGCCTCCAAAGCTCGCCGCTGTCGCCACTCCATTACCGAAGCCGGCCTGACGTTGTTGATGACAGTCGGAAAGTCTTCGTGCACGTGCCCCTAAGGACCAGCGCCCTAGAGCTGAAGCAGTCGCCATTGAACCCTTGAATTGATCTGAAACTTGTAACACCAAACCTAGAACACATGTAGCCTGAATGAGATCCACCTCTCCATGAAAGAGATGACAAGACAAATCCCTGCCCTCCTCAACGCCAGCGGCAAGATCGTCGTAGATGAGGTAAAAGAGGAGACGGGTATACCTTATTTTGTCCCGCTCAACGCCGGCATAGCCACCATAGCGTCAATGCCGGTTGACCAAACTCTAACTTTAAGGACCTTCTACAACGCCGAGCGCAGATCCAAGGTCTCCCACCCCCTCCTATCGCCATAGCGACAAGCAGAGAAGACGGGACCTATCGATTTTCAAACGTAGACATCGAGAACGATGTAGATTGTGGCGGCTGCTAGGGTTTTCACCCTAGCCACCGCCTCTCTTTTCTTTACGGGAGGAGGACTCTCTTGTACATAAACTAATCTTTGTATTTATCGCTAAAATGGAACACTCTTTTAGCAAGAGAGAGCGTATATGCACTGCTTCTCAAGAAAAGGTCCACATATATTTTAGTTCCATGAAAGTCATATACATTTTTACAAAATCAATTGAATTTTGGAAATGCTTCAGTAATTATTTTAGATAGTGTTCACTGAAAATAAAGTTCAAGAGTTTCATAGAAAGAAAAACAAACTCAACAATATTTTTCGGCCATTTCATTTCCACAAACTATTCACCATGTTTCCGAAGTGTATGTTTTACCCCCTAAAATCTAACAAAAAACATGTCCTTCCTAGTCTCTCGAGCATACACAAATATAAGTTGCCACAGCATTTTTCATTTTTTATGACATTTTTGGTTATTTTTAAGGTTTTGCGGATTTTTTTTTCCATCAGGATCGTGCGGCCAGACAGCTCGTCGCGCGCGCGTTCTCCCTCACGTTCGCGCCTTAGCTCTGTTCCTTTTTTCTTTTCCACGGAAGAGTTGCTTCACGCTCTCCCCCTTCGTTGCCCGTGGCCGTGGCGCAGCCGCTCCGTCGTCGGCGACCACCGAACGGTACGCCCGGGATCTTCTTCAACCTCCTCCACAGTTGCCTCCTCACCCCCTTCAATAGAATGACCGCTCGTCCCAAAGAAACACCAACCATGCCACACCATAACCCACAAAGCGCATGATCCGGAAAGGCTCGGCGCGTCTTAGCCCGCCCGCCCTGAAGCAAGTCCATGGAAATCTCGTCGTCAAGGGCATCGCCTCCCGCCTCCAGCCCCTGCGGGACCTGCTGCTCGCGTGCGTCGCCACGTTCCACGGCAGCATGGACTACGCCCGCAAGGTGTTCGACGGAATCCCCCACCCAGACCTCTTCATGCATAACGTCATGGTACGCGGCTACGCGCACGGCGGTGCGCCCGCCGAGGCCTTCGCGCTGTACAGACTCATCGAGGCGGCGTGTTTGAGGCCTGACGCCTTCACCTTCTGCTACCTCCTCCGGGCCTGCGCTGGCTTGTCGTCGGGTTCTCGCTCTGGGTACCAGGTTCATGGCGCCGTTGTGAAGCTGGGATTGCTGAAGGATGCGTTCGTCAGGAATGCGCTTATCAACATGCATGCCAAGTGCGGGGATTTGCAGGTGGCCGGCACGCTTCTTGATGAGGCTGGCGAGGGAGATGTCGTGGCGCGGTCTGCTATCATAGCGGGCCACGCGGCGAGAGGTGACTTGGACATTGCAAGGAAGTTTTTTGATGATTGTCGACACAAAGACTTGGTGTGTTGGAATGTAATGGTGGCTGCGTATGCGAAGCATGGGGAGATGGAGAAGGCAAGGGAGCTGATTGACTGTGCGCCGCAGAAAGACGTGGTTTCGTGGAACACGATTATCACAGGGTATGCGGCGAAGGGGATGCTGAAGGAAGCACTGGAGGTACTTGATGAGATGAAGTGTGCCGGCTGGATGCCTGATGAGGCCACCATAGTTAGCTTGCTTTCGTGCTGTGCGAACTTAGGGTCACTTGAGACAGGGAGGATAGTGCAATTTTTGCACTTGGAAGGTCGGCCTATTAGTATTATTCTTGGAAATGCATTAGTGTCAATGTACGCGAAGTGTGGAGACGTGCAAGCTGCAATGGAAGTCTTTAGCAGGATGAAGGAGAGGGATGTCTGGACTTGGAACTCTGTCATCGGTGGGCTGGCCTTCCATGGACAGGCGAAACAGTCCATCCAATTCTTCGAGAAAATGCTTGAAGCAGGAATTTGCCCAAATGCAGTTTCTTTCCTTTGTGTTCTCGGTGCATGCAGTCATGCCGGATTTGTTGAAGAGGGTCAGAGATATTTCTCTGTGATGAAATACAGGTACATGATTGAGCCTAATGCAAGGCACTACAGTTGCATAGTCGATATGCTTGGCCGTGCAGGCTTACTGGATGAAGCATTTGCAATTCTGAGCAGCATGAGGTGTGAACCTAGTGCAGTCATTTGGAGAACTCTGCTTGGTGCCTGCAGGATCCACGGGAATACAGCCCTTGGAAAGCTTGCAAGGGAGAGGCTTCTGAAAATGAATGAAGATGCGAGTGGAGACTATGTGATGCTCTCTGGCATTTACGCATCAAGTGGTGAATGGTTTGGGGTGGAGACAGTGCGGGGATCAATGGATGAAAGGGGGTTAATAAAGGTTGCTGGTTATGCTCAGGTTGATGAGAAAATGGCTTATCTTTCAGCATTGTAATGTTCTGCATATTCTGCGATGAAAATTTAGATGAAGTGGGCATGCCCATGCACAGCTTTTCATGTTATGCTCGATCCATGGAGAGTAGGAGGAAGTACATCCTGTAAGGCGATACCAGGAGCCAGGAGGCCTGGACTGCCAATCATATCCAAAATTGCTCCAGGGTTGTGGTTTCACTTGGAGTTGGCAGCATCAGCGTGATTAGCAGGTATGGAGTTACCAGCTTTTCTTGTAATTAGAGAGCAACTTACCGAAAACTAACAAAAAAAATTACATTACTCGATCCATGACAATCTGTCTTTATTTATTTTTGCAACAACTCCTGTGGAGTACATAAGCCGTCAAAATAAAAGTAGTACATACTCAATCCATGCATGATTTAAAAGAGTATGATAGCAAGAGGTAAATAGGCACACAGATTATTACATTAAGCAAGCTAGTACAAGAACCACACCATAGCACACTTTTATACTGCTGAGAGCGAATGATGCACAGTTGAGTCTAGCGCCTGGCCAGGGAAATGGCAGAGAATAATATGAGCAGTATCATCAGAACCATTGCTGCGAACGAGCCAATAAGGGAGCCGGAGATGCGCTCGCAGAAAGAATCTAACTGCTGGCATATAGCAAACCAGTTTGCCCTGGCATTACCCTTGTGTGCTAAGTAAACAATAGCTGCTGCTGAAGATGCCGCTGCGGTCACCAGAGCTAGCATTGCCTTGACAAGAATCATAGTGAAACTAAGTTAGTAGCCGATATGATGCATGCTTCTCTTCCTTTATTATACTAGGTAAGTAACCATACATAGTTGATCGCAAAACATGCATAGTTTCATGCAGCATGACATAATATTAAAAGTATTCAACACCCATACAATTTCAACTAGAGAAGATGTAGTCTTACCGCATCGAAAAATATCAGGATCAGTTTGCTATACTTAGCCCTGCTCCTAATTATGTGCACAATTGACAGTGGGAGCGAAAGGATGAGATAGGCGCTGGCAATTGAATTTGCCACCACAAAGAACCTGTTAACATAAAAAATTCAAACCGTTGGAGCATCAGATCATAAACCCTATTTTACCTGAAAGTAATGCAATCAGGCACTGGAGATGCTTCTGCACGTACGTGAGAGTCGGGAAATCACTGTATCGCGCCTTGAACCGGATGAACTGCGTGAAGAAAGGAAGCGTCTGGTCGGTGGTGCCCATGGAAATGGCGCTCGCGAGGGTGCCGACGACCGCGATGACACGAAGTACGAGGTCAAGTATGGACACTCCCCTACCAAGTCCCCTGCCCAGGGGTGCCTTGGAGGTCTCACCATGCTCTTCAGAATTCATTCTGAATATTTTCTACAGCTGTTGAACTGATCAAACTCAAACTGTTTTCCAGGTCTGAAGAAAACAATCCATGTTCCTCGCGTATATATACATGGTGGAATGCATGAAATGCATACGGATTAGGTGGCTTCCGTGTTGGTGCTTACTTCCAGGTGCATTTCGGCTGCTACCTACTCTGCTACCTCCATGGAGACTACTTACATCGTTGCATGCAGAGTTTATTATGGTCTCTTTTTTCATGAGTAGATAGACTGCAAAGGCCACTAACATAGCAATCAGTTCATGTCATTGGCTCATTGTTGTGTCCTACTTGCCAGTAGGCTTCAGCTAGAGGTTCGTTAGCTCATGCCCACTTCAAAAGCAACGTGTCAAAAAAGAACTTCACAAGCAGTGGATGCTTTGCTTTAAGATGCAACGATTCATCATTTTCGTGCAGAAGTAGTTGATTTGGTGTGTTATTTCGTGATTCTTCCAACCGAGAGAACCATCTGCTGCAAGTTTGACTAGTTGCATTATTTCATTTCTGCTTCTCTGACTTGTTTGATGATGACATGTGTTGGACCGTTCTGCTATCCTGTGATCCTTCTGTTTCCGCAAAGGCGAATCTTGATTCCATCGCACAAGTGAACTTGATGTCGACCTCAAATTTCTGTCATTCCCTTGGTGAAGTCTCAAATTTTACATTTCGGCAGTAATTTTTATATGTCATCTCAAATGTATGATGCTCCAAGTCATTACATAATATGTTTCCAAGTCATGTGCTTATAGAGAGGGTTGGGTGTGAATCTTCATGTGCCATGTATATGATTATGTGAGTGTTATGCCCAATTCTCATGTCCAAGTGCCAAGAGCTGCATTAAAATAACCTGAATCGTTGAATGCGGCCTGAATGAGCACCACCCCCATATATAAAGAGAAGAATTATCATGATTAAGTACTACCTCCGCTTCCAAAATATATGACATATGGCGTTTTGGTAGTGTCTTATATTTTGGTACGGAGATGGTAACTCATGATACGTCGTGGGCATGCACATTGTTGATTTGTTTTTACAACAATAGTAACATGTATTGATCAACAATGTTCAAGTCCTTTATGCCTAAGGAAATCAGCCGGCCATCCGGAAATTCACTTTGGTTCCTATGTATATATGCACATGTTGTCTAAAAACATGTAGCTATGGACCCGAAGTGGATCTACTAGCCTGTTACGGGCCCATCAGCTGCCGCATTTGATTCTCAAGAAAAGTAGATAACGAAATGTTACTCTTACAAAACTGTTGCTAAAACAGCAGCTGCTGGACCGAGAAACTGGCCTCATTGTTCATTGCTTTGATGACTGTCTGAGTCTACAAGGATATACTAGTTCGCACTCCATATGCTGCTGCTTCCTATTCTCGTGCTAAAAAATCATCTCAAAATGTATGTTCTGAATTTTCTTAGCACTTTGAAACTTTATTTTCCAGATTTTATACAGATTAAATGGCCATGAACCAAAACATACAACAGATGATTGAGGCTAGACAACAATTCAGGGTTAAGACCGAGTTCACTGTCCATATTTCAACTAGTATCTCAGTTGTCCATGATGGTTTATTGTTGTGTGGCGATCTCTGATTATTTATTTACTCACACTATAGCCAATCACAATGAATGTAAAGCTGCTTCACATACATCGATGCCAAGTCATATGGACGAGATATGAAATTAGCACAGGAAAATCACATCTAACCCTCTCCAGATATTTGGCATCAATAGTATGTGAAGCATCTTATATTCATTACTACAATATATCTTCATTCTAAATGGAAAATAAACTAATACTGCTTGGAGCGTGATCAATTCCCGGAATCTATCAGGGGCTTTCATCCGATCTGCCAGAGCCTTCATAGGTTTTGTTTCTACAGATCAATTCCCGGAGCCATTCAGCCTGCTATGTGCAAGGTCTATCCGCACAGCGGCCAAGCGAGCTTCCACAGGGAAGTGGATCCAGATCTCCGTTCTTGCATTTTTTTTCCTTGCGAAATGCTCGAACTGTACTGAACACAGTTATAGAGAAATTAAAACCACAAAAACAGAGACAGGGAAACTCATTCAAGAGAGAGAGAGAAAATGCGATAAGAAAAGCTAAAGACTAGCATCAGAGATTCCCATAGACGGATGCATCATTCGCGTCCCCGATTATGAAATCGAGAGCGCTGCAGAGTCCCTGTCTTGCTTGTCATCATATGCTACTGTAGTTGCAACACAAGCATCGGCATTCGGCAATGATTCGTTCCAAAGGAAAAGAATTACGTAGTGAAGACCAGCCAGATCCAAAACCGTTCAAACACAGACTGACAGAGAAATAGTACTACAAGAAACAGAACTTGTATTAGCATCAGAGATTCCCATAGACGGATGCATCATTCGCGCCCCCGATTTTCAATCAGGCGTGCTGCAGAGTCCCTGTCTTGCTTATCGTCATCTGCCAAATTTTGCACTTTGTAAAACGCCGGCCAGGTTTTACGAAGAAAAGAAATCAAAGAAAAACAGGAAGGACAAACAGGGACGAAAGCCATAGAGGATTAGGGGTGAGACGGGCAGGTGGCTGGTGTGACTTGGAACAGAGGAACCGAGATTAGGAGAACAGGAGATTACGGCTGAAGAGTGAAGACAACCGACGACTGGAGAGTTAGGGTTTGGGGTGAGGGGGGTATAAAGGGTCAAAGCAGAACGGCAACTGGGCTGGGCTTCATTGTCAAATTTGTTCATTGTGTGACAAGGTCGGACGTGTGTTCTCGTTTTCTTCTGTCTTTTTTCCGGAAATGCTATTTGCCGCTAGTGGACGGCGCCACTCGCCCGCGCCGAGTTAGTAGTAGGCCGGCCCACCACTGGTGGTAGCCATTGAAGTACATGAAGAAGAACGCAACCGTTCTACGGGGATGACGCGGCGCCTCGGAGGAGGTGAGGTCGGGACCTCGCCAAAGACGGGAACGACGCGGCGGACTGCGGTGTTGCCGACGAAGGCGAGGAAGAAATCTTAGGGTTAGGGGTGGGTGTTGTCCTGCCGGACTTAGAGTTAGGGGAGGTGTCGCCGACGACCGGACTTAGGGCTAGGACTACATTATTATTTAGAAGGACTACTACTGGATTATCAACAGTTTTGGTTTGTGTGACCATGCCAAGTATAGATTATCAACAGTTTTGGTTTGTGTGATCATACCAAGTATAATCCTACGACTGAATCAAGCAAAACAAATTTGTAAATTCAATCCAGTTCTACACATCCTTAGTATTTTACAAGAGATCCTACATGATATGCATATCTTATAAGGACAAGCTAATTAGCACCCTTGATTTCAAGCTTGCTTGTGTGAGAGAGAATTGGTGCTCTTTTTTACAAATAGAGATCGGGAGATAGCGATGGAAAGAATCAACTGATAAGAGTAAAAACTGTATTTCCATTGATGATGAATAGTGCTATATATAGCACCCGAACTGGCGCTTACATCGGACGCGTCTGTTCGGAAGGACACGTACAAACCGACATACAAGTTGTACAAATAGCAACTGCTGTGATTAATTACAAGCAGGGATTTATACATCTAATTAAAAGAACTAATAAAATCCTAACACTCCCCTAATCCATGATTGTCCTTTTGAGTGTTCATCATCTTGAAATAGTCTTCTCCAAAAACCCCGTGGGAAAAATGCGAGGAGTAGTGCGTATGATATGTTGCTAAAACTCCTTTAAACCCAGTGGGAAAATAAGAAGAAAATGGTGCAACATATAATGGTTAGATATGCTGTTAAAACTCCTTCAAACCCAGTGGGAAAATAAGGAGAAAATTATACAACATATAATGATTATTGCCTCCGTGTTAACTCCATATGAGAAAAACCTTGTAAAAAGGAAAAACCCCATAGAGTTTAGAGGACAATATATATGTCGTGTATACTTTCTTAAAAACCCCGGTGGGGAAAAAGAAAGTATGACATATGATCTTGTGTTGATATTACTGTTGGGGTTCGTAGCATGGAAAACAAAAAAATTCTACCGCATGCAAACAAACAAGCCAAGATCTATCTACTAGATTGTAGCAACGAGTCGATAGAGGAACTCACCCTCGAATATTCCAAAATGGTTAACGAGAGCGGATTCTCGTGGGTGATGTAGTCGTACTCTTGCCGATCTCAAGATCGTGTATACGATCCTTCCGGCAGCGCTTCATGATAGGTCACACGTTAAGATTTTCGATGAAGACCTTCCTCTCCCTTGTTCCAAAGAAAATGGCGGAGGTTGTAGCACTCTCCTCGTGATTCCGGCAGCACGACGGCGTGGTACCGGAAGTAGAGGAGAGATCTCGTAGGGCTTCGCCTTAAGCCGGAGCGAGTATGGTGGACTATGAGAGAGGCCTTGACGATCTAGGGTTTAGAGGCACCAAGGGAGGAGGCTAGGCCGGCGTCTAGGGCTTGGGGAGAGCCCCAACTTGGCGGCTAGGGCAAACCCTAGGGCGGCGGCGACTTGTGGTGGCCGGCGGCTAGGGCTAGGGTTTTGGTGGAGAGAGGTGTAGAGAAGAGGGGTACCCTTGCCCCTCCTTTTATAGGTGGGAGGGCGACGGCCAAGGGGAGGGAGTCCTCCCCCAAGTCGGCCTCTTTGGCCGGCGGGTGGAGGGAGAGGAACTCCTCCCCAAGTAGGTTTCCTACTCTCCCTCCACCAAGCAAAACTGTCGTTTGACTTTTCAAATTGGCGTTTGACTTTTGAAACTAGGATTTGATTTATCCCTTTATTTTGCTCAGCCATGATACCTAGTACATGATGCAACCATTCCTCATTGTCATGACACATTCATGTACCCTTCCCCTCCGGAGTGCCGGACCTTCCAGAACCTTCTATAACATTTCCGATGAAAACACCGGAATCATTCCCCAATGTAACACCCTCAGAATCGGACCTATGCAAGTTTTAGCGAAACCCGCCAAACCCGCATAGAAACGATTCAAAGGTGTCCACCAGGCACTTTCGTGCGGGTGGAAAACGAAGTAATAACATTACACAACAGTCCTCGACGGGACCCACAGAACAGATATATATACAGCACGACTCCATGAGTCAAGAATACAGATATACGGTACAAGATCCAAATCACCTTGAAAATGATAGAGCGTCCGACTACGGACAAGATGCAAATGGGGCTAAGAGCCCTGAAAAATAACCAATGGCGTCCATAACCCCCGAGCCAAGCGGAAGGGTAACCACCTAACGACGCCGATCTCAAAACCCTTAAACAAAAGGGGTGCCGACAAAGGGCAAAGGAAAAGAGGCGTCGATCGAGGCCAAGACAGCGAGGCTAGAATTGGCGGTCCTCGCCTACATAGGTATGGTGGATCGAGCGGCGGCAAAGATGCAATCTGAACAACCTATAGAGACTCGATACAACTGGCGGCAATCAGAGAGGGGTAAGAAGGACCTATCCGGAACCAACCTGATACTATCATAAAACAAACCCATCCTGGCGTTTCCCCCTCGAGACCAAACGAGGAAGTCAACCGAGGAACTCACACAGTTGGCAGTTTTACTTATTTAGTTATTGTTGCAGCAATTACTAGTCAGGTATATATAATCATCCTGATAAAATAAGCAGTGGGCCATTTTAGTTAACCATTCCGTTATAGTTACAACACTTACTAATCAGATATAGATAGCATGAGATAACCCAAAACCCAGCAGTTGTTGGTACTTTTATTTAGCCATTCCGTGATAGTTGCAATACTTACTAGTCAGATACAATGGTCGCAAGCGACAATCCAAGCAAGCAATTGTGGGCAGTATCATTTAGCCATTCCATTATAGTGAAGCTGATTACTAGTCATTATAAGTCAAATTTATAGCAACAAACTTTAGTTATGCTTGTCTATGGTCGAGATACTGTGCTCCAAGTCGTCCATATCCGCGGACACGGCTTTCAGAAATTTTTACCCGGCCGGGGTGCACCAATAGCAACACACGCTCGATCAACCTCGGAAAAACCAAAACAAAACCCAACGAGGCTTTCACGACTGAACAATCACAGGATTCAGAAATATTTCAGGGGGCCACCCCTTGGAGTACACCATAACGGTAAGCAAGCTCGAGACGGACTCAAGGTTTGGTTATACGGCCGTGAGCATTTGGGAACCCAAAAGCGGGCTTGTCGACACCATGGAATCGTGTCCCGATCCTAAACAAGACAGGTGCTATCGCACAATTTAAATAAAATAGTAGCATGGCATAAGTACAGATAGTAAATAAAACCTCAAACTAGTTTGTGGCCCCAAGAAATAAGATGAATCAAGCTCGCTCGGGGGTCCCATATACCTCCCGGATGTGGATAGCGCGATAAATCAAGGAACAGGTATCAAGTACTCGGGGTCCTACGGGACACAAGTGGGCGTTCGGAAACCAAATGTTATCTATCACCCACCGATGCCTCTGCTTACTTCAATTTTAGTTGTTAAACAGGAATTAAAGTGAACGATAAGTAAAACTATGATCAACGCCAACAACAACTTGCGGCAATACATCAACAACTGTGGCACTGGACGACACGCAACAGCACTTGAGCAAGCGACTACGACGCGCAAGTCCAACTATCTACCAAATAACAGGTTATAGGATGTGTCCAAGGCAATCTAAGGCTGCAAGGGATATCACAGGTACAGAAACTAAAGCATCGCAACACAGATAGCAATAGATCAACAGGAGGGAATAAATACTATAAAAGTAAGATAGGTAGAAAGGGGGAGATGCTCGCCTGAAAACATTGTCGAAGGTTCAACCGAAGATCGGGTCGACACTCACATCAACTCAACGGCCCAATCCACGAAGAAGCAAAACACTAGAATAAACACCGGATGCAATATTTAATACAACGGCAGAATATCGGCATGATGCATGTATGATGCATGGCATGGCAAGGTGCGATGCAATTAGATCATATTAAGTGGAACCGGGGTTCCGACAATTATTATGGCGGTTCATGTTGTTTATCTACCCCGCAAATTAAATGTTGTTTAACAATGCAAAATATATCACCAGTTCGCTACACAAGTTTAAATGAGGCCAATATGAGACTAGATTTGCCCGCATATGGGCCCCATATTTAATTATTAGGTGAATCGGCATAAGGCCCCCAAACCACATGATATGCATGCGAGATGAATGATTTGATATGCATCAATTGTATTATATTATAAAAATAGGGCTCGAGGGAATCACACATTAGGGTTCGGCAGATCTTGGTTAGGGTTCGACGGGGTTCGGGGTCTGGGTCCAGGGTTCGACGGATTCGGTCTCGGCGGGCTCGTTCTCGCATCCGGGCAGGACTTGGTGCGGCGTCGGGGCACATCGGTTCTTCGGTCGGTGCCGTCCTTGTCATCGCTGGTCTTGTCGGTCCCACGGTCGATCTTGCTATGCGAGGTCTTGTCGGGCAGTGCCATCGAGTCGGTGTTAGCGTTCGCGGCTATCTTGGCGTTCTTGAGTTCGGGCCTTGGCGTCGAGAGAAAGATCTTAGAGTCCGGATGGAGATCTTGTCGGTGGTCTCGGTCCGGTCACGTCTTCGGGTCCGACTCCGGGAAGGAGAACTTGTCGCCCATGTGGTCTTCGGATCGGGCTCCGGGATCGGTCTTCGGGGATCGGTCTTAATCTTCGGACTCCGTGACGTAGATCATGAGGTTCCGGCTCTGAGGGTTCATCAGGTTCGACCAGGGATCTTGAGGTTCCATGTCGGCAATATTGTCGCGGTCTTGTATAGGAACCAGTCTCAACACCCAATCTTTACATGGTTGTCGATGCGCCATCACCACACCACATCCCCATCGCAGGACAACTCCGTTGCACTTGGCCTTCGGGATGGCATCGAGCTCTTCCTGTAGTTGGCGGCGAATGGTCTGCACATGCGCCTCCATGGCCGTCACCGAGGCGTCCACGGCGGCGAGGTCGGTCACCGCCGTTGCCGGGTACATATTGCGGGAAAGGGCGAGTTCCTGGAGCTCGTTGACGCGGGACCGGAAGACGGTGTCCACGGCTTCCAGCGACGAGCTTGCGGGGCTCGTGGCGGCGGCGGGGTTGGTGAGTGGGGCGAGCAGGGCATCGGCCGCAGAGGGGCGGCGCCGGCCGGAGCAGAGAGAGGCAACCGCTGGCGGTGGCGCCGGAGAGGAGGTCGAGAGGAGGCGAGGCGGAGAGCGACGGAGAGGTGCGGTTGGGGCATGGCTCGGCAGGGAGGAGGCAGCGGAGGGGTGGTCGCGGCAAGGAGGGCTTGAGGCGGAGAGGTGGCGGCGACAGGGCCAGGGAGGCCGGGGAGGAGGAGCGGGAGGCGGGCCTCGTCTGGGAAGAGGAAGGAGAGAGGGGCGAGGCGGCAGCGAGCTCGGGGAGGAAGGCATGGCGAGTCCGGCCAGGCGAACGGGAGGAGGCTACGGGGCGTCGGGTTAGGGAGGGAGAGAGGATGGTGGGAGAGGCGCGAGCGGGAAAGGTGGGAGGTGGGACCGCAGGGTCGGCAGGCGAGGTGGCGGGCAGCCGGAGCAGAGGTCACGGTGGCTCGAGTCGAGGAGGGAAGACGGGGAAGAGGAGGCGGGCGGTGGGGAAGAGGACGGGGTCCACAGTAAGGTGGGTCCGGGCGGACGGCTGGTCCAGGGGTGTCGGTGGGGAGTTATGGCGGAGGTGTGGGTGGGACCAGGCGGGGCCGGTTGGTGGCTGGGTGTGGGGATCTGGGCAGCGTCTGGCGTGGGTGTGTGCTTGTGTGTGGCGGTGGGTGGGTGAGTGCATGCGTGTGTGGGGCTGGGTTGAGAGGAGAGAGAGGGGGTGGAGGTGGTTTAGTCTAGGTGGCATAGTCTGGTTGGTTGGGGAATAGGGAGAGGGTGAGGTGGCAACCCGGGATTGCGTGGGGTGAGGTGGAGGGAGGGATGGGTAGGTTACACAGTAGCCTTAGGATTAGGTTGGACCGATTATAATTTCTGGGGTGGTCGTTCGGGTCATCCGGCCCGTTCGACTGCCCCACTAAAATAATTAATTAAATTATTTATTTCAACCAGCGCTTTTGCAATCCGACAGCGGACAAAACAAAATAATCCGGGGACCCGGGTTTGCGTTTGCAAACCAGACGGGGCTTTTTAGAAAACAAAACATGCTTTGCGAAAATAGTTTTATGCAAACAATGCATGATGATGATGATGCAATGCACAAATTCAACGCGATTTTCTAGTAGTGGTTTTTGCGGGATGCCACAATTCGACACCACTAACAATGGATCTCGCCCTCGAGATCCGCCTCATGGTACCGGAAGGAAGGTCGGCGATCTGCGTCTTCTCGCTTCGTGTAGATCCTCGCGACACCACTAACAAGAGGTCGTCGTCCGTGATCGTCGAGAGAACACTCCGGGGTCAAAAGGTCGAAGGTAGAGGTATCCACAAATAAGCCACCCCTAACTTCCGTGGACGGAGTAAAACTGCTGGATCCACCGATTCGATGTACAAGAGCGAATGATAAGAGTAGTCGGATGGTGATCAGTCCATCGCGCACCCAAACCATTACTCTGCACACGAATAGGCGGATTATGCAACCAACTCTCGGAATCAGACTGAAGAACTCGGCAAGCGAGGTTCGGAAACAAAGGAGTGATGCAGACTCTGCATCGGATCTGGCGTGGAGGATGTCGTCGCGTCGGAAAACACCGGAAGGCACAAACAAGGAACAAAGGATGGTACCACAGTGGACGGATTCCTCAGGCAGCTTGAACACCGGATGGCAGAACACCGTTATCATAGGAGGAAGCGAAACCCTGAAGGTACGACGGAAACCCAACCACGAGAATTCCTGGACTCGAAGAAAGAGAAGAGAGCGGATTCAAAACGCGTAGAGATAAGAGGAGAATAGCAGAGGGGTAAGGAGTAAAATCAGACCTAATCAGAACTATCCAACCGATTTTGCAAAATAGTTTTGACACTCTACTTCGGCCGTTAGCTAGGTTATCCTACAGGCTGGACTTGTGGGGTATCGCAACTGCTGAGCTCTGATACCACTCTGTAACACCCTCAGAATCGGACCTATGCAAGTTTTAGCGAAACCCGCCAAACCCGCATAGAAACGATTCAAAGGTGCCCACCAGGCACTTTCGTGCGGGTGGAAAACGAAGTAATAACATTACACAACAGTCCTCAATGGGACCCACAGAACAGATATATATACAGCACGACTCCATGAGTCAAGAATACAGATATACGGTACAAGATCCAAATCACCTTGAAAATGATAGAGCGTCCGACTACGGACAAGATGCAAATGGAGCTAAGAGCCCTGAAGAATAACCAATGGCGTCCATAACCCTGCCCAGGCCAAGCCGGAAGGGTAACCCTGCTAACGACGTCGATCTCAACACCTTAAACAAAAGGGGTGCCGACAAAGGGCAAAGGAAAAAGAGGAGCGTCGATCGAGGCGATTACAGCGAGGCTAGAATTTGGCGGTCCTCGCCTACATAGGTATGGTGGATCGAGGCGGCAGCGGCATGCAATCGAACAACCTATAGAGACTCGATACAACTGGCGGCAATCAGAGAGGGGTAAGAAGGACCTATCCGGAACCAACCTGATACTATCATCAAACAAACCCATCCTGGCGTTTCCCCCTCGAGACCAAACGAGGAAGTCAACCGAGGAACTCACACAGTTGGCAGTTTTACTTATTCAGTTATTGTTGCAACAATTACTAGTCAGGTATAGATAATCATCCTGATAAAATAAGCAGTGGGCCATTTTAGTTAACCATTCCGTTATAGTTACAACACTTACTAATCAGATATAGATAGCATGAGATAACCCAAAACCCAGCAGTTGTTGGTACTTTTATTTAGCCATTCCGTGGTAGTTGCAATACTTACTAGTCAGATACAATGGTCGCAAGCGACAATCCAAGCAAGCAATTGTGGGCAGTATCATTTAGCCATTCCATTATAGTGAAGCTGATTACTAGTCATTATAAGTCAAATTTATAGCAACAAACTTTAGTTATGCTTGTCTATGGTTAGAATCAGGTGTGCTCCAAGTCGTCCATATCCATGGACACGGCTTTGAAAAGTTTTACCGGCCGGGGTGCACCAATAGCAACACACTCGATCAACCTCGGAAAAACCAAAACAAAACCCAACGAGGCTTTCACTTGAACAATCACAGTTGAAATATTTCAGGGCCACCCTTGGAGTACACCATAGCAAGTAAGCAAGCTCGAGACGGACTCAAGGTTTGGGTATACGGTGTGAGCATTTGGGAACCCAAACTGGGCTTGTCGACACCATGAATCGTGTCCCGATCCTAAGCAAGACATGTGCTATCGTCGCACAATTTAAATAAAACAGTAGCATGGCATAAGTACAGGATAGTAAATAAAACCTCAAACTAGTTTGTGGCCCCAAGAAATAAGATGAATCAAGCTCGGCTCGGGGGTCCCATATACCTCCGGATGTGGATAGCGCGATAAATCAAGGAACAGTATCAAGTCGGGGTCCTATGGGACACAAGTGGGCGTTCGGAAACCAAATGTTATCTATCACCCACCGATGCCTCTGCTTACTTCAATTTTAGTTGTTAAACAGGAATTAAAGTGAACGATAAGTAAAACTATGATCAACGCCAACAACAACTTGCGGCAATACATCAACAACTGTGGCACTGGACGACACGCAACAGCACTTGAGCAAGCGACTACGACGCGCAAGTCCAACTATCTACCAAATAACAGGTTATAGGATGTGTCCAAGGCAATCTAAGGCTGCAAGGGATATCACAGGTACAGAAACTAAAGCATCGCAACACAGATAGCAATAGATCAACAAGAGGGAATAAATACTATAAAAGTAAGATAGGTAGAAAGGGGGAGATGCTCGCCTGAAAACATTGTTGAAGGTTCAACCGAAGATCGGGTCGACACTCGCATCAACTCAACGGCCCAATCCGCGAAGAAGCAAAACACTAGAATAAACACCGGATGCAATATTTAATACAACGGCAGAAGATCGGCATGATGCATGTATGATGCATGGCATGGCAAGGTGCGATGCAATTAGATCATATTAAGTGGAACCGGGGTTCCGACAATTATTATGGCGGTTCATGTTGTTTATCTACCCCGCAAATTAAATGTTGTTTAACAATGCAAAATATATCACCGGTTCGCTACACAAGTTTAAATGAGGCCAATATGAGACTAGATTTGCCCGCATATGGGCCCCATATTTAATTATTAGGTGAATCGGCATAAGGCCCCCAAACCACATGATATGCATGCGAGATGAATGATTTGATATGCATCAATTGTATTATATTATAAAAATAGGGCTCGGGAGGGGAATCACACATTAGGGTTCGGCAGATCTTGGTTAGGGTTCGACGGGGTTCGGGGCCGGGGTCCAGGGTTCGACGGATTCGGTCTCGGCGGGCTCGTTCTCGCATCCGGGCAGGACTTGGTGCGGCGTCGGGGGCGCATCGGATTCTTCCGGGTCGGTGCCGTCCTTGTCATCGCGAAGGTCTTGTCGGTCCCACGGGGTCGATCTTGCCGTTGCGAGGGTCTTGTCGGGCCAGTGCCATCGAGTCGGTGTTAGCGTTCTCGCGGCTATCTTGGCGTTCTTCAGGTTCGGGCCTTGGCGTCTGAGAGAAAGATCTTAGAGTCCCGGATGGAGATCTTGTCGGTGGTCTCGGCGTCCGGGTCACGGCGTCTTCGGGTCCGACTCCGGGAAGGAGAACTTGTCGCCCATGTGGTCTTCGGATCGGGCTCCGGGATCGGTCTTCGGGGATCGGTCTTAATCTTCGGACTCCGTGACGTAGATCATGAGGTTCCGGCTCGAGGTTCATCGAGTTCGACCGGGGATCTTGAGGTTCCATGTCGGCAATCTTGTCGCGGTCTTGTATAGGAACCAGTCTCAACACCCAATCTTTACATGGTTGTCGATCGCCATCACCACCACATCCCCATCGCAGACAACTCCGTTGCACTTGGCCTTCGGATGGCATCGAGCTCTTCTGTAGTTGGCGGCGGATGGCGCACATGCGCCTCCATGGCGTCACCGAGGCGTCCACGGCGAGGTCGGTCACCGTTGCCGGGTACATATTGCGGGCAAGGCGAGTTCCTGATCTCGTTGACGGGACGGAAGGCGGTGGCCACGGCTTCAGCGACGAGCTTGCGGGGCTCATGGCGGCGGGTTAGTGAGCGGGCATCGGCAGCGGGCGCTGGCCGAGCAGAGAGAGCAACCGCTTCGCAGGCGGCTGGAGAGGAGGTCGAGGAGAGGGGCGGGCGGAGGCACGGAGAGGCGGTTGGGGGCATGGCTCGGCAGGAGGGGAGGCAGAGGGGTGGTGCGAGCGAGGAGGGCTGAGGCGGGAGGTGGCTGGCGGGGGCCAGCAGGGAGCGCCGGGAGGAGGAGAGCGGGGAGGCAGGGGCCTCGTCGGGAAGAGGAAGGAGAGGAGGCGGGCGGCGAGCTCGGAGGAAAGGCATGGCATGGCTGATGAAGTCCGCGAGGCGAGGAGGAGGCTACTGAGGCGGTCGGGTTAGGGAGGAGAGGATGGTGGGAGAGGCGCGGAGGTGGGACCGCAGGGTCGGGCGAGGTGGGGCGACGGCCGGGCAGAGGCCGCCGGTGGCTCTGAGCGAGAGGAGGAAGGCAGGGGGAAGAGGAGGGGCAGGTGGGGAAGGGCGGGGGTCCACGCGTAAGGTGGGTCCAGGCGACGGCTGGTCGAAGTCGCAGGGTGTCGGTGGGGAGTTGTGGCAGAGGGTGTGCGGGTGGGACCCAGGGCGGGGCCGCGGTTGGTGGCTAGGGTGTGGGGATCTGGGCAGGCGTGCGCGTGGGTGTGTGCTTGTGTGTGGGGCTGGGTTGAGAGGAGAGAGAGGGGGTGGAGGTGGTTTAGTCTAGGTGGCATAGTCTGGTTGGTTGGGGAATAGGGAGAGGGTGAGGTGGCAGCCCGGGATTGGGTGGGGTGAGGTGGAGGGGAGGGATGGGTAGGTTACCTGGTAGCCTTAGGATTAGGTTGGACCGATTATAATTTCTGGGGTGGTCGTTCGGGTCATCCGGCCCGTTCGACTGCCCCACTAAAATAATTAATTAAATTATTTATTTCAACCAGCGCTTTTGCAATCCGACAGCGGACAAAACAAAATAATCCGGGGACCCGGGTTTGCGTTTGCAAACCAGACGGGGCTTTTTAGAAAACAAAACATGCTTTGCGAAAATAGTTTTATGCAAACAATGCATGATGATGACGATGCAATGCACAAATTCAACGCGATTTTCTAGTAGTGGTTTTTGCGGGATGCCACACCCAACTCCGAAACAGGACTTTACTTATATGAATCTTATTCTCCGGACCATTCGGGATCTCCTCGTGATAACCCGGATCCCATCCGAGACTCCGAACAACATTCGGTCTCTTACTCATCATTCCATAACTACTCAACAACATTGAATCCTTAAGTGTGTCTCCCTACGGTTCGTGAATTATGCGGACATGATCGAGACACTTCTCCGAACAATAACCAATAGAGGAATCTGGAAATTCATATGGCTCCCACATATTTCTACGATGACTTTGCGATCGAATGAACCACTTACATACGATACCAATTTCCCTTTGTCTCACGATAGTTTACTTATCCGAGGTTTTGATCGTCGGTATCTCTGCATACCTAGTTCAACGTCGTTATCGATAAGTACTCTTTTCTCCTTCCCGTGGTATGTGATCCCTTGTGAGCCAGTCACATGCTTGCAAGCTAATTGGATGACATTCCACCGAGAGGTCCCAGAGTATATCTATCTGTCATATGGATGGAAAAATCCCATTCTTGATCCATGTGTCTCAACCCATACTTTCCGAACACTCAATGCCACCTTTATAGCCACCCAGTTACGGTGTGGTGTTTGATGTCATCAAAGCATCCTTCCGGTGATGGTGATAAGCATGATCTCATGGTCAAAGGAATTATGTTACTATGTATCAGAAAGCTTATAGCAATTGAACTATTAAAATGACTTGATCTTATTCCGATTCAGTTGAAGATCTCGCCACAACGCTTTGCTTTGCACTCCTCCAGCTAACTACTGCACCATTCAAAGTAAATACGTATCCAGATTGAGATTTAGAATCATTCGGATCGGTGTTCCAACTAGCATCGGTGTAACCATTAACAACGAGTTGTTCATCACCTCCATAAGAAAGAAACATATCCTTAGTTCTTCTCAAGTACTTAAGGATGTTTTTGACCGCTGTCCAATGATCCACTCCTGGATCACTTTGATATATGCTAGTCAAACTAATAGCATATGCAATGTCGGGTCTAGTACATAGCATGGCATACATTAGAGATCCTATGGCTGAGGTATAGGGAGTCTTACTCATTCTTTCTCTATCTTCTGCCGTTGCAGGACTTTCTGTTTTACTCAAGGTCGTATTGGGCAACATGGGCAAGAACCCTTTCTTGCTATCTTCCATTCCAAACCTCTTTAGAACTTTGTCCAAATATGTACTTTGTGACAATAATATTAGGCGTCTCGATCTATCTCTATAAATCTTTATGCCTAATATGTAAGCTGCTTCGCCAAGTTATTTCATTGAAAAACTATTATTCAAATATTCTTTTACACTATTAAGAAGGTGAAAGAACATGTGGGCTCCCATGTGTGGTTTTGGTAATTAATGAAAATCTTTATGGACTAATGTGTGTATTAAGTTATACTTGTAGGATTTGTCCATTAGCATCGCTTGGAGCATGTGTTGGCTTAAAGGTTGATGAAATGAGAAGAAGATGTGTTGTGCAAGCTCAAAATGCACCATCTATAGAAGATCTCATGTTTGATGCTTGCCATTCTCGGTGATCATGGATCGATGATGAGGAATTAAGAAAGGCGTTACATCTTGAGAAGGGCAAGATCGTCTACATCAAGCTCAAGTGGAATGCTCAAGGCAAAGGTATAATCTTGATAGGTTTTCCATTTTGCCGGTCTCATATTGTTAGTAGGACACCGGGTTTAGGATAGATAACCGTACTATCAAGAGGGGCTCTCGAATGAGTAACCCGGTCACATCGTTCGGAGAGAGCTCAAACCTTTGCATACTTGCATCATTGTATTTTGTTGTTATTTGGTATTATCCATGTGAGGATATAGAGCTTGTGGTAATCTCCATAACAAGCTCTTGTTCATCAAAATCGGATCCCTCTTTTATATCTTATTGCGATTTTGATCTATGCGGTTTTTCGGTTTCTCACCAAGTGAGGTATCTCACATTATTATACTTGATACATTCTCACTTGGTGATAACCAATATTTTCACCTTTTATAGGGTAGCCCATGTCGTCCTTTTTCCAACGCAATTGGAATCGGGTCGATCGGAGTTACCAATCAAAAGTTATAGAGGTTTGAATTTTCCTAGGTACCAAAATGCGGTAGTACCGTATTTTAGTACCTGGCGCGGCAGTAGGTTTTGTAAAGTTTCCAAATGCCACTGCCCTCCTAGGTACCAAAATGCGGTAGTAGGGTTTTTGACAAGTTTCCAAAAGCCACTGCCGGGCTAGGTACCAAAAAGCGGTAGTACCGCATTTTAGTACCTAGCGCGGCAGAAGGTTTTTTAATTCATCATTTGGATCTATCCTCCCTTGCTGGACTATGATGTTTCTTTGCATGATCTTTTAGAGGTTGTTGTCCTCTTCGAAACGAGCCCAAGATCATCGAAATCGGAGTCCGGATGCAAAAGTTATGGCTGTTTTCGTTCTGTGATGACCGGTAGTACCGCATTTTGGTACCGGGGAGCGCAGAGAAAAAATACGTTTGGAGCCCCAGAAACCCTAGGAAATTTCCGGTAGTGCCGGGAAAGTCCGGTGGTACCGGGAAAAAGTCCGGTAGTACCGGGAATAACGTTTTTGGGCTGCAACGGTTGGATTTTGTAGGGACCTATATAAGGGGCCTTCTTCCCCAATGGTTCCTCAACTTTTCTTGCAAGTTTTTACCTCCATTGTTGACCTTCTTGAGCTTGCTTTCTCTCAATCCCTCCGATGATTCTTGCATATTCTTGAGGGATTTGAAAGAGGATATCTAGATCTACAATCCCACCAATCAATCTCTCCTCTAAGTGAGGGGAACATATTGGGATCTAGATCTTGGAGTCTTTTGTGGATTTCCTCCATTGTTCTTCCTCTCTTATTCTCCCATAAGATTTTGTAGCTTTGGTGGAATTTGGGAGAGAAGGATTTGAACACCTTTGTGGAGTTCTTGCCATTTGCATTTGGTGCATCGGTTTGAGTTCTCCTAGGAGGATTTGGTTCCTATGACTCATTGGAGCTTGTCCCTCTTGGGTTCTTGGAACCCTAGACGGTTTTGTGGCCTTGGTGGCATTGTGGCCTTTTGTGGCATTTGTTGGGATCGTCCAATTAAGTTGTGTAGAAGTACCCCAACCTTGTGAGAGGTTCCGGTTGCCACTGACAAGTGCACCGATAGTGGAAGCGTGGATCGATCCCGTTGGGGTGAGATTCACCGGAGAATAAGGGAGGCCTTTTGTGGCGTTGGTGGTTTGATACCACCCCCTCTCCAAACGATACGTACTCCATGTTGGGAGGAACTCGGTAAAATATCAGTGTCCCCGCGTGCCTCGGTTATCTCTATACCCGAGCTCTTTACTTATGCACTTTACATTGTGATAGCCTTCATGCTTGAAGTAATATATATCTTGTTATCACTTTGTTGCTTGTATTGCTCAGCATAAGTTGTTGGTGCACATAGGTTAACCTTAGTTGTTTTAGGTTGTGCTTAACAAAGTAAACACTAGTTTTATTCCGCCTTTGTTGAGCCACTCTAGGAAAAGTTTTGATCGCCTATTCACCCCCCTCTAGGCGACATCAGTATCCTTTCAATTGGTATCAGAGCCCGGTCTCTCATTTTAGGCTTCACCGCCTTGAGAGTAAAGATGTCTGCTAGAGGATTAGTGCACAATGACATGTTCACATTCGATGGCACAAATTATGATATATGGAAAAATTGCATGCTCATTCATTTTCGGGACATGGACCCAAATTTGGAGCGTATTGTAGATATAGGTTTTTCTCCTCCAATGGATTTCAAAAATCTATCTAGTGAGGATGAGAAAAACTTATATCTCGATGCTCAAGCTTCTAATGTGCTTGTTAATGCTTTGAGCTATGTAGTTACATCTTCAATCATTCCTTTTTGGAGCTCTCATGAGTTATGGACAAAACTTCAAGATAAATATGTTGTGTCCAACATTATTGAGGATGATTGTGTTGCTTCCACTTCCGGTCGAGATGAGTTCTCATCCTCTACCACTTCACCAACATGTGACTTTTCACAAGGTAATGATATGGTGAGTGGTGATAGAAATTGCAATTTGGATAGTGTGCTTACTATTTGTAATCCCTCATCTCTATCTAGTTGCAATGATCTATCTTTGGACTTTAACACTTCTAGCACTACAAACTACTTACATGCTTGTGTTAATAGTCCTTGCATATCATGTAGAAATGACTTGAATAAATCTCATGATGATATGCTTGTGTTGTCTTGTTGCCATGATAAAAATGCTTCCATTTCCTCTAGTGCTTGTGTTGCTAACCATGTAGAGGAAACCGAAGATTCTATGGGCGAAGACATGGTTTTGAATGAAGCCACATATGCAATCTCATCTTCACCTTCTTCCGGTACCCACCTATGCCTTATGGCTAGGGATTCTAAGGTAACTCCTACTTTGGAACCCATTACCTCTTGTGATGAGGAGGATGTGGAAGAAGAGCTTGATATTGATGATTTATATGAGAAGGGTGAGATTGTTTATCGTGCCCTTGTTAAAAAGGATATTGCTTGCTCTAACTTTGTTGAAGTCTTGGACTTTGCTATTAAGAGCAGAGAACATATTGATAAGTTAGAAACACAAATTGAGGTGCATGATAACAACGTTGATAAAATGTGTAGTCTTGAGCATGAGTATGCTAATATAATTGCAAACCTAAATAAAGCTCTTGAACAGGAACAAACCACCAAGGAATCTCTTGGGGAGACCTTTGCTTTAGAGTTATCTAGAGTAAAGGAATCTCATGATAGAGATCTTGAGGTGGCAAGTGATCTCAAAAGTAAAAATGATGAGGCTAAAGTTGCTTATGCTAAACTCCTTGAGGATTTTGAGAACCTCAAAAATGGCTCTAGGGTCATAAAGGGTGAGCTCATCAAACTCACCGAGTCACATGAGAAACTTAAAGCCTCATATTCAAAAGAGCTTGCCAAGTTGCCCTCACCTCTTGCTAATAATGATGATGCTTGTGCTACTAACTCTATTTCTTGTGAAGCATCTATGTTGAAGGAGAATGTTGAGCTAAAGGCTCAACTTGCATTGCTAACTAGCAACTATGTGAAATTAGAAGAAAGTCATGTTAAGCTCTCGATCTCGCATGAGGATCTTCTAGTCTCCCATGGTAGGATAAAGTTAGCTCATGAGACCATCGTGTCAAAGGTAACATCTAGTGGGCCTCATGTGGACATTAGCACTATATCTACTCCAAATGTTATATTTCCATGTGCTAGTCCTTGTAGTTCATCCTCTCACAACCATGATATATCTCGTGATGAATTACATTCTGTGCCTTGTTGCTCTAACAATGTGGCATCTAATTCCTCTAGTACTTTTGTTGAAACTAACCATGTAGAGGAAATCAAAGAGCTCAAGTCTCAAGTCACTTCTTTGAAGAATGACTTGAAAAGGGGTCATCAAGGGAAGGTCGCACTCAACAAAATCTTGAGTGTGCAAAAATCCCCCAATGACAAGAGTGGGCTTGGATTCAACTCCAATGTCAAGAACAAGTCCACTATCAAGTTGAAGCACAAGGACAACAAGAAGAATGGCCAAGATCAAGTCAAGAATCCGGCCAACATTGTTTGCTTCAAGTGCTAGGAAGAAGGGCATCATGTCAAACTTTGCCCATTAAAGAAGTCCCTTGGCAAGAAGCAACAAGGGAAGCGGACTCAAGCTCTACATCTTGTTAGAGATGGGCCTCCTCCCAAGAAGACTCAAGCTCTTCCTCAAGTTTTTGCTTCATCCAAAAATAAAGATGGCAAGAGAAGAACTTGCTACATTTGCCGTAATAAAGGGCACATTTCTTCCTCATGCACTATTGGTATCTCCTCATCCAACCCTATCATTATTGATAATGCTTATTCTCTTTGTAAGGATGAGGTTGGCAATGTGTTTGCCAAATTTGTTGGTGCCCAATGTGGTGTCAAGAAAAGATCCATTTGGGTTGCCAAGCCTATTGTGACTAACCTCTTAGGACCCAACTTGGTTGGGGACCAACTAGCCAAAACTTGATCAATAGGTGTATTTTGGAGGGCATTGGAGTCTTGGCTACATTATGAAGAATTGAGGGATCTTCATCTAGTATAATTGTCAATCCAAGTCATGTGGATTATAGTGCTCCTATTATATTTCCAATGTTCCTCCTTGCGGTAACATATGCTAAACTCTTTACATTGAAAGTTACTCGCCCCTTTGTTCATGTGTTGGTTTTGTATCTTCCATGCTTTTGTACATGTTGTGCTTTCCACTTAATTATCTTGAGATATCAAGCATATTTGTGTATGATTAGGTGACACACCATGTATGTGTGTTTCTTATGTTTGAGCCTTGCTTGGTTATATTTGGTATCTTATTTGGCTCTTGTGAGAAATTAATGGATTATCCCATTTTGGGGGAGTGTTATGCTTGGGCATTCCACAATCCTAAATTATGTGTACATGAGAATACCACCTAGTATTTATATTGGATTCTTGTCTAGTCTCTATGTGGTATAATTCTCATGAGAAATTTATGTTTTATAATGTCCATTAATTATCTCTATTTGTATCCTTTTGCCTCGTGTTGTTTTTATGGTAGTATCACATTATGGGGGAGTCTTATGCGTAGTGCATATTAAAATCCTAGAAATGTGAATATTCGAGGTTGTGTCACTTAGAATTGATATTGATTATTATCTAGCTCCTATGTGACACATTTTATCATACAAGTTCCAATTTGCTTGAATGCCTTTATTGATCTTATTTTGGATCTTGTATATGAGAATGTTTCTTGGTATGTTTTTCCTTATATTTAGATATATATATCCTCATGGAAACCATTTGCTTCAATTTACTCTAATCACTAGTGATTGTGTGACTATTGGAAGCTACCAAGAATCTTGTTCGAAGTATCATGCTTAATTTCTTATATTTAGTTATATGCTTCTTGTTGTGACTATGATCTTGGATATCCATGCAAGATACCTTGGGAAAATTATTCCCAATATTTCTTGTCCTTGGACAATGAGTACCCAACTTATGGTAGAATTTATTGATCATATTCACTTTGGCCCTTGCTTAATTTTATCCTATCTTTGGCCAAGAAAATGTTTTGTGTTGTCTCCCAAGCCTTCCTTGCTTCTTGTGGATCTTCTTATTTTATTGATATCCTCTTGTGTTTTAATTATTGTAGGTACTAGTGATGATCCCATTTGTGTGCATTTTGCATTTAAAAGGAAAATCCTACATAATGCACTATCTATAGGGGAGCTCTCCTATATTATTTAGAACACTCATATTTATGCTTCTTTGTTTGGTCCATATCGGGTTTTATGTGCTTGGAACCTCAATCTTTTCGTTTTGGTATTTGTACCATCATGAGAAGTTTGGGGAGTTTGGTTTCTTGTTGGAACCTTGCTCTTTTTGGGAGTTGGTTTTGTCTCATTCCTTGTTTCTTTATTTGAACATTTTAGAATGAGATAAACCCTTGAGCAATTTTATTTCTATATATCTTTTGCTCCTTTGGTTTTAGCCTAGTTCATTTGTTGAACATGTGATGTTTCATGTGTTGAATTGGTTCTTTGATACAATTTGGACATCATTTGCCATGTCACCCTCTTGTGTGTGCAATCTTGATTTACTTGGTGTTTTTATTCAAATTGTATCTCCTTTTGGTTCTTGAAAGCTTTATGCATGCATATTTACTATGTGTTTATATTATGGTATGCTTGCTTTCTTTGATCCAATATATAGGGGAAACTCCACCAAATCCCATCGGCTAAGTTGTGCATGAAATTTAATTTCATATCAATATGCACATATTTATGTGGAGTCTCTCCTATGTATTGTAGTTGCACTAACTACATTGGACCCAATAAGTTTGGGGACCATTTTGTACTTAAATATGTTTTAGGTACATTGGAGATATATTGGATGCTTGTCTCTCAATCTTGAAGAAGTGGTGCGTTAATGGAAATTGGAGGAAAGCTATAGGATGATCAATGAATTCATATCCTCTACATCATACCAATTATATATCGGTAACAAGTATCTATTTCTCATGCTCATATATCTTGATTCCAACCGTTTGTCGGTTGCCTTCAGGCATGAATTCATGTATTTGTAATTGTTGTATCTCTAGCCATGGTATTAAGAGAACACTCTATTGTATATGTGTATAAGTTGAGATGAGTATATATAATTGGGACTATACAAAATCATGCATATGATCCTCCAATCCCAAATATGTCAATCTAGCAATTTTATTGCCAATCTTTTCCTCAACTTCTCTCATGTGCAATAGTGCGATTTTGCTAGTTAAAATTTTCTTGTGATACTTGTTGACTTTCTCCATATATTCCAACTTTCTCCTCTTCCCTTGGTGAAAGCTGTAATATATGTAGTGTGTTGGTGTTTGACGTTCATTAATGTACAATAAGACATATGTGAGCCTTTGGCCATGCTTTGAAGTAAAAATCTTATTGATATATGTTATGACTTCATTTTTGCCTTTCATGTGCTTTCTTGTATATCTTCTTTATGTGTGCATATTTATTTGTTGGCATATGTCTCTGTGATGTTTTCCACTTATCTTCATATACACATATGAGAAGATAATTCTAGTTGATTTTTAATCCTTGGAGACCACCTTTCTATTCCTTTTGATTCTTCAGTGGCTTCCAAATTTAATTTTCTATGAGTGTTAGTTCCTCTTGTTTGCATATTTGGGCACTCATATTTGTTCTCTCATGCCTTGCATTATTAAATAAACTTGGATGAGTGAGGATTCCATGATTATGCATCTTGTTCCCAAATACAATTATCATAATTGGTGCATTATCTTTTGGGAGCTCATCTAATTCATTTAATAATGCTCATTTGTCTTATTTCTCATTTATTGTGCCTTAAATGTTTATGGAGAAGTGAGGATTCCATATTTGTGCATTTTTGTATTGAAATACAAAGATTATAAAGCGTGCACAAATCTTGGGGAACTTCTCTATTTTATTTAAGCATTTATTTGATCTTTCATTTGATGTGTTTTAAATGCTTATGGGGGGCGAGGATTCCATATTTTTGCAATTTGTATTGAAATGCAACTATTTTAAAGTTTTCACAAATCTTGGGGAGCTTCTCAATTTGTTATTTAAAACACTCATCTACTCGTATCATAATATCTTGTTGTTTCCATTTTGACTCATTTGTTGTTTTTAAATTGGTTTGTCGGATCTTGTGATTGCTTGCGTCATTTGTGATGCATTGTTTTATTTTATTCCTTTGGCAATCTTCGGGTCCTCGATATAGTTCTACTCCCTCCCAAGTATTCATCATTGGATATGTGTGAATGCACATCTTTGGAGGAAATATTACTATATTTGCCTTGTAGAACTTGTCACCCATTTCGGCAATCGATGCCAATGGGGAGAAGTTTTAGAGGGTTTAAGGGAAATGGTTTATGCTTTGAGTTTGTTTCTAAGCATTTGACTTTCATGCTCTTGCATCTTTGTTGTTTCTTATCATGTGGTATATATATAGGAAACTCCACCAATAATAATGATTGCCAATATATGCAATGAAATTCAAGTTCATCACACATGCATAGATTGTGGGGGAGTTTGCTCTATATATGGTGGTCGTACCAATATAACATACGTATGTAGTATTTGATATTGGTGTTACCATTTTGTTCACTAAGATTCCTTATATAAACCCTCTTAAAGGGATTGTCATCAATTACCAAAATGGGGGAGATTGAAAGAACATGTGGGCCCCCATGTGTGGTTTTGGTAATTAATGAAAATCTTTATGGACTAATGTGTGTATTAAGTTATACTTGTAGGATTTGTCCATTAGCATCGCTTGGGGCATGTTTTGGCTTCAAGGTTGATGAAATGAGAAGAAGATGTGTTGTGCAAGCTCAAAATGCACCATCTATAGAAGATCTCATGTTTGATGCTTGCCATTCTCGGTGATGATGGATCGATGATGAGGAATTAAGAAAGGCGTTACATCTTGAGAAGGGCAATTTCGTCTACATCAAGCTCAAGTGGAATTCTCAAGGAAAAGTTATAATCTTGATAGGTTTTCCCTTTTGCCAGTCTCATATTGTTAGTAGGAGACCGGGTTTAGGATAGATAACCGTACTATCAAGAGGGGCTCTCGAATGAGTAACTCGGTCACATCGTTCGGAGAGAGCTCAAACCTTTGCATACTTGCATCATCGTATTTGGTTGTTATTTTTTCATGTGAGGATATAGAGCTTGTGGTAATCTCCATAACAAGCTCTTGTTCATCAAAATCAGATCCCTCTTTTATATCTTATTGCGATTTTGATCTATGCGGTTTTTCGGTTTCTCACCAAGTGAGGTATCTCACATTATTATACTTGATACATTCTCACTTGGTGATAACCAATATTTTCACCTTTTATAGGGTAGCCCATGTCGTCCTTTTTCCAACGCAATTGGAATCGGGTCGATCGGAGTTACCAATCAAAAGTTATAGAGGTTTGAATTTTCCTAGGTACCAAAATGCGGTAGTACCGTATTTTAGTACCTGGCGCGGCAGTAGGTTTTGTAAAGTTTCCAAATGCCACTGCCCTCCTAGGTACCAAAATGCGGCAGTACCGCATTTTAGTACCTAGCACGGCAGAAGGTTTTTGACAAGTTTCCAAGTTATCGCTTAGGTACCAAAAAGCGGTAGTACCGCATTTTAGTACCTAGCGCGGCAGAAGGTTTTTTACTTCATCATTTGGATCTATCCTCCCTTTCTGTACTATGATGTTTCTTTTCATGATCTTGTAGAGGTTGTTGTCCTCTTCAAAACGAGCCCAATATCATCGAAATCGGAGTCCGGATGCAAAAGTTATGGTTGTTTTCCTTCTGTGATGACCGGTAGTACCGGACCAAGATCCGGTAGTACCGCATTTTGGTACCGGGGAGCGCAGAGAAAAAATACATTTGGAGCCCCAGAAACCCCAGGAAATGTCCGGTAGTGCCGGGAAAGTCCGGTAGTACCGGGAAAAAGTCTGGTAGTACCGGGAATCGCGTTTTTGGGCTGCAACGGTTGGATTTTGTAGGGACCTATATAAGGGGCCTTCTTCCCCAATGGTTCCTCAACTTTTCTTGAAAGTTTTTCCCTCCATTGTTGACCTTCTTGAACTTTCTTTCTCTCAATCCCTCCAATGATTCTTGCATATTCTTGAAGGATTTGAAAGAGGAGATCTAGATCTACAATCCCACCAATCAATCTCTCCTCTAAGTGAGGGGAACATATTGGGATCTAGATCTTGGAGTCTTTTGTGGATTTCCTCCATTGTTCTTCCTCTCTTATTCCCCCATAAGCTTTTATAGCTTTGGTGGAATTTGGGAGAGAAGGATTTGAACACCTTTGTGGAGTTCTTGCCATTTGCATTTGGTGCATCGGTTTGAGTTATCCTCGGAGGTTTTGGTTCGTGTGACTCATTGGAGCTTGTCCCTCTTGGGTTCTTGGAATCCTAGACGGTTTTGTGGCCTTGGTGGCATTGTGGCCTTTTGTGGAATTTGTTGGGAGCCTCCAATTAAGTTGTGTAGAAGTGCCCCAACCTTGTGAGAGGTTCCGGTTGCCACCGACAAGTGCACCGATAGTGGAAGCGTGGATCGATCCCGTTGGGGTGAGATTCACCGGAGAATAAGGGAGGCCTTTTGTGGCGTTGGTGGTTTGATACCACCCCCTCTCCAAACGAGACGTACTCCATGTTGGGAGGAACTCGGTAAAATATCAGTGTCCCCGCGTGCCTCGGTTATCTCTATACCCGAGCTCTTTACTTATGCACTTTACATTGTGATAGCCTTCATGCTTGAAGTAATATATATCTTGTTGGAGATATGCCCTAGAGGCAATAATAAATGTAGTTATTATTATATCTTTGTGTTTATGATAAATGTTTACATTCATGCTATAATAGTATTAACAAGGAAACATTGATACTTGTGTGATTTGTAAACTTAATTTGAAGTCCCTAGTTTAGCCTCTATACATCACTAGCTTGTTGGTTGATAAATGATTGTGGTTTCCTATCATGAACATTGAGATGTTATCAACAACAAGATCATATCGTTAGGAGAATGATATGATGGACATACTCCTATAAATAAGCATAGCATAAAGATCAAGTCATTTCAATAGTTCAATTGCTATATGCTTTCTGATACATAGTAACCTAATTCCTTCGACCATGAGATCATGCATATCACCTTTACCGGATGGATGCTTTGATGACATCAAACACCACACCGTAACTGGGTGGCTATAAAGGTGGCATTGAGTGTTCGGAAAGTATTGGTTGAGACACATGGATCAAGAGTGGGATTTGTCCATCCATATGACGGATAGATATACTCTGGGCCCTCTCGGTGGAATGTCATCCAATTAGCTTGCAAGCATGTGACTGGCTCACAAGGGATCACATATCACGTGAACGAGAAAATAGTACTTATCGGTAACAAGGTTGAACTAGGTATGCAGAGATACCGACGATCATAACCTCGGATAAGTAAACTATCATGAGACAAAGGGAAATTGGTATCGTATGTAAGTGGTTCATTCGATCGCAAAGTAATCGTAGAAACATGTGGGAGCCATATGAATTTCCAGATTCCTCTATTGGTTATTGTTTGGAGAAGTGTCTCGATCATGTCCGCATAATTCACGAACCGTAGGGAGACACACTTAAGGATTCGACGTTGTTTGAGTAGTTATGGTATGATGAGAAAGAGACCGAATGTTGTTCGGAGTCTTGAATGGGATCCGGGATATCACGAGGTGATCCAGAATGGTCCGGAGAATAAGATTCATATGAGGAAAGTCCCGTTTCGGAGTTGGGGAATGATTCCAGTGTTTTCATCGGGAATGTTCTAGAAGGTTCCGGAATGTCCGGCACTCCGGAGGGGAAGGGTACATGAATGTGTTGTATCAAAGTTGATATGATTGCATCATGTACTAAGTGTCATCGCTGTTCCAAATAAAGGATTAATCGAATCCTAGTTTGAAAAGTCAAATAGCTAAATTGAAAAGTCAAACGGCTAAATTTGGAAAGTGGAAAAGAGGAGGAGGTTGTGAAAGGTTGAGTGGGAGGAGTCCTCCTCCCCAAGCCGGCGCACCACCCAAGCCGAGTTGGGGAGGGACTCCCCTCCCTCTCCTTGGCCGCCGGCCCCTCCACCTATATAAGGAGGGGCAGGGCTCCCTCCTAGAGCACACAAGTTCCTCACCTCAAACCCTAGAAGCTGCAGCCCACCATAGCCGCCGCCCCTTAGGGTTTTGCCCTAGCCGCCGACTTGGGGGTACCCAGAACCCTAGCCGCCGGCTCTAGCATCCCCTCCTTGGTGTGTCTAAACCCTAGAACACCGAGGAGCTCTCTCATACTCCACCATACTCGCTCCGGCTTAAGGCGAAGCCTCGAGATCTCCCTCTACTTGGTACCACGCCGTTGTCTTTGGGAATCGCGAGGAGAGTGCTACAACCTCCGCCCTCTGGAACAAGGGATAGGAAGGTCTTCGTCGAAAATCGAACGTGTGACCGATTGCGCGTGAGCGCCTTAACGCAGCGCCGGAAGGATCGTCTACGCGATCTTGAGATCGGGAAGAGTACGACTACATCACCCACGAGAATCCGCTCTCTTTAAACACTTTGGAATCTTCGAGGGTAAGTTATTCCATCGACTCGTTGCTACAATCTAGTAGATAGATCTTGGCTTGTTTGTTTGTATGCGATAGAAAATTTTTGTTTTCCATGCTACGAAACCATATAGTGGTATCAGAGCCGTGTCTATATGTAGATCTGTTGCACGAGTAGAACACAATGGTCATTGTGGGCGGTGATGCTTTTATTGTCGATTGCTTCTTGTGTACTTTGCATCTTGCGGAATGTTGGGATGAAGCGGCCCAGGCTAACCTTACATGACATCGTTCATGAGACTTGCTCCACGCTTGACATGCAACTTGTATTGCATAAGTGGCTTTGCGGGTGCCTATTTCTCCTAGCATAGTGGAGATCCAATTTACAACGGGTGATTTACAATACTAGTATCAACGTTGTGGTTCATGTTCGTAAGTTAGAACGACACTTATTGAAAGCCCCAAACCACGTAAAACATGCAAAGAAAGTAGAGGCGTCTAACTTTGTTTTGCAGGGGTGTGTAGTGATGTGATATGGCCGTGATTGTGATTATATTTGATGTATGCAATGTTCCTTATTGTAAGTTGGCAACCGGCAGGAGCCATATGGTTGTATTTAATTTATGTTAAGACCCACGTGTCTATTCAAAGTAGTTGTAATAGTTGAAGCCGGTGGACGATAACCATGGAGAAGCGTCATTGACCTTGATGCAATGCCGGTGATGATGGAGATCATGTTCGTGCTTGAAGATGGAGATCGGAAGCACAAAGAAGAAAGGCCATATCATATCACATATTTTGAATTGCATGTGATGTTAATCCTTTATGCATCTTGTATTGCTTAGTAAACGACGGTAGCATTATAAGATGATCCCTCATGCACATGAATTTCAAGTCATAAAGTGTTCACCCTTAGTTAGCACCGTTGCTAAAGCTTGTTGTTTCGAAGCACCACGTGATGATCGGGTGTGTTAGATTCTGAAAGTGTATACAACGTGAGCAATCCAGATTTGCTCATGCGGAAACTAAGGTTTGATCTTGACGAGCCTAGCATGTATGTACATGGTCTCGAACACGGATCACCGAAAGGTAAAGCATGAATCATATAGTAGATATGATGAACATGTCGATTGTTCGCCATTGAAACTATGTCAACTCTCGTGATGATCGGTGATGTAGTGGATTTGGTTCGTGTGATCACTAAAACAATGTGAGGGATGTTGTTTTGAGTGGAGTTCACCTAGTTTAATTTTATTATTAATTTGAACTCAATTTGTCATAAACTTAGTCTAAACTATTGCAAATATGTTGTAGATCAATGGCAGCCCCTACCATCAATTTTAATCCGTCCTAGAGAAAGAAAAGTTGAAAAACAATGGAAGCAACTTCATGGATTGGTTCCGCAATTTGAGGATTGTCCTCACACCGGGTAATTTGACCTATGTCTTTGGATGCACTTGGGTGACCCACTGCGGTGATCTTGCCGATGAAGTAAAGAATGTTTACCTCGCTCGGAAGAATCATTACTCCATAGTTCAGTGTGCTATCTTGTATGGTTTAGAATCGAGCTTGAGAAAAGGTTTGAGAATTGACCCATATGATATTGTCGAGGATCTCAAATTGATTTTTGAGACTCATGCGGCAATTGAAATCTATGAGGCTTGAAAAGTTCTTTAAGCGCAAGATGGAAGAGGGCAGCTCCGTCGGTGAGCATGTGCTTAAGATGTCTCACGCAAACAAACTTCAAAGCTTGGGTATAGTGATTCCTAATGCTTTGGGGATTTACTGTCCTCCAATCACTACCACCAAGTTACAAGAACTTTGTGATGAACTACAACATGCGAGAACATGAACAAGCTGCTTGTAACTGTTTGCTATGTTACGATCTGCAGTGGAGATCAAGAAAGAGCACCAAGTGTTGGTCAATAAGACCACCAAATTCAAGAAAGGCAAGTCTAAGCAAGGGACACTTCAAGAAGGGTGGTAAGAAAGTTACCACGCTGGCGAAGAAGACCAAGGCTGGACCCAAGCACGATCTTGAGTGCTTCTTTGCAAGGAGAAGGTCCTTTGGGCGGAATTGCCCAAAGTACTTGGCGGATTTGAAGAACGGCAACATCAAGAAGAAAGGTATATCGATATACATGTTATTGATGTGTATCTCACTAGTACTCGTAGTAGTGCACGAGTATTTGATCTTGGTTAGGTTGCTCATATTTGTAACTCGAAGCGGTCTTTAATAAACGGAAGCTAGCGAAGAACGAGGTGACGATGCGCGTGGGAAATGGATCAAAGGTTGATGTGATCGCAGTCGGCACGCTACCCCTTCATCTACCATCGGGATTAGTTTTATACTTAAATAATTGTTATTTGGTGCCTGTGTTGAGCATGAACATTATATCGGGATCTTGTTTATTGCGAGACGGTTACTTGTTTAAGTCCGAGAATAATGGTTGTTCGATTTATATGAGTAATATGTTTTATGCACATGCACCTTTGATAGATGGTCTATTCTTATTGAATCTCGATAGTGGAAATACACATATCAACAACATTGAGGCTAAACGTTTGAAATCAAGCAATAATTCGACCTATATGTGGCACTGTCGTCTTGGTCACATTGGAGTGAAACGTATGAAGAAACTCCATTCCGATGGACTTCTTGAATCACTTGATTTTGAATCACTTGAAAGATGCGAAGCATGTCTGATGGGTAAAATGACTAAGACTCCATTTTCTGGTATGATGAAGCGAGCTACAGACTTATTGGAAATCATACATACCGATGTATGTGGTCCAATGAGTGTAGCATCACGCGGTGGTTATCGTTATGTTCTTACCTTCACGGATGACTTGAGTAGATATGGGTATATCTATTTCATGAAACATAAGTCCGAGACTTTCGAGAAGTTTAAGGAGTTTCAAAGTGAGGTAGAGAATCAACGTAACAAGAAGATTAAATTTCTACGTTCTGATCGTGGAGGTAAAGATCTAAGTTACGAGTTTGGCGAGCATTTGAAGAAATGCGGAATACTTTCACAATTGACACCGCCGGGAACACCACAGCGTAACGGTGTGTCCGAACGTCGTAATCGAACTCTCTTAGATATGGTTCGTTCTATGATGTCACTTACAGATTTACCGCTATCATTTTGGGGTTATGCATTAGAAACAGCCGCATTCACTTTAAATAGGGCACCATCTAAATCCGTTGAAACGACACCGTATGAATTATGGTTTGGGAAGAAACCTAGATTGTCGTTCCTTAAAGTTTTGGGGTGTGAAGCCTATGTAAAGAAGTTACAGCCGGACAAGCTTGAACCCAAAGCGGAAAAATGTGTCTTCATAGGATACCCGAAGGAAACTATTGGGTATACCTTCTATCATAGATCCGAAGGCAAAATCTTCGTTGCCAAGAATGGATCCTTTCTAGAGAAGGAATTTCTCTCGAAAGAAGTGACTGGAAGGAAAGTAGAACTCGACGAGGTTGTCGAACCTTCTCTCGAATTGCAGTAGCGCGACCGGAAGAAGTTCCTGTGGTGCCTGCACCAATAGAGAGGAAGCTAATGATGGTGATCATGAAACTTCGGTTGAAGTTGCTACAGAGCCTCGGAGGTCAACGAGAACTCGTACCACTCCAGATTGGTATGATCCCGTTATGAGTGTCATGTTGGTGGACAACACCGATGACCCTGAGACATATGAGGAAGCGATGATGAGCCCAGATTCCAATAAATGGCAAGAAGCCATGAAATCCGAGATTGGATCCATGTAGGAAAACCAAGTATGGACCATGGTGGACTTACCAGATGGCCGGAAGGCTGTCGAGAACAAATGGATCTTCAAGAAGAAAACAGATGATGATGGTAATGTTACTGTCTATAAAGCTCGACTTGTCGCAAAAGGGTTTCGACAAATTCAAGGAGTTGACTACGATGAGACTTTCTCACCAGTAGCGAAGCTAAAGTCTGTGACGATTATGTTAGCAATCGCTGCATATTATGATAATGAGATATGGCAGATGGATGTCAAAACGGCGTTCCTCAATGGAGACATTGATGAAGAGTTGTATATGATGCAACCCAAAGGTTTTGTCGATCCTAAAGATGCTAACAAGGTATGCAAACTTCAACGGTCCATCTATGGATTGAAGCAAGCATCCCGAAGTTGGAATCAACGTTTTGATAAGGTGATCAAAAGTTTTGGTTTTATACAAACTTATGGAGAAGCTTGTATTTACAAGAAAGTGAGTGGGAGCTCTGTAGCATTCTTAATACTATATGTAGATGACATATTGTTGATTGGGAATGATGTAGAACTTCTTAATGGTGTCAAGGAATATTTGAATAATAGTTTTTCAATGAAGGATCTTGGCGAAGCAGCTTACATATTAGGCATAAAGATTTATAGAGATAGATCGAAACGCCAAATATCATTGTCACAGAGTACATATTTGGACAAAGTTCTAAAGAGGTTTGGAATGGAAGATAGCAATAAAGGGTTCTTGCCCATGTTTCCCAATACGACCTTGAGTAAAACTCAAAGTCCGACATCGGCAAAATATAGAGAAAGGATGAGTAAGACTCCCTATGCCTCAGCCATAGGATCTCTAATGTATGCCATGCTATGTACTAGACCCGACATTGCATATGCTATTAGTTTAACTAGCGAATATCAAAGTGATCCAGGAGTGGATCATTGGACAGCGGTCAAAAACATCCTTAAGTACTTGAGAAGAACTAAGGATATGGTTCTTTCTTATGGAGGTGATGAACAACTCATTGTTAATGGTTACACCGATGCTAGTTGGAACACCGATCCGGATGATTCTAAATCACAACTGGATAATTATTTATTTTGAATGGTGCGGATTAGTGGAGGAGTGCAAAGCAAAGCGTTGTGGCGAGATCTTCAACTGAATCGGAATACATGGCTGCTTCGGAGGCTTCACAAGAAGCGATATGGATGAAAGAGTTCATTACAGAGCTGGGTGTGGTTCCTAGTGCGCTGGACCCAATGTCTATCTACTGTGATAACATGGGCGCCATAGCCAATGCGCAAGAACCAAGGTCACACAAGAAGTTGAAGCACATCAAGCTACGTTTTCACGCTATTCGAGAACATATCCAAGATGGGGATATAAAGATTTGCAAAGTACACACAGATCTGAATGTGGCGGATCCGTTGACTAAACCTCTCCCGAGGGCAAAACATGACCAGCACCAAACTGCCATGGGTGTTCATTGGAACCCTAGACGGTTTTGTGGCCTTGGTGGCATTGTGGCCTTTTGTGGCATTTGTTGGGAGCCTCCAATTAAGTTGTGTAGAAGTGCCCCAACCTTGTGAGAGGTTCCGGTTGCCACCGACAAGTGCACCGATAGTGGAAGCGTGGATCGATCCCGTTGGGGTGAGATTCACCGGAGAATAAGGGAGGCCTTTTGTGGCGTTGGTGGTTTGATACCACCCCCTCTCCAAACGAGACGTACTCCATGTTGGGAGGAACTCGGTAAAATATCAGTGTCCCCGCGTGCCTCGGTTATCTCTATACCCGAGCTCTTTACTTATGCACTTTACATTGTGATAGCCTTCATGCTTGAAGTAATATATATCTTGTTGGAGATATGCCCTAGAGGCAATAATAAATGTAGTTATTATTATATCTTTGTGTTTATGATAAATGTTTACATTCATGCTATAATAGTATTAACAAGGAAACATTGATACTTGTGTGATTTGTAAACTTAATTTGAAGTCCCTAGTTTAGCCTCTATACATCACTAGCTTGTTGGTTGATAAATGATTGTGGTTTCCTATCATGAACATTGAGATGTTATCAACAACAAGATCATATCGTTAGGAGAATGATATGATGGACATACTGTAGGGGTTCGTAGCATGGAAAACAAAAATTTTCTATCGCATACAAACAAACAAGCCAAGATCTATCTACTAGATTGTAGCAACGAGTCGATGGAATGACTTACCCTCGAAGATTCCAAAGTGTTTAACGAGAGCGGATTCTCGTGGGTGATGTAGTCGTACTCTTTCCGATCTCAAGATCGTGTAGACGATCCTTCCGGCCATGCGTTAAAGCGGCGCTTCATGATCGTCACTCGTTAAATTTTCGAAGACCTTCCTCTCCTTGTTCCAGTGAAAATGGAGGTTGTAGCACTCTCCTCGCGATTCCTAAGACAACGGCGTGGTAGGAAGTAGAGGGAGATCCCAGGCTTCGCCTTAAGCGAGCGAGTATGGTGGACTATGAGAGAGCTATTAGTGGTCTAGGGATTAGACACACCAATTAGAAGGTTCTAAACCGCAGCTAGAGCAATTAGAAGCTCTAAACCAAAACGGCTCTAAACCGGAGATTAGAGGATAGGAACTTGTGTGTCTAGAGGAGGAGGCCCCGCCTCCTTTTATAGGTGGGAGGGCGACCAAGGGAGGAGTCCTCCCAAGTCGGCCTTGGTTGGCGCCGGCTTGGAGGACTCCTCCCCAAGTCGGTTCCAACCACCTCTTGCTTGTTTCCCATAGTTTCTGTTTCCCACGGTTTCCTGTTTTCCACGGTTTCTGTTTTAGCGTTTGACTTTCAAACTGGCAGCAGTTTGACTTTTCAGTTTTGGAACAGCAAGAACACTTAGTACATGATGCAATCATTCAATATGTAATGACACATTCATGTACCCTCCCCTCCGGAGTCTTGGGACAATCCGAACCTTCTAGAACATTCCGATGAAAACACGAAATCATTCCCGAACTCCAAAGCGGGACTTTCCTTATATGAATCTTATTCTCCGGACCATTCGGATCACCTCGTGATATCCGGATCCCATCCGAGACTCCGAACAACATTCGGTCTCTTTCTCATAATACCATAACTACTCAAACAACGTCGAATCCTTAAGTGTGTCTCCCTACGGTTCGTGAATTATGCGGACATGATCGAGACACTTATCCGAACAATAACCAATAGAGGAATCTGGAAATTCATATGGCTCCCACATATTTCTACGATTACTTTGCGATCGAATGAACCACTTACATACGATACCAATTTCCCTTTGTCTCACGATAGTTTACTTATCCGAGGTTATGATCATCGGTATCTCTGCATACCTAGTTCAACCTCGTTACCGATAATTACTCTTTTCTCGTTCCCGTGATATGTGATCCCTTGTGAGCCAGTCACATGCTTGCAAGCTAATTCGATGACATTCCACCGAGAGGGCCCAGAGTATATCTATCCGTCATATGGATGGACAAATCCCACTCTTGATCCATGTGTTTCAACCAATACTTTACGAACACTCAATGCCACCTTTATAGCCACCCAGTTACGGTGTGGTGTTTGATGTCATCAAAGCATCCATCCGGTAAAGGTGATATGCATGATCTCATGGTCGAAGGAATTAGGTTACTATGTATCAGAAAGCATATAGCAATTGAACTATTGAAATGACTTGATCTTTATGCTATGCTTATCTATAGGAGTATGTCCACCATATCATTCTCCTAACGATATGATCTTGTTGTTGATAACATCTCAATGTTCATGATAGGGAAACCACAATCATTAATCAACCAACAAGCTAGTGAAGTATAGAGGCTATACTAGGGACTTCAATTTAAGTTTACAAATCACACAAGTATTAATGTTTCCTTGTTAATACTATCATAGCATGAATGTAAACATTTATCATAAACACAAAGATATAATAATAACTATATTTATTATTGCCTCTAGGGCATATCTCCAACAGTCTCCCACTTGCACTAGAGTCATCTAATCTAGATTACATGGTAATATACCGAACACCCATGGCAGTTTGGTGTTGGTCATGTTTTGCCCTCGGGAGAGATTTAGTCAACGGATCCGCCATATTCAGATCTGTGTGTACTTTGCAAATCTTTATATCCCCATCCTGGATATGTTCTCGAATAGCATGAAAACGCAGCTTGATATGTGACTTCTTGTGTGACCTTGGTTCTTGCGCATTGGCTATGGCTCCCATGTTATCACAAGAGATAGACATTGGGTCCAGTAGCACTAGGAACCACACCCAGCTCTGTAATGAACTCTTTCATCCATATAACTTCTTGTGAAGCCTCGGAAGCGACCATGTATTCCGATTCGGTTGAAGATCTCGCCAACGCTTTGCTTTGCACTCCTCCAGCTAATCGCTGCACCATTCAAAATAAATACGTATCCAGTTGTGATTTAGAATCATCCGTATCGGTGTTCCAACTAGCATCGGTGTAACCATTAACAACGAAGTTCATCACCTCCATAAGAAAGAACCATATCCTTAGTTCTTCTCAAGTACTTAAGGATGTTTTGATCTGTCAATGATCCACTCTGGATCACTTTGATATCTGCTAGTTAAACTAACAACATATGCAATGTCGGGTCTAGTACATAGCATGGCATACATTAGAGATCCTATGGCTGAGGCATAGGAGTCTTACTCAACCTTTCTCTATATTCTCACGATGTCGGACTTTGAGTTTTACTCAAGGTCGATTGAGCAACATGGGCAAGAACCCTTTCTTGCTTTCTTCCATTCCAAACCTCTTTAGAACTTTGTCCAAATATGTACTCTGTGACAATGATATTTGGCGTTTCGATCTATCTCTATAAATCTTTATGCCTAATATGTAAGCTGCTTCGCCAAGATCCTTCATTGAAAAACTATTATTCAAATATTCCTTGACACTATTAAGAAGGTCTACATCATTCCCAATCAACAATATGTCATCCACATATAGTATTAAGAATGCTACAGAGCTCCCACTCACTTTCTTGTAAATGCAAGCTTCTCCATAAGTTTGTATAAAACCAAAACTTTTGATCACCTTATCAAAACGTTGATTCCAACTTCGGGATGCTTGCTTCAATTCATAGATGGACTGTTGAAGTTTGCATACCTTGTTTGCATCTTTAGGATTGACAAAACCTTTGGGTTGCATCATATACAACTCTTCATCAATATCTCCATTGAGGAATGCTGTTTTGACATCCATCTGCCATATCTCATAATCATAATATACAGCGATTGCTAACATAATCCTCACAGACTTTAGCTTCGCTACCGGTGAGAAAGTCTCATCGTAGTCAACTCCTTGAATTTGTCGAAACCCTTTTGCGACAAGTCGAGCTTTATAGCGATAACATTACCATCAACATCTGTTTTCTTCTTGAAAATCCATTTGTTCTCGATAGCCTTCGCCATCCGGTAAGTCCACCAAAGTCCACACTTGGTTTTCGTACATGGATCCAATCTCGGTTCATGGCTTCTTGCCATTTATTGGAATCTGGGCTCATCATCGCTTCCTCATATGTCTCGGGGTCATCGGTGTTGTCCACCAACATGACACTCATAACGGAATCATACCAACTGAGTGGTACGAGTTCTCGTTGACCTCCGAGGCTCTGTAGTAACTTCAACCAAGTTTCATGATCACCATCATTAGCTTCCTCTCTTATTGGTGCAGCACCACAGAACTTCTTCGGTCTTGCTACTTGCAATTCGAGAGAAGGTTCGACCTCGTTGAGTTCTACTTTCCTTCAGTCACTTCTTTGAGAGAAATTCCTTCTCTAGAAAGGATCCATTCTTGGCAACAAAGATTTTGCCTTCGGATCTATGATAGAAGGTATACCCAATAGTTTCCTTGGGTATCCTATGAAGACGCATTTTTCGCTTGGTTCAAGCTTGTCATTGTAACTTCTTTACATAGGCTTCGCATCCCCAAACTTTAAGGAACGACAATTTAGGTTTCTTCCCAAACCATAATTCATACGGTGTCGTTTCAACGGATTTAGACGGTGCCCTATTTAAAGTGAATGCGGCTGTTTATAATGCATAACCCCAAAATGATGGCGGTAAATCTGTAAGTGACATCATAGAACGAACCATATCTAAGAGAGTTCGATTACGACGTTCGGACACACCATTACGCTGTGGTGTTCCCGGCGGTGTCAACTATGAAAGTATTCCGCATTTCTTCAAATGCTCGCCAAACTCGTAACTTAGATATTCACCTCCACGATCAGAACGTAGAAATTTAATCTTCTTGTTACGTTCATTCTCTACCTCACTTTGAAACTCCTTAAACTTCTCGAAAGTTTCGGACTTATGTTTCATGAAATAGATATACCCATATCTACTCAAGTCATCCGTGAAGGTAAGAACATAACGATAGCCACCACGCGATGCTACACTCATTGGACCACACACATCGGTATGTATGATTTCCAATAAGTCCGTAGCTCGCTCCATCATACTAAAAAATGGAGTCTTAGTCATTTTTCCCATCAGACATGCTTCGCATCTTTCAAGTGATGCAAAATCAAGTGATTCAAGAAGTCCATCAGAATGGAGTTTCTTCATACGCTTCACTCCAATGTGACCAAGGCAGCGGCCACATATAGGTCGAATTATCGCTTGATTTCAAACATTTAGCCTCAATGTTGTTGATATGTGTATTTCCACTATCGAGATTCAATAAGAATAGACCATCTATCAAAGGTGCGTGTGCATAAAACATATTACTCATATAAATCGAACAACCATTATTCTCTGACTTAAACAAGTAACCGTCTCGCAATAAACAAGATCCCGATATAATGTTCATGCTCAACACATGCACTAAATAACAATTATTTAAGTACAAAACTAATCCCGATGGTAGATGAAGGGGTAGCGTGCCTACCGCGATCACATCAACCTTTGATCCGTTTCCCACGCGCATCGTCACCTCGTTCTTCGCTAGCTTCCGTTTATTCTGTAGCACCTGTTTCGAGTTACAAATATGAGCAACCAAACCAGTATCAAATACCCAGGCACTACTACGAGTACTAGTGAGATACACATCAATAACATGTATATCAGATATACCTTTCTTCTTGATGTTGCCATTCTTCAGATCCGCCAAGTACTTTGGGCAATTCCGCTTCCAGTGACCTTCTCCCTTGCAGTAAAAGCACTCAAGATCGTCGGGCTTGGGTCCAGCCTTGGTCTTCTTCGCGTGGTAACTTTCTTACCACCCTTCTTGAGGTGTCCCTTTGCTTAGACTTGCCTTTCTTGAATTTGGTGGTCTTATTGACCAACAACACTTGGTGCTCTTTCTTTATCTCCACTTCGCAGATTTCAACATGGCAAAGTTCGCAACGTCTTGTTCATGTTACGCATGTTGTAGTTCATCACAAAGTTCTTGTAACTTGGTGGTAGTGATTGGAGGACACGGTAAATCCCCAAAGCATTAGGAATCACTATACCCAAGCTTTGAAGTTTGTTTGCGTGCCTGACATCTTAAGCACATGCTCACCTTGAGCTGCCTTCTTCCATCTTGAAGTTAAAGAACTTTTGAAGCCTCATAGCTTTCAATTGCGCATGAGTCTCAAAAATCAATTTGAGATCCTCGACAATATCATATGGGTCGACTCTTCAAACCTTTTCAAGCTCGATTCCAAACCATACAAGATAGCACATCGAACTATGGAGTCTTGATTCTTGAGCGAGGTAAACATTCTTTACTTCATCGGAGCATCACCGCAGTGGGTCACCAATGGTGCATCCAGCACATAGGTCAAATTACCAGCTGTGAGGACAATCCTCAAATTGTGGAACCAATCCGCGAAGTTGCTTCCATTGTTTTTCAACTTTTATTTCTCTAGGAACGCATTAAAATTGATGGTAGGGGCTGCCATTGATCTACAACATATTTGCAATAGTTTAGACTAAGTTTATGACAAATTGAGTTCAATTTAATGATGAAATTAAACTAGGTGAACTCCCACTCAAAACAACATCCCTCACATTGTTTTAGTGATCACACGAACCAAATCCACTACATCAACACCGATCATCACGAGAGTTGATATAGTTTCAATGGCGAACAATCGTCATGTTCATCATATCTACTATACGATTCATGCTTTACCTTTCGGTGATCCGTGTTCCGAGACCATGTCTGTACATGCTAGGCTCGTCAAGATCAAACCTTAGTTTCCGCATGAGCAAATCTGGCTTGCTCACGTTGTATACACTTGCAGAATCTAACACACCCGATCATCACGTGGTGCTTCGAAACAACAAGCTTTAGCAACGGTGCTAACTAAGGGGTGAACACTTTATGACTTGAAATTCATGTGCATGAGGGATCATCTTATAATGCTACCGTCGTCTACAAAGCAATACAAGATGCATAAAGGATTATCATCACATGCAATTCAATAATATGTGATATGATATGGCCTTTCTTCTTTGTGCTTCCGATCTCCATCTTCAAGCACGAACATGATCTCCATCATTACCGGCATTGCATCAAGGTCAATGACGCTTCTCCATGGTTGTCGTCCACCGGCTTCAACTATTAAAACTACTTTGAATAGACACGCGGGTCTTAACATAAATTAAAGACAACCATATGGCTCATGCCGGTTGCCAACTTACAATAAGGAACATTGCATACATCAAATATAATCACAATCATGGCCATATCACATCACTGCACACCCCTGCAAAACAAAGTTAGACGCCTCTACTTTCTTTGCATATTTTACGTGGTTTGCGGCTTTCAATAATTGTCGTTCTAACTTACGAACAAGAACCACAACATTGATACTAGCATTGTTGATCACCCATTGTAAATTGGATCTTAACTATGCTAGGAGAAACACACCATAAAGCCACTTATGCAATACAAGTTGCATGTCAAGCGTGGAGCAAGTCTCATGAACGATGTCATGTAAGGTTAGCCCGGGCCGCTTCATCCCAACATACCGCAAGATGCAAAGTACACAAGAAGCAATCGACAATAAAAGCATCAACGCCCACAATGACCATTGTGTTCTACTCGGCAAGATCTACATATAGACACGGCTCGATACCCTTTGTAGGGGTTCGTAGCATGGAAAACAAAAATTTTCTATCGCATACAAACAAACAAGCCAAGATCTATCTACTAGATTGTAGCAACGAGTCGATGGAATAACTTAGCCTCGAAGATTCCAAAGTGTTTAACGAGAGCGGATTCTTGTGGGTGATGTAGTCGTACTCTTTCCGATCTCAAGATCGTGTAGACGATCCTTCCGGCGCTGCGTTCGGCGCTTCATGATCGGTCACACGTTCGGTACTCGAAGACCTTCCTCTCCCTTGTTCCAAAGCAAAGGTCGTGGGAATCATCACGGCTGCAATCTTTGCAATGAGTAGTAGAACGAGGGCAAGGGCGGACCATCTGCGGTGCGAGATGAGGGCAAAGACACGGTTTTACCAGTTCGCCCGGAGGGTAAAGACCTACTCTGCTAGATTGTATTATGGAGGTGTTACAATGGGCGAGCTCGGCTGGCGGCGAGTCGCTTGGGTGTATGAGGGAACGTGTCTCTACTCGCCCTATTGGGAGGTTTATATAGGCTCACCTCCCTAGGGTTTACATATCTCAACCGATTCTGACTTGATGAGTCGTTTAACCTAGTCCGACTAGGCCTATCTACTTTGGGCCTTGACTTCCGATCGCTCGACTCTGGTGGGCTTTGATCCACTCGCTGCCTGCAGCCCACTCGCCAGTCTTGGGCGATCGGAACGCCTGCTAGGTATACCCGGTAGGCATATCCCCATCGAGTCCCCGAGGCCGTCGTCGATTAGGCGTGGGTGGCTGCCGTGAGGAGTATGCAGCTTGAGTAGGCATCGGTCGAATCGTCGGCGGGCTCTGTATAAAGGAAACAACCAATGACCAGTCGCAGCTTTGGCGAGTCGAGTCGTGAAACACTTGTCTTAGCGATTGGGTCGGCGAGTAGTGGCATGATTGGACCGTCGGCGTGGTCAAACTAGCGTTGGGTAATCCAACGGTAACTTTTGGCGTAATCACCATGTAACGGCTCCACGATTTGGCGGGTAACTCCGCTATATAAGGGAATGGCGGCGATCGAGAGCCAACTCCTCACCACTTCTTCGAATCGCGCATTTTCTTTCCTTCGCTCCACGATCCAGCCGACCAAATCTTCCGATCTCCAACCAATATCTCGGCCATGGCCCTTTCCACCGAGCTGGTAGGTCCAAGTGCACAAGGGCACGGTGGCCTCCTTCGAGGAGGCGGGGTCTCTGGCAGCATCTTGGCGTATCCTCACCGAAATGAGAAACGACCCCAAACCCGCGAGAGAGGAATTCATCTGTTTCTGATCATCTCGGCGGGGCTAGGGTTTCCTACATCCCTATTATTTGGCGCCTGCACAACGGATCCAACCTCGGATCTGGGTCCCCATAGCATCGAGCTTCGCCATCTTCGTGGTGTTCGCGAATGCTACTTGGGCCGCCTACTTCCCTTGTGGCAAGATCATTCCACGACGGATCGGCCATGCGAGGCAATGACCCAATGCTTGCCGGGCGGCTTGACGTTCAGCTCAAGTCCAAAGCCTCTTTCTTTGACTGATGCTACCCGCCAAGGCAGCGAAAAAGTCGTGGTTCTACGTGGCGAGGCGACCGGGAGGCGGCGATCGCGGTACTCGCTAATCGCTCGAGCCGCGCAATCTTCAAGTCGGCAAGCTCCGGCGACGGAGGATGGTCGTCGACGAGATGCTCCAGACCATCCATGGCGAAAATAAGGGCCTTCAAACCATAAACCTGTACAATTCTGGCTCGGGCGGCGTCCCACTCGCCCACCGCGACCACTACATGTACCAAGACAGTGCCGGGAGACTCGACGAAGGCTGTCTCGACGAGTGGAAGCTGGAGGATTATCTCCAGTTGAAAAAGATTACCCGGCGGTGTACACGGATGCGCAGTGGGTTCGCCTATACATGACGTCCGGCTCCACGGTAATTTCTTTACCTTGCTCGCGATCGTGTAAGCGATCGCGGTAATTCTGATTCGTCTTATATTTGTCGCAGCTATTCCAAGTGGTAGAAGGGTGGCTCCCCTCGGATGATGAGCTTGGGCGGACATAGGCGAATCGCCGCCTACCAAGGGCAACGAAGACGGCGAGGATGAGTCAGAGGAGGTCGCCCATTGGTCCGAAAGACCCGCGGGCAACGACAGCGAGATCGAGGCAGCGAAGCCTCGAGCGTCATGGCGATGACGAGCTTCAGAGACCACCTCGCATTGTCAAGCCACCCGTCAAAGAAGAAGAAGAAGAAGGAAGGGAGGCAAGGGCCTCCACGAAGAAAACGAGGCCGTCGAGGGCCTCACCGCCACACTCGGCAGCTCTGATGCTCCCAGCCCAGCCGGTGACGACGCGCCTCCAGCGACATCCGCGCTGGACGCGGCGACCGTGGAGGTGCCGCTGGCCTTAATGCCTCCGCCATTCGCCCCAGTCTCTAGGCTGGGGGAGGCTCCGACTATGGTGACTTCGCCTCGCAAGGGGGCTCCGACTGCGGCGGCTTCGCCTCGCAAGGAGGCTCCGCTCTGACCCCAACTCGCGAGGAGGCTCCGCCGAGGATGTCCCAGGTGCCACCCAGCGGCCTCAACGACGAAGAAGCCATCCGTGTCTTGGGCACACGACGCCCCGAACTGGGATCGGTCGGGCCTGAATCGGAAAAAAACCGGCCGGCCGTGCAGGCTGCGTTTCATCGATCGCCAAGTGAGTGCGCTCACCCTTTCTTATTTTCCATAACTATTCCACTTGTCTCTTGACTTGATTAATGCAGGACGGAGTGAAAAGGATGGGCCACCCGGCCGTGGCAAGGTATCCTCCGCCACAAGCGAGGAGGACCCTTCCCGCAAGAGGAAGGCGGACGAGGTCGACGCCTCGGTCGGCACAAGAGAAGTCCAAGGGCGATGGCGTCGTCACGATTTACGACGGCCGACGGTCGCCGGCCCGGGCGCGGTGGAAGCGGCAGCGTCTGAAGGAGGGTGCTTTCTTGCTGCGGCGGAGGCGACCTCCTTGGATCGGGTGCCTCTATCGCTACCTTCCCCGTGATCAAGGCGCCACGGCGGTGAGGCTACGCCCTCGAGCCACGCTCTGGGACCGCCAAGTGAAGTCGATCAACGACGTGGGCATCGCTGGCGTTGCTCGCGTCCGTGGACGATACAACTCCATGGCATGCTTGGCGCGACCATCCGGTACATCCGGTCCCGAGGATCAGGTCGGTGCTTTGCAGCGGCTTGATTCTTATAATTTCTCGTTTTTTTTAATTATTTTCGCATCCAGTCCCCGAGTGCGCGCTCGCTGAATTTCAACGAGTGGGCACTTTAGGAATTTCTTGATTGCCAGTCCGAGTGCGCGATTGAATTTCAGCGAATGGGCACTTAGGAATTTCTTGATCGCCGGTCCGAGTGCGCATCGCTGAATTTCAGCGAATGGGCACTTAGGAATTTCTTGATCGCCCGGTCCGAGTGCGCTCGCTGTCTTTCAGCGAATGGGCACTTAGGAATTTCTTGATCGCCAGTCCCCGAGTGCGCACTCGCTGAATTTCAGCGAGTGGGCACTTTAGGAATTTCTTGATTGCCTAACTTTTTTGGTGATGTGCAGGGTCTGCAGCTGGAGTCGGCAGATCGATTGGCCGCGAAGCAGCGCGTGGAGAAGGAGCTCTCCATCATCGAGGCGAACAAGGGGCTTAGGCCCTGCCCCAGTGGCGCCAGCGTGGGAATCGTCACGGCGAATCTTGCAATCGGCAGTAGTAGAACGAGGGCAAGGCAGCCATCTGCGGTGCGAGATGAGGGCAAAGACACGAGTTTTACCCAGGTTCGGCCCGGAGGTAAAGACCTACTCCTGCTAGATTGTATTATGGAGGTGTTACAATGGGCGAGCTCGGCTAGGCGTGAGTCGCTTGGGTGTATGAGGAACGTGTCTCTACTCGCCTATTGGGAGGTTTATATAGGCTCACCTCCCTAGGGTTTACATAACTCAACCGATTCGATTCTGCCTTGATGGTCGTTTAACCTAGTCCGTGGGCATATCTACTACTTTGGGCCTTGACTTCCAGTCGCTCGACTCCTGGCTAGGCTTTGATCCACTCGCCGTTCTGCAGGCCCACTCGCCAGGTCTTGGGCCAGTCGGAAACGTCCTGCTAGGTATACCCCGGTAGGCATATCCCCATCGGGTAGCGGAGGTTGTAGCACTCTCCTCGCGATTCCTAAAGACTGGCGTGGTACCAAGTAGAGGGAGATCATGAGGCTTCGCCTTAAGCCGGAGCGAGTATGGTGGAGTATGAGAGAGAGCTATTAGTGGTCTAGGGATTAGACACACCAATTAGAAGGTTCTAAACCATGAGCTAGAGCAATTAGAAGCTCTAAACCAAAACGGCTCTAAACGGAGATTAGAGGATAGGAACTTGTGTGTCTAGAGGAGGAGGCCCCGCCTCCTTTTATAGGTGGGAGGCGGCCAAGGGAGAGTCCCTCCCCAAGTCGGCCTTGGTTGGAGCGCCGGCTTGGAGGGACTCCTCCCCCAAGTCGGTTCCAACCACCTCTTGCTTGTTTCCCACAGTTTCCTGTTTCCCACAGTTTCCTATTTTCCCCAGTTTCCTGTTTTAGCCGTTTGACTTTCAAATTGGCAGTTTGACTTTTCAGTTTTGGAACAGCAAGAACACTTAGTACATGATTAAATCATTCAATATGTAATGACACATTCATGTACCCTCCCCCTCAGTCTTGGGACAATCCGAACCTTCTAGAACATTCGATGAAAACACGGAATCATTCCCGAACTCAAACGGGACTTTCCTTATATGAATCTTATTCTCGGACCATTCGGATCACCTCGTGATATCCGGATCCCATCCGAGACTCGAACAACATTCGGTCTCTTTCTCATAATACCATAACTACTCAAACAACGTTGAATCCTTAAGTGTGTCTCCTACGGTTCGTGAATTATGCGGACATGATCGAGACACTTCTCCGAACAATAACCAATAGAGGAATCGGAAATTCATATGGCTCCACATATTTCTACGATTACTTTGATCGAATGAACCACTTACATACGATACCAATTTCCCTTTGTCTCACGATAGTTTACTTATCCGAGGTTATGATCGTCGGTATCTCTCGCATACCTAGTTCAACCTCGTACCGATAAGTACTCTTTTCGTTCGTGATATGTGATCCCTTGTGAGCCAGTCACATGCTTGCAAGCTAATTGGATGACATTCCACCGAGAGGGCCCAGTATATCTATCCGTCATATGGATGGACAAATCCACTCTTGATCCATGTGTTTCAACCAATACTTTCCGAACACTCAATGCCACCTTTATAGCCACCCGATTACGGTGTGGTGTTTGATGTCATCAAAGCATCCATCCGGTAAAGGTGATATGCATGATCTCATGGTCGAAGGAATTAGGTTACTATGTATCAGAAAGCATATAGCAATTGAACTATTGAAATGACTTGATATTTATGCTATGCTTATCTATAGGAGTATGTCCACCATATCATTCTCCTAACAATATGATCTTGTTGTTGATAACATCTCAATGTTCATGATAGGGAAACCACAATCATTAATCAACCAACAAGCTAGTGAAGTATAGAGGCTATACTAGGGACTTCAATTTAAGTTTACAAATCACACAAGTATTAATATTTCCTTGTTAATACTATCATAGCATGAATGTAAACATTTATCATAAACACAAAGATATAATAATAACTATATTTATTATTGCCTCTAGGGCATATCTCCAACACATACTCCTATAGATAAGCGTAGCATAAAGATCAAGTCATTTCAATAGTTCAATTGCTATATGCTTTCTGATACATAGTAAGCTAATTCCTTCGACCATGAGATCATGCATATCACCTTTACGGATGGATGCTTTGATGACATCAAACACCACACCATAACTGGGTGGCTATAAAGGTGGCATTGAGTGTTCGGAAAGTATTGGTTGAGACACATGGATCAAGAGTGGGATTTGTCCATCCATATGATGGATAGATATACTCTGGGCCCTCTCGGTGGAATGTCATCCAATTAGCTTGCAAGCATGTGACTGGCTCACAAGGGATCACATATCACGGGAACGAGAAAAGAGTACTTATCGGTAACAAGGTTGAACTAGGTATGCAGAGATACCGACGATCATAACCTCGGATAAGTAAACTATCGTGAGACAAAGGGAAATTGGTATCGTATGTAAGTGGTTCATTCGATCGCAAAGTAATCGTAGAAACATGTGGGAGCCATATGAATTTCCAGATTCCTCTATTGGTTATTGTTCGGAGAAGTGTCTCGATCATGTCCGCATAATTCACGAACCGTAGGGAGACACACTTAAGGATTCGACGTTGTTTGAGTAGTTATGGTATGATGATAAAGAGACTGAATGTTGTTCGGAGTCTCGGATGGGATCCGGGATATCACGAGGTGATCTAGAATGGTCCAGAGAATAAGATTCATATAAGGAAAGTCCCGTTTCGGAGTTGGGGAATGATTCCGGTGTTTTCATCGGGAATGTTCTAGAAGGTTCCGGAATGTCCCAAGACTCGGAGGAAGGGTACATGAATGTGTTGTATCAAAGTTGATATGATTGCATCATGTACTAAGTGTCATCGCTATTCCAAATAAAGGATTAATCGAATCCTAGTTTGAAAAGTCAAATAGCTAAATTGAAAAGTCAAACGGCTAAATTTGGAAAGTGGAAAAGAGGAGGAGGGGGTGAAACCGAGTTGGGGAGGGAGTCCTCCTCCCCAAGCCGGCACACCACCCAAGCCGAGTTGGGGAGGGACTCCCCTCCCTCTCCTTGGCCGCCGGCTCCTCCACCTATATAAGGAGGGGCAGGGCTCCCTCCTAGAGCACACAAGTTCCTCACCTCAAACCCTAGAAGCTGCAGCCCACCATAGCCGCCGCCGCCCCTTAGGGTTTTGCCCTAGCCGCCGACTTGGGGGTCCCCGGAACCCTAGCCGCCGGCTCTAGCATCCCCTCCTTGGTGTGTCTAAACCCTAGAACACCGAGGAGCTCTCTCATACTCCACCATACTCGCTCCGGCTTAAGGCGAAGCCCTGCGAGATCTCCCCTCTACTTCCGGTACCACGCCGTTGTCAGCGGAATCGCGAGGAGAGTGCTACAACCTCCGCCTGCTGGAACAAGGGAGGAAGGTCTTCGTCGAGTAACGAACTGTGACCGATCATGGAGCGCTCACCTTAAGCGCCTTGAAGGATCGCTTCACGCGATCTTGAGATCGGGAAGAGTACGACTACATCACCCACGAGAATCCGCTCTCGTTAAACACTTTGGAATCTTTGAGGGTAAGTTATTCCATCGACTCGTTGCTACAATCTAGTAGATAGATCTTGGCTTGTTTGTTTGTATGCGATAGAAATTTTTTGTTTTCCATGCTACGAACCCTACATATCTTGCTATCACTTTGTTGCTTGTATTTCTTAGGTTAACCTTAGTTGTTCTAGGTTGTTCTTAACAAAGTAAACACTAGTTTTATTCCGCCTTTGTTGAGCCACTCTAGGAAAAGTTTTAATCGCCTATTCACCCCCCCTCTAGGCGACATCAGTATCCTTTCAGAAGGTCTATATCATTCCCAATCAACAATATGTCATCTACATATAGTATTAAGAATGCTACAAAGCTCCCACTCACTTTCTTGTAAATACAAGCTTCTCCATAAGTTTGTATAAAACCAAAACTTTTGATTACCTTATCAAAACGTTGATTCCAACTTCGGGATGCTTGCTTCAACCCATATATGGACCGTTGAAGTTTGCATACCTTGTTAGCATCTTTAGGATCGACAAAACCTTTGGGTTGCATCATATACAACTCTTCATCAATGTCTCCATTGAGGAACACTGTTTTGACATCCATCTGCCATATCTCATAATCATAATATATGCAGCGATTGCTAACATAATCCTCACAGACTTTAGCTTCGCTACTGGTGAGGAAGTCTCATCGTAGTAACCTCCTTGAATTTGTCGAAACCCTTTTGTGACAAGTCGAGCTTTATAGACAGTAACATTACCATCAGCATATGTTTTCTTCTTGAAAATCCATTTGTTCTCGACAGCCTTCCGACCATCCGGTAAGTCCACCAAAGTCCATACTTGGTTTTCGTACATGGATCCAATTTCGGATTTCATGGCATCTTTCCATTTATTGGAATCTGGGCTCATCATCGCTTCCTCATATGTCACAGGGTCATCGGTGTTGTCCACCAACATGACACTCATAACGGGATCATACCAATCAGGAGTGGTACGAGTTCTCGTTGACCTACGAGGCTCTGTAGCAACTTCAACCAATAGTTTCATGATCATCATCATTAGCTTCCTCTCTTATTGGTTTAGGCGCCACAGGAACTACTTCCGGTGTTATGCTACTAGCAAGTTCGAGAGAAGGTTCAACAACCTCGTAGAGTTCTACTTTCCTTCCAGTCACTTCTTTCGAGAGAAATTCCTTCTCTAGAAAGGATCCATTCTTGGCAACGAAGATTTTTCCTTCGGATCTATGATAGAAGGTATACCCAATAGTTTCCTTCGGGTATCCTATGAAGACGCATTTTTCCGCTTTGGGTTCAAGCTTGTCCGGTTGTAACTTCTTTACATAGGCTTCGCAACCCCAAACTTTAAGGAACGACAATTTAGGTTTCTTCCCAAACCATAATTCATACGGTGTCGTTTCAACGGATTTAGATGCTACCCTATTTAAAGTGAATGCGGCTGTTTCTAATGCATAACCCCAAAATAATAGCGGTAAATCTGTAAGTGACATCATAGAACGAACCATATCCAAGAGAGTTCGATTACGACGTTCGGACACACCATTACGCTGTGGTGTTCCCGGCGGTGTCAACTGTGAAAGTATTCCGCATTTCTTCAAATGCTCGCCAAACTCGTAACTTAGATATTCACCTCCACGATCAGAACGTAGAAATTTAATCTTCTTGTTACATTGATTCTCTACCTCACTTTGAAATTCCTTAAACTTCTTGAAAGTTTCGGACTTATGTTTCATGAAATAGATATACCCATATCTACTCAAGTCATCTGTGAAGGTAAGAACATAACGATAACCACCGCGCGATGCTACACTCATTGGACCACACACATCGGTATGTATGATTTCCAATAAGTTCGTAGCTTTCTCCATCATACCAGAAAATGGAGTCTTAGTCATTTTACCCATCAGACATGCTTCGCATCTTTCAAGTGATTCGCAATCAAGTGATTCAAGAAGTCCATCGGAATGGAGTTTCTTCATACGCTTCACTCCGATATGACCAAGACGACAGTGCCACATATAGGTCAAGTTATTGCTCAATTTCAAACGTTTAGCTTCAATGTTATTAATATGTGTATTTCCACTATCGAGATTCAATAAGAATAGACCATCTATCAAAGGTGCATGTGCATAAAACATATTACTCATATAAATCGAACAACCATTATTCTCAGACTTAAACAAGTAACCGTCTCGCAACAAACATGATCCAGATATAATGTTCATGCTCAACGTAGGCACCAAATAACAATTATTTAAGTATAAAACTAATCCCGATGGTAGATGAAGAGGTAGCGTGCCGACCGCGATCACATCAACCTTTGATCCATTTCCAATGCGCATCGTCACCTTGTTCTTCACTAGCTTCCGTTTATTCTGCAGTACCTGTTTCGAGTTACAAATATGAGCAACCGAACCAGTATCAAATACCCAGGCACTACTATGAGTACTAGTGAGATACTCACCAATAACATGTATATCAGATAAACCTTTCTTCTTGATGTTGTCGTTCTTCAAATCCGCCAAGTACTTTGGGAAATTCCGCTTCCAGTGTCCCTCTCCCTTGTAGTAAAAGCATTCAGTATCAGGCTTAGGTCCAGCTTTGGTCTTCTTCGCCGGTGCGGCAACTTTCTTACCGCCCTTATTGAAGTTTCCCTTTTGCTTAGACTTGCCTTTCTTGAATTTGGTGGTCTTATTGACCATCAACACTTGGTGCTCTTTCTTGATCTCCACTTCTGCAGATTTAAACATGGAGAAGATTTCTGGCAACTACTTGTTCATGCTTTGCATATTGTTTATCACAAAGTACTTGTAACTTGGTGGAAGTGATTGGAGGACACGGTAAATCCCTAAAGCATTAGGAATCACTATACCCAAGCTTTGGAGTTTGTTTGCGTGCCCAGACATCTTAAGCACATGCTCACTGACGGAGTTGCCCTCTTCCATCTTGCAGTTAAAGAACTTTTCAGAAGCCTCATAACTCTCAACTGCCGCGTGAGTCTCAAATATCAATTTGAGTTAACGGACAATATCATGTGGGTCATGGTTCTCAAACCTTTTCTAAAGCTCCGATTTCAAACCATACAAGATAGTACATTGAATTGTGGAGTACTGATTCTTCCGAGCGAGGTAAACGTTCTTTACTTCATCGGTAGCATCAGCTGCAGGCGGGTCACCCAACGGTGCATCCAGCACATAGGTCAAATTACCAGCATTGAGGACAATCCTCAAATTGCGGAACCAATCCGCGAAGTTGCTTCCATTGTTTTTCAACTTTTGTTTCTCTAGGAACGCATTAAAATTGATGGTAGGGGCCGTCATTGATCTACAATATATTTGCAATAGTTTAGACTAACTTTATGACAAATTGAGTTCTAATTAATAGTTAAATTAATCTAGGTGAACTCCCACTCAAAACAATATCCCTCACATTGTTTTAGTGATTACACGAACCAAATCCACCACATCAAAACCGATCATCACGAGAGTTGATGTAGCTTCAATGGCGAACAATAGACATGTTCATCATATCTACTATATGATTCATGCTTTACCTTTCGGTGATCCGTGTTTCGAGACCATGTCTGTACATGCTAGGCTCGTCAAGATCAAACCTTAGCTTCTGCATGAGCAAATCTGGCTTGCTCACGTTGTATTCACTTGCAGAATCTAACACACCCGATCATCACGTGGTGCTTCGAAACAACAAGCTTTAGCAACGGTTCTTACTAAGGATGAACACTTTAAAACTTGAAATTTATGTGCATGAGGGATCATCTTATAATGCTACCGTCGTTAACTAAGCAATACAAGATGCATAAAGGATTAACATCACATGCAATTCATAATATGTGATATGATATGGCCTTTCTTCTTGTGCTTCCGATCTCCATATTCAAGCACGAACATGATCTCCATCATCACCGGTATGGCGTCAAGGTCAATATTGCCGCTTCATGGTTGTCGTCCACCAGCTTCAACTATTACAACTACTTTGAATAGACACGCGGGTCTTAACAGAAATTAAAGACAACCATATGGCTCCTGCCGGTTGCCAACTTACAATAAGGATCATTGCATACATCAAATATAATCACAATCATGGCCATATCACATCACAGCACACCCCTGCAAAACAAATTTAGACGCCTCTAATTTTATTTGCATTTTTTACGTGGTTTGGGGCTTTCAATAAGTGTCGATCTAACTTACGAACAAGAACCACAACGTTGATGTTTAAACTATCAAGTGCCCGTTGTAAATAGGATCTATACTATAATGGGAGAGACAGACACCCGCAAAGCCACTTATGCAATACAAGTTGCATGTTGAGCGTGGAGCAAGTCTCATGAACGATGTCATGTAAGGTTATCCCGGGCCGCTTCATCCCATCATACCGCAAGATGCAAAGTACACAAGAAGCAATTGATAATAAAAGCACCACCTCCCACAATGACCATTGTGTTCTACTCGTGCAACAGATCTACATATAGACACGGCTCTGATACCACTGTTGGGGTTCGTAGCATGGGAAACAAAAAATTGCTACCGCATGCAAACAAACAAGCCAAGATCTATCTACTAGATTGTAGCAATGAGTCGATAGAGGAACTCACCCTCGAAGATTCCAAAGCGGTTAACGAGAGAGGATTCTCGTGGGTGATGTAGTCGTACTCTTGCCGATCTCAAGATCGTGTAGACGATCCTTCCGGCGCTGTGTTCCGGCAGCGCTTCCGTAGTTGGTCACATGTTCGGTACTCGATGAAGACCTTCCTCTCCCTTGTTCCAGCAGGCAGCGGAGGTTTTAGCACTCTCCTCGCGATTCCGGCAGCAGGACGACGTGGTACCGGAAGTAGAGGGGAGATCTCGCAGGGCTTCGCCTTAAGCCGGAGCGAGTATGGTGGACTATGAGAGAGGCCTTGGCGATCTAGGGTATATAGGCACCAAGGGAGGAGGCTAGGCCAGCGGCTAGGGTTTGGGGAGAGCCCCAACTCGGCGTCTAGGGCAAACCCTAGGGCGGCGGCGACTTGTGGTGGCCGACAGCTAGGGCTAGGGTTTTGGTGGAGAGAGGTGTAGGGAAGAGGGGCACCCTTGCCCCTCCTTTGATAGGTGGGAGGGCACCGGCCAAGGGGAGGGTGTCCTCCCCCAAGTCGGCCTCTTTGGTCGGCGGGTGGAGGGAGAGGAACTCCTCCCCAAGTAGGTTTCCTACTCTCCCTCCACCAAGCAAAACTGTCGTTTGACTTTTCAAATTGGCGTTTGACTTTTGAAACTAGGATTTGATTTATCCCTTTATTTTGCTCAGCCATGATACCTAGTACATGATGCAACCATTCCACATTGTCATGATACATTCATGTACCATTCCCCTTGGAGTGTCGGACCTTCCGGAACCTTCTAGAACATTCCCGATGAAAACACCGGAATCATTCCCCAACTCCGAAATAGGACTTTCCTTATAAGAATCTTATTCTCTGGACCATTCCGGATCTCCTCGTGTGTAACACCCTCAGAATCGACCCTATGCAAGTTTCAACGATTCCCGCCAAAACCCGCATAGAAACGATTCAAAGGTGCCCACGAGGCACTTTAGTGCGGGTGGAAAACGAAGTAATAACATTACACAACAGTCCTCGATGGGACCCACAGAACAGATATATATACAACAGGACTCCATGAGTCAAGAATACAGATATAATAAACAAAGATCCAAATCACCTTGAAAACGATAGAGCGTCCAGCTACGGACAAGATGCAAATGGGGCTAAGAGCCCTGAAGAATATTCAATTGCGTCCATAACCCTGCCCAGGCCAAGCCGGAAGGGTAACCCTGCTAACGACGTCGATCTCACTACCTGCTTAAACAAAAAGGGGTGCCGACAAAGGGCAAAGGAAAAAGAGGCGTCGATCGAGGCCAAGACAGCGAGGCTAGAATTCGCGGTCCTCGCCTACATAGGTATGGTGGAAAGCGGCCAAGATGCATGCACTAAACAACCTATAGAGACTCGATACAACCGGCTATCGAGAGAGGATAGGAAAGAGCTATTCGGATCCAACCTGAATCTTACACCAAACAATCCCATCTTGGTATTTCCCCCTCGAGACCAAACGAGGAAGTCCACCGAGGAACTCACACAGTTGGCAGTTTTATTTATTCAGTTATCGTTGCAGCAATTACTAGTCAGGTATAGATAGTCATCCTGATAAAAATAAGCAGTGGGCACTTTGATTTAACCATTCCATTGTAGTTGCAACACTTACTAGTCAGATACAATTAGCATGAGATATCCCAAAACCCAGCAGTTGTTGGTACTTTTATTTAGCCATTCCGTTGTAGTTGCAATACTTACTAGTCAGATACAATTGTCGCAAGCGACAAACCAAACAAGCAATTGTTGGCAGTTTTATTTAGCCATTCCATTATAGTGAAGCTGATTACTAGTCATTATAAAGTCAATTTATAGCACTACTTTAGTTATAGTTGTCTATGATCGAGATAATGTGCTCCAAGTCGTCCATAACCGTGGACACGGCTTTCAGAAAGTTTTACCCTGCAGGGGTGCACAAATAGCAACACACACTCGATCAACCTCGGAAAAACCAAATCAAAACCCAACGAGGGCTTCACGACAAAGCAATCACAGGATTCAGAATTATTTCAGGGGGCCACCCCATTGAGTAGACCATAGCGAAGTTAGCTGACTCGAGACGGACTCAAGGTTTGCGACAATGGTCAGAACTTGGGAACCCAAAACTGGGCTTGTCGATACCGAAAACACTCCGCTTACCTAAATAAAGACTGATGTGCTCCTCGCACAATCGTAAATAAAGTAAAGCATGGCATAAGTACAGATAGTAAATAAAACCTCAAACTAGTTTGTGGCCCCAAGAAATAAGATGAATCAAGCTCTCGCTCAGGGGTCCCATAATCCTCCCGGATGTGGATAGCGAAAATTCAAGAGCAGTATCAAGTACTCGGGGTCCTACGGGACACAAGTGGACGGTTAACAACCAAATAACATCTATTGCCCACCTGTGCCTCTGCTTACTTACTTCAATTTTAGTTGTTAAACAGTAATTAAAGTGAACGATAAGTAAAGCCATGATCATCTCCAACATCAAACATGCGGCAATACTCCAACAACTGTGGTACTTGGAGACATGCAACAGCACTTGAGCAAGCGACTACGACGCGCAAGTCCAACTATCTACCAAACAACAGGTAATAGGATGTGTCCAAGGCAATATAAGGCTGCAAGGGATATCACGGGTACGAAAACTAGAGCACCGCAACACAGATAGCAATAGATCAACAGGAGGGAATAAATACTATAAAAGTAAGATAGGTAGAAAAGGGGGAGATGCTCGCCTGAAAACATTGCCGAGGGTTCAACCGAAGATCGGGTCGACACTCGCATCAACTCAACGACCATATCCGCGAAGGAGCAAAACACTAGAATAAACACCGGATGCAGTATTTAATACTACGGCAAAAGATTGGGCATGCTTATGATATGATGCATGGCATGGCAAGGCTGCGATGCAATTAGGTCATATTAAGCGGAACCGGGGTCCCTTCATTTAATTAAATGGTTCAAGTTGTTTAACTACCCCGCAATTTAAATGTTGCATTATCAAGACAAAAGATAGCACCGGTTCACTACACAAATTTAAATGAGGCCAATATAAGACTAGATTTGCCCGCATATGGGCCCCATATTTAATTATAAGGTGAATCGGCATAAGGCCCCCAAACCCACATGATATGCGTGCAAGCATGACAATTTAATATGCAACAAGATGTATCATTTGTAAAAAAAATAGGGGCTTAGGGTCACACATTAGGGTTCGACGATCTTGGGGTTCGCCGAGGGTTCGGGGTTGGTCTCAGGGTTCAGGGTTCGACGGGATCATTCTCGGACTCCGGGATTGTTCTCGGATAACGGAGTAGATCTTCGCGTTCCGTGAAGGAGGGCTTGGTTGGCGTCGGGGTCACATCGGATCCGCCCTGGTCGGTGCCGATCTTGTTGGGCCCGCGTATCAGGTCGGTCTTGGCGTTCGGGATGAAGAACTTGGCGCGCCAGGGTTCAGTCATCGGCAGGGTCGATCTTCGAACTCCGGGATCGGTCTTCGGATTGGAAGGAGAATGCGCCGGGTTCGATCTTCGGGTCCCGCGTAGTAGGTCTTGTCAGTGGACAAACTTGTTTGGCCGGGGTCGTTCGAGGAAGTTCTTGTCGATGATTCTGCAACACATCTAGTTCGGTATGTTCTTGGATTCCTTGTTCATTGTTCTGAAGTACCGGGTCGACGAGGAAAACTCGATGTATCTTGTCACCTTACGAGCACACAACTGCCATGCAGACAGACACGCGCTCGCGGCCAAGGCCGACAGCGGCAGGACCGGCCGGAGCTCGCAGGGCACCAAGGCGCGCTGGGGCGGCAGCCACAGAGGACGCGACCTGCGGTGGTGGAGATGAACCGGGCGGAGGCCGGTGCCAGCATCGAGCGGCGGCGAGAGGGAAGATGGGAGGAGGAGAGGAGGCACCTGAGGCGTCTGGGCGGACACAGGCGGGCGGGTCGCAGCGTTGAGGGCGCCACGGTGCCGCAGGAGGCGGATGGCAGAAACGAAGCAGCGGTGGCTTGCGAGCGGGCGCTCTGGGCTTCGGCAGCCGACGGCGCAGCGGCGGGAGATGCTCGGGTCGGCAACGGAGGAGGCCAGCGGGAGGCGCGTGGTGAGCTCTGGCGAAGCGGCTTCAGGCGGGCAGGAGCAGCGCCATGGCTCGGAAAAGAGGCGGAGAGGCGCGTGGCGCCAGGTCAGCGGCATGAGGCGCAGATGGAGGAGCAGCAGAGGAGCGGCGAGGAGGCGGCTGTCTGGCGATGGCCTTCTGGCGAGGAGGCCACAGCGGAGGCGTGGGGAGGGCCGGTAGGTAGGCGGGGCAGGGGGCAGGAAGGGGGAGAAGGCGGGCAGGGGAGGCGGCGGGAGAGGAGGAAGAAGAGGGAGAGAGAGGAACGAGCGGGGTCTGTGGGGTGGGGCTGGGCTTCGCGTGAGGAGGAGGTGGGGTCAGGACGTCGGTCGCGTGGGGGTCTGAGGGGTGAGGCGAGTGGGGGTCGGGTGCGTTGAGTGCGGGGCTAGGTGGCCAGCAGGGTGGGACCCAGGCTGGCGGGGTGGGCCACTGGGGGAGGAGAGAGGGCTGGCTCGGTGGGGAGGGGAGAGAGGCAGGTGGGGGTGGGACCGGTGTAGGAGGTGGGGCCGGGGTGTAAGGGAGAGGAGTGGGGAGAGGGGTAAGAAAGGGCTGTGTGAGCGCGTGTGTGTGCTGTGTGGGGCCCAGGCGGGCCAGGGAGTGGGGGGGAAGTCTGGGATTGATGAGGTGGACGGGTGGGTGGGGATTGGGGGAGATGGTGAGATGGCAAGCTATGATTGGTGGGTAGATTAGGACTAGGTGGGAATAGGACTGGGTAGGTTAGGGATTTTGGGTGGACCGATTTGAACTGGGGGTGGCCGTCTGGGTCGGATCGGCCCGTTCGACTGCCCCCCTAAAAATAATTAAATATTTTATTTATTTCAAACAGGGCTTTTGCAAACCGATAGCAGACAAAACAAAACAATCCGGAGACCCGGGTTTTGCGTTTGGAACAAAGACGGGGCGTTTAGAAAACAAAAACAGGTTTTTCCGCAATTAGTTTTATGCAAGCAAATGCAAGATGATGACGATGCTCAAATGCAATGTGGCATGATGAAATGAGCATGCGGTCATGATGATGCAATGCACAAAAACAACGCGATTTTCTAGTAGTGGTTTTGCGGGATGCCACATCGTGATATCCCGGATCCCATCCGAGACTCCGAACAACATTCGATCTCTTACTCATCATTCCATAACTACTCAACAACATTGAATCCTTAAGTGTGTCTCCCTACGGTTCGTGAATTATGCGGACATGATCGAGACAATTCTCCGAAAAATAACCAATAGAGGAATCTGGAAATTCATATGGCTCCCACATATTTCTATGATTACTTTGCGATCGAATGGACCACTTACATACGATACCAATTTCCCTTTGTCTCACGATAGTTTACTTATCCGAGGTTTTGATCATCGGTATCTCTGCATACCTAGTTCAACCTCGTTACCGATAAGTACTCTTTTCTCGTTCCCGTGGTATGTGATCCCTTGTGAGCCAGTCACATGCTTGCAAGCTAATTGGATGACATTCCACCGAGAGGTCCCAGAGTATATCTATCTGTCATATGGATGGACAAATCCCACTCTTGATCCATGTGTCTCAACCCATACTTTCCGAACACTCAATGCCACCTTTATAGCCACCCAGTTACGGTGTGGTGTTTGATGTCATCAAAGCATCCTTCCGGTGATGGTGATAAGCATGATCTCATGGTCGAAGGAATTAGGTTACTATGTATCAAAAAGCTTATAGCAATTGAACTATTAAAATGACTTGATCTTTATGCTACGCTTATCTATAGGAGTATGTCCTTCATATCATTCTCCTAATGATATGATCTTGTTGTTAATAACATCTCAATGTTCATGATAGGGAAACCACAATCATCTATTAACCAACAAGCTAGTATTATGAAGAGGCTTTACTAGGGACTCTTATTTAGTTTACAAATCACACAAGTATTAATGTTTCCTTGTTAATACTGTTATAGCATGAATGTAAACATTTATCATAAACACAAAGATATAATAATAACTACATTTATTATTGCCTCTAGGGCATATCTCCAACAATTACCTCATTAAAAACCTTGATGAGAACCTGGATAGTAAACTCATAAAGGGGAAAAGAGTGTAATATGATGCTTTGAATAGGAGTAGTCCAGAGTGATACTCCCCCTAATTCTTGCAAATCCTGAAGCCATCGAATACCAATTTCATGAAAACATTTCTGGAATGTTAAAGTTGGTTAAGACTTCGTGAATAGATCAACGATGTTATTGTCGCATGATTTGACTTGCAAGACGTTTTTTTCCTGAATCTTCTGAAGTTCATAGAGTTAAAACAATTTAGAGGCAATATGCTTAGTAATATTGCTCTTGATGTATCCTATTTCATCTATGCAACACAAGCAACATTATCTGTATAGATAATGGTCGATGATTCAAGAGAACCAATACCACATGACTCATGTATGTGGTTTATCATTCTGTAAAGCTACACATGGCAATGTGGCTTTGTATTTCAGAATGATTGGTAGGTGTAGTCACCGAAGTCTATTTCGAAGACATCAATGGAGTGACACTTCTACCATGTAGGTACACATTATGGGGATCATTCAAGTAGCCAACATCAATGTATTATGATGATATTGGAGTTTAGATTTCTCTGAAATTACATGAACATATCAAATAATGTGTGGTGCCTAGGAGATATCGAAAGATATTCTTGATTCCCAACCAATTGTGTCGGTGGGTCCAATGCACTGGGATATAGAACCTCAAGTCCCAACATCCCTTCTACATCATCCTGTGGTTTGAGTGAATCTTTCTCTACGTGTAGAGATCGAACAACCGGTCATGGGAGATGGATATGACTTGTCTATTTTAGGTTTCTCCAATATTTATAATATAGGCAACTTGCTGTACCATAATACTTGAGTGAAGGAGTTCGAGTTGTGGTCTCTAGAACTATTTGGTTTTATCCAAATTCTTCATCTCAAATTCTGTTTTTTAGATGATCACGTGCTTCGTCATTGTAGGAGTAATCCTTGAGCATGACAAACACACATGGGTAATCAAAGGAGTTTTGCTTGTGTACAAGGAACTCACTACGTTGGTTGTACCAAAATATGCCGACAACAATAAGCCATGTAGTGACTCATTGATTTAACACAATCATGTTGCATTTGTAGTTTGATTCAGATTGAGATTCCTTTTGGAACCATACATGTCTGAATCTAGTGATCCACATGGCTATGTAGTCACTGCATCTATCAACTGCACAAATAGATGACTTTATACCGCCAATGATATAGGTATCAGAAAATGAGGATTCCACTCATGTCTGGAGAGTAGGTCTCGGATCTCTGCGGAAACCCGACCTTGTGCTACAAGCCTTGCTTTCTCACCACCTTGCTCTCATTCTATTTCTAGAAGAAAACATATTGAATCCCATGTAGGGAATTTAGTTGGAAGAGCAAGGCTATTTTCTACTTGGATTGCACCCTTTGATTGTTTCAGTCAGAGTGAGTGGTTTACACTCTGCCATGGCCATGGTCTATGGATCTGAATCATTGTGAAGGTTTTGGCAATCATACAAGAGAAATGTTTGTCGACAGTTGTAGGCTTTTGTTGTATGATTCTCCAGAATCAATATAGTTAGAGGAAATCGCATCCACCTATGATGACTCTTCGTGATTTCCCAATACGCGTGAGTCTAGGTGTTCCGATGTCCCAATCAGTGTGTGCAAGCTGAAGCTGGGTTGTGGAGGTTTTCCTTCCACTGGGTGTATACTACCCATAAGGTGTTTGTCAATGCTAGGTTGACTTGCATTTACTGATTTAGAGGATTTCTCCCAAGTTTCCTTTGTTTCTTTCAAGAAGCTAGATCCTGGTTAGAGGCTGTACTACTCCCCCTCTTATCGAGTACGGGAGTTGAGTGATTTTTATTGGTACCTCCACTCTTTCGGGCGCATTTCTAGCCGGACTAAAGGATTTTGTAACACCTTTGAGATCAGTAAATGAATATGGCAGGCTATTTGCAATATGTTGCAAATATGTGAATTCCGGACATAGTCCAAATTATTGAATACGTGGATATAAGGTGGAACGTGGAGTCCCAATTGATTTCCTGGCATTCTATGTGGTACTTGAATTCTCCCCCTAATGCCCTGGAAATAATCCATCCTTGGATATAAAAATCAACATACTGGGCAATGAATGGATCCCGCAAGAAGGGTTCCAGGTACTTTGTGATCGACAAAGATCTGTATCCCACATTGATCCCTAGTTCGTGGGCCCTTTTAATGTATGTTGCGGTGGTGAGATCGGTATGCGTGAAGCGCTTCCGAACTTACGCAGATGGAAAATGCTTGGAGGATTTCCACGTATCAATTTCAGAGGGGAAATCTTGCTATATCTGATTAATCGATTAAAGAACGTGTAAGCGCATGACTCCGGCGTAAAGTTGGTAGTGCATTTCATCGACAAAAGTCATGCAATAAGTTCGATCCTCTTATTCAGGGATTCAACCAAACCATTATGAGTGTGGATGTATTAGATAGAGTGCTGAACTTCAATCCGCATGGCCATGCAATATTCATTGAAGGCACATGAGGAGAATCCTACAACATTTTCTTTGTGAATTTGTCAAATTCTACTTTCTCGATAATGGGCCTGTAACTTGATTACTTCCCTCATTATCATGGTAAATGCATGATTCCATGTGGACAGAAAACACATGTATGAGCATCGTATATATGCATAATTGAGAACCATGAAGAATACCTTAAAAGATCCACACAATGGTTGGGGAATAACAAATGTCTCCCTGGATGTGTTCAAGGAACTAAAGCGGTCTAACTTGTATTTTGAGGTGCGAATGCCTCAAAATTAGCTTCCTCGTGTTGCACAATGTGCACACAAAGTCTGCTGACCGAGGGAATTGGGACTCATGCAACTTGTGACAAATGGAATTGCTTTGTATACAACATGTGCTATGGATGGGATGTACATGTAGTACGTCCCAAACAATAGAGAGGGTAATTTTTTCAAATACTTGTTCCTCACCCATCGGACTGCCCCCGTAGAAATCTATATATCGAGTTGAAGGATTTTCGCTATGGAAATCTTTTCTCAAATATATAGATTATATATAATCTTATTTTATATCAGAGTGCTGATACAATATACCGTGACAACAGTAGTTATGTTCTATTATAACATCACCGATGGACATGATTAAGTTGATCACTAATAAGATAGTGGGACTAGTCAAAGTCTCCAAACATGTTGTTTGAGCCATACTCAACAATCATGTTCTTCGTGCTCATAGGGTCCTCAGGCTGCTAGAGAGTCATGGTGTTGCTAGGTTCAAGAGGAACTTCTTGCGAACAACCAGCTCCATTGGTGCCATCCGGATGAAGGTTGAAGTTAGCTTCAAACCTTTTTCCTTGAGGTACTTTGCGTGCTTGGGATTGCTGGTAGAGAATTGTCAGATGCTTTGGAGTCTTGCACTTGTTAGTAGGATGCGTGTAGCATCCACACTTGTCACAAAGCCTAGTTTTCTCATACTTTGGCTTTGTGGTGCCTTTCCCACGGGCTGAGTTTCGAGGCTTTTTGTTCCAGTTGCGCTTATGCTTATCCTTAAAGTTCGATTGGTTGCCGTTGAAGGCACCACCAAACTTTCTTCCGTTCACGACATTCATAGGAACTTCTGGCAAATGTTGGGAACCAACCGGGCGCTGAGAGCTATTCTTAGCAAGAAGCTCATCATGTTTTTCAGCCTGAAGTAGGATATGAATAAGGCCTGAATAGACCTGGTAGTCACGAGCGTGGTATTGCTGCTAGAGGAGCCTTTCAGATGGGAGCATAGTGGATAGAGTTCTTTCTATCTTTTCCGCATCTGTAGGTTCCTTCTCGCAAAAGCGCAACTTAGAACTTATCTTATGAACCTCGTGATTGTAATCCCCGAAGAACTTGAAGTCCTGGAATCGAAGATGAGTCCAATCATGAAGTGCTTCAGGCAGGACAACTGCCTTCTGCTTTCCATACCTCGTTTTGAGGGCCTGAAACAAATTAAATGGGGATTCCTCCTCTAAATACTCAAACTTGAGATTCGGGTGGATATTTGTGCCTTACAAGGCAGCATATTTCTGCTTTTCTCTCAGCGGTGCGACTCCAATCGAAAAGGGGTTCTCCGGGTTCTGGATGACACACACTATCCCACGGGACGCAAGGGCGATCTTGATGTCCATGGCCCAGTTAGGGTAGTCGTGGCCATCGAGAGCGAGTGCATCAAACTCTCTTCCAGCCATTGGTTAACTACATGGGTGAACCAGAAGTTATTGAATTTACGCTTTGGTAAACCACAAACCATCATGGTTATGTTGTAATGAATTATGCAAAAATTAATGATAAGTTCAAGAAGTGAGCTTGAAAATCATCAGTGTGAACTTCAAATTGTTAAGTATGACACATTGTAGATAATCTCCAAAAGAATATTCGAAGTCCGTCTCGCAGCACTAGAGAGTATAATCTGATGAAATCAATAGATACTCATACTTCTAATACCTTATGTCATGACTTAATAAAATGTTTGGGAGAGCACATTATTAAGCAATCATAGTGTCAAATATGACAAAATATAGGCTTTAAACAGTAGTGGTGATAATCTGCAGTGGAGTAGATCTAGCCACTACCTTGTGTTCCCGAAACATCAATTTAAAGGAATCACTTTGAATTTTGCATACCAATGCGTGCTCGTATCGAGTCAAAATAACTCAATTAAGACGATGAATTGATCTATTTGCAAGAAATTAAAAATCTCAATTGCAAATGGTGAATGTAATAAATCTTAACATGTGCACACATGGAAATATATTATAACACATATTTTTTTTGGAATACACAAAGTACTCGACAGATAAACAGTACTAAAAAAAGTTATACTAAAATAAACAGAGTCTAAAACAGGATTGAATCTACTGATAGGACTACTGTTATGTGACTAAACTGCTAAATGCTGATATAAATCAACTTATTATTTATTATCCCGAGTCAAGCCACGTGCGATGGGCCAAACATAACATGGCAGCCCAGTTGAAAATGGTCTCATGTACCGTACAGGAGGATAAGGAAACGAATCAATCGATTCTCCAAATCCTCCACGAAACAGCGGCGACCACCACGTGGCCTCCTCCAGTAGCGCTGCAGCGGAGCTCACCGACGGCGAGCCGTCTTCCTCGTCGGAGAATCCTCCAAGGAGTCGGATCCCTGGACCGACGCCGTTGGCGGTCGCGAACCCAAGCGCAGCCGGGCTCCAAGTATCGGGCAGGCCGACACGGCAACCCGACGACGGGCTCAGCGGTAGTCCAAGGGCGGTGAGGCGGCGGCAGGCACGAGCACGCGGTAAAGGAGGTTTGGCGCTGTCCGGAGCCCCAGTGCGGCCGGGCTCCAAGTGCCAGCGACGCGGCTAGATGGCATCGGCGTCGAGAGTTGTTGTGCCGGAGGTGCCCCGAACTCGAGACAGAGGAGGCTACAGGTGTCAGTCACGCCGTGTTGATGTAGGCCGAGAGCGTCTGCTTCCGCTGCCCAAGCCAACTGCTCCTGGTACTACCAATTGTGTGCAGCAAGCAATGAAAAAGAAATAGATAAATAACACCTGTCTAACGTAGCAATTAGTAGATCAAGACTTTAAATCTGCTTGAATCCATCCAGTGTCTTGTCGATTGCTCTTTGCTCTTTTGTCTGCTTCTCTTTTCATCCGTGATTTATGATGAACTCAGTGGTTCGACCCGGCGACATGCCAGGGTCGTGGATAACGGCAAGCGTTGGAGGCGGCAAGGTGCTATCGATCGTCTACTCGAAATCGCTCAAGATGAAGAGCGTGCTGATAACATTTTACAAATAGAGATCGGAAGATAGCGATGGAAAGAATCAATTGATTGGAGTAAAAACTGTATTTCCATTGATGATGAATAGTGCTATATATAGCACCCGAAGCGCTACAACAGACGTGTATGTTCCGAAGGACACGTACAAACCGACATACAAGTTGTACAAATAGCAAATGCTGTGGTTAATTACAAGCAGGGATTTATACATTTAATTAAAAGAACTAATTAAATCCTAACACTCTTAGCTGATTTTTAGCTCTTCAAATTTCTTACGAAAATGCCAATTAGTGCTTCTAAAGCTATGATGCGATTGCAAGTTCTAAGAAATCCATGCAGTCATTTTTTCCAGAGTTGTTGTCAGTATTTATGCTGATACTTTTGCCTGTTTTGCTCCTCTGAATTTATTCCATGATCACAGCTGTGTGATAAACAATGAGGTTGCATTTAAATCATCTATGACTGGAAGGGATGATATTATTTAGGATATATCTGCCATTTTATCTGAGTTTACTCCATGACCAAAGTGCAAGCAAAGTTGTCAGTAAGCTTCAAGGCTTGCCGCTACAGCATAAATGACTGACTACGAAAATTCGACTGATTTAGATGGAGAATCTTAAGATTTTCAGATGTAGCACAAGGCTTAAACAAAACGTAGAAAAATAAAAACTGTACGGAAAAAAATCAATGTTGGATAAATAGTGAATTTCTATATTTTCCTTCACATGATCAACATCAGCACCAATCTTGAGATCTCTTATGATAGTAATGTACTTTGTCATGTTCATTTTTCCTTCACATGCCTTGTGGCACATTTTTCTCCCATTGCAACGCACAGACATGTTTCCTAGTAGGTGAAGTTTTCCCCAACAGCAACATGGAAGGACAAGGTGGCAATAATGGTGAAGAAATAGCATTTTACAGCTCAACCAAAAAAATACATACATATTTTATAAGCTAAGACTGTATATCACTTTCACAAAGCATCAATTAAAATATCAAATCACATGTGCTACAAGTTTACCGGAGAGTAAAATACACTTGTGCCACAAAATAACAACTTCTGGTTAGGAATCTTTGCTTCTCCGTCAAATGCTACAGACTAGAAACTTCAATTTAAATCCTACAAAATATTACAGTTTAATACACCAGTTGAATCAATAAAAAGAATTCAGCAAACATATTTTATAGAGGTACATAAGGATATCTCACCATGCAGATGGAAGATACCCTGACAGTAACAAAACATCAAGGGCACCAAGAATAGAGCAAAAGGATTCATGAAAATCCAGCAATCAAGGTTAGAAAAAAGGATCAATGAAGATTCAGCATATCTGATTTCAAAAGCATCACATAGCAGAAATACCCAGGACAACTCAACAGTCTGAGATGCAAAGAGGTAAAAAAACATGCTTAACATAAGTTGAGCATTCTATCAATCTGCCTTCATACATCTCGCATCAACATATTTGCTCCTTGGAGTCCACTTAGCCAGCTTGGGAATTAGAGAGGGGTCCAAGCATGCTAGGACAATGGTGGTGTGGGGGGGTGGTGGTAGTAGTAGCAGTAGCAGAAGGATAGGAGCAACTCTAGCAGATCCCTAAGAGTGGCGGCCAAGCAAACTTCGACAGGGAAGTGCATTCTGACCTCCATTCTTAATGGAAACAATGGTAATCATCAGGCAGCTGGATCCAAACATCCTAATGACAAAGCAAAAAATTTGAACTGCAAACCTCAACATGAAATATAAAACATCACAACCATTTTCCAACATGATACATGAGCAAATAAACAGCTTCAAGCCTTCATACTTTCTGTATCTTCAAATACTCTCGCCGGAGCCCGCCCAGCAAGGCTGGTGGAAGTATATATATGTATGTATGCATGCATGATCCAATTTTCTCCTAAGAGAAAATTTCACATTTATTTTGAAACAGAGGGAGTAGGATCCACCACAGCAGCCAAGCGAGCTTCAACGGAGTAGAGAATCGTAATGATTAGTTGTAATCATCAGGCTGGCCAATCAAACAATGATCCTTTTTAGATAAACAAGCACTACAATTAACTTGATCCTCTTGTCTGTTATCTTACTATTGACCAAAGATTACTAGTACTACAAAAGTATGTACTCTAATTTATTTACTTACACCAACTATTGAAAACCCAGCAAACTAACCATGACGATTTCTACAGCAGAACACCTTACAATAAACAATGGCATGTAGGCAGCCTCAAACTAATGCCAAATGCTACTTGAACAAGTACCATGAATATAATGGGGGCATCCACCCGAACTGCCAAAGCCTTCATAATTTTTTTATCTACAGATCCATTCCCGGAGCCCATTTAGCCTGCTTTGTGCAAAATTCATCTGCAGGCGTGCGTACATGTGTGTGCGTGTGTGCATGTTGGGGGTAATTTACTCCTGAGAGAAAAACCCAGCCAAAGAAAGCAAGAAAGGCATTAGCACAGCGGCCAAGCGGGCTTCAACGGAGATATGGATTCAGATCTCCGTTCTTGTTGCTAATCATCAGGCTGGCAGTTCAGTTCACCCCTATCTCAACAGCAAAGCGCCTCACAATACATTACATATTTTTTCACTTACAAATGCTCAGTGTATTTAAAAACTGTTACAGGCACATGAACCAAAATAGCACAAGAACATAAGCAAAAAAATGCAAGAGAAAAAACAAAAAGTAAACTGAGATTAGCATCAGAGATTCCCCTAGACGTATGCATCATTTGCGATCCCCATTTGAATGGGGAGCGCTGCAGAGTCCCTGTCTTGCTTTTCGTCATATGCTAATTCCGTTGATGTGATGAAATATATACACGGTAAACAAGTTACGCAGCAAAAATACCCTATAAGATTCAGGCTAATGTTCAGGTAGAGAAAATCGCTACTACAAAATTCGAAAATGTTCAAAAAGGAATATGCTGGAAACAAAGATGATGAGTAGTGAAAATGAAATTGGATTGGCATCAGAGATTCCCATAGACGGATGCATCATTCGCGCCCCCGATCTGAATCGGGAGTGCTGCAGAGTCCCTGTCTTGCTTGTCGTCATATGCTGATTTTTGCTCGCGCGGCGAAATATAAAAACGCACAGGAAAGAAAAAGTAAATGACGCCTGATGCAAAAAAGAAAAACACAAAGAAAGCAAGAAGAACGAACTGGGATTAGCACCAGAGGTTCTCCTAGACATAATTTCATCATGCCTGTGGCGACCCCGATCTGGATCTAGGGGTGTGGATTGGCATGGAGGAATAGGGCATGGGAGACACGAGGAATCAAGCGATTCCGGCTGGGGGGAGCTGAGGATCTAGGGTTTGGTCAGGGGATATAAAGGGACAAAGCTGGAATGGTTGATGGGTTGGGCTTCATTACGTAACAAGGCCGAAATGCTGCTTTCCTTTTTTTAAGAAAAAAAATCCTCTTCTGTTTGTTGTCAATCAAAGAAGAAGAAAAAACATCATTTTCTGTTCATTTCGTCAATCTAGGAATTTCGAGCATGCATTCCACAAAAAAATAAATACTAGAAAAGCGCTTTTTCTGAATTATTTGTTGCATTGACAACATTTCTTTACTATTAAATGGGAGTTGGTGGCTCACTTTGACATCAAACATTGAAACCATCCGGGCCATCCAATCAAATCGTCAAACTTTAGGCACATCTGGACCACACACTTACCATTAACATCAAATTAGGAATTTTAAATCTCGGTCATCAATACCAGTTATCAATACTGGGAATAAAATCAGCCACGGTCATCAATATTAAGAAAGGAATAGTACTAAGGAAGGAGATCAACCACGGACCATCAAATTTGGTCACCATTAATTACAAAATAAAACAACGGATATCAATGTTAGAAAAGAAATCAAACACGGTCAGCACTCATTTTAGAAAACAACCACCGACTACTGCCAAGAAAATCAACCATCGTCCCCAACCTTGATCAGCTCCGCCTCCTGCTGCCGATCGTGGCCGATCGCTGCCACCAGACGCTTCCTACCGTCCTCGATGTATCTTCGTCTACACACGTAACCGAAGCTACCTGCTACCGTCGACCGTGCCATAGGTCTCCTCTGATTCAGTTTTTAACTTGCATGCACTTTCATAGAATCAGTCTTGCATATTATCAACATTGATCAATCATGCATGAGGAATTCAACTTTCATACATATTTATATTACAGGTTGCTTGCATTAAGCTCGGGAACCAGGGGACGGCTGCTGACACCGAGGACTGTGGCTGGAGAGGCGGGGCCTCGGCCTTGTTCAGCCGCAACCAAGACCTCATGGCGCCGCAACGCCGGTTGTGACTGCAAGTGAGCACCATCACCCGGTCCTTCGACGGCAATGCGCCAGCTCTGTGCAGTAAGTTCGTAGGAGATGGGGCGGGCTATGGGAGACAGGGGACTGGTGAGCAGCGTGAGGGGAGAGCAGGCATCGAGGAGAGCAGGCGGCAGGGCGAGAGACGTGGACGGTGTGGGGAGCAACCGGCAGCGGGCGGACATCTGTGGAGAGAAGAAGAATGGGGAACGATGGTAAAGAGAGTGAGATGATTATTTTTAGAAAAGTAGTGAGATTATTTTGGTCTGGTCGACTCACGTCGGGCTTCCGTCTGCTCTGATATTTTTTTAGAACTTCCGGTCCGCTCTGATGTGAGTGCATGCATTTGGGGTACGTTTGAATCTAGAGCAAGACTAATCCTAGCCTAGCTCAGCCAGGATGGTTGTTTGGTGGAGAATAAAAAATCTAGCTTCGCCTGGCTAGCTAGCCCGGAGGGGCAAGAAAATCATCGTCTTGCCAGGAGAGCCAATTCGGCTAGCTTTCGTCGGTAAGAGCTGAACGCAAGTCTATAAAATAGGTAACCGGTGCATGAGACGTGATTTAGTGATGGCTAAGCAAGTAAACCAAATAAGTAGTATTGGCTATGTAGGCTATAGCTCGAGCGAGCTACAATTTCCTTGCATGGCTAGCCATGTTTAGCCTGAGATCCAAACACGCCCCTTCTGAGAATCAAATCAGTACATGAGAAATAATAGGGGGAAATAGTTGCCATGGCTAAAGAAGAGTATGAAATATAAGTGATTCGTTGTCGCTACTTAGTGGATGTTGGAGAAATCTCGATTAGAAAGAACAATGAGATGGCATAACATGAACTGGAAACCTAGCCATAAGGCCAGACGAAATTATTCCAACTATATCAAAAATCCGTTTTCAATTTCATATTTTATTTTATAATCTATTTTTTTAGATCAAGTAAACTCATGGAGATAATCGGCCCTGACATGACAATGTTGGAAGAAAACAAAAGAACAGCGAGTTTGACGGAATCAAAAGAGGTGAACCCCCCCCCCCCCCACCCCCACGCACACACACACAAGATTCAAGTGAAACGAGATAATAGTCTTTTTAATCTTTATTTAACTGTATCTATATTACGATATTTATATTTCTATATTTGATATATGTTTCATGTTTGTAGCTCATGCATGGGACGGATACATGTATTGCCGCCGCTAAGAATAAACCCGTCGACATAGACGACGACACGATGTTGGTGGAAGAGATAGAAAAATCAACGAGTTTTACACAGTTAAAGGAGGTGATTGTCTTTTTTCTACGCATGTTATCGTATAACATACCTCCAAATTTATACTTAATTTTTTCTTCGATATATGTTTCACATTTAAAGATCATGGCTAGGACGGAAGCAGATATAAATATTGCATATGCTCAGAAAGAACCCACTGACATAGGTGACGATCCGATGTTTGTGGAAGAGAAAGAACTATCGAAGGAGGTGATTGATCCTTTGTTTTTTAATTACCGTGGTTCCATTTCCATGTATTAATGGTTTAATTTGTGACAAGTTTGTGTGGTTTTTTCTTTAAGACTAATTTACCACAATTTCTTATTTCTTCCTTACTCATGATTAACATTTTATTTTAAGGAACGAAACAATCCTGAACTTTGTGTTCAGGGTGTCTAGATGACTAAGTATATAAAAAGCACACTGTATCGCTTCTGTAGGTCGTTGACAATATTGTTGAAGTTCTAAAAGAAACCACCACCGTGAGCTCTGAGGTGTGACATAATAAACCAAAGAGAGCAAACACAAAGGTTTTCCAGAAGGTAATTAGTTTCGCTCAGTTTATCTTTTCTCTTTTTACTGCATTATATTTTACCTAACTGATCTTGCACAATTATATATATATCTTGAAAAACTATGTATGCATCACTGGAGATATTACTACTAATGAATCAATCATGTCCGCATCTGAAAAGCTAAGTTTGTGAACATCGGCGACACGTGGAACTGTCTAATAATGACTTGGCATGTCTTACGCGTAACGATGAATTCTTGCAGGATGAGGTAAGTCAACAGCTAAAAGACCACTGCTTACATATTAACGTATAAAAAATTATAGCGAACTTAACTTTATTTTATGGGTATAATTGTAGATGCTAAATGCATACGTATATTATATATTATATGAGTGCATGTAATCATCCGTTGGATAGACCAAACGTCTATCTATACAACATTTTTTGTTTTTGTGGTCTTAAAACAAGACAAATCACAACATCACCGCGTCATAAAACGGCTGCATCTTTATTTGAAGCATGATATGGTCAGGTTAACTCACTATGTATGTATCTCATTAATATGTTTTGAACATGTGTGTATATTAATTTTTTAACATAATATATTTACTTCAGGTCTTCATACCAATAAACATTAGTAAAACCCAATGGTACTTAGCAGTCATCAATGCGAAAAAGTTTGATCCAAGTATTGCACTCGCTCAGTCCTGGAATGAGTCGAAGTGATCTCAATCTTATGCTAAGTGTCTTTTGACTTTGATTTCCTCATGACATTATGTATCTAATAGTATTTTCTCATATATATCAGTTATAGGGACTTGAGAAGCACTTGAAGTTCACATCTAATTTGAAGAACCTTGACAAGAGCAAAAATTGGGATGACCTCAATGTTACAACATGGCCAATAGTCGAACATTTCCAAGAACCAATGCAAACTGATTGGTATCTTGAACACTTATTTGAATCTTATTGACTTCTATAAATGGTTTAGTAGATCAATTGCATTATTTACTTTCATTTGTCTATACGAGACTAAATTGTTGTCATGTAAACATGTAGCGTGTCATGTGGGGTTGTTCATGCTGAATTATATGGAATATTGGACTGATGTGTCGTCGATCATGGCAACAAGACATGTCATTTTTGTTCATGATAAAATATAAGTATTCGCTTACAGATTATTTAAATATTTTTAAATACTATTTTGCAGGAGAATATGAAAGAGTTTCGTCGAAAATTAGTCGTTATATTGATAGAATCAGAATTGAATAAGATAAAAGGAAAACCAATATACTATCGTCATAGCAATGAAAACAATGTATCTAATTTTGATTGTATGATCATGGAGGGGCCAAAGCGACTAGATTTACCCAATGTAGCTAAAAATAAATATCTTGTTCTGGTACACATCACGCCCACAAACCCACGCAAATTAATTAGTCGAAGAGCTTTGCAAACACATCTTGTTCATTAAAGATGCCAAATCGTTTGGAGTAAGCAACATGTTATTTTTTTTGATAATACGCATTGTTACGATTTTATCATTATTAATATTTTTCTTATAGGCAAAAATGGGTGCGGAGCTCCAAACCGCGCCTAATAGGCTTGAGTATTAAGATAATTCAGGACATACGTAGGATGGACAATCCTATGACAATGAATGTTTCAACTTGACCATACGTATAGTGGCATGCGGCGAGATCATACAGATGATAGAGACGGATGTGCACTATATGGATTTGCGTTTTTGTGTAAGTTACTGTGATCTTGCAATTTTATAGTCATTCTATGTTTCTAAAATATTTTCCTAGACTGCGATGGTCAATTCCGTAGGTCACAAATGGCGCAAAAAGCTAAATATCCATCGCAACGTTGCTAGAAAGTTGGCCTGGGACAGAGTACAAATCTCTTCACGCAAATTGGTAAAGAGAAAGATGTTTCACTTGTCCATCATTATTCAATTATATGTATTTCTAATGATTGTCCATTTGAAGGTTTTGCTTCCTTATGTATCCGCTGGATATTTTACTTTGTTCTCCATCGATAAACATGTTTTTTCTGTATCTGTTTTTGATCCTCTCTCCGAATTGCCATCGCCAGAGAGCAAAATGCGTCCACACAACATGTAATTAAAGTTACAAAGAGCTGGAATCTACCTAAGTGAAGCACTTGGATTAGCACAACCAGGCTGGAATGGCGATATATTTTCTTGGCCACATAGATCACCAATTGGTATTCCATAAAGTACAGACGGGTGAATATCTTTTGAAATAAGCTCACGTGTTTCTTTGCATTTTACTATTCAATATAACATAATAATGAGGCAATGTGTCTGGTTATTTTATCTTTTACATTATACTATCATGGAATGATAGAGAATTGGTTCATTCAATATGAATGGTGGGTGTTCTACCTTGTATATATTTATACTTTTCACATAAATGACTCAGGATAATGACACATATTATTTATGCAGAATGTTTTTGAGTGGTGCATTTGCTCAAGTAGTGTGCAAACAAAGTAGAAGAGAATATCTCTAACATTGCACAACAATATCTAATAAGTATTGAGGAGTAGATATTATTGTATTAGATAAATTGGTCTGAGTGTTTATTTCATATTTGAATGATACCAAATTATATTGGTTATCGAAGTGTACTTCAAATATGTAAAATACTATGGGTTTGGAATATCTTATAGCTTGTTTCCTATACGTGTGAATTTTAGCATTTACTTTATTGATATATAAGCAAAACTAATTGTAAAGCCGTAGCAACGCACGGGCATTCAACTAGTGATATATAAACATTGAGTGCTTATGAATTTGCGGTTGGGACACTTGTAATGTTGTATATACATAGCTTACGAGTGATTTGAGGCTTCGACGGCGCGAGCTCTCGCCTGAGGAGGCTCGCCTCAGCCGCCGCCTCCCTCCTCCTCCTCCGCCGCCCGTCGGCAAGGGTCGTCGAGCGACGCCGGCGGCGGCTTGTCCTTCCCCGCGCCATGGTGAGCGAATCGGGGCTCTGTAACCCTAGGTGGCGGTGCAGCTCGGGAGGTGCTGGTCTGGCGTGGCCGGGTGATGGCTGGTGGCGGCGTCGACATGGTGGCGTCGGCTAGGCGGGGCGCGATGGGTTCCGAGCTCCACTGGCGGCTGTCTCGGCCCAGATTTTGCCATTTACGGGCGGGTCCAGATGGGCTTGGGCGGGCCGGGCACGGCGGCGGCTGCGCTCGCTGGAGGTGGACGCGACGACGGTGCTAGACTAGGGACGGCGACGTCGTGCCCCGCTTGTTGTTGCAGGGCGGCCAGGGCTTTACGGGCCCTTCGTGGCCTGGCCGGGCCCTGCCAAGGCCTGGTGTGCCCTCGCTGCCCTGTCCGGTCGACGACCGCCTCTCGGCGGTGGAGGTGGGATCCTCCCGCGCGGTTGCGAGGCTGCTCTCTCCCGGTCCGGCGATGTCGTGTGTCTTCGTCCTTAAGGTCGCGAGCCAGCGTTCACAGAGCGACGGTGTTGGTGACTTCCTGATCGTGGTGGCGCGTGTTGGTGGGCGTCGAAGTTTGGGGGTGGTGCGTCATTGTGCCAGGGCTTTTTGCGGACAGGGGGCGGGAGAAATCTTTGTCGAGTTGTCCGACCCTGACGCGGTGCCGCCTTCGAGTGGCACCATTCCTTCCTTGAGGGCGTCTTGGGAAGCCTCTGTCCACTTTACTTTGAGTGTCGGGAGAAACCCTAGGGCCAGCGCGTCCGGGCAGCAGCTCCGTGTCGACGGTGCTCCCCTTCTTGAAGGTGCTGCTTGATACTCGACGCTACGGGGTGCTTGGGAGTGTGGTGGGCATAAGTTGGAGGGCGCAGCGATTGCGGCTCATCACCTTCTGTCAATTCACCATTGTCTTCATCTTTTTTTTTATTTGGGCATGTTTGTGCTGTTGGCTCAGCTTTTCTTTGTTCGAACTCGTGTATCACTATATGTGCTATATTAATATAACGGGACGAAAGCCTATTTCAAGAAACGACTTTTGACCATGGCCATACATCAAAGAATCTTTAGATGCAGATCAATACAATATATGAGTATACACATGATTAGTGTAATCAAAGATTGACGCCAGGATCGAGTCTCCTTGTTGTGGAACTGAGATCGGAAGGCAGAGGTCAAGCTAAAATTTTGGCAACGCCAAGCTTCCTGGTGTTTTGCGTATACGCAAGGAGACATGTATGCATGATAAAAGGAAATCTTATTGTTCTTACAAAATACAGACATAAAAAGGAGTATTACAACTTAATCAACGGATGAGTGAAAGACATGCCCATGTATTGTTTCAACAATTGTATAAAAGGATAATGGAGTTGGCGAAAGCATGCCTTTAAGTAGCAGGCTGTTTACAGTGGATAAAGCACGTGAGGTCCAAGTTGATTGACATAGTACTAGTATGCCGTCCGAAGAAGCCAATGTGTCACCAATATCCGCACATATGGACCTTTTGGGTCAGAAGGGAGGCACATCGACTTCCTGCACAGCAAAGGCGCGCACTCAGGTGCCTGCACATCAGCTGCATTATGCATTCTGAACAATGGTCTGCCCTGTAGAGGTAGACACGACAGGGGCCTGGACAATGTCATGGAGCAACATGTTAACTTTTTCTCAAGAAGGCGTGTTGGTCATTTGATGATATATCTGAAGTTGATCAGCATCTGAATCATTTCCGTTAAAATTCAAAATATTCGCATGAAAGAGACCAATTCTCACAAATTCTTTATATTTTCGAGGATATTGTTGATTGATTGTGAACAAAAGGCAATCCTAGCTTTGGGGAAAACCACCAAATGCCCCACTTAAGAAAGCTATGAAGACCGAACAGAACACAAGGCCACATGTTTCGTACCTCTGGTTTCTGGAAGGTGCGGCACAAAACGCGGATATGAAGCTCCCTGGTGCCTGTGTCGCATCGTTTGTAGGTGATAACACCTTTTGCATAGGCAAACTCTCCGGTACCACCAATAACTGCCCATTCACCTTGCTCTCCTTGTACGATTCCAAGAACCTTAAGGGTGGATCCCTTAAACCTAAATGAAATTGTAAATAAATATGGAAATAAAAGATGAGCATGCTGCAAAAATGATGAGGATACCATGCATATTGAAGAACTTTGATCATGACAAGAGTAGAACCTCAAACCTGTCATCTATGAACACTATGTTGTGACACATGAACCAGTTGCCGCCGCTCATGCTTGCCTGCATGTGAAGGCCTTGTGCGCGTGCAACAATCTTCGTGGTGGGGCTAGAACCATCATGTATGCTCCAGTCGTTAACGACGGTTGCACCGAAACTATGAGGGGCGGTTGAACCTAGTAACTGAGCTTGGTTACCCTTGGGCCGTGCCTGTCCATTCTGGTACAGGTACAGATGAAGGAGGACTTCCTTGAGCTGGGATTCTTGGCTAAGAGTAACACTTTGGAGATAGGAAGGATCGGCCATGGATGCTATGTGGGGTGGGGGTATGTGTGCTTGTCTTGGCCGAGGGAAGGCAACGGGGCAATTTATAGGCCATTGCGTGTGTACGTGAATAGATAGATCATGGATATGTGGTTCTGAGCTCTTCTAATCATGTGTACGTGAATAGATCACAGAAATATCTCAAATCATTAATCTTTGTTTTAATAGAAAGAAAATAATTTAAGAAGCACGTGATCTATTATTGGAGTGGGATGTCATACTCACTACAGCTCGACGATATACATTATTTTTTGTTTGTTTTGTGGTGGATAAGAATCAAGCGGCATTCCCATTTCAAAAGAAAAAAAAAATCCAATGACATGGATCAGGATGTGCTTGCCTTTGCCGGCCACTAGTAATCGAGCATGTGCAAATGCACGTAATAAGAAGTGTGTGGATATATATTCATACAACATAGCTCGGGATTCTATTGAGCTGCTCGGTAGATAATGTCACGCTTTCGGTATGGATGAGATGAAGGATTTAACACATACCTTCAGTCAAGCATGACTATATGACAACCACCGATGACAGTCTGACCCGTGGCACGCGGGTGGATATGCTATACCATAAACCTAACCTATATCTATATCTATATTATCTAATAATAAAACACGAAGTGTTCTTCCGGTCCAACATATTAAATAAAATTATACCTCATTATATACTTTCACAGATGAGTTGTCAACAAGCCAAGCATGCGGTCAAGATGAGAACGGAATGGAAATTAGCTGAACGAAAAATCAACTAGCCCAACAGGATGGTGTCAAGCCAGAGAGGAGGACAGGAGGCGGAGTTTCCAAGAATTCAACGCCGAGAGAGGAGGCGTGGGGAGACGGCTCACGACCAGAGAAGAGGAGGCGGGCCGTCACGGACGTCCGGATTGAACAGAGGCGGCGACGGCGGGTGGCAGCTTCTCCCGGCTACGAGTCTCGGACCGAAAATCGGTGAGAGCCGGAATCAGCGGAGAAAGGGATTGGATGCCGTCACGGACGTCCGGATTAGTAGCAGGCCATGTACGGCCCAATCGATGACGCCAGAAGATACGCGTTGGCACTAGCACTCTACACAAGTCTACATTTTCCTTCATAGCTGCAAAGACACGATTCTACCTTTTTTTGTAGTATAATCGATTTTTTGTATGAATTGTTGATGCCATGAACTTTCAGCATGCTTACCACAACAAAATCAAGATGCAATGTGCCGCCGTATGAACTCATAAAACTAATTAAGAAAATAATGATGAATGACAAAAGAAAAAGACCGTCGATTCCATAATAGGACCTCTTAGTTTGGAAAAAAGGAAAAAAATATTTACAGGTTTACAAAATTTGATCTTTTGTACGTGGATTCGTACCAATATGATCAACATATTGCAAAGTTTTGTTAAAGCTCAGTTTGTGATATTGGCTTTTCTTTTTATACTTAAGTTTTTCTACTAAAACATATGTACCATGATATTGGCAATGTGATATATTTCGACCAGGTGTTGCAAATAGACAACTTGCCTACCTTCAAAGTAGGCCGAGGAGTTTGAAGGGCCAAGGAGGGCAACTTAAGCACTTGTAACAAAGGAATTGGAGGGGACAAGGGGTGATCGCTAGGGGGTGGAAGACTATGAAGTTTTTCTGATTCAATTGCAAGCTAAGCCGAAAGCGCATGGTCGCATAATGGATTGTGATGAGCATGCTACATAAATTAATTGGTATTATTTCTATTTCCATGACAACGCACTGGTATTCAGCTAGTACAAATAAAAATAGTAAATGAGAGAACATCAAACCATCACTGCATACATTAGGTGACATGTGAATTTTTAAGTCTGGTCCAAGCAAGCAATAGTCACATAGTAGATGCTTATCCACGTATTCCGCTGATATGTTAGAATATCAACATCCAAACATTGGCTTTCAAATATGATACGGATTAGAATCGGATTAGGCTATGCTTTGAAGAAATGCAAACCACTGAATCATGGTCCAAACGAATTTGGATGAATTCACCCTCAATACCTAATACTGAAGTGTCCTCGTGCATAGTGAGAACATAATAGTACAAGCTACCTGCTGGGAGAAATTCATCGAGAGAATATCAATGTTAAAGAACAGATCACCATTGAGGAGTGGTCGAACCTTGCGACTTTGTGAAAAAACGAAGTTCGTCTTCCGGTGTCACCCCATCCTAGCCATTTTGTCGAGCATCTTGCGCGCGGCGCGGACCTGGTTGGTCTGGCACAAACGGCGGGCGCCTCGACGCGGACGAAGGCGTAGATGCCAGGGACGGGTGCTCCCTCGGGGCACGCCACCCACATGCATCCACATATTCTCAAGCGCATATTCAACATCATCCATGTCACCCCCTACCACACACACCCATCCTTACGATGGCAAGTTAAAAAAAATCCTTAGAGCATCTCCACTCAGTCCCCCACGAACTTTTCTGCTCCATCCGCACTTCAACAAGCACACCCCCACGAGCCCGAAATTGGCTGGATTGGACCAAAAATCCATCCAGCGAACTCAGACCAAACTCAGCACCCCGGGTTCGCTTGGGGGCGCCGTATGGAGTGGAAGGCGAGCGGGCCCGGGTTGTCGGCGAGGGAAGTAGATTTCCATGCAAAACAATCGCCTAGTTCCCTCCCCACCCACCTGCTGCCGTTCTCGCCGCCGACACCACCCCCCTCTGCTCCATCATGGAGCAAAATGTTAATTTTTTTAAAGAAGACGTTGGTCGTTTGATGATATATCTGAAGTTGGTCACATCCCATCATTCTATTAAAATCTAAGTTATTCACATGAGACCAGTTCTGACAAATTCTTTATATTATAGATGATATTGTCGATTGACCGTGAACTAAAGGCGATCCTAGCTTTGGAGAAAATGATCAAATGCCTCACTTAACAAAGCTATTAAAGACCAAAGAACACAAGGACAAATGTTTCCTACCGCTGGTTTCGAGAAGGTGAGGCGCAAAACGCGGATATGAAGCTCCCTCGTGCATAGGAAAACTCTCCGGTACCACCAACAATTGCCCATTCACCTTCGCCTGCTTCTATGTTTCTAAGAACCTTAAGGGTGGACCCCTTAAACCTAAACAAAGTTGTAAATAAAGATGAGCATGCTGCGAAAGTTAAGGGAATTTGTACCTTCTGTTATTTGCCAAATATGATCGCAATATAAAGAAAATGACGAGGACACCATATTGAAAACTTTGATGATGATAACAAGAGTGGTACTTCAAACCTGAGATATATGAACACTATGTTGTGACACATGAACCCATTGGCGCCGCTCATGCTTGTCTGCATGTTAAGGCCTTGTGCGCGTGCAACAATCTTCGCGGTGGGGCTAGAACCATCATGTATGCTCCAGTCGTTAACAACGGTGCAACCAAAACCATGAGGGTCTGTTGAACCTAGTAACTGAGCTTGGTTACCCTTGGGCTATGCTTGTCCATCCTGGTACAGATACAAGTGAAGTAGGAATTCCTTGACCTGGGTTTCTTGGCTAAGAGTAACACTTTCACTACAGGAATGGCTCGATGCGCCAATGGGAGGACGCTACACTGGGACAAAGGTTGGGGCCATCGGCGTAGCACTGGACCAGGTCATCCCCACAGGCCAGCCGTCGGTGTAGCGAAGCTGTCGGCGCCAGCCGTCGGTGTAGTGAAGCAGTCGGCGTAGGCAATGCTACGCCGACGGCTACCCTTGGCGTCCCGTGAATTTCGTTGTAGTGGGTGGACGCGTGCCTCCCGACAGGCCATGACGTGATGGCTCCCTCACGGCGTTAGCGATACGCCAAGGGCTATCGCCGGCATACCCTCCAGTCCCTTACGTCGATCCAGAGATGATATAAGTTTTCCTCATTTTTATCATCTTTATGACTTCCGTTCCTGCATGGCTAAGTGCTGACGATATTCATTGTATTTGAAATTGTAGCCTGAGTTCGAGGTGGCCTACGATGCCGCTCATAATGAATATCAGGTGACCTTTTAGCAACATCAGGCGGCGAATACGGCCTATATGCAGTACGTAAATGTAAGTTTGAACCTTTATCTTTTGTAAAAGATACAAGTCCCACTTCCGCTAGTTTGATGCTTTATGGCCTGACATTTAAACTATCTTGCAGGAGATGTTGGTGGATATGCAAACTGGTCAAAGTATGGATTTATGGCCTGTGCCTCCCATGCCGGGGCCGGCGCCATTGATGCCATCGAGGGATAGTTTCGCTAGGACATACTACGCACCGACATCGGTAAGTTCTTTTCTAAACCACTGGTTACCGCTTTTCTTTGCCTCGCAAGTTGCTAATATGTAGGAAACATTTAGGGAATGGGATGTTCTGAGAACCAGCACTTTGGCCATGCCTCGCCGGGTGGGCGTCAGATCACACCAGTTCATCACAATGGTCCTTATTCTGGTGGTTCTCCCAATCCTTCAGCTGGTGCTCCTTCTACTCCCTCGCTAGGTGGTTCTTCTGCTGCTTATAATGGACGCCACCCTCGCCAGAGGTCACCTCTTTTCACCAAGGGAGATCTCGGGTACACCCTGATACGTCGATAATTTTTGATGTTCCATGCTTGTTTAGTATCTACTTTGCTTTGCTTTGTCTACACTTTAAGGTGTTTTATATATTTTCTGGAACTAACCTATTAACAAGTTTCCACAGTGCCAGTTGTCTGTTTTCTTCAGTTTTTAGTTCCAGAAAGGCAGTAAATCAATATTCTCGGAATTGGACGGGACAAAAGCCAAAGTCAATATTTTACCGTGGGCGACACGAATCCAGAAGACGATACGGAGGGGCGCCACGGGGTGGCCACACACCCCAAGCGCGGCCAAGCCTGGCCCGCGCTTGGGCAGGGTGTGGGCCCCCCCGAGCACCCCTGCCTCGCCTCTTCGCCTATAAGAAGCCCCCGATGCAGAAACCCTAGGCACCCGATCAAAACTCCACGAAACCATCTGTAGCCGCCGCCACCATCGTCCCTAGATTGGGGGGATCTGAAGTTCTTCCCGGCACCCTGCCGGAGGGGAGATCATCCCGGAGGCCTTCTTCTCCAGTATGAAGTGTGAGTAGTTCCACCTTGGACTACGGGTCCATGTAGTAGCTAGATGGTTGTATCTCCTCCTTGTGCTTTCATGTATAGATCTTGTGAGCTCCGTTCATGATCAAGATCTAATCTATTTGTAATCATGCATGTTGTGTTTGCGGGGATCCGGTGGATATTGAGATTACTATGTTAGATTGATTAATGGTTTTGTCTTTATGATTCTATCATGTTTGTGTTATTTGTGATCTTGCATGCCCTCCGTTGTTAGTAGCTATCTTGGTCAACTAGTTGCTAGTGACTCCAAGAGGGGGTATTTATGCTCGATAGTGGGTTCATGCCTCTAGTTTCCAAGGGAAGTGACTGAAATCTCTTTGGTTGTAGATGTGTTGTTGCTACTAGGGAGAAAACAATGGTCTCTTGTTCATGGAACAAGTGGGTTTTTTATCTTACACATGTTGCTTAAAGCAGTTGTCTGTTGCTTGCAACTTAATCTTGGAGAGGGTTCAGATGATAACCCAAAGGTGGACTACTAGTTATAGATGTAGTTGGATGGCGGTCTATGTATCTTCTTGTATTGCCAATCGAATATCATAGGATCTTTTTGTCTGGTATTGCATTGTTATGCCTTGCTCAGTTCCTGTCAATTGCCCTGCTGTAATTTGTTTACCCTTCATGCCATGTTGTTTATCTGAAGAGAGCACCTCTAGTGAACTATGGACCCCTGTCCAATCTTTACCATTGATACATCTTCCATCATCGCATTTGCTGCAAACCACCATTACCTTCCACACCATATAGTTAATCCTTTGTTACAGCAAACCGATGAGCTTGACAACCTCACTATTTGTTGGGACAAAGTCTTGAGTTTGTGTTGTGCAGGTTTCCATGTTGCTTGCAACACCTTTGAGACGTTTCCTTCCTCCTACTGGTTCAATAACCTCGGTCTCTACTGAGGGAAAACTTGTTGCTGTGCTCATCACACCTTGCTCTTGGGGTTTCCAACGAAGTGCACCAAGCACAACCAATAAGACTTTCTGGCGTCGTTGCCGAGGAGGCTAAGGACATCTTCACAAGGGGAGTCCTCCACTTCCTTTCTCTTTATTTTGTTTTTAGTTTTCTTAGTTTCTTTTGTTTGGTTTTGTTTGCCTCTTTTAAAAAAATCCAAAAAAAATTAGTTTAGTTTGGTTTGCTTTCCCTATTCAAAAACACACAAAAATTAGTTCCTACTCTGGTTGCTGGACTGTTATTGCCTTGCTTGGTCATGCTTTCTATAAATGGATGGTTTCTTTAAAACTAGTTCTTATTGGCAAGGTGGGTTCATGGAAGAACAAAAATATTATTATAAGGAACACCGTTTGTCACAAAAAGGGAAACACTTATGGGAACAAATTGATAAGTTGAATACTATTGCTAGAGAGGTGTGCTCTACTTATATTGTTACTTATTGCTTTGATAAATCTTGTTGCTGTAGGAGGTATAAACACATGCCTTTTCAATGTGAGTATAATGATAATGTTACCATATCCTATTATGTTAAAGAAAATTATGACTTTGATGATGTGGAACAAATTGAAGAATTTATTGCCTTCAAGGGTGCATTTGAACTTGCCAGTTTGCTTGAAAATACTGATGATGCACCTTATGAATGCGAGGTTTATGAGATACTTAAATTCCGCTTTGATAATTACAAGAAAGAAAATAGCTATATTCTTGAATATTTTAATAGTTGCTTTCCAGAGATAGAAGAGACTAATGCCTTGCAGGAGCCTATGGAAGAAGAAATTGTTGAAACTAGAAGCTCTTTATATGAAAAAGAGGAGGAGAGTGATGCAAAAGGAGGAAGAATGGATTATCTACCCATGCCTACCTTCTAATGAGAGTAACTCTTTATATCTTACATTATTTGATTGTCCCCCATGCTTACCAAAGGAGGATGAATGTTATGTTCCTGTGGATCCTTTTGAAATATCTACTTTGGATAAACCTGTGAAGGTTTTAGTCCCACTATTTTTGAGCTTGATAGAAATTATGTGTTTGTAGATCATGAAAAGCCTGCTTTATGTGATAGTTATATTGTTGAGTTTATTCATGATGCTACTGAAAGTTATTATGAGAGAGGGAAACATGGTCTTATGTATCTCAACAATATTAAGTTTCCCCTCTTTATGTTGAAAATCTTGAAGTTGCACTTGTTTTGTTTTCCCATTCTTATTACTATGTGCCTTTTTTGATTTATTTTCTTACAAGATTCCTATGTATAGGAAGTGGGTTAGACTTAAATGTGTTTTGAATTTGCTTATTGATGCTCTCTTTGACTTCAATTCATAATTCTTATGAGAGCATCTTCTCAAACTTTCTGTGCCTAACTTAAAGGCGTTAAAGAAAAGTACTTGTTGGGAGATAACCCAAGATTTTCCTTGAGTCTTGGAAGTTATTACTTCAGTAATGACCTCCCCTTATCCTTTTTGTTTGCTATTTGTGCCAAGAATGACCTCTAATGAGAGGGAAGTAAGATTTGGGGAGTTGCTGTCCCGAAATAGATTTTTGTCCTCTATCATAAAAATTCGTGAGGAGTGTTTGTAACTCGGATTGTAATTTACGAATAAATCCCCCAGTATGTTAGCTAACTTTTGTTAGTTCAACACTTTTTTATTTGATCAACAAAAGATTTTTGAAAAAATCGGTTTCTACCTGCTGGTCTGTTTTGACAAATTTCTGCCATTATTTGCATTTGCATCTTATTGATTCCTTTTTGAGTTCTCTTTTGGGGAATTGAGCTTTTTGAAGAAGTTTCTATAGTAGCTTGTGTTTTTAGTGAAAAGTTTTGCTGTTCCAAAGCTTTTACCAAAGATCTATTATCTTTTAAATACACTAATGTTGCTAATGAAGATTGTGTGAAGTTTTGTATGAAGGAAAAAATTCAGGTGTAGAGAGAGAATGATGTAATGATATGAAGAATGGATAAAAGCTAAAGCTTGGGGATGTCACCATGGTGTCACCCCAAGAAATATCCAAGTGGTACAAGCGTCAAAGCTTGGGGATGCCAAAGGCATCCCCTTCTTCATCAATAAAAAGCTCTGGTCTGTCTAGCCACTTCATTTTTATTGTTTCATGCACAGTTGTGTTGTACTTAGAGTGTCTTAGTTTTTGTTTGTTTATCTTAGTTTGCTTGAATAAAGTAGTTTGGACCCTCGTTATCGCTGTGTTGTTTCAAATAAGTCAATTGGTGTTGGAAAGGAGTAGGAAGTTCCTGCTTGAAAGTGCAAGAGGAGCTTGCATTGACTGTTACTTAGACTTTAGCATGACATGCTAGGTGTTGTTTTGACCTTATGCTTAGTGATTATTGCTATAGCATGTCTTGTTCCAAACAATTGTGATTGCTTAGTGTGCCTTGAAGAAATTATGCGTTGTTTTAGCATGCAAAAGCATGGTATTGTGGTATTTTCCTTTGATGCTTTGTTTGGGTTGACTTGGAACATGCTCACACCATGTTATGACTATGAACAAGTCACCATAGCCTCTATGATCATTTAGTCCTAGACTTTTAGTGCCACTCTATGCTTTGATTAGTAATGTTTTGTTGCTCTGCATGATTATGGCCATTATTGCTCTCTTAGTTGGTTGCCCCCAGTATTTTGCTAGCCTCCACTTGTATGAGTAAGCTCTACTCATGCTTCCAAATCCCAAGAAACCAAGTTATTCCAAAGTGTCCACTATAAACTACTATGCATGGTGTGTTACACCATTCCAAGTATATTCTTGTTTTCAGCTATCTTCCAATTAAAAAGTATTTTGTTATGTGAAAACTTAGTTATTAAAGCCCTCACAAACTTGATGGCACACTTTTTATTCTTTGCCCCTAATAAACTTGAACCATTGTGTCGTCTATGTTGTATATGCTTGCACTTATATGTTGGAATTAGCATAACCATGCTGTCATGGGAAATGTTTTCAACATTGTACTTGTACTTTGTACTCACTTGATATCATGCTCTTTTGTCTATGGATGTCACCGGTGTGAAATAAAGATGGAGCTTGTAAGTCCATGAAGTTATGTATTTTGTGTTAGAGAAACGCCTGAGCCGCTAGCCTAAGCCATGCCTAATTATGGTGGAAACTTGCAGCATCACCATAATGAGCATTCTGTGAAGCATCCTCAATAAAAAGCTATGCACATAGTAAATAAAAAGATCGCTGAGATGCTCATTGTCTGCTTGCCTTGTCATTTTGGTTATGGGATAGCTCCTATACCATGTGCAAGGGGTACCCCATTGGTGGTTCTGTATGATAGGCATGTACTTACAATAACAAGAACTTACAGGTGACTAAAGTTGAGTAGCATGAGGTGTGGCCCTCGTATTCAAGGGACATGAGATGGCCAACTTATACTTTGTCAAGCATATACTCCATAGTTTGTTCACTTTAACCTTAATCACTTTAAGATGCTTATGATAGGGGCAATGAGGGCTGAAAACTAACAAGTACCATAATTTTTGGAAGCTTTTTTTGAAACTTGAAATCCCTGCTTCCCTTTATGAAGGGCCTTTCTTCCACTATTATTGAGTCTCCACCTTCCACCTTTAGGCACCATTAAGAGAGCATAGTTGCCATTCTTAGTTCTATGTGCAGTGTCCCAAAACTTATTGATTGATGCATATTGTGATATTGCTTGGTCTTGTACTATTTGTTTCTAGTCACTCTTATGAAGTTTGAAGGTGTCCTATGGATCTATTTGCTGCTCTACTAGGGACAAGATGATTGCCACTATGCCATGTTTTCTGTATGTGAAACAAACAAACATTTTTCAATGCATGTTATTCATGATATTTGTTTGTAGCCTTTCATGTTGCATGCATAGTTACTTTATCTTATTGTTAGAACTCCATCTTTTATGCACATGTTTAGAGTTATTTGATCCCATCTTTCAATGCTTGCAAATGGTTTGATCTTTATTGTGAAGGTGCATGTCACCTCAAAAATTATTCTTTTTATCACTTACCTACTCGAGGACGAGCAGGAGTTAAGCTTGGGGATGCTTGATACGTCGAAACCGTATCTATAATTTTTGACGTTCCATGCTTGTTTAGTATCTACTTTGCTTTGCTTTGTCTATACTTTGAGGTGTTTTTATATTTTTCTAGAACTAACCTATTAACAAGTTGTAACAGTGCCAGTTGCTTGTTTTCTTCTGTTTTTGGTTCCAGAAAGACAGAAAATCAATATTTTCGAAATTGGACGGGACAAAAGCCAAAGTCAATATTTTACTGTGGGTGACATGAATCCATAAGACAAGACGGAGGGGCGCCACGGGGTGGCCACACCCCCCCAGGCGCGGCCAAGCCTGGCCCGCGCCTTGGCAGGGTGTGGGCCCCCGGGCACCCCCTGCTGTTGGAGATATGCCCTAGAGGCAATAATAAAAGTGGTTATTATTATATCTTTGTGTTTATGATAAATATTTACAGTCATGCTATAATAGTATTAACCGGAAACATTAATACTTGTGTGATTTGTAAACTAAATTAGAGTCCCTGGTAAAGCCTCTTTGTAATACTAGCTTGTTGGTTAATAGATGATCGTGGTTTCTCGATCATGAACATTGAGATGTTATTAACAACAAGATCATATCATTAGGAGAATGGTATTATAGAGATACTCCTATAGATAATCGTAGCATAAAGATCAAGTCATTTCAATAGTTCATTTGCTATAAGCTTTTTGATACATAGTGACCTAATTCCTTCGACCATGAGATCATGCTAATCACCATCACCGAAAGGATGCTTTGATGACATCAAACACCACACCGTAACTGGGTGGCTATAAAGGTGGCATTGAGTGTTCGGAAAGTATGTGTTGAGGCTCATGGATCAAGAGTGGGATTTGTCCATCCATATGACGGATAGATATACTCTGGGCCCTCTCGGTGGAACGTCATCCAATTAGCTTGCAAGCATGTGACTGGATCACAAGGGATCACATATCACGGGAACGAGAAAAGAGTACTTATCGGTAACGAGGTTGAACTAGGTATGCAGAGATACCGACGATCAAAACTCGGATAAGTAAACTATCGCGAGACAAAGGAAAATTGGTATCATATGTAAGTGGTTCATTCGATCGCAAAGTAATCGTAGAAATATGTGGAAGCCATATGAATTTTTAGATTCCTATATTGATATTGATTGGAGAAGTGTCTCGGTCATGTCCGCATAATTCACGAACCGTAGGGATACACACTTAAGGATTCGATGTTGTTTAGTAGATATGGAATGTAAGTAGGGATACCGAATGTTGTTCGGAGTCTCGGATGGGATCCGGGATATTACGAGGAGATCCGGAATGGTCCGGAGAATAAGATTCATATAAGGAAAGTCTGATTCCGGAGTTCGGGAATGATTGCGATGTTTTCATCGGAGAGGTTCTAGAAGGGTCTAGAAGGTTCACCGGACCGGAAGAGGAATGGTTCATGAATGTGTCATGATTAAGTGGAATGATTGGATCATGTCCTAGATCACTTGGTTGGGCATTTGCAAGAGAGGAATTAAGCTCCAAATTGCAAGTCAAAAGGCAGGTTTGAAAAGTCAAACTCGAACAATGGTTTCCTAGTGAAAGAAGGAAAGAGTCCTTCTTTCCCTCCAACTTGGATAGGGATTTGGGGAAGGATTCAAACTCCCCTCTACCAAGCTGCCCTCCCTCTCATAAATAGAGGGGAGGGACTTCCCCAAGAGGCCACAACCAGCCCTCCCCACCTTGCACCGCCGCCGCACGCCGCCGCTGCCGGCTCGTCGTCGTCGCCCTAGCCGCCGCCGACTCCACCTCCTCCTATTCGGCCTTCTAAACCTAGATCGTCGGAAACCCTAGATCCACCATAACCGCACAGGCTTAGGCGAAGCCCTGCGGGATCTTCCCTCTACTTCCGACACCACGCCGTCATGCTGCCGGAATCACGAGGAGAGAACTACAACCTCCGCTGCCTGCTGGAACAAGGGAGAGGAAGTTCTTCATCGAGTACCGAACGTGTGATCGACTGCGGAAGCGCTGCCAGAACGCAGCGCCGGAAGGATCGTCTACGCGATCTTGAGATCGGCAAGTGTACGACTACATCACCCACGAGAATCTGCTCTCGTTAACCGCTTTGGAATCTTCGAGGGTGAGTACTCTAATCGACTCGTTGCTATAATCTAGTAGACAGATCTTGGCTTGTTTGTGTGCATGCGGTAGAATTTTTTTTGTTTTCCATGCTACGAACCCCTACACCTGCCTCGCCTATTCGCCTATAATAATCCCCCGATGCAGAAACCCTAGGCACCCGATCAAAACTCCACGAAACCATCTGTAGCCTCCGCCTCCATCGTCCCTAGATCGAGGGATCTGAAGTTCTTCCCGGCACCCTACCGAAGGGGAGATCATCCCGGAGGCCTTCTTCTCCGGTATGAAGCGTGAGTAGTTCCACCTTGGACTACGGGTCCATGTAGTAGCTAGATGGTTATATCTCCTCCTTGTGCTTTCATGTATAGATCTTGTGACCTCCGTTCATGATCAAGATCTAATCTATTTGTAATCATGCATGTTGTGTTTGCGGGGATCCGATGGATATTGAGATTACTATGTCAGATTGATTAATGGTTTTGTCTTTATGATTCTATCATGTCTGTGTTGTTTGTGATCTTGCATGCTCTCCGTTGTTAGTAGCTATCTTGGCCAAGTAGTTGCTAGTGACACTAAGAGGGGGTATTTATGCTCGATAGTGGGTTCATGCCTCTAGTTTCCAAGGGAAGTGACATAAATATCTGCGGTTGTAGATGTGTTGTTGCTACTAGGAAGAAAACAACGGTCTCTTGTTCATGGAACAAGTGGATTGTTTACCTTACACACTTTGCTTAATGCAGTTGTCTGTTGCTTGTAACTTAATACTGGAGGGGGTTCGGATGATAACCCAAAGGTGGACTACTAGTCATAGATGCAGTTGGATGGCGGTCTATGTATCTTGTTGTATTTCCCAATCGAATCTCATAGGATCTTTTTGTGTGGTATTGCATTGTTATGCCTTGCTCGGTTCCTGTCAATTGCCCTGCTGTAATTTATTTACCTTTCATGCCATGTTGTTTATCTAAGGAGAACACCTCTAGTGAACTATTGACCCCTATCCAATATTTACCATTGATACATCTTCCACGTTACTGTTTACTTGCTTCAAACCACCATTACCTTCCACACCATACAGTTAATCCTTTGTTACAGCAAACCGGTGAGCTTGATAACCTCACTGTTCGTTGGGACAAAGTCTTGAGTTTGTGTTGTGCAGGTTTCCATGTTGCTTGCAACACCTTTGAGACGTTTCCTTCCTCTTACTGGTTCGATAACCTCGGTCTCTACTAAGGAAAAACTTGCTGCTGTGCTCATCACACCTTGCTCTTGGGGTTTCCAACGAAGTCCACCAAGCACAACCAACACACCCCATCTCCTCAAGAGTTGTATGGATGATATTTATGGATGTGTGATGATGTTGATACATGTTTGATTTCTGATCATGTTTGAATGATGTTTGAATGCTGATGTAGTTGATGATTCCATTTTGGATGATCATGGTATAAGAGTACTTGCATTTGATAATTGCTGTTGTGAAATATTGATGCTTTGAATGAAATATTGCTATGAAATATTGTTGATTTGAATGAAAAGGAAAAAAAATCTGGGATGGGCCTACGTCGAGGATCAGGCCGTCAGCGTAGCGTGGTGCCTTCGACAAAATGGTCGCCGCTACGCCAAGGGCCAGGTCGTCGGTATAGGGCCGGGCCTAGGCGCTCCAGCGGCCTCCACGTCACGCTCATACGCCGAGTGTCTGGCCGTCGGTGTAGGACCATATCTACGCCGAGGGGTGAGGCCATCGTACCAGCTCTAGCTCCATTCTTGGGATGGCCCATCGTCGGCCATGTGGCATGGATACATCGAGGGTGACGAGGTTTAATCTCGTCAATGCCCATTGTTATGGACTTGGGTTTTGGAGAAGATGGGGATGCTGGAGATCGTGGAACGGTTAACAGACAAGCAACCAGGGGACGCGAGATTTACCCAGGTTCAGGCCCCCGGAGGGAAAACCCTACTCCTGCTTGTCTGCTCTTGATTACGGTGGAACCGAAGGTTACAGGGTTCGCAGATTCGATCTGGCGTGAGGTGCGTATGTGGGAGTACGAGTCGAGAGATCTAGGACGTGCCCTCCTGGCCTTTATATAGACTTAGGCAGGTCCCGGGCATAGTCCTAGTCGGTTACAAGTTCTAGGGTTTTACCCCTTTAAATTTCCTATCTAGGCTAGTCTTGTTCTCCAAGGATCTGAAGGCGTCATGGGCCTTGGCCACCCGAAAATCTTCATGGGCCAGCGTATGTCTGCTGTGGGCATTCCTTAATTTGGACCGGTATGTCAAGTCATGTACCGTAGGGTATAACCATGTCAAGAGCTCGAGTGATCGAATCAGAGATTCGGCCGAGGACTCTTCAATCCTTCGGTGCAACTGTGTTAACAATATGTGTGTAGGGATTGTTGATACATGTGCACGACTCACTGACGGATCGTGGTCTTAATCGTCTTAGGACGAAACAACATGATCTTCGTCGTTCGAGTCCCTTAACTTAAACCCGAACATATCTTTGGCGTAATTCGACTCAGCCGCGGAGGACTTACAGGAGTGGAATTCGGTGTTTTAATCGATGTACCCAACGCGTCCGTCGGGATTTTTCATCACGCCTGTTGGCATGGATTCATACTGGCAGAGCGCAATCGTGTATGTTGCCAGGCCATCAGATGATATCTGCAGATCTTATCTTTGCGTCACAGACGTAGCATCCGAACATTTGTCACCACGGAGGTGCTTCGGGTGGCCAAGGATTTTGTCGCTCACTCAGCATTTTGTTGGGGCAGAGTTGCCAAAAAGTTTTTTCGTGCTGATCTGGAAGATCGCAGTCGAAGATTTCATAGGGTGCGCGACCAGCGCTCCCTATGGGAGTAGCCCCCGAGTGTCTGTTCGAGTCGTAGACTCGAGCAGAGACTTTAGTTCAGACATTTTTTTAGCTATTAAGTCCGTAGGACACGGAAATTTTCGGATGCTTAAATTCATCTTCCCTATGGGAGTAGCCCCCGAGTCCGTAGTGGAGTCGTAGACTCGACGTAGGACTTGAAGAAATACTTTGTCTTTATTCATCTTCCGGGTGCGCGGCCAGCGCTCCTGATAGGAGTAGCCCCCGAGTATTTGGTCGAATCGAAGATTCGAGTGAGTACTCTTAGCTGTGGAGCCAAAAAATTGTAGTTGGTGCTAGTATAACTTTTGATGACATCAGTGCTGACGATCAATGACCTCAAGCGTCTGCTACGCCAGAGATGACTTGACTGGACGAACGTGGGTCCCACTTGCTAAGTTTGAATTGACCGGTCACACGTGGCGTGGAGATAATTACGGCGTCTCCTCGATTTCCGCACGTAGTGGACGGCGTGGTAACGACGGTTCGTTGTGATGTTGACACATGTACGGTCAGATCTGCCGTTGGCGTTAGGTCTTCTGGATGGACGGATGCCATGCGTCGTCTTCGCTTTTATAATCTTTGGGGGAAGCCGCGGTTTGTTTTCACCGCACCAGTTCTTGTGTTCACTGCCTCCTTGTGCTCGAGCGATTCTTGCTTCGCGCTGGGATTTCCTTCCATATTTCCTTCGTTCTTTCTGCGTTTTCACCGCCGGCGCCGCTGTAGCGCAATGGGGAAACCAAAGAAATCTTCATCTGCGGTTGGTACCAGCGCCGCCGGAGGAAAGAAGGGCACCGCCGCTACTCGCGTCACCGATGGTGTCTGGCGGCGATCAGAGACGCGGGAGAGCGATCTCCGCAAGCTTCGCGAGCGGGGCCTGATCCCGCAAGATAGGGAGGCCATCAAACTCCCCGGCAATGAGGGCTTCGTATCTTTGCCATCCTCATGCCATGGATGAGGGCTTCGTATTCGGCCTCGTTGTTGGAGGCTCTGAATTTTATCCGAAGAACGTACTTCATCTTGTCGCCTTGCGGGGAGGTCAGTATGACCCCTGCCCCTACTCCGGCTTCACGCTTGGAGCCGTCGAAGTGCATTGTCCATGACTGCGACATGTCTGGGGTGTCTGGCAGCTGCAGCTCCATCCAATGTACCAGGAAGTCTGGAAGGACTTGAGATTTGATTGCGTGTCGCTTCTCGTATATGATGTCCAAGGGTGACAGTTCGATGCCCCACAGGGCCACCCGTCCTGTGGCCTCTGGATTATTCGGGATCTTTGTTGGGGTGCCTTGTTGACCATCACTTGGTGCTCTGAAGTAATGGCTCACCGTCGAGCCGTCATGAACATGCCGTAGGCTAGCTTCAGTAGTGAGGGTACCTCTGCTTTGTTGGTGTCGATTACCTTCTTGAGGTAGTAAATTGGTATTTGGACCCGTGGGTCTTGCCTTCTTCGGTCGTTCGACCACGAGTGCAGTCTTGACCACGGTGTGTGGCTGTTATGTACAGCAGCAGGGGCTCGCGCTCCTTTGGCTTGACCAAAACGGGCGAGGTGGAGAGGAGCCGCTTGAGGCTTTCGAATGCGTCGTTGGCTTCTGGTGTCCACTCGAACTTGTCTGCCTTGCGTAGCAGCTTGTAGAATGGTAGGGCCTTCTCGCCCATGCGGCTGATGAACCTGCTTAGCGCCGCTACTCGTCCTGCGAGCTGCTGGACGCCCTTGAGGTTTTTCGGCTTCTCCATCGTCATGATGGCTCTGATTTTCTTCGGTTTCGCCTCGATCCCTCGTTGAGAGATGAACTACCCGAGTAGCTGACCTGATAGGACGCCGAAGGCGCACTTTTCGGGATTGAGCTTGATCCTGTAGCGATCAAGGTTGTTGAACGTCTCGCAGAGATCGTCGATAAGTGTCCTTGCCTCCTTGGTTTTTATTACTATGTCGTCGACATAGACTTGGACGTTGCGACCGATCTGGTCCTTTAGGCGGGCCTGCATGCATCGCTGGTACGTGGCACCCGTGTTTTTTAGCCCGAAGGGCATTGTGTTGTAACAGAATACTCCGAACGGTGTGATAAACGCCGTTTTCTCCTGATCTTCGACCTTGAGTCGAATCGTTATCTTTGAGTAGGCGTCGAGGAAGGAGAGTTTCTCGCAGCCTGCAGTCGAATCGATGATCTGATCGATCCGAGGGAGAGGGAAGTGGTCTTTTGGGCAGTGCTTGTTTAGTGACGTGAAGTCCACGCACATCCGCAGGATGTCCGTGTCCTTCTTTGGGACCATCACTGTGTTTGCAAGCCACTCGCTTTCCTTGATTTCCCTAATAAAGTCTGCAGCGAGGAGTCGATTGATTTCCTTGCCGATAGCTTCGGCTCGTGGCTCCGACAGTATTCGGATGGACTTCTTGACTGGCTTGGTGTCTGGAAATACATTGAGTGCATGCTCGGCGAATTCACAGGAACTCTGGCATGTCCGGGACACCAGGAAGATTTCAGCGCTCACGGAGGAATTCGACGGCGCGCCTTCCTATCTTGGTGAGGTCGTTAGCGATCGGGGCCGTCTTGGAGGCATCCGTCGGATGGACTGTACTTTCTTGGTGTTGACGGTGGAGTCGAAGGACATGTCGGTCGTTTGCCTTGTATTTGGGGTGCCCCATTGTCCGTCACCTCGCGGAGCCTTACAAGCTCGTCTTGCATGCCGAAAGGCGGGAGATTTTGTTGAAATCCACTCGCATTGGTCCGATCGGGTGAAGCTCCGTGGATGTGATGGCCTTGGTCCTGGCATCTTGAGTAGTAGGTATGCGTAGTGTGGGACGGCCAGGAACCTTGCGAATGCTACACGCCCCAGGATGGCGTGGTATTGCGACGACCAGTCCACCACTTCGAATTCGAGTCGCTCCTGCCGAAAGTTGTCCGGTTTCCCGAAGATGACGTCGAGCCCTATTTTGCCTAGGGGGAATATGCCCTTTCCTGGGACAATGCCGTGGAACATTGTGTCTGATTGTTCCAGGCTTGCATTGAGGGATCCGCATAGCTGCTAGAGTGCTTGCCAACATTAGGTTGATGCCGCTGCCGCCGTCCATGAAGACGCGAATCATCTCGAAGCCTCCGATCTGCGCCTCCAGCACCAGGGCAGCATGACCTGGGCGAGGGATCTGGCAAGGGTGATCCGCGCGAGTGAATGTGATGCAGGACTCCGATCCATGAGGTACTCAGGGATTGCAGGCGGAGTTGCCACGGCCAAGTTGATTTGTCGGGTGATTTTCTTCTGCACCCTATTTGTGGGGCGTCCCTTCTGGATCATATTTAATGCTCCTTTTGGTGGGGGGTACCCGATCCCGGCGTTGTTCTGCGCTGGTGCGACTGGTTGGTTTGGGCCTCCAATAGGCGGCGGCGGAGGAACTCCGTGTGCTACTTCTCCTGGCGCAGGCGCGTTTCCGAATGCAGGGATTGGTGCTTGTTGCCTCATCTGCACCATGCTTTACCGAGTTTACGGAACTCATGGCGGTCCTTGAGCATGTGGTGGCTTTCTTTTTCCATCTGTTTGTCGATGTAGAAGTGGATGGTGCATGGACCGAAAGTTTTGAATGCTTTGAGGGTCCGTGTCGCGTCGCGTGTTGCCACGATCTTGGTCGCCCACCGTCGGCGGAAGTTTCCTCCGCGTATCCTCCGCTGCGGCTGTTGTTATGCGGCGGGCGGCGTAGCCGGCCGTGACCATGTCGGGTCCGGTCCTGCCTCGCGATCTCCGCTTCGCGGGCGTTCACGTCTTCGGCCGTAGTCGCCCTCTTCATCCGATTATGCTCGGTGAATGCAATCGCCGCCCCACCCACATGGCGATGTCCATGAGGTGGTCGAGTGTCTTGGGCTTGACGCGCCCAAGTTCCTCCTTGAAATCTTGGCGTTTGACGCCGTCTCTGAAGGCGTCGATGGCCCTCTCCTCGGAGATATGTGCAGCGGAGTTCTTGGTGGTAGACCAGCGTAGTATGTACGAGCGAATAGATTCGCCCGTTCTCTGAGTGCAGGCTCGCAACTCTTTGATTGAGGCGGGCCTCTTGCTAGTGCCCTTGAAATTTCGGATGAAGCTGTAAGCTAGCTCCTCCCAACTTCGGATGGATCCTGATGATAGGCTGCTGAGCCAGACCCGCACCGCGCCTATCAGCTGCAGCTGAAGGCATTGCATGGCGGTTTCTTTGTTACCGCCGTGCAGCTTGACGGATGATAGATGGTCGCTGAGCCAAGATTTTGGATATTGCGTGCCGTTGAACTTCGGAGTATCCGAAGGAAGCTTGAAATTGCGTGGCATCTGTGTTCGCCGAACAGATCTGCTGAAGCATCGAGCTCCGCAGAGTTCTCCTTCATCTTCATCCATCTCAGACTCGGATGAGCATGCACGTTTGGCTCGCGCTTTGTCGATTTTGCGCTGTGTAAGCGCGTCTCTGGCGTCGTAGTCGCGTTTGTGGCGATGCGAGCTCTTCTTCCTTCGAGGAAGGTCATGCTCCTCCTCCTCTTCGGATGAAGGGGTGGGGCTCCGGTCGCGCCTGGCCGGAGCTTTTTTCTTCGGCTCATGAGGCGTCTTCGTGGAGCGCTCCCGAAGTCCGAGTCCGTGAGTGCGGACTTATGCATGGCTCTTTTCGGGTCCCCTTCCGGAGGTTGGTGGTCCGCGAGATACGCAGTGGCTGCCATGATCGCAGCTTGTGGTGTCTTCGGGATGATGTTGCCGTCGGCATCCATATCCATGAACGATGTGTGGAGAGTTCGGGTCACATCACGGCGCTCCTTGGGATCTATGTTCTCCACCAGCAAGCGGTGCTTGTTTCCCTGGTTTCCGTTCGTGCTAGAGCCGGGTGCCATGGCAGAGAGCGCAGCTCGTCGCGCGCTGGACTCAGAGGCTGCTTGCTTGCGTTTGTCGAGCGTCTCTTGCATCTTGACTTGCTTCTTGTGCTCCTCGATGAGAAGGTAGTGGTATGCCATCAGTAGGTCACATGGGGAGTCCACATGCAGGACTATGTCGCCTGCGACGACACGGCGTTCCTGGACCCATCCTTCTTTGCTAAGTTGGATGACGTGGCCGTTGTTTTCCCCTACGGGTGGACTGGCTTCTTCCATTCGCCGCTTCATCCTGCGGTTGGGGTTCGTGTTGGGTTAGGCGTTGTTGCGCTCTGGATGACCGCGGCGCATTGGTAGCGCTCGTAGATCGGTCCGCTGCTGCCGCAACTTTCGGATTCGAAACCGTAGGTCCCTTCATCCGAAGGGGGATCGCATAGATCGGAGTTGCAGCTGCTGCTGTCGTAGAACTCATCTGTCGATGGTGATGTGCACAGCACGGGGTGTGGAGCCCACGAGGCGGGCCTGATTGACGGCACGGGCACCCGCTCAGAAAGGCGGAGGGTGCCAGTTTGTCCCACCTGGAAGCAGAAGCTCCCGAACAAAATTTCGAGTCCGTCGCCTACGGGCTCGAAATCCTTCATGGTAGCCGGCGAGTGGGCGGTGAAGTCGAAAGAGCCGAAGAGGAGGTGATTCTCCGTCGCCGCGGAGTTGTAGATCGATCGGGTCGGGACCATCACGATCGCACAATGAGCAGCCCCGTTTCCCACAGACGGCGCCAATTGACGAGGTTTAATCTCGTCAATACCCATTGTTATGGACTTGGGTTTTGGAGAAGATGGGGATGCTGGAGATCGTGGAACGGTTAACAGACAAGCAACCAGGGGACACGAGATTTACCTGTTCAGCCCCGAGGGAAAACCCTACTCCGCTTGTTCCGCTTGATTACGGCGGAACCGAAGGTTACAGGGTGCGCAGATTCGATCTGGCGTGAGGTGCGTATGCGAGAGTACGAGTCGAGAGATCTAGGACGTGCCCTCCTGGCCTTTATATAGACTTAGGCAGGTCTCGGGCATAGTCCTAGTCGGTTACAAGTTCTAGGGTTTTACCCCTTTAAATTTCCTATCTAGGCTAGTCTTGTTCTCCAAGGATCCGAAGGCGTCATGGGCCTTGGCCACCGAAAATCTTCATGGGCCAGCGTATGTCTGCTGTGGGACTTTCTTGGGCTGGACCAGGTATGCTGAAGTCATGTACCCGTAGGGTATAACCATGTCAGAGGGCCCGGACGTCGGCGTATGGCGTGTTCCGTTAGCCGACCGTCTGACGATAGCATCATGCTACACTGACGATATTTGCGCCGACAGCCGCAACTTGGCCATCGAGCTAGCGTATACGACGACTTCTGCCTATGCCTACGGTCGCGGTGGCTGCGTCGAGGAAGAGCTTTGCGAGGATGCTACACCGAGGACCAAAAGCCATCGGCATGCGTCGAGAAAATGCTTTGCCGAGAATGCTATGCTGATAGCAGCCGTCGACGTAGACTATGCCGACGGCTTTTGGTCCTCGGCCTAGCACGCGATTTCTGTAGTGTTTGGAGATAGGAAGGATCGGTCATGGATGCTACGTGTATGTGTGCTTCTCTTGGCTGGCAACTGGACAATTTATAGGCCTTTGCATGTGTACGTGAATAGCTCGTGCACAAGTGGTTGTGAGCTCTTCTAATTTCCGCACGAGGCATTAATCATCGTCTTAATAAAAAAGGAAATAATTCAAGAAGCACGGGATATATTATATTATTGGGGTACGATGTCATACTCACTATGGTTTGCGGATAAATGATGGTCCTGCAAAATGTGGTCGAGCACGTATAGCTCGACGATATACAATATTTTTTGTTTGTTCTGTGGCGGATATGAATCCAGCGGCATTCCCGTTTCAAAAGAAAATTAAAGAAAATGGATCCAACGGCATGGATCAGATCAGGATGTGCTTCATGCATGGAGTTAGGTGAAACGTCGCACAGTGACACGGTTCGTCATCACTTGGCATCGCATCTTTGCATGCCAGCCATAATCGATCCCGAAGTTGGGACCATAAGAGCATGTCTAGCAGACCTCTTAAAAGACCAAATTCGTATAATAACCGCCGGAGTATTTGTGCTTCACCCGGCCGTCTAGCAGGTCCCGTAAAAATGGTCCCCGCTCCGATTTTTGCCGTTGCTGACACGGACGAGCCTTCTACTTGTGCGGGGTGGGCGGGAATAGAGGCCAAACCAAGATCCTCCCTCCATCGCGCGAACGGTTTCAGCGAAACCCAACCGCCGCCGCCGCTCGATCTCCTCCGACCCACCCTTCCCGACAACGTCGCGGCCGGATCTCGCTGCCATGGATCCTCCGCAAGGGCCGCCTACCGCCGGCGGTGCATCTCCAACGGCCGCGGTGGTTGATGTCCTCGTCGGAGGTCCGCCCAACGCCGACGACGTGTCGGCCATGATCTCCGCCACCATCCCGTCGAAGAGGAAGAGGATTCCGAAGCAATTCTTCGAAGCCCCTTCGACGGCCGCAGCTCCGCCGGCTGCCAAGAAAGGGGGCAGGATGAAGACGAAGGCGGCCGGGCCGAGGGGTGCTCCGCAGCCCAAGGTGAAGACAAAGCAGGTCAGCCACATCGGCCTCGCGCCTCCACCGTCTTCCAAGGCCCCGACCCCTCCTCCCTCCGTTCCGTCCGATGCGATGCCCGCGCCGCTGCCACCCACCATGGGCGTAGACAAGGTGTTCGATGTTGAGTCCACAACATCGTACATGGACATGCTCAATGAATCCGCGGTGGATTTGGACGCCGGCATCGATGCGTTCGATGGGGAGTGCAACGTCGAAGAGATTGATGACGAAGAGGAGGATGAGGGTGACGAGGAGGAGGTGGTTGAGGTTGATCCGGCTACCGCCGGTTCTTCGTCGACGCCGAAGCCACGCACGGCGAACTACAACGAGATCGAAGACGCCATCTTGGTCCATGCTTGGAGCAAGGTGGGGATGGATGCGTTGTGATGTTAAAAACTATGAATTATGCATCACATATTTTGGATGTGCTATGTTTGATCTGAAATTGATGTGCAAATTATTGTCTAAAACCCTGCTTTGAGGGGCCGAAACTCGGACGAGTTAGCAGAACCCGTATCCCCACCCCGTAAAACAGAATTACGGGGTGGGGATACGGGTTTTACTAGCTCGTCCGAGTTTTCGGCCGGCGAAAAGTGAATACAGGGCCCTCTACCCACGTTTTAAGGGGCGAAAATATACGGGGCCTGTTATACATGCTCTAATCAAAGATAATGCTGATCTTCGCCTCCACGATTTTTTCTAGACATGGAGATGCAATCTCACGCTTCAAGCAGCCTCGATCTCTCTAGGAGTTCCAACGCTTTCATCGCCGTTGATGCAGTCGAGCAACCGATCGAATACAGAATTACAGCCACACATATTCAGAAGGAAGATCGCCGCATTTCAAAAACAAACATGGTGAATGGGCTGGAATGGTGAGAAGTTGACGTGACAATTGTTGAGAGCACGATACCGATTGCCAGCTTGCCGCTGCCCCCATGTTGTCTAATTATTGCCTGGTTGAGCATCTACAACAGCCTACTCATACTTTGGTCGGATAGATAGAAAATGGCAGTGTAAGGGATACTACTTAGAAATCCTAACTAGCCTATTTTGACACATGTAGCCGTGCGTATTGGTGACAGTAACACAGATGGTGAAAAACTCCACTTATACCATAACAAAGAATAGATGAAAAGGAAGTGCCAAAGCAAACCAATCTGAAGAGAAATGTTTGTTAGTGAATCAATCGGACGAGCTCGAAAAATTCATGCGGCGAAGAATCACTATCGGCAGATCAATTGGTATACACATGCCACAAAATCCATGTGACTGAATAGCAAGGGTATATGTTTCCTATTACACTGCTCTTGCAAACTCACCTCAAAAGTGCTCTAAAACTACACACACAAAAAAGTCTACGCAATGAATGAATCTCAGCTGATTCTGCTAAAACTTTCTGTCTAGCTGAAATAAACTAGTGTGACCACCTCCGAGCTTAAAAAGTATAAACAAAAGAACTTGAGTAGATAAAAAAAAAAGAGGTAAGTAGCACTGAGGCGAAACTACTTTTGAGGTGAGCCCAGGCAAAATGCACATAAGCCATGGGGTCGGGATCCATGACTTCCTGCTTCCTACTTCCTACCACGGAAAAACAGACAAATGAAGCTGTGCGCTGCACTTCATTGGCCACTGAGGGGAAATTACTCAATCTGCATATACCGCCCAATTGTCTGCCCGGGCCAGTGCCATTCCATGCCCAATTCTTGTTCAGGGCACTACGCACTTTATTCAGGTGGCGGCAACAAGAATACAAAGCCAGAGTTCTCCCGGATGAGAGGGGGTGGTTCGATGTCGGAGATGTCAATCTGCTGCATTGATTTTGATATGTCGTCCACGGAGAACGGTATGCTGCATTCCAAAGTTTTGCAGATGGTTAATTACGAAGCACTTGAGATTAGTTCTTACAGTGTATGCGATTGATGGGAGAATAGGGATAACCACCTCGAGTCATCATCCAGAAGAAATGAATTGCTTACAGGATTGTTGGAGTCCTCTGTCATTAGTACTCTCATATTTGATATAACCTGATTTTAAGTACCATATGCAATCACTTCTTTTTTCTTTATCGAAAAAAAAGTATCATATGCAATCACTTCTCATCAGGTTAAATGAAATGCAGCTATGGAACAGTGTGTGAAAACGTACCTCCGGGGACACGCTATGTGTTCCATACTTGTCATCCCAGTACATAGTACTGATCCTGTATAGCTGTTGTATGCTAAGTACCTGCACAGGGTGTTTCGGGATTGTTTTAAAATTCCAAGGTAATGTAAATTTTCAAAGCAAAAGGGCATGATGAGGACTTTGTCTCTCTCTCTCTCTCAACTTACTGGACAGAGGTCATGACTTATTTCATCCAACGTTTTCTTTGGCTTTTGATGAATCACCTGGAAAAATAATATATGTGAGACCTGTGCATTTAACTTGTCGATGTTCAGTACTCCCTCCGACCCATATTAGTTTGATTTAGATTCATCTAAATATGAATCTATCTAGTCAAGTTTTAGTGCAAGATACATCCGTATCTAGACAAATTTGAGTCAACTAATATGGGTCGGAGGGAGTACTAAAATCTACAGCTCATATAGATTCTTGTATCTCAAGTGTTAAGACCGGGAGCATGTCCCCGAAGTAGAAGTCTGATATGTGGATATTTTCAGTAGATAAACTTCTAAAGGAAAACTAACAGTTAAATATGTGATCTAGACCAAACTGGAGTCATGTTGTAATCATCTCATATTTCAATGCTCAGTTCCTCTTAGCAGCGATAACCTAGTAAACAAATATTGTGTGCAAGTTATTTTCTTAAAGTGAATGCAAGAAAAAATACCAGGAAACCAATAGCTTGTCTAATATGTTTAAGCTCATCCCAGGCTGAACCTGCATACTGCAAGTAGAGAACACTAGATGAGAAACCAATATCTGATGCATACAACCATGCATATAGCTTTATTACAACATTAAGCAATTCGGAAACTGCTTCCATAATGAACATGACAAAAACAAATATTATCTGTTCTTCCTTTTGCTATTGATCACTGTAAATGACAGGTTATAGGCACAGCCATATGGTCTAGAACAAATTAATTTGTATGAGCTAAGCATCAAACAAGAATGCTACTAGATCCCCTTCAAGAAAAAATAGGTTGCTACTATAGGTCTACTGCCCTCATCAATCAGAATTTTCGATGTGACGGAAATAGCTATATTTACCTCATCAGTAGCTCTATAGCACCAGTGTTCGAGTTCAGCTAATCCTGCTTTTACGTACTCACCATTACTGAATGAACAGCACTCCCTTCTCAATAGAAGACTGAAAATTGAAAATAATCAAATGAAACCCGGTCAAGCATTTCTCGTGTTTGCAGGCAATCAGATAGTTGTATTTCATCTCATGGTATATTTTACCTGTTAAATAGCTGTACGTTGATGAATGAGAATATCTGAGTGAATACTTTCCGCACCAAGAATGGAGGAACCTGGAGCAGTGACAAAGATAAGCAGGATTTTGTTAGATACATCAACCGTGTTAAATAACCATACACATAATGACATGTGATGGTATTACATGTTACACGTTACAATGCTGAAGAAATTGTCTTAATTATTACGTGAACAAAAGGAAAGTGTGTTCGAACAAACTAACATTGTTCACTTTAAGGATGTTCAAGAAATTTCCAAGGCTTTTCACAATCCCTTGCCAGTGAGCAATTAAAGCTTGTTGTGCAGCTGTATTTGTGTTTGAACGAGAAGATCCTTTCATCATGCTTGCTCTTGATGTTCTTGGGGCCTGAATTGATGGTAAGATTTGCGAATATGACACCAATTAGACAAATAATGTACCAAATTTATATTCCCAAATAAAAGCCAAGCTAATAAATGACACTCATTCTTTAAACTTATAAAGCATAGCCACCTGAATGCACAGTCCGAGCAAAGGAGAGATCTCTTTCTTCAAATTATCCCGGATCATTCCATATATCTTCTCCACATATGCCGTAAGTTGCTGTTTAAATAGCAAAGCAGGATACTTGGCTTCGACTTGTCTTAGTGTCTCTACTCCACTAACCATGCTTCCATTCATTAGAGCAAGATTAACACCTTGTGGAGTCCCTCTGAAGCTCTGGAAATACAAAATGAATAACATAATCACTCAGTACCTATTGTGAAGCTTCTGCTAAAGAAGATAAAATTGTGTACCTGGGTCATCCTTCCAAAAAGAGTAGCAGAAGACGACCGTCGACGCTGTGGAGCCATTCCTGTTGACCCACTCGCTTTCAGAGTACGTTGGAGCAAAAGCAACAGTGTTGAAGCATTTGAGAGCCAATATGCTAAAACTTCATTATTGTCCTGTGTCTATAGAACACAAAAAATGATAATTCAGCATCACTGTAGATAATGATAATAAAGCTGAAATTTGAAGGTTATAACCTCAATTGCATGTCCAATGGTCTGAATAATGCGATCAAAAACACTTGTGCGCTCTACTTCAAATGATCTCCAATGAAGAAGGCACTTGTATATAATACAAGCAGCAACTGGCCGATTCCCACCAAAGCCCAAATGCTGTGCTATGCACCTAATTAGTAGATCTTGATTTTCCTGCCAAGACACTAACGTATCAATTTCAGAGAACCAGATAGATCTGAAGTACCTATAGAGTGGTCCCAAAAAACATGAGTTAGATAGCAGACTACACCTGTTGCTTTTCGTTTAGAGATTTCTGTGGCTTGTCATCGATGTCATATTCCTTTCTAGGAGAGGCCACGGTAGCGGAGTCCTGAAACACCAAAAGATACAGAAGATGGATGTCATATTGATGATTGTCAAGCATATACGTAGTAACTAAATATTGTGTAACTCACGGTAACAGGAGTTGTTTTTGAATCGCTGACTGATACATGGCCACTCTCAGTATTCCTCTGTGAAATAAACAATCAATATAAATGATAAAAAGCATTCTCCAAGATAAAACAAAGTGTAAAAACATAACTGCACAAACTGGTTCACCTGTAAATTCGACTTGGAACGTCCTGACAAAATTTTACTTGGAGCCAGTGAAACAGCTTGCTGGCGAAGAACTTTATTTTCAGATTCTACATTAGATAGCTTCTCCTCTAGCCTAAAGGATAAAATGCAGATCACAGGCATTGTAAGATGAAGATTCAATGTTGTGTAACATGATGACAATGCATTCAGATATCAACGTGGCCATAATTCAGAAGTTCACTACAGAGAGACAAGGAGAGGAGTGGCAACATGTATGTTTGTATTCAATTTTTATCACTCCCAAAGAAAAATGACACAAGCGCGCTGTTTCTAGACGTTTTTTTAACAATTTCTAGACGTGTGCGGGGAGATGATAGAGCATATTAATAGAATGTGTTCACTACATGGGTGTAGTCTGAAAACTGAAATCAAGTGAGCATTTGCACATGCATCATGCACAAGTAGAAAACAACGGAACAAAGGTGAAAAAATCATAACAAGAAACATGTGAAAAGCTTAACCTTCTCAGATAATCCTGAAATTGACGTATTTTTACTTCTGTCTCTTCTAGCTTCTTTTGCTTTTCTTCATTTGCTTGTGCTTCTTCAGAGTGTTTCTTTTCTAATTCATCTGCTCTTTGTTTTTCTGATTGAAGTGAGGTCTACAGGCAAATAAGGTTGTGCATCACAAAATTAGTGAAAGTGTTAAATCATAATATGGAAGTGTTTAGTTATCTGATAGTATATCTTTGTGCAAAACTATTGGATGTACAAAACATTGGGAAATTCTGGTCAACGACACCAATAGTGTTAGTCTGGTAGATTGCGTACCTTAAGTTCATCTACCTCTGCTTCCAAGGAAGCAACCTTTTCAGTGTCTTGGACTAGAACCTCAGTTTCCTGTACTACAGGAGGTGCATCCTGACTAGCCTTTTTAGCAGCTTCTCGTTCCTTTACAAGCACTGCATTTGTCTCATCCAATTTAGCTTGCAGGGCATCCATTGAGCTCTGCAGTTTTGACAACTCCTGCGTTTTTGATTCCTCCAAATCTGTCTGTACATGTGTTGATTTGTGTGAAATGATTGAAATACACATATCATAATAAGTATTTTTGTGATGCAGCATATTAAAATTATATAAAATCAAGCCATGATTTAACACATTTTACTCAGAAGTTTTTATGAAGCAACAGATGTATAAACAGTGCAATAAGTTCAACAATTTTACCCTCATTCTCTTCTCTAACTGCACACGCCATGTAAGCTCTTCCACTGTCTTTTCAAGTTTATCCTTTGCTTCCTTAAGCGCACCTGTTTGTCTTGCTTCCTGGAGAGGTGATAATAGTGACACATTAGAAAATTATAATTTTGTGCTCCCTGATGGTACTACCTTATTAACGATTTCATGAACTTAGCAGTAGATAACTCTTGCTTCCTGAAGAAGTTAATAATAATGCATTAGAAATGGTTTTGTGCTCTCTGATGGTGCTATGATATTATGTCCTTCGAGGGATTTTTAGAATCCTTCAGGGACCTCGTATTTCACCTTCTGGTTCTGGCTGTTTTTGTGACAAAAGAATATTTCCAGGGAATTTTTTATTTTCATTTGATGCCAAAACATAAGGCAGTTGCGTGAGTGTTCTACAATGGTAATCACATAGCATTAGCATAAGTTGCCTAATACTAGAATGGTATAATCTTGTAGCCATAAAAGCATACTACAGCATTACAAAACTGATATAGGAGCTCGACCAATCCATTGAAGTAACCAAATGTAGAAGTTACAACCCCCACCCCAGGTGGACACAACAAATAAGACCAGCCATCCGTGTTGTTCCGTGACTAGCATATGAGACATAGAAATAGTGCATTTACTGTGATAATAAACATACCATTTTAAGTTGCTTGAGTTCTTTCCTCGCAATCCTTCCCCTCCATCTGCACTGTGCAACAATTGCTGCACCCTTTAACTTATTGTGGTATGAATAAGATACATGGCACCTATAACGAGCCTGTAGTAGAAAATCAGGACATTAGGAATATATCATGAGTTGAGCCAGTAATGAGCTGCATAGCAGAGCTCCTGTGGTTTCATCAAACCCAAATAAATACGAGATGCATTGAGTTGTCATATTATTTAGGAGGAACTGAATACCACCTGAATTGTAACTGCTGCTTTAAATCGCTTCTTATATCTAAAATCATTCCTTGCTGCCATCGCACGCAATGCCGTTTGCACTACAAGAACTGAAGCATGTAGGAGTTTGTAAGACCTCCTTGCCTGATGCATACGTTGATTTTTCTGAATTTTGACGGAAGCTGATTGCTTTCGCATCCGATCATAGAGTTTACAAGCCAATGTTCCTAAAACCCAAAGCGTTAGTATTAACATTATTAGTAAAATGAAAATCACCTGGTCTGCAGTTAAGTGCAAGCAAACAGACCTCTCCATACTGCCTGAAAGCATACAGATGCCTTCTTCAAAGAAACAAACTTCTTCCTCATTATATGTGTTCTCATTTTCCCTTGAATTGTTCTTGCAGCAACACTGAGAACTTCAGTTCTTCTAGCATCTAATTCGGCCATCTGGCCAGCTCTCAGAAAAACTTTTGTTTTCCCTATCTGACAAATGCAAACAATTGTTAGAGTAAGAGAAAGGAAATAATTTCTCATGATCCTGCATTTTTTATGCTAATACTGTAAGAGCACCCTGCATGCAACAGTCTGATACTTTAGACCTACAAGCCTACAAATTAAGCAATTACATCAGTTTATCGGCAATATTTCCTTTATCGGATCATTAATATGTGCCCAAAGGCTAGGTATTCATAGAAGATCGAACTTTGAATAAACAAACCACGTGACAAGGCAGAGACTGACTAGAGTTATGGCTAGTTACCTGAAAGCCTACAAGACCCTTCTTTTCCAGAATCCTCTTGCATGCAACCTTTTCTTCACAACTAATGAGAAGTGAGGAAAGAAAAAATATTAGTGATAATCACTTTTAGATGCACCGGAAAAATCTAATGGGTCTGAGATATTAAGCTACAAATCTGGATAACTTCAAATAAGAACTTACTTCCCTTCAAGGGCATCTGGTGCAAGCATTCCAAAACGATGCAAAAACTCGTAAAATGTGCGACGTGTGGGATATCCAGCACAACTGATCCTGATTGCCTCGAGTACACCCTGATGATAGATGGGATGAAATTTACTGGAACAACTTTGTAACATAGATCGAGTAACTCAAAGCCTACATTCACTGCAGTTAAGTCTGAGGCACAGTAGATGATAATTCAGAGGCACTTACACCACAACGCAACTGTTGCATGACATTGACATTCTCGAAAATTGCCGGTTTCAGCACATTATTTGGTTTAACACATCTAATATAATGAGGTTCAGTAGAGTTCAATGTTTCCATAAGAGATGTAAGTTGTAGCTGCCACAGAAAAAGAGTCAGAGATCAGTAAGATTAATCATGCTTAATAGTACACTGGACATAAATGATGGGCCAGGTGGATATCGAAGTGGCAGCAAAGTCTGAATAATAAATGCAGAAGCAAAAGAGGGGAGACCTTGAAGCGTGCTCCAATGGAAGCAAACTTTGAGGTTTTTGATGTTTCCTCTGGTGGAGGAGGAAATAATCCAGCGATGAAGGAGCATCTAGAAGCACTCAGTAACTCCTGGTGCTCTGCCACAACATAGTCTTTATTTTTGTCAAGAAATTGGTCAGACTGATACATCACCTGCATACCACAAGCATAAGTACTTTAACATTAGTTAAAACTCTACAGTATCTAGAGCCATTGAATTTGATGAATAAAACCTAACCTCTCCAGCGTAGTGGGAGATTGCAAAATCTGTGCGAGATAGTTTGGGCTTGACAAACCGTTTATTCTTTGCAAAAGTCTGGTACAGCTTCTGGGAAAAGGTCTCATGTGTTGACTTCGGAAACATACTGAATAGAGAACAGTAAACAGAATACAATTATCACATTGTTTAGTCCATGATCATTAACTAAGACATTCATTGACACAGTAAAACAGAATGATTAAATGACGTGATCAAAGAAAAGATATGGTAAACATACCACGCCTCATCAAGAAGTGCAATAACACCACCAGGTTTCTGCGAAGTGACAGTTCAGTAATATATGGAACATTAATGAGTGAGAATCCATTGCAGAACTGATTGACAAAGATGTTCATTGTCCTAAAGCAAGTACAAGAAAAAGAATGCAGTGTGTCCTTGCAGACATAAGGACTTCTCTGGCTATGTGATCCTTTTAAAGAAATATAAATACATGTTGAATCAATATTTCGCCTTGTTTTAAGCATGTGGTCCATAAGGCGAGGCTTAACTTGGCCAAGTAGGCACTAACTGAGAAATTATTTGATTGCATTCTACAGTAATACGACCATATCGGCAACATTAAGATTGTAACAAACTCTGCCTTTTCAATATAATGAAACACAAAAGTCTTTTGCGTTTTCTAAAAAACAATTAATGAAAAGAATTAATTTTTTTGTATGCAAAACTTTGTTCCCCGCCTTCTCGGTGGCCTGTTCTATGCATGTGTGGCATAGGCTTGTAATCCTGTAAAAGTGAAACTCTTCGGTGCAGTGAAAAGAAACGCAATGTCATTGCGTTTTCCCAAAAAAACAATTAATGACAAAACAAGAAAAACCCGATAAACTCATAAACATGCCTGATTACTGCACTACAGATTTTACCATCAAGCACTAGATGAAACTAAATTGATTAAAACTTTACACATACCTTCTCAATAAGGTCAAGAACATCTTGATTATCAACGAACTCAATATAGCTCCAATCAATTTGTTCTTTGGTGTACTCCTCTTGCTCCATCTTGAAAACATGCTGAAAAAGATCACCGAAGCACCTTTCACATAAATATATGCCCTTTGTTTACCAAATGTCTATGGGGGATTTGGTGTACATGAACCATTATTTGTGAACAAGTATTACCTGATTGAAATGTTGTTGCAATTTCTCATTTGTATAATTAATACAAAATTGTTCAAAACTGCAGAAAACATTATTTGTCAATTTGTGGAAACAGCCTAGTGAGTTCTAAATACAAGACTGGACTACAGTAAATATGACCTGTTTGACTTGAAGCTCTCAAAACCATAGATGTCGAGGACACCAATAAGACATTTAGAGTTAGCATCTTGCCCAATGGAACTGTTAATTTTATCAACAAGCCTGCAAGATAATGACAGGTTGCATTGCATCAGAATTTGGGCACGAAGGATATACATAATGAAGTACAACAGGCAATATAATTTTACCAATCAAACAAACGAGAGTATATCGTCTTTGCTAGACCATCCCTGCTGATAGTTGCACTGTAAGGATCAAGACTCCTTTTTATAACCTCCTCTGGTGTTACCATGACACGCTTACAAAGAGCATCTGTCAAGGCTCCAGGATCACACCTGACATAAAATACATGTCAACAGTCATTGGAGAAAGCACATGCAATACCAGCAATTAGGTAACATAAACCAAATAAAGGTAGTTACATGAGAAGTTCAGCAGCTGTGTCAAGATGGAACTTAGATTTGTCATCTTTCAAAGCTGAGGAATCAGCTTCTTTCCCCTTGGCAAATTCAATGTTGCCAATATGAAGGATAGCTGCAACAACCCTGAAAATAGCATCCTGGAAACAAGTTTAAGTGCAAACAGGTGAGAAGAAAAATCAGCTAAACTGCACATTGATCATATCAAAGTACATATGGAAATAGTTTGAGCTACCTGTTCCTGAGTACTGATGCCAACAATATCCATTGCTCTTCTGGTAGCCAAATACTCATGAGCATCGCTAACCCCAACCAAATCATAGCAATTTGATTTATTAAGATAATTAAAATTCTTAGGATTTCCTAATTTGTACTTTTCAACATCCTGAAAATGCAATGCACCAAAGCAGATTATGTGTATTAGGAGTCCATCAAGGCGCATAAGAAGTGCCAAAGGAGAATATAGATCATTACCTCCTGTGGGGCCGCACAAAGAAGATAAAAGCAGTGGTAGTTACGTTCAGGATCAGAAACTTGGCATACACGGGACCTTTCTAGCAAGTAAGTTCTGACCGCAGCACCCGAGATTCTTCCTTGCTTATCAAACTGAATCTCAACAAACTTACCAAATCGACTGCACCAAGCATCATGAAAATAATGAGATCCAAACTTATACATACACCTCCATGATTTCAATAATGCAAGTAATCTTTGAGATCTATAGTTTTTTCTATCTCTTACCTCGAATTGTTATTTCTTACGGTCTTGGCATTGCCAAAAGCTTCAAGAACTGGATTTGACTGCAGATATAATAATGCAAAATAGAAGTTCAATTGAAATATAAATAACTTAACAGTAAATTTTCTTGCCTGGCTAAGTAACTGTTTGTCTTACTTCAAGAACTTGTTGCTCTACTGTTCTTCCTTCTGTTGCAGCACGGCCACCCAGATAAGCAAGATACCTCATAAGCATTTTTGTTGTTTCTGTTTTACCAGCACCACTCTCACCACTCACAAGAATAGAGTTGCTCCTTCCTTCATGAATCATAGCCCTATTTCATGTGAAAATAGAACAATGAGATCAACTCGTCTTCTTTGGCAATACTGAACCGATTTTGGTTATGTTTACTTACCTGTATGCAACATCTGCGACAGCAAAAACATGTGGACTTAACTCTCCAAATGGTGCGCCCTTATACTGTTGCATCATATGCAGGTCATATAAATGCTTCAAATTTTGGAAAGGATTGACAGCAATGAGAATATTTCCAGTGTATGTCTGCCCAAATGAAGAGATATCAGCCATGTGAAACATTGCGTGAGTTTCAAACTTTAAACCCAGACAGTACAGCTGACATAACGGAATATGTATAGACTGCAGCAAGTTCCCAGTAAGAAAGAAAACATACATATATTTCATTAAGTTCATATCTGATGGCCAAATTCTGTAACACTCCTGGCTCATGGAGATAGGAGAGCTTTGTCATGTCATCAACTCCACCGGCAGCTGCTTCCATATCTTTGGGATATAGTTTCGACAAATTTTGAACGATCTAAAATTGTGAAAGTTCAAATATAAGTAGCGGTATTATATCAAAAAGAACGCCTCTAAGTAGAAGGGTTGTTCAATGCAGCTTACTTTTTTCCCATTGGTCCCTTGGATCTCTGCCTCCTCGCCATTGATCTTAACGACTTCTCCAGGAACCCAGGCATTATCATTGTCTTCAGCCCATACATGTGAGCCTACTATAATATTAACTTTCGTCCCCTGAAATTAGAAATTTACTTATCTCAATTACGCTTGCTATCATCTACAGAAGCCTCTGAGATGACTAGGAAAATACATTCGCATTTGGCCAATGCTGAAAGATTGCGACTCTGCTGCATGGACGAAGGCTTAAATAAATGGATTTGCACGGATTCGAAATCGATTGCCCCCAATCAAGAAGTTGGAATATCCTATGAAATGCTAGACATAACTCCACCGGTTTCTTGGGTAAATGTTTTCGTTTTGCCACCAACCACCATGATTCAGAAAAAAAAAAATAGAGCAATGGGGACCCTATCGGAACACCCCGTTGCCACCGCCGCACAGCGTTACTCAATCCGACGCAAATTAGATGGCGAAATTACCATTCCGCCGGCCTTGGAGGATGATTATTCCGCCGCTCCTGAAGGATGATCACTTGGGCGCTGTGAGCGACGGGGCAGATGAACTCATATCCCTCTCCCCTGCGGTCGTGTTCGTGCCCGTACTCGCACGACCCCCTCCGTACGCCGTCGCCGTCGCCGTCGCCGTCGCGCGCCTCGGGGGAGGAAGAGGTGGTGGTGCGGTGCAAAAGCGGGAGAGTGGGGAGAGAGAAGGGGATGTGTAGAAGGCAGGCGGTGTGGGGTGGAGAGGGTGCAGTACGTGGAACGGCCATGGCTGGCCTCGGCTCGATCTCTGCGGGGCGCCATCAGGGGGACGGACTGGACATGCGGCATGGGATGAAAAGTTGAACCCCCGAATTTCGGGAGAAAATCTGCTATTAGTAGCGTGTGGAAGAACACAGGCACCCCGGCCAATTGAAACAACGTGTAGTCGGAACACATAGAACACAAAGCAGAGCTATTGCCTCATCCAAATAAACTCTAAACAGCGAAGAGTTTTATTCCATTGATTGGTTGGAGGGAAAGGGAATTAACAAGGGAAGAGAAAGGAAATTCATATACTCCCTCCGTCTCAATTAGAGGTCTCAAATTTATTAATATTTAAATAAATCTAAACACTAATATTTAGTATATAAATTTATTAAATTTAAAAAACTTAAGACATCTATTTTAAGACTGAGGGAGTATTAAACTTTCACTAATCTCTTAGGGCATGCGCAGTAGTTCCGACGCCTGTTGTCTGTAATTTCCCTCCAGATCAGCTATAGACAACGGTAAAAATACTTTATACAATGGCTGTCTACTAGGCTATCTGTAGGACGGGATAATATGGAGATTTTGTTGACCAACCGAACAATAATTCCATGTTATCCGCGGTAGTTGTAACTTGAAAAGGCACACGATAAACGACACGCTTTGTATAACGGGAAAATGATCGTCGGTAAGATGCGATTTTTACGGGAATCGATCGTCTGTATTTTCACAGTCAGACACATTCTCTCTCTTTTGCCTCTCTCTTCCACGTCATGTAAAAGTCCTATCTGGCAAGTATTATAGACAGCTGATGTTATCTGTTGTACATGTCCTTACCTGGGACCTGGTAATTGAGACGAGGGATGGAGAAGAGGCGTTGAACTCCCATTCCATTTTCCTAAGATTGTCAAACAAACTGTAAGAGCAACTTGAGAGGAGTTGTAATTCAGTAGCCTGGCCTACGCACCAAAGAAGATGTACTGGCTGGGAGGACCGGTCGCCCGACTTTGTCTTTAATTTGGTTGCCAGTGATATTGCTGAGCACTATGGTTTATGAATCACCCATTTCTACGGCAAAAACGAACTCTTAAAGCAACTCTACCATATTCTCTAAATTTGTTCGTTCCCTAGAAACTGTCGGTTATAGATCATCTAAATCCCCCTGTACTGTAATTTTTTTAGAGAATCCTTAAGAAAGTATCCTTTGGCCGTAAATATGGAGAAGAGAGGAAATTTTAGAAGACCGTCATACACGAACTTTGTAGGGGCATCGGCGGCCATATCCCACCGCCGTCCTCGTCCACGTCCCTGTGGCATCCCCCTGGTCGTGTTTTTCATCGTTGAAGGGTTTCACAGCATAGTAAATCAAAAAAATTCTACGGATGCGAACGGAAAGCCAAAATCTAATCTAGGAGATGCAATCAACGAGAGGGATAGATGAGATCTTCATACCCTTGAAGAAATTGACAGTGAAACGCTCAGTAACGTGGTTGGTGTAGTCGTACTCGCCGTCTCCTCCTCGCGATCCGATCCGATCCTACGCCGCAAGTGGCGGCGCCTCCGAGAGATGCACACGTACGGTGTCGCGACGTCTCCTCCTTCCTTGGTCCAGCAAGTGGGGTGGAGAGATAGATTGGATCTACAACACGACGGCGTGGTGCTATGGTGGAGAGTTTCTGCAGCAGGGATTCGCCTACACGCAGTCGGGAGAGAGAGAGAGGGAGAGGTAGGGCAGTAGCTGGCGGCTAGGGTTTGGGGTGAGGGGAGGGTGCGCCCCTGCCCACCTTATATAGGGGGTTGGACGACCCCCTTGTCCCCTCCTCCAAGCCCTAGGGCGGCGGCCCCAAGGGTGGAGTGGGGATCAAGTCTCCCCCCCTTCTAGAAGGTTTCCTAGGGTTCCCCCTAGGGTTTTGGCCGGCTGGGCCTATGGGGCCTTGTGCCCCTAGCCCAATGCGGCCAGGGCACTCCCTTGTAGGCCCACGCACCCCTCCGACAAGTGGGGTCACGTTGGTCCCACTCCGGAAGCTTCTAGAACCTTCCGATACAATACCGAACATTCCGAAACGATTCCGAAATCCAAAAAACTGCTTTCCTTTATATGAATCTTATTCTCCGGACCATTTCGGAACCTCTCGTGATGTCCTGGATCTCATCCGAGACTCCGAACAAAAACTCATAAACCATTTATACATTCTATCCTAGCGTCGAGACACGTTAAGTGTGTGACCCTACGGGTTCGAGAATATGCAGACATGATCTTCTATCAATAATCAACAACGGGATCTGGAAAACCATATTGACTCCCACATATTCATCTATGATCATATCGGATGAACCACAATGCCAGGATTTAATTAATCCCATATATATATTCCCTTCGTCACGCGATATTTTACTTGCCCGAGATTCGATCGTTAGTATTGGCATACCTTGTTCAATCTAGTTCACAACAAGTACTTTACTCGTTCCGTAATCCGATATCACTTTGTGATTAACTCCTTAACCACGTGCTTGCAAGCGGTGTTGATATCGATTACCGAGTGGGCCCGAAGTATATCTCTCTGACTTGGGAGGGACAAATCTCATCTCGATACATACAACCCAACAAGTACTTTCCGATCACCTGAGAGACACCTTTATGATCACCCTCACATAGGATGAAGTTTGATGACCTCAAAGCTTTCTTCCGATACCAGGGAGTTGCACTATATCATGGTCTAAGGAATACAATATTTGACATAGGAAAAAGCTTTGTAAAGACGAACACGATGACACGATATAATTGCTCTGCTTGATTTGGCAACAATAATCTAGTTTACATCTGGCAACAAACTAACACCCATGGCATTAAGGTGCAGATCATGTTTTGCTCGTGGAAGAGGTTTAGTCAACGGATCTGCAACATTCAGATCCGTATGTACTTTGCTAATCTTCAGATCTCCATCTATTATATAATATCGAATTATATGAAATCGGCGGTTGATGTGCTTGGTCTTTGGATGATATCTTGGTTCCTTAGCCAATGCTATGGCGCCAGTGTTGTCGCACAATATCTCCAGTGGGTCCAAGGCACTTAGAACCATACCAAGCTCAGTGATGAAGTTCCTGGTCCAAACTCCTTCACTTGACGCTTCTGCAACAGCCATGTATTCCGATTCTACTGTAGATCCCGCGATCACGCTTTGCTTGCAGCTTCTCCAGCTCACAGCTCCTCCATTCAAAATATAAACGTATCCTGTCTGAGATTTAGAATCATCCGGGTCGGTGTCGAAACTAGCGTCGACGTAACCTTTTACGACGAGCTGCTCATCACCTCCATAGACCAAGAACATTTATTTAGTCTTGTTTAAATACTTTAGGATGTTCTTTACGGTTGTCCAGTGTTCCACTCCTGGATCACTTTGGTATCTGCTTGTCAAACTAAGAGCATTGGACACATTCGGTCTAGTACACAACATGGCATACATGATAGAACCTATGGCCGAGGCATAAGGCACTTTGCTCATAGTTTCTCTATCGTTTACCGTAGCTGGACACTGAGCCTTGCTCAATATCTTACCCGACAACATGGGCACTGAACCTTTCTTTGCCTTATCCATTCTGAACCTTTTCAGAACTTTTTCTAGGTATGTACTTTGGCTTAAAGCTATTAGGCGTCTTTGTCTATCTCTATAGATTTTGATGCCTAATATATAAGCAGCTTCTCCTAGGTCTTTCATTGAAAAACATTTATTCAAATAACTCTTCACATCGTTAAGCATACCAATGTCATTTCCAATAATCAATATGTCATCCACATATAGTACTAGAAATGTCACTGAGCTCCCACTCACTTTCTTGTAGATACAAGCTTCATAGCAATTTGGAACAAATCCAAAGCTCTTGATCACTTGATCAAAACGAAGGTTCCAACTCCAAGATGCTTGCTTCAGTCCATAAATGGAACGCTGAAGTTTGCATACTTTATCAGCATCCTTAGGATCGACAAAACCTTCGGGCTGCATCATATACAACTCTTCATCAATGTTGTCATTGAGGAACGTAGTCTTGACATCCATCTGCCATATTTCATAATCATGAAACGCAACAATTGTTAATAAAATCCGAATGGACTTAAACATCGCTATGGGAGAGAAAGTCTCATCGTAGTCAACACCTTGAACTTGTCGAAAACCTTTTGCGACAAGCCAAGCTTTATAGACAGTAACATTACCATCCGCGTCCGTTTTCTTCTTGAAAATCCATTTGCACTCAACGGCCTGACGGTCGCTAGGAGGGTCCACCAAAGTCCATACTTGGTTTTCGCTCATTGATCCCAATTCGGATTTCATGGCCTCTAGCCATTTCTCAGAGTCTGGGCTCATCATTGCTTCCTCATAGTTCGCAGGTTCATTGTTGTCTACCAACAAGATAGTTAAGACAGGGTTGCCGTACCATTCAGGAGTGGCACGTGACCTTGTCGACCTGTGACGTTCAGTAGTAGCATCGTTCGAAGTTTCATGATCCTCATCATTAGCTTCCTCTCTTGTTGGTGCAGACGTCACTGGAACAATTTCAGGTGATGTGCTACTCTCTAACTCGAGAGAAGGTTCAATAACCTCGTCTAGATCTACCTTTCTCCCACTCACTTCTTTCGAGATAAACTCCTTCTCAAGAAAGGATCCGTTCTTTGCGACAAACACTTTGCCTTCGGATCTATTGTAGAAGGTATACCCAATCGTTTCCTTAGGGTATCCTATGAAGACACAATTATCTGCTTTGGGTTTGAGCTTGTCCGGCATCAACTTCTTGACGTAAGCTTCGCATTCCCAAACTTTAAGAAACGACAACTTAGGTTTAGCACCAAACCACAGTTCATACGGTGTCGTCTCAACGGATTTAGATGGTGCCCTATTTAAAGTGAATGCAGCGGTTTCTAATGCATAACCCCAAAATGATAACGGCAAATCTGTAAGAGACATCATCGATCACACCATATCTAATGGAGTTCAATTCCGGTGTTCGGACACACCATTGCGCTGTGGTGTTCCGGGTGGCGTGAGTTGCGAAATGATTCCGCTTGCTTTAAGATGCGTGAGAAAATCGTAACTCAAATATTCACCTCCACGATCGGATCTAGAAATTTAATTTTCCTGTTATGATGGTTTTCCACTTCGTTCTGAAATTCTTTGAACTTTTCAAACGTTTCAGATTTATGTTTCATTAAATAGAAATAACCATATCTACTTAAGTCATCAGTAAAAGTGAGAAAATAGCGATATCCACCGGGCATCGAAACACTCATTGGTCCGCATACATCGGTATGTATGATTTCCAACAAGTCCATTGCTCGCTCCATCATTCCGGAGAACGGGGTTTTGATCATCTTGCCCATGAGGCACGGTTCGCACGTGTCAAATGATTCAAAATCAAGAGACTCCAAAAGTCCATCAGAATGGAGTTTCTTCATGCGTTTTACACCAATATGACCTAGACGGCAGTACCACAAATAAGTCGAATTATCACTATCTACTTTGCATCTCTTAGCCTCAATGTTATGGATGTGTGTGTCATTGCTTTCGAGATTCAGAATAAATAAACCATTCATAGCAGGTCCATGACCATAAAAGATGTTACTCATATAAATAGAACAACCATTATTCTCCGATTTAAATGAATAACCGTCTTGCAATAAACACGATCCAGATATAATGTTCATGCTCAATGCAGGCACATAATAATACTTATTAAGGTTTAAAACTAATCCCGAAGGTAAAACTAAGGAGAGCGTTCCAACGGCCATCACATCAACTCTTGATCCGTTGCCAATGCGCATCGTCACCTCATCCCTTGCTAGCCGTCGTCTATTCCATAGCTCCTGTTTCGAGTTAAAAATATTAGCAACCGAACCAGTATCAAATACCCAGGCACTACAACGAGCGCTAGTAAGGTAAACATCAATAACATGTATATCAAATATACCTTTAATGGTGTCAGCCTTCTTGTCCGCTAAGTACTTGGACATATGCCCAAAGGACCCTTGTCCTTGCAATAGAAGCACTCAGTGTCCGGCTTAGGTCCAGACTTGAGCTTCTTCTCAGTAGGGGCAACGCGCTTGCCGCTGCCTTTCTTGAAGGACTTCTTTGCACCCTTAGCTTTCTTGAAGCTAGGGGTCTTGTTGACCAACACATGATTATCTTTCTTGATATCCACCTCCACAGCTTTCAGCTTAGCGAAGAGCTCAGTGATCGTATCAGTGGAACCAATCTGATTGTGAGTAACTACAAAACCTTTGTAGCTAGGAGGGAGTGATTGCAGAACTCTGTCATTCTTGAGCTCTTCTGGAATCTTGCAGTACAGTTGCTCAAGACGTTGAGTGTAGCCCGACATCTTAATGGCGTGCTCACTAACGGAACTCCCTTCCTCCATCTTGCAGTTAAAGAACTTCTCAGAGATCTCATATCTCTCAGAACGGGCCTGGGTCTGAAACATGGTTTTCAGTTCCTCAAGTATCTCAAAGGGCCCGGCGAACTCCTCAAAATGATTTTGAAGGTCTGATTCCATAGCAAACAACATGGTACTCTTAATCACTCCATAATCATCTTTGCGCGACTGATAAACAGCTTTTTCATCAGCCGGCGCATCTATAGCAGGGGCGTAACCTAGCGCATTCTCAAGGACATAGTCCTTTTGTCCGCCAGCAAGAATGATTCTCAGATTGCGGAACCAGTTGGTGAAGTTAGACCCCTTGTTCTTAAGCTTTTCTTTCTCAGCAAAAACGTTGAAGTTGAAGTTGGAATTAGCCATTTGATCTACAAAATTTGCAAGTATAATTTAGACTATGTTCATGATAACTAGTTCAACTTAATCAAATTACTAGATGAACTCCCACTAAATTCAACATCCCTCAAGTTGTTTAGTGAACACGATCCAAATTCACCACACCTAATCCGATCTTCACGATAAGAGATGTGGTTTCAATGGTGGACAACAAAGTGTCGATCATATCATTCATATGACTCATGCTTAACCTTTCGGTTCGTGTGTTCCGAGGCCATGTTTGTATATGCTAGGCTCGTCAAGTCAAACCCAAGTATTTCCGCGTGTTCTGTAACACCCTCAGAATCGGACCTATGCAAGTTTTAGCGAAACCCGCATAGAAACGATTCAAAGGTGCCCACCAGGCACTTTCGTGCGGGTGGAAAACAAAGTAATAACATTACACAACAGTCCTCGATGGGATCCACAGAACAGATATATATATACAACACGACTCCATGAGTCAAGAATACAGATATACAGAACAAAGATCCAAATCACCTTGAAAACGATAGGGCGTCCGACTACGTACAAGATGCAAATGGGGCTAAGAGCCCTGAAGAATAATCAATGGCGTCCATAACCCTGCCCAGGCCAAGCCGGAAGGGTAACCCTGCTAACGACGTCGATCTCAAAACCTGCTGAAACAAAAGGGGTGCCGACAAAGGGCAAAGGAAAAAGAGGAGCGTCAGTACTGAGGCCAGTACACGGCGAGGCTAGAATTCGGCGGTCCTCGCCTACATAGGTATGGTGGACTGAAGCGGCAGCGCAGCATGCACTAAACAACCTATAGAGACTCGATACAACGGGCGGCTATCAGAGAGGGGTAAGAAAGACCTATTCGGAACCAACCTAATGCTAACACCAAACAATCCCATCCTGGTATTCCCCCTCGATACCAAACGAGGAAGTCAACCGAGGAACTCACACGGTTGGCAGTTTTATTTATTCAGTTATCGTTGCAACAATTACTAGTCAAGTATAGACAGTCATCCTGATAAAATAAGCAGTGGGCCGTTTTAGTTAACCATTCCGTTTTAGTTGCAACACTTACTAGTCAGATGCAATTAGCTTGAGATATCTCAAAACCCAGCAGTTGTTGGTACTTTTATTTAGCCATTCCGTTGTAGTTGCAATACTTACTAGTCAGATACAATGGTCGCAAGCGACAACCAAATCAAGCAATTGTGGGCAGTTTTATTTAGCCATTCCATTATAGTGAAGCTGATTACTAGTCATTATAAAGTCAAATTTATAGCACTACTTTAGTTATAGTTGTCTATGATCGAGATACTGTGCTCCAAGTCGTCCATAACATGACACGGCTTTGAAAGTTTTACCCGCCGGGTGCACCAATAGCAACACACGCCGATCAACCTCGGAAAAACCAAACAAAACCCAACGAGGCCTTCACGACAAAGCAATCACAGGATTCAGAAATATTTCAGGGGCCACCCTTGAGTACACCGCGAACGGTTAGCTGACTCCGAGACGGACCCGAGGTTTGGGTGGACGGCTGTGAACGACTGGGAACCCAAAACTGGGCTTGTCGACACCGCGGAATCGTGTCCCGATCCTAAACAGTACAGTGTGCTCCTCGCACAATCGTAAATAAAGCAGTAGCATGGCATAGGTACAGGATAGTAAATAAAACCTCAAACTAGTTTGTGGCCCCAAGAAATAAGACTGAATCAAGCTCTGGCTCAGGGGGGGTCCCATAATCCTCCCGGATGTGGATAGCGCGATAAATCAAGGAACATGTATCAAGCACTCGGGGTCCTACGGGACACAAGTGGACGGTTAACAACCAAATAACATCTATTGCTCACCTGTGCCTCTGCTTACCTACTTCAGTTTTAGTTGTTGAACATGAATTAAAATGAACGATAAGTAAAACCATGATCATCTCCAGCATCAAACAGGCGGCAATTCTCCAACAACTGTGGCACTTGACAACACGCAACAGCATTTGAGCAAGCGACTACGGCGCGCAAGTCCAACTATCTACCAAGCAACAGGTAATAGGATGTATCCAAGGCAATATAAGGCTGCGAGGGATATCACGGGTACAAAAACTAGAGCATCGCAACACAGATAGCAATAGATCAACAGGAGGGAATAAATACTATAAAAGTAAGATAGGTAGAAAGGGGGGAGATGCTCGCCTGAAAACATTGCCGAAGGTTCAACCGAAGATCGGGTCGACACTCGCATCAACTCAACGGCCTTATCCGCGAAGAAGCAAAACACTAGAATAAACACCGGATGCAATATTTAATACAACGATAGAAGATCGGGCATGATGCATGTATGGTGCATGACATGGCAAAGATGCGATGCAATTAGGTCATATTAAGCGGAACCGGGGTCCCGACAATTAATTAAATGGTTCAAGTTACTTAGCTACCCCGCAATTTAAATGTTGTAATAACATGGCAAAACAAGTTACCGGTTCGCTACATAAATTTAAATGAGGCCAATATAAGGCTAGATTTGCCCGCATATAGGCCCCATATTTAATTATATGGTGAATCGGCATAAGGCCCCCAAACCACACAAATATGCATGCAAGTATGACAATTTAATATGCAACAATTTATTTAGCTGACAAGTTGTAGAATAGGGTTCTCGGATAAAGGTTCACACGTTGAGGGTCTCGACGTCCTTGGGGTTCGCCGAGGGTTCGGGGTCGGTCTCAGGGTTCGACGGGATCGGTCTCGGACTCCGGTATTTAGGGTCTTCGGATTGGGGAAGTAGATCTTTGTAACACCCTCAGAATCGGACCTATGCAAGTTTGAGCAAAATTCGCCAAAACCCGCATAGAAACGATTCAAAGGTGCCCACCAGGCACTTTCGTGCGGGTGGAAAACGAAGTAATAACATTACACAACAGTCCTCGATGGGACCCACAGAACAGATATATATAGCAGCGACTCAAAGAGTCAAGAATACAGATATAATATACAAAGATCCAAATCACCTTGAAAACGATATAGCGTCCAGCTACGGACAAGATGCAAATGGGGCTAAGAGCCACAAGAATAACCAATGGCGCCCATAACCCTGCCCAGGCCAAGCCGAAGGGTAACCTCGCTAACGGCGCCGATCTCAAAACCTGCTTAACAAAAGGGTGCCGACAAAGGGCAAAGGAAAACAAAGAAGGAGCGTCAAGATCGAGGCCAAGACACGGCGAGGCTAGAATTCGCGGTCCTCGCCTACATAGGTATGGTGGATCAAGCGGCGAAAGATGCACTAAACAACCTATAGAGACTCGATACAACCGCGGTTATCGAGAGGGTAAGAATGACCTATCCGGATCCAACTGAAGCTATCACCAAACAAACCCATCTGGTGTTTCCTCGAGACCAAACGAGGAAGTCAACCGAGGAACTCACACCGTTGGCAGTTTTACTTATTCAGTTATCGTTGCAGCAATTACTAGTCAGGTTTAGATAATCATCCTGATAAAGTAAACAGTGGGCACTTTTAATTGACCATTCCGTTATAGTGGCAACAATTACTAATCAGATACAGATAGCATGAGATAAACCCAAAACCCAGCAGTTGTTGTTACTTTTATTCAGCCAATTCGTTGTAGTTGCAATATTTACTAGTCATATACAATTGTCGCAAGCGACAACCAAACAAGCAATTGTGGGCAGTATTAATTAGCCATTCCATTGTAGTTGAGCTGATTACTAGTCATTATAAGTCAAATTTATAGCAGTAAACTTTAGTTATGCTTGTCTATGATCGAGAAACTGTGCTCCAAGTCGTCCATATCCGCGGACACGGCTTTCAGAAAGTTTTAACCCGGCCGGGGTGCACAAATAGCAACACACACACGATCAACCTCGGAAAAACCAAATCAAAACCCAACGAGGTCTCACGACAGAGCAATCACAAGATTCAGAAATATTTAGGGGCCACCCTTTGAGTAGAACCCGCAACGGAGTAGGCAAGCTCGAGACGGCCTCAAGGTCAATGGGGCGTGAACGCATCGGGAACCCGAAAGTGGCTGGGCTTGTCGCTACCACGTAAACGGGTCACAATTCCTAAAGATGCAGTGTGCTCCTGACAATCGTAAATAAAGCAAAGAAACATGGCATAAGTACAGGATAGTAATAAAGCCTCGAACTAGTTTGTGGCCCCAAGAAATAAGACGGAATCAAGCTCGCTAAGGGCCCATACTCCCATATGTGGATAGCGCGATAAATCAAGGAACAGGTATCAAGTACTCGGGGTCTTACGGGACACAAGTGGGCGTTCGGAAACCAAATATTATCTATCACCCACCGATGCCTCTGCTTATTCAATTTTAGTTGTTAAACAGAAATTAAAGTGACGATAAGTAAAACTAGAATCATCTCCATCATCAACATGCGGCAATACATCAAAGAATCGTGGCATATGACGACACACATCAGTACTTGAGCAAGCAACTACGACGCGCAAGTCCAACTATCTACCAAACAACAGGTAATAGGGTGTGTCCAAGGCAATATAGGGCTGCACGAGATATCACGGGTACGGAAACTAAAGCATCGCAACACAGATAGCAATAGATCAACAGGAGGGAATAAAGACTATAAAAGTAAGATAGGTAGAAAGAGGGAGATGCTACTTTGAAAACATTGTCGAAGGTTTTCCCGAAGATCGGGCTAAGCTCACATCAACTCAACGGCCTTATCCGCGAAGAAGCAAAACACTAGAAGGAACACCGGATGCAATATTTAATACTACGGCAAAAGGTCGGCATGATGCATGTATGATGTATGGCATGGCAAGATGCGATGCAATTAGGTCATATTAAGTGGAACCGGGGTCCCGACGATTAATATATGGTTCAAGTTGTTTAAAACCCCCACATATTAAATGTTGTTTTACATGGCAAAAGATGATACGGGTTCGCTACACAAGTTTAAATGAGGCCAATATAAGGCTAGATTTGCCCGCATATGGGCCCCATATTTAATTATTAGGTGAATCGGCAGAAGGTCCCCAAACCACAGATATGCATGCGAAATGAATGACAATTCAATATGCAACAAGTTGTTATTATGTTATAAAATAGGGTTCTCGGATAAGAGTCACACTTTAGGGTTCGACGGTCTCGGGGTTCCGGGGTTCGGGGTCGGTCTCAGGGTCCAGGGTTCGACGGGCTCATTCTCGGACTCCGGGATCGGTCTTCGGATCGGGGAAGTAGATCTTGTTGCATCCGGGAAGCAGGACTTGGGTCGGTGCCGGGGGCGCATCGGACTTTCCTGGTCGCTGTCGTTCTTGTCGTCGTGCCGATCTGGTCGGGTCCGCGCTTCGGATTCCGTGGGGCGATCTTGCCGTTCCGTGTAGGCGTTCTCGAGGTCGATGGCGAACTTGTCGTTTCGAGGGGTTCCTCCGAGTCCGTGTGGGAGGCCTTGAGGTTTGGCACCAACGCCTTTGGGTGTCCGGATGGAGTGCTTGTCGTCCATGTGGTCTTCGGGTCCGTCTCCGGGAAGGAGAACTGGGTGTTTCGAGGGGGATCTTCGGGTCAACGGCTCCAATTGTTGTCGATGTTCTTGGTTGGGTGCCGGTGCGTCTTCAGGTACTGCGGGTCTTGTACATCCTTGGTCGCGACACGATTACACATGCGAAAGGCTTCGGGCACGAATGACATCGGGTCGATCTTGCAAACAACCACACAGGAGAGGCCACAACAGTCATGGTCAAGGACGGACCTAGTGACGCCGAGGCGGACGAGGCGCCTGGCCACGACACCGAGGAACAAAGCGGGACGGAAGGTGGTGGGTCGGGCTTCTTGAGGCGCCAGGGCGGTGGCTTGCGAGCCGATAATGGCAAGCAGGAGGAACGGCGGCGGCGCGATCGGCCGGGCGGCGAAGGAGGCGGACGCGGCAGCACGAACTCTGGCGGTGGCACGGAGAAGAAGCGGCTGGCGGCGGAGGCCGACGGGAGGCGTCTGCGGCGGCGGCAGCCAAGGCTGGCGAAGCGGGCAGAGGCGGGCGCGGACCGGCAGCCTTGACGCGAGGCGGGCTCGCGAGGTGCAGACGAGGTCGGGCGGGGTCGACGGGACGGCCAGGGCGGCGGAGAGGAGCTCGAGGAGTAGGCGGCGCGAGGGACGCAGGCCTTCATGTGAGGCGGGCGACGCCGGGCGATGGGGACGGTGGCTCGGGACGCACCGCAGCACGGAGCAGGCGGAGACGCGGCGAAGACGCAGAGGTCGGGGCTGCTGTGAGGTGGAGCGCCGGGCGGGCCAGGCCACGGGCGGAGAAACCGCGTGTGAGGCGAGGGAAGCAGGGCATGCGCAGGCGACGGAGGAAGGTGGTGGCGCTAATGGCTGAGCAGTGAGGCGTGAGTGGCCTGGAGTGGCGAGGTAGGCTAGGGGCGCGCGGCGGGGTAGGCTAGGGCGGGGCGGACGGCGAACTAGAAGGGGGACGGCGGCGGAGGGAGTGGCGGGCCCGGCTCGCGTGCGCGTGTGCGTGAGCGCGCGGTGGGGAGGGGTTGGGAAGAGGAACAGTGAGCGGTAGGTGGGGATGTGGGTGGGGCCAGGCGTGTGGGGAGGGGTCCCACGGGACAGAGGGGGTGAGTTGAGTGGGCTGGGGCTGCGTGCGTGAGTGTGTGTGTGGGGTGGGTGAGAGGAGTGAGGTGAGAGAGAGAGAGATGCTGCCACGTGGCAGCCCACGGTTGGTGGGGGTGAGGGGTGTGGTGAGGTGTCGTGCTAGGATAGGTTGGGGTGATGTGGCTGGGAGGGGTGGGTAGAGTTTTAGGTGGAAAAAGGATTTAGGTAGGGTAGGCAGGTTGGCCGTTTTATAAACTGGGGGTGGTCGTTCGGGTCGGGACGGCCCGTTCGACTGCCCCTAAAAAAATAATTTAATACTTTATTTATTTTCTATTATCTTTTGTAACTAGTTTTTGACAAACAAAATATCCGGAACAACCGGGGTTTGGCGTTCGAATGAAGGTCGGGGCGTTTTTGAAAACGAAAGCGGGCTTTGCAAACATATTTTTAGCAAACAATGCATGATGATGACGATGCAATGCACAAATTCAACGCGATTTTCTAGTAGTGGTTTTGCGGGATGCCACAATTCGACACCACTAACAAGGGATCTCGCCCTCGAGATCCGCCTCATGGTACCGGAAGGAAGGGTCGGCGATCTGCGTCTTCTCTCCTCGTGTCGATTCTCGCGACACCACTAACGAGGATTCCTTCTTCATCTGGGAATCGGCGACACCACCAACAAAGGGTCGTTGTTCCTGATCATCGAGAGAGCACTCCGGAAACAAAAGGTCGAAGGTAGAGGTATCACAAATAAAGCCACCCCTAACTTCCGTTAGAAGAGGGAAAAGTTACATTGATCCACCAGTTCGATGTACAGAGCGAACAGTAAGAGTCAGGTAGGGTGATCAGTCCATCCCGGACCCAACTATCAACTCTATACATGGGTAGGAGAATCAGGCAACTCAACTCTCGAGATTTAGACTGAAGATCTTCGTAGGCGGTATCCGGAACGAAGGAATGTTGCCAGCAGGAATCGTACGAAAGACACAATGATTAGGTTCCGCGATGGTTCCATTGGCATGAACAACACATGCTCAAGGTATACTCCAATTTCACCAAAGCTCGTCCTTCTCATGTGATTTTCAACGACACTGATAGCCGGCAAGGAACACATATAGATAAAGACCTCAAGAACAAAAGATCGGGTGACGGGCACAACAGAACAGCTGCAGATTGATGATCGTAGCACCTCCGTTACAATGGGAGAAAGCGAAACCCTGAAGGTACGACGGAAACCCAACCACGAGAAATCCTGGACTCGAAGAAAGAGATGAGAGCGGATTTAAAACACGCAGAGGTGAGAGGAGAGCAGAGGGTAAGGAGTAAAATCAGACCTAATCGTAACTATCCAACCGATTTTCAAAATAGTTTTGACACTCTACTTGGCCGTTAGCTAGGTTATCCTACAGTTGGACTTGTGGGTATCGCAACGCCGGGCTCGATACCACTCAGAACACCCTCAGAATCGGACCTATGCAAGTTTGAGCAAAATTCGCCAAAACCCGCATAAACGATTCAAAGGTGCTCACCAGCACTTTCGCGGGTGGAAAACGGTAATAACATTACACAACAGTCCTCGATGGGACCCACGAGCAGATATATATAGCGACTCAAAGAGTCAAGAATACAGATATAATATACAAAGATCCAAATCACCTTGAAAACGATATAGCGTCCCTACGGACAAGATGCAAATGGGGCTAAGAGCCACAAGAATAACCAATGGCGCCCATAACCCTGCCCAGGCCAAGCGGAAGGGTAACCACTATGGCGTCGATCTCAAAACCTGCGTAACAAAGGGGTGCCGACAAAGGGCAAAGCAGAAAACAAAGAAGGAGCGTCAGTACTGAGGCCAGTACACGGCGAGGCTAGAATTCGGCGGTCCTCGCCACATAGGTATGGTGGATCAAGCGGCAGCATGCACTAAACAACCTATAGAGACTCGATACAACTGGCGGTTATCAGAGAGGGGTAAGAATGACCTATCCGGATCCAACCTGAAGCTATCACCAAACAAACCCATCCTGGTGTTTCCCCCTCGAGACCAAACGAGGAAGTCAACCGAGGAACTCACACCGTTGGCAGTTTTACTTATTCAGTTATCATTGCAGCAATTACTAGTCAGGTTTAGATAATCATCCTGATAAAGTAAACAGTGGGCACTTTTAATTGACCATTCCGTTATAGTGGCAACAATTACTAATCAGATACAGATAGCATGAGATAAACCCAAAACCCAGCAGTTGTTGTTACTTTTATTCAGCCAATTCGTGTAGTTGCAATATTTACTAGTCATATACAATTGTCGCAAGCGACAACCAAACAAGCAATTGTGGGCAGTATTAATTAGCCATTCCATTGTAGTTGAGCTGATTACTAGTCATTATAAGTCAAATTTATAGCAGTAAACTTTAGTTATGCTTGTCTATGATCGAGAAACTGTGCTCCAAGTCGTCCATATCCGCGGACACGGCTTTCAGAAAGTTTTAACCCGGCCGGGGTGCACAAATAGCAACACACACACGATCAACCTCGGAAAAACCAAATCAAAACCCAACGAGGTCTCACGACAGAGCAATCACAAGATTCAGAAATATTTCAGGGGGCCACCCCTTTGAGTAGAACCCGCAACGGAGTAGGCAAGCTCCGAGACGGCCTCAAGGTCTGTGGGGCCGGCGGTAAACGACTGGGAACCCGAAAGTGTGGCTGGGCTTGTCGCTACCACGTAAACGGGTCACAATTCCTAAACAGTACAGTGTGCTCCTCGCACAATCGTAAATAAAGCAGTAAAACATGGCATAAGTACAGGATAGTAATAAAGCCTCGAACTAGTTTGTGGCCCCAAGAAATAAGACGGAATCAAGCTCTGGCTAAGGGGGGCCCATACTCCCCATATGTGGATAGCGCGATAAATCAAGGAACAGGTATCAAGTACTCGGGGTCTTACGGGACACAAGTGGGCGTTCGGAAACCAAATATTATCTATCACCCACCGATGCCTCTGCTTATTCAATTTTAGTTGTTAAACAGAAATTAAAGTGACGATAAGTAAAACTAGAATCATCTCCATCATCAACATGCGGCAATACATCAGCAACTGTGGCATATGACGACACACATCAGTACTTGAGCAAGCAACTACGACGCGCAAGTCCAACTATCTACCAAACAACAGGTAATAGGGTGTGTCCAAGGCAATATAGGGCTGCACGAGATATCACGGGTACGGAAACTAAAGCATCGCAACACAGATAGCAATAGATCAACAGGAGGGAATAAAGACTATAAAAGTAAGATAGGTAGAAAGAGGAGATGCTCGCTTTGAAAACATTGTCGAAGGTTTTCCAAGATCGGTAAGCTCACATCAACTCAACGGCCTTATCCATGAAGAAGCAAAACACTAGAAGGAACACGGATGCAATATTTAATACTACGGCAAAAGGTCGGCATGATGCATGTATGATGTATGGCATGGCAAGATGCGATGCAATTAGGTCATATTAAGTGGAACCGGGGTCCCGACGATTAATATATGGTTCAAGTTGTTTAAAACCCCCACATATTAAATGTTGTTTTACATGGCAAAAGATGATACGGGTTCGCTACACAAGTTTAAATGAGGCCAATATAAGGCTAGATTTGCCCGCATATGGGCCCCATATTTAATTATTAGGTGAATCGGCAGAAGGTCCCCAAACCACAGATATGCATGCGAAATGAATGACAATTCAATATGCAACAAGTTGTTATTATGTTATAAAATAGGGTTCTTGATAAGAGTCACACTTTAGGGTTCGACGGTCTCGGGGTTCGGTGGTCTTCGTGGTCCGTGGTTCGTCGGGTCGGTCTGTGGTCTGTGGTTCGACGGGCTCATTCTCGGACTCGGGATCGGTCTTCGATCGGGAAGTAGATCTTGTTGCATCCGGAAGCAGGACTTGGGGTGCCGGGCGCATCGGACTTTCATTGTCGTTCTTGTCGTCGGCCGATCTGGTCGATGGCGAACTTGTCGTTTCGAGGTTCCTCCGAGTCCGTGGAGGGCCTTGAGGTTTGGCACCAACGCCTTTGGGTGTCCGGATGGAGTGCTTGTCGTCCATGTGGTCTTCGGGTCCGTCTCCGGGAAGGAGAACTGGGTGTTTCGAGGGGGATCTTCGGGTCAACGGCTCCAATTGTTGTCGATGTTCTTGGTTGGGTGCCGGTGCGTCTTCAGGTACTGCGGGTCTTGTACATCCTTGGTCGCGACACGATTACACATGCGAAAGGCTTCGGGCACGAATGACATCGGGTCGATCTTGCAAACAACCACACAGGAGAGGCCACAACAGTCATGGTCAAGGACGGACCTAGTGACGCCGGGAGGCGGACGCAGCGCCACGCGACAATCGAGGAACAAACGCGACGGAAGGTGGTGGTCGGGCTTGCCGAGGAGGCGCGGGCGGTGGCTTGCTTGGCGAGCCGGATAAGCGCAGCCAGCAATGAGAGGAACGGCGGTCGGCGCCCGCATCGGGCTGGCGAGGCGGGCCAGCAGCGTGACGAACTCTGGCGGCGTGGGCACGAGAAGAAGGCGCCTGGCGGCCGGAGGCCGACGGGAGGCGTCATGGCGGCGGCAGCTATGAGGCGGGGCAGAGGCGACGCGCTGGCGGGCGCGACCGGCAGGCGCAGACGCGAGGCGGGCTCGCGAGGTCGACGGGCTGGTTCGCCGAGGGTCGACGGGACGGAGAGGGAGCTCGAGGAGTAGCGGCGGCGAGGGGCCTTGGCCTTCGGGCGGGCGCACGACGCAGCGATGGCGGCCGCAGTGGCTCGGGGCTGCTGTGAGCGGAGGCCGAGCGCGAGGCGGCTGCCGTGAGTGGGCGGGGCTCGCGAGCGGCGAGGCGAGGGAAGCGGAGCCGAGGGCGGAGGAAGGTGGTGGCATGGCGGTGTGAGGCTGAGCGGCGAGCGAGGTGTGGCAAGCGAGCAGGCGCGTGAGGTAGGCTAGGGCGGGGCGGACGGCGAACTAGAAGGGGGACGGCGGCGGAGGGAGTGGCGGGCCAAGGCTCAGGCAGCGTGAGCGTGTGTGGTGGGGAGGGGTTGGGAAGAGGAACAGTGAGCGGTAGGTGGGGATGTGGGTGGGGCCAGGCGTGTGGGGAGGGGTCCCACGGGACAGAGGGGGGGTGAGTTGAGTGGGCTGGGGCTGCGTGCGTGAGTGTGTGTGGGGTGGGTGAGAGGAGTGAGGTGAGAGAGAGAGAGATGCTGCCACGTGGCAGCCCACGGTTGGTGGGGGTGAGGGGTGTGGTGAGGTGTCGTGCTAGGATAGGTTGGGGTGATGTGGCTGGGAGGGGTGGGTAGAGTTTTAGGTGGAAAAAGGATTTAGGTAGGGTAGGCAGGTTGGCCGTTTTATAAACTGGGGGTGGTCGTTCGGGTCGGGACGGCCCGTTCGACTGCCCCTACTGAAAATAATTTAATACTTTATTTATTTTCTATTATCTTTTGTAACTAGTTTTTGACAAACAAAATATCCGGAACAACCGGGGTTTGGCGTTCGAATGAAGGTCGGGGCGTTTTTGAAAACGAAAGCGGGCTTTGCAAACATATTTTTAGCAAACAATGCATGATGATGACGATGCAATGCACAAATTCAACGCGATTTTCTAGTAGTGGTTTTGCGGGATGCCACAATTCGACACCACTAACAAGGGATCTCGCCCTCGAGATCCGCCTCATGGTACCGGAAGGAAGGGTCGGCGATCTGCGTCTTCTCTCCTCGTGTCGATTCTCGCGACACCACTAACGAGGATTCCTTCTTCATCTGGGAATCGGCGACACCACCAACAAAGGGTCGTTGTTCCTGATCATCGAGAGAGCACTCCGGAAACAAAAGGTCGAAGGTAGAGGTATCACAAATAAAGCCACCCCTAACTTCCGTTAGAAGAGGGAAAAGTTACATTGATCCACCAGTTCGATGCAGAGCGTAACAGTAAGAGTCGTAGGGTGATCAGTCCATCCGGACCCAACTATCAACTCTATACATGGGTAGGAGAATCAGGCAACTCAACTCTCGAGATTTAGACTGAAGATCTTCGTAGGCGGTATCCGGAACGAAGGAATGTTGCCAGCAGGAATCGTACGAAAGACACAATGATTAGGTTCCGCGATGGTTCCATTGGCATGAACAACACATGCTCAAGGTATACTCCAATTTCACCAAAGCTCGTCCTTCTCATGTGATTTTCAACGACACTGATAGCCGGCAAGGAACACATATAGATAAAGACCTCAAGAACAAAAGATCGGGTGACGGGCACAACAGAACAGCTGCAGATTGATGATCGTAGCACCTCCGTTACAATGGGAGAAAGCGAAACCCTGAAGGTACGACGGAAACCCAACCACGAGAAATCCTGGACTCGAAGAAAGAGATGAGAGCGGATTTAAAACACGCAGAGGTGAGAGGAGAGCAGCAGAGGGGTAAGGAGTAAAATCAGACCTAATCAGAACTATCCAACCGATTTTCAAAAATAGTTTTGACACTCTACTTGGCCGTTAGCTAGGTTATCCTACAGTCTGGACTTCAGGGGTATCGCAACCGGGCTCGATACCACTCAGAACACCCTCAGAATCGGACCTATGCAAGTTTGAGCAAAATTCGCCAAAACCCGCATAAACGATTCAAAGGTGCTCCACCAGCACTTTCGTGCGGGTGGAAAACGGTAATAACATTACACAATGCCCTCGATGGGACCCACAGAACAGATATATATAGCGACTCAAAGAGTCAAGAATACAGATATAATATACAAAGATCCAAATCACCTTGAAAACGATATAGCGTCCAGCTACGGACAAGATGCAAATGGGGCTAAGAGCCCTGAAGAATAACCAATGGCGTCCATAACCGCCTGAGCCAAGCGGAAGGGTAACCCCGCTAACGGCGCCGATCTCAAAACCTGCTTAACAAAGGGTGCCGACAAAGGGCAAAGCAGAAAACAAAGAAGGAGGCGTCGATCGAGGCGTGACACGGCGAGGCTAGAATTCGGTCCTCGCCACATAGGTATGGTGGATCAAGCGGCGGCAAAGATGCACTAAACAACCTATAGAGACTCGATACAATGGCGGTTATCGAGAGAGGGGTAAGAATGACCTATCCGGATCCAACCTAAAGCTATCACCAAACAAACCCATCTGTGTTTCCTCGAGACCAAACGAGGAAGTCAACCGAGGAACTCACACCGTTGGCAGTTTTACTTATTCAGTTATCGTTGCAGCAATTACTAGTCAGGTTTAGATAATCATCCTGATAAAGTAAACAGTGGGCACTTTTAATTGACCATTCCGTTATAGTGGCAACAATTACTAATCAGATACAGATAGCATGAGATAAACCCAAAACCCAGCAGTTGTTGTTACTTTTATTCAGCCAATTCGTGTAGTTGCAATATTTACTAGTCATATACAATTGTCGCAAGCGACAACCAAACAAGCAATTGTGGGCAGTATTAATTAGCCATTCCATTGTAGTTGAGCTGATTACTAGTCATTATAAGTCAAATTTATAGCAGTAAACTTTAGTTATGCTTGTCTATGATCGAGAAACTGCTCCAAGTCGTCCATATCCATGACACGGCTTTGAAAGTTTTAACCGCCGGGTGCACAAATAGCAACACACACACGATCAACCTCGGAAAAACCAAATCAAAACCAACGAGGTCTCAATGTGAGCAATCACAAGATTCAGAATATTTAGGGGCCACCTTTGAGTAGAACCCAACGGAGTAGGCAAGCTCGAGACGGCCTCAAGGTCTGGGGCCGGCGGTAAGCATCGGGAACCGAAAGTGTGGCTGGGCTTGTCGCTACCACGTAACGGGTCACAATTCCTAAACAGTGCGTGTGCTCCTCGCACAATCGTAAATAAAGCATAAAACATGGCATAAGTACAGATATAGTAATAAAGCCTCGAACTAGTTTGTGGCCCCAAGAAATAAGACGGAATCAAGCTCGCGCTAAGGGTATACTCCCCATATGTGGATAGCGCGATAAATCAAGGAACAGTATCAAGTACCGGGTCTTACGGGACACAAGTGGGCGTTCGGAAACCAAATATTATCTATCACCCACCGATGCCTCTGCTTATTCAATTTTAGTTGTTAAACAGAAATTAAAGTGACGATAAGTAAAACTAGAATCATCTCCATCATCAACATGCGGCAATACATCAGCAACTGTGGCATATGACGACACACATCAGTACTTGAGCAAGCAACTACGACGCGCAAGTCCAACTATCTACCAAACAACAGGTAATAGGGTGTGTCCAAGGCAATATAGGGCTGCACGAGATATCACGGGTACGGAAACTAAAGCATCGCAACACAGATAGCAATAGATCAACAGGAGGGAATAAAGACTATAAAAGTAAGATAGGTAGAAAGAGGGAGATGCTCGCCTGAAAACATTGTCGAAGGTTTTCCCCGAAGATCGGGGCGAAGCTCACATCAACTCAACGGCCTTATCCGCGAAGAAGCAAAACACTAGAAGGAACACCGGATGCAATATTTAATACTACGGCAAAAGGTCGGCATGATGCATGTATGATGTATGGCATGGCAAGATGCGATGCAATTAGGTCATATTAAGTGGAACCGGGTCCCGACGATTAATATATGGTTCAAGTTGTTTAAAACCCCACATATTAAATGTTGTTTTACATGGCAAAAGATGATACGGGTTCGCTACACAAGTTTAAATGAGGCCAATATAAGGCTAGATTTGCCCGCATATGGGCCCCATATTTAATTATTAGGTGAATCGGCAGAAGGTCCCCAAACCACAGATATGCATGCGAAATGAATGACAATTCAATATGCAACAAGTTGTTATTATGTTATAAAATAGGGTTCTCGGATAAGAGTCACACTTTAGGGTTCGACGGTCTCGGGGTTCCGGGGTTCGGGGTCGGTCTCAGGGTCCAGGGTTCGACGGGCTCATTCTCGGACTCCGGGATCGGTCTTCGGATCGGGGAAGTAGATCTTGTTGCATCCGGGAAGCAGGACTTGGGTCGGTCGGGCGATCGGACTTTCCCGGTCGCCGCCGTTCTTGTCGCCGTGCCGATCCGGTCGGGTCCGCGCTTGGATTCCGTGGCGATCTTGTTGCCCGTAGGCGTTCGAGGTCGATGGCGAACTTGTCGCTTCGAGGGGTTCCTCCGAGTCCGTGGGAGGCCTTGAGGTTTGGCACCAACGCCTTTGGGTGTCCGGATGGAGTGCTTGTCGTCCATGTGGTCTTGGTCCGCTCGGGAAGGAGAACTGGTGTTTCGAGGGGATCTTGGTCAACGGCTCCAATTGTTGTCGATGTTCTTGGTTGGGTGCGGTCGTCTTGCATCGCGGGTCTTGTACATCCTGGTCGCGACACGATTACACATGCGAAAGGCTTCGCACGAATGACATCGGGTCGATCTTGCAAACAACCACACAGGAGAGGCCAACAACCATGGTCAAGGACGGACCTAGTGACGCCGGAGCGGACGAGCGCTGGCCGCCACGACACCGACAGCACGCGACGGAAGGTGGTGGGGTCGGCTTGAGGAGGCGCCGAGGCGGGTGGCTTGAGCCGATAAGCGCAGGCCAACAGGAGGAACGGCGGTCGGCGCCGCAGTCGCTGGCTCGGCGCGGGCACGGAGAAGAAGGGCGCCTGGAGGCGGAGGAGGCCAGCGGGAGGCGTCAAGGGCGGCGGCTTCTGGCCGAGGTGAGAAGCGGGCAGGCGAACGGGCTGACAGGCGCAGGCGGTAGGCAGGCAGCGAGGTGGGCGGCGCCGGCGAGGCAGACGGGCGGCGGAGAGGAGCTCGGTGAGCGTGAGGCCGAGACCGCGAGGCTGGCGCAGGCTGGGCCGCAAGGAAGGTGGAGATGGTGGCGCTGACAAGGGCGCAGCGAGGCCAGGTGAGGCGGAGCGAGCGAGGCGAGGCCAGGTGGGCAGGAAGGTGGGCGTGAGGCTGGAAGAGAAATGGCGGCGGAGGGTGTGAGCCCGGCGGAGCATGAAAGCGGCGAAGCGAGGTAGGCTAGGGCGCGGCGGGTAGGCTAGGGAAGTGGACGGCGAACTAGAAGGGGACGGGACATGAGGGAGGCGGGCTGGCTCGCGTCTTGTGAGCGTGCTGCGTGGGGAGGGTTGGGAAGAGGAATAGTGGCGGTAGGTGGGGATGTGGGTGGGGCCAGGTGTGTGGGGAGGGGTCCCACGGGACAGAGGGGTGAGTTGAGTGGGGTCAACAAGCGTGAGTGTGTGGGGTGGGTGAGAGGAGTGAGGTGAGAGAGAGAGAGATGCTGCCACGTGGCAGCCCACGGTTGGTGGGGGTGAGGGGTGTGGTGAGGTGTCGTGCTAGGATAGGTTGGGGTGATGTGGCTGGGAGGGGTGGGTAGAGTTTTAGGTGGAAAAAGGATTTAGGTAGGGTAGGCAGGTTGGCCGTTTTATAAACTGGGGGTGGTCGTTCGGGTCGGACGGCCTGCTCGACCCTCACCGAAAATAATTTAATACTTTATTTATTTTCTATTATCTTTTGTAACTAGTTTTTGACAAACAAAATATCCGGAACAACCGGGGTTTGGCGTTCGAATGAAGGTCGGGGCGTTTTTGAAAACGAAAGCGGGCTTTGCAAACATATTTTTAGCAAACAATGCATGATGATGACGATGCAATGCACAAATTCAACGCGATTTTCTAGTAGTGGTTTTGCGGGATGCCACAATTCGACACCACTAACAAGGGATCTCGCCCTCGAGATCCGCCTCATGGTACCGGAAGGAAGGGTCGGCGATCTGCGTCTTCTCTCCTCGTGTCGATTCTCGCGACACCACTAACGAGGATTCCTTCTTCATCTGGGAATCGGCGACACCACCAACAAAGGGTCGTTGTTCCTGATCATCGAGAGAGCACTCCGGAAACAAAAGGTCGAAGGTAGAGGTATCACAAATAAAGCCACCCCTAACTTCCGTTAGAAGAGGGAAAAGTTACATTGATCCACCAGTTCGATGTACAGAGCGAACAGTAAGAGTCAGGTAGGGTGATCACCCATCCGGACCCAACTATCAACTCTATACATGGGTAGGAGAATCAGCAACTCAACTCTCGAGATTTAGATCAAGATCTTCGTAGGCGGTATCCTAACGAAGGAATGTTGCCGCAGAATCGTCTGAAAGACACAATGATTAGGTTCCGCGATGGTTCCATTGGCATGAACAACACATGCTCAAGGTATACTCCAATTTCACCAAAGCTCGTCCTTCTCATGTGATTTTCAACGACACTGATAGCCGGCAAGGAACACATATAGATAAAGACCTCAAGAACAAAAGATCGGGTGACGGGCACAACAGAACAGCTGCAGATTGATGATCGTAGCACCTCCGTTACAATGGGAGAAAGCGAAACCCTGAAGGTACGACGGAAACCCAACCACGAGAAATCCTGGACTCGAAGAAAGAGATGAGAGCGGATTTAAAACACGCAGAGGTGAGAGGAGAGCAGCAGAGGGGTAAGGAGTAAAATCAGACCTAATCAGAACTATCCAACCGATTTTCAAAAATAGTTTTGACACTCTACTTCCGTTAGCTAGGTTATCCCAATTTGGACTTGTGGGTATCGCAACCGCTGGGCTCGATACCACTCAGAACACCTCAGAATCGGACCTATGCAAGTTTGAGCAAAATTCGCCAAACCCGCATAGAAACGATTCAAAGGTGCCCACCATGCACTTTCGTGCGGGTGGAAAACGAAGTAATAACATTACACAACAGTCCTCGATGGGACCCACAGAACAGATATATATAACAGCGACTCAAAGAGTCAAGAATACAGATATAATATACAAAGATCCAAATCACCTTGAAAACGATATAGCGGCCATCTACGGACAAGATGCAAATGGGGCTAAGAGCCCTGAAGAATAACCAATGGCGTCCATAACCCTGCCCAGGCCAAGCGGAAGGGTAACCTCGCTAACGGCGCCGATCTCAAAACCGCTTAACAAAGGGTGCCGACAAAGGCAAAGCAGAAACAAAGAAGGAGCGCCAAGATCGAGGCCAAGACACGGCGAGGCTAGAATTGGGCGGTCCTCGCCACATAGGTATGGTGGATCAAGCGCAGCGGCAGATGCACTAAACAACCTATAGAGACTGATACAACCGGCGGTTATCGAGAGGGTAAGAATGACCTATCCGGATCCAACCAAGCTATCACCAAACAAACCCATCTCGGTGTTTCTCGAGACCAAACGAGGAAGTCAACCGAGGAACTCACACCGCTGGCAGTTTTACTTATTCGCTTATCATTGCAGCAATTACTAGTCGTTTAGATAATCATCCCGATAAAGTAAACAAAGGGCACTTTTAATTGACCATTCCGTTATAGTGGCAACAATTACTAATCGACATGTATAGCATGAGATAAACCCAAAACCCGCAGCTTGTTGTTACTTTTATTCAGCCAATTCGTAGAAGTTGCAATATTTACTAGTCATATACAATTGTAAGCGACAACCAAACAAGCAATTGTGGGCGTAATTAGCCATTCCATTGTAGTTGAGCTGATTACTAGTCATTATAAGTCAAATTTATAGCAAGAACTTTAGTTATGCTTGTCTATGATCGAGAAACCGTGCTCCAAGTCGCCCATATCCGCTGACACGGCCGTAAAGTTTTAACCCGGGTGCACAAATAGCAACACACACACGATCAACCTCGGGAAAACCAAATCAAAACCCAACGAGGTCTCACGACAGAGCAATCACAAGATTCAGAAATATTTCAGGGGGCCACCCCTTTGAGTAGAACCCGCAACGGAGTAGGCAAGTTCGAGACGGCCTCAAGGTCTGGGGGGTCAAGAACGATCGGGAACCCGAAGTGGCTGGGCTTGTCGCTACCACGTAAACGGGTCACAATTCCTAACAAGACAAAGGTGCTCCTCGACAATCGTAAATAAAGCAAAGAAACATGGCATAAGTACAGTGATAGTAATAAAGCCTCGAACTAGTTTGTGGCCCCAAGAAATAAGACGGAATCAAGCTCGCTAAGGGCCCATACTCCCATATGTGGATAGCGATAAATCAAGGAATGTATCAAGTACTGGGTCTTACGGACACAAGTGGGCTCGAAACCAAATATTATCTATCACCCACCGATGCCTCGCTTATTCAATTTTAGTTGTTAAACAGAAATTAAAGTGACGATAAGTAAAACTAGAATCATCTCCATCATCAACATGCGGCAATACATCAAGAATCGTGGCATATGACGACACACATCAAGATTTGAGCAAGCAACCACGACGCAAGTCCAACTATCTACCAAACAATGTAATAGGTGTGTCCAAGGCAATATAGGGCTGCACGAGATATCACGGGTACGGAAACTAAAGCATCGCAACACGTATAGCAATAGATCAACAGAGGGAATAAAGACTATAAAAGTAAGATAGGTAGAAAGAGGAGATGTCACCGAAAACATTGTCGGTTTTCCAAGATCGGGCGAAGCTCACATCAACTCAACGACCTTATCCGCCAAGAAGCAAAACACTAGAAGGAACACCGGATGCAATATTTAATACTACGGCAAAAGGTCGGCATGATGCATGTATGATGTATGGTATGGCAAGATGCGCAATTAGGTCATATTATGGAACCGGGTCCCGACGATTAATATATGGTTCAAGTTGTTTAAAACCCCACATATTAAATGTTGTTTTACATGGCAAAAGATGATACGGTTCGCTACACAAGTTTAAATGAGGCCAATATAAGGCTAGATTTGCCCGCATATGGGCCCCATATTTAATTATTAGGTGAATCGCGTAAGGTCCCCAAACCACGATATGCATGCGAAATGAATGACAATTCAATATGCAACAAGTTGTTATTATGTTATAAAATAGGGTTCTTGATAAGAGTCACACTTTAGGTTCGACGGCCTCGGGTTCCGGTTCGGGTCGGTCTCAGGGTCCAGGGTTCGACGGGCTCATTCTCGGACTCCGGGGTCGGTCTTCGGATCGGGGAAGTAGATCTTGTTGCGTCCGTGAAGCAGGGCTTGGGTCGGTGCCGGGGGCGCAGCGGGCTTTCCTGGTCGCCGTCGTTTTGTCGCCGTGCCGATCTGGTCGGGTCCGCGCTCGCCGTGGGGGCGATCTTGCTGCCCGTAGGCGTTCTCGAGGTCGATGGCGAACTTGTCGTTTCGAGGGGTTCCTCCGAGTCCGTGTGGGAGGCCTTGAGGTTTGGCACCAACGCCTTTGGGTGTCCGGATGGAGTGCTTGTCGTCCATGTGGTCTTCGGGTCCGTCTCCGGGAAGGAGAACTGGGTGTTTCGAGGGGGATCTTCGGGTCAACGGCTCCAATTGTTGTCGATGTTCTTGGTTGGGTGCCGCGCCTTCGTGCATCATGGTCTTGTACATCCTTGGTCGCGACACGATTACACATGCGAAAGGCTTCGCACGAATGACATCGGGTCGATCTTGCAAACAACCACTGTGAGAGGCCACAACAGCCATGGTCAAGGACGACCTAGTGACGCTACGGAGGCGTGGACGAGGCGCTACCGCCACGACACCGAGGAACAGCAACGCGACGGAAGGTGGTGGGTCGGCTTGCCGAGGAGGCGCCAGGCCGTGGCTTGCGCTGACGGATAGGCAATGCCGCAACAGGAGGAACGGCGCGGCGCCCCGCCGGGCGAAGGAGGCGGACGCGGCAGAGCATTTAACTCGCGGGCGGGCACGGAGAAGAAGGCGCCTGGCCGGAGGCCGACGGGAGGCGTCAAGGCGGCGGCAACCGCGGGCTATGAGGCGGGCAGAGGCGACGCTGGCGGGCGCGGACCGGCAGGGCGCAGACGCGAGGCGGGCTCGCGAGGTGCAGACGGCGCTGGTCGGGCCGAGGTCGACGGGACGCCAGAGGGACGGAGAGGGAGCTCGAGGAGTAGGCGGCGGCAGGGGACGCAGGCCGGCTGGGCAGCACGACGCGGCGATGGCGGACGGTGGCTCGGGACGCATACCGCAATGACGGAGGCGGCGGAGACGCGCGAAGACGCTGCAGGGTCGGGCTGTGGAGGTGGAGCGGCCGGGCGACAAGGGCGCCATGAGGGTTCGCGAGCGGAGGCGAGGGAAGGGACCGCAGGGCGAGGCGGAGGAAGGTGGTGGCTGGGCACCGGAGCATGAGCGGAGGCGAGGTGGCGCGGCGTGCGCGAGGTAGGCTAGGGCGCGGGGTAGGCTAGGGCGGCGACGGGCGAACTAGAAGGGGGACGGCGGAGGGAGTGGCGGGTCTCACAAGGCGCTGTGCGTGAGCGCAAAGTGGTGGTTGGGAAGAGGAACAAGGAGTAGGTGGGGATGGGCCAAAGGCAGGGGAGGGTCCCACGGATGCAGGGGTGAGTTGAGTGGGCTGGGTGCGTGAGTGTGTGTGGGTGGGTGAGGAGTGAGGTGAGAGAGAGAGAGATGTCGTGGCAGCCCACGGTTGGTGGGGGTGAGGGGTGTGGTGAGGTGTCGTGCTAGGATAGGTTGGGGTGATGTGGGGGAGGGTGGGTAGAGTTTTAGGTGGAAAAAGGATTTAGGTAGGGTAGGCAGGTTGGCCGCTTTATAACCGGGTGGTCGTTCGGACTACGCCTGCTCGACGCCTCACCGAAAATAATTTAATACTTTATTTATTTTCTATTATCTTTGTAACTAGTTTTGACAAACAAAATATCCTAACAACCGGGTTTATGCTCGAATGAAGGTCGGGCGTTTGAAAACGAAGCGGGCTTTGCAAACATATTTTAGCAAACAATGCATGATGATGACGATGCAATGCACAAATTCAACGCGATTTTCTAGTAGTGGTTTTATGGATGCCACACCGACACCACTAACAAGGGATCTCGCCGAGATCCGCCTCATGGTACCGGAAGGAAGGGTCGGCGACCGGCTTCTCTCCTCGTGTCGATTCTCGCGACACCACTAACGAGGATTCCTTCTTCATCCGGGAATCGGCGACACCACCAACAAAGGGTTGTTCCCGATCATCGAGAGCACCGGAAACAAAAGGTCAAGGTAGAGGTATCACAAATAAAGCCACCCTAACTTCCGTTAGAAGAGGAAAGTTACATTGATCCACCAGTTCGATGTACAGAGCGTAACAAGAAGAGTCGTAGGGTGATCACCATCCCGGACCCAACTATCAACTCTATACATGGGTAGGAGAATCGTGCAACTCAACTCTCGAGATTTAGATCAAGATCTTCGAGGCTGTATCCTAACGAAGGAATGTTGCGCAGAATCGTCTGAAAGACACAATGATTAGGTTCCGATGGTTCCATTGGCATGAACAACACATGCTCAAGGTATACTCCAATTTCACCAAAGCTCGTCCTTCTCATGTGATTTTCAACGACACTGATAGCCGGCAAGGAACACATATAGATAAAGACCTCAAGAACAAAAGATCGGGTGACGGGCACAACAGAACAGCTGCAGATTGATGATCGTAGCACCTCCGTTACAATGGGAGAAAGCGAAACCCTGAAGGTACGACGGAAACCCAACCACGAGAAATCCTGGACTCGAAGAAAGAGATGAGAGCGGATTTAAAACACGCAGAGGTGAGAGGAGAGCAGCAGAGGGGTAAGGAGTAAAATCAGACCTAATCAGAACTATCCAACCGATTTTCAAAAATAGTTTTGACACTCTACTTCGGCCGTTAGCTAGGTTATCCTACAGGCTGGACTTGTGGGGTATCGCAACCGCCGGGCTCGATACCACTCAGAACACCTCGATCGGACCTATGCAAGTTTGAGCAAAATTCGCCAAAACCCGATAGAAACGATTCAAAGGTGCCCACCAGCACTTTCGCAAGGTGGAAAACGGTAATAACATTACACAACAGTCCTCGATGGGACCCACGTACGTATATATATAGCAGCGACTCAAAGAGTCAAGAATACAGATATAATATACAAAGATCCAAATCACCTTGAAAACGATATAGGCCCATCACGGACAAGATGCAAATGGGGCTAAGAGCCCCAAGAATAACCAATGGCGCCCATAACCTGCCCAGTGCCAAGCCGAAGGGTAACCTCGCTAACGGCGATCTCAAAACCGCTTAACAAAAGGGTGCCACAAAGGGCAAAGGTAAAACAAAGAAGGAGCGCCAAGACGAGGCCAAGACACGGCGAGGCTAGAATTCGTGTCCTCGCCACATAGGTATGGTGGATCAAGCGGCAGCGCAAAGATGCACTAAACAACCTATAGAGACTCGATACAACCGGGTTATCGAGAGGGTAAGAATGACCTATCCGGATCCAACCTAAAGCTATCACCAAACAAACCCATCCCGGTGTTTCTCGAGACCAAACGAGGAAGTCAACCGAGGAACTCACACCGCTGGCGCTTTACTTATTCGCTATCATTGCAGCAATTACTAGTCGTGTTTAGATAATCATCCCGATAAAGTAAACAAGGGCACTTTTAATTGACCATTCCGTTATAGTGGCAACAATTACTAATCGACATGTATAGCATGAGATAAACCCAAAACCCAGCAGCTTGTTGTTACTTTTATTCAGCCAATTCGTAGAAGCAATATTTACTAGTCATATACAATTGTCGCAAGCGACAACCAAACAAGCAATTGTGGGCAGTATTAATTAGCCATTCCATTGTAGTTGAGCTGATTACTAGTCATTATAAGTCAAATTTATAGCAGTAAACTTTAGTTATGCTTGTCTATGATCGAGAAACTGTGCTCCAAGTCGTCCATATCCGCGGACACGGCTTTCAGAAAGTTTTAACCCGGCCGGGGTGCACAAATAGCAACACACACACGATCAACCTCGGAAAAACCAAATCAAAACCCAACGAGGTCTCACGACAGAGCAATCACAAGATTCAGAAATATTTCAGGGGGCCACCCCTTTGAGTAGAACCCGCAACGGAGTAGGCAAGCTCCGAGACGGCCTCAAGGTCTGTGGGGAAACGATCGAACCCGAAGTGTGGCTGGGCTTGTCGCTACCACGTAAACGGGTCACAATTCCTAACAAGACAAAGACAGTGTGCTCCTCGCACAATCGTAAATAAAGCAGAAAACATGGCATAAGTACAGATAGTAATAAAGCCTCGAACTAGTTTGTGGCCCCAAGAAATAAGACGGAATCAAGCTCGGCTAGGGGGCCCATACTCCCATATGTGGATAGCGCGATAAATCAAGGAACAGTATCAAGTACTGGGTCTTACGGACACAAGTGGGCTCGAAACCAAATATTATCTATCACCCACCGATGCCTCTCGCTTATTCAATTTTAGTTGTTAAACAGAAATTAAAGTGACGATAAGTAAAACTAGAATCATCTCCATCATCAACATGCGGCAATACATCAAGAATCGTGGCATATGACGACACACATCAAGATTTGAGCAAGCAACCACGACGCGCAAGTCCAACTATCTACCAAACAATGTAATAGGGTGTGTCCAAGGCAATATAGGGCTGCACGAGATATCACGGCACGGAAACTAAAGCATCGCAACACGTATAGCAATAGATCAACAGAGGGAATAAAGACTATAAAAGTAAGATAGGTAGAAAGAGGAGATGCTCACCGAAAACATTGTCGAAGGTTTTCCAAGATCGGGCTAAGCTCACATCAACTCAACGACCTTATCCGCCGAAGAAGCAAAACACTAGAAGGAACACCGGATGCAATATTTAATACTACGCAAAAGGTCGGCATGATGCATGTATGATGTATGGCATGGCAAGATGCGATGCAATTAGGTCATATTATGGAACCGGGTCCCACGATTAATATATGGTTCAAGTTGTTTAAAACCCCACATATTAAATGTTGTTTTACATGGCAAAAGATGATACGGGTTCGCTACACAAGTTTAAATGAGGCCAATATAAGGCTAGATTTGCCCGCATATGGGCCCCATATTTAATTATTAGGTGAATCGCGTAAGGTCCCCAAACCATGATATGCATGCTAAATGAATGACAATTCAATATGCAACAAGTTGTTATTATGTTATAAAATAGGGTTCTGATAAGAGTCACACTTTAGGGTTCGACGGTCTCGGTTCCGGTTCGGGTCGGTCTCGTGGTCCGTGGTTCGACGGGCTCATTCTCGACTCGGATCGGTCTTCGGGGAAGTAGATCTTGTTGCATCCGGGAAGCGGACTTGGGTGCCGGGGCGATCGGACTTTCCCGGTCATTGCCGTTTTGCCGCCGATCTGGTCGGGTCCGCGCTCGGATTCCGTGGGGCGATCTTGCCGCCCGCTAGGTTCTCGAGGTCGATGGCGAACTTGTCGCTTCGAGGGTTCCTCCGAGTCCGTGTGGGAGGCCTTGAGGTTTGGCACCAACGCCTTTTGGGTGTCCGGATGGAGTGCTTGTCGTCCATGTGGTCTTCGTCCGCCTCGGAAGGAGAACCGGTGTTTCGAGGGGATCTTCGTCAACGGCTCCAATTGTTGTCGATGTTCTTGGTTGGGCCGCGCGCCTTCGTGCATCGCTGGTCTTGTACATCCTGGTCGCGACACGACACATTACATGCGAAAGGCTTCGGCACGAATGACATCGGGTCGATCTTGCAAACAACCACAGTGAGAGGCCACAACAATGGTCAAGGACGGACCTAGTGACGCCGGAGGCGTGCAGGCGCCGCTGGCCACGACACCGAGGAACAGCAACGCCGGACGGAAGGTGGTGGGGTCGGTTGCCGAGAGGCGCCGGGTTGGCTTGCGCTGCTTGAGAAACAGAGGAACGGCGGTCGGCGCCGCGATCGCTGGGCGAAGGAGGCGGACGCTGGCAGCAGCATTTAACTCTGGCGGCGTGGGCACGGGAGAAGAAGGGCGCGGCCGGAGGCCGACGGGAGGCGTCGGCGGGCGGCGGCTTGCGCCGCGGAGAGGCGGGCAGAGGCGACGCGGGCGGGCGCGACCGGCAGGGCGCAGACGCGAGGCGGGCTCGCGAGGTGCAGACGGGCTGGGCGGTCGGGCCGGAGGTCGACGGGACGGGCGAGGGCGACGGAGAGGGAGCTCGAGGAGAGGCGGCGGCGAGGGGACGCAGGCGCTCGCGCGGGGGCGAGCACGACGCCGGCGATGGCGGGACGGTGGCTCGGGGACGCGCGCTGCAGCGACGGAGGCGGCGGAGACGCGGCGAAGGCGCGCAGGGGTCGGGGCTGCTGTGAGGTGGAGCGGCCGGGAGCTGGCGACGCGGCTGAGCGCCGCAGCGGAGGGTCGCGAGGCGAGGGAAGGGACTGCAGGGCGCAGGCGCGGAGGAAGGTGGTGGGCTGGCGGCTAGTCGCGCTGGAGCGGCGGAGCGAGGGCGGCTGCTGGCGCGAGGTAGGCTAGGCGCGGGCGGGTAGGCTAGGGCGGCGCTACGCTTAACTAGAAGGGGGACGGGAGGAGTGAGGAGGGGCCACAGGCGGCGTGCAGCGTGAGCGCGTGGGGAGGGGTTGGGAAGAGGAACAATGAGTGAAGGGGATGTGGGTGGGCAGGCGTGGGGAGGGTCCCACGGATGTAGGGGGGAGTTGAGTGGGTCGGCTGCGGGGCGTGAGTGTGTGTGGGGTGGGTGAGAGGAGTGAGGTGAGAGAGAGAGATGTCACACGTGGCAGCCCACGGTGGTGGGCGGTGAGGGGTGTGGTGAGGTGTCGTGCTAGGATAGGTTGGGGTGATGTGGGGAGGGTGGGTAGAGTTTTAGGTGGAAAAAGGATTTAGGTAGGGTAGGCAGGTTGGCTGCTTTATAAACCGGGTGGTCGCTCGGTCGGGACGGCCTGCTCGACCGCCTCACCAAAATAATTTAATACTTTATTTATTTTCTATTATCTTTTGTAACTAGTTTTGACAAACAAAATATCCTAACAACCGGGTTTGGCGTTCGAATGAAGGTCGGGGCGTTTTTGAAAACGAAAGCGGGCTTTGCAAACATATTTTTAGCAAACAATGCATGATGATGACGATGCAATGCACAAATTCAACGCGATTTTCTAGTAGTGGTTTTGCGGGATGCCACAATTCGACACCACTAACAAGGATCTCGCCTCGAGATCCGCCTCATGGTACCGGAAGGGTCGGCGACCGCCTTTCTCTCCTCGTGTGTCGATTCTCGCGACACCACTAACGAGGATTCCTTCTTCATCCGGGAATCGGCGACACCACCAACAAAGGGTCGTTGTTCCCGATCATCGAGAGCACCGAAACAAAAGGTCAAGGTAGAGGTATCACAAATAAAGCCACCCCTAACTTCCGTTAGAAGAGGGAAAAGTTACATTGATCCACCAGTTCGATGCAGAGCGTAACAAAGAAGAGTCGTAGGGTGATCACCCATCCGGACCCAACTATCAACTCTATACATGGGTAGGAGAATCGTGCAACTCAACTCTCGAGATTTAGATCAAGATCTTCGTAGGCTGTATCCTAACGATGAATGTTGCCAGAGGAATCGCATTTAAAGACACAATGATTAGGTTCCGATGGTTCCATTGGCATGAACAACACATGCTCAAGGTATACTCCAATTTCACCAAAGCTCGTCCTTCTCATGTGATTTTCAACGACACTGATAGCCGACAAGGAACACATATAGATAAAGACCTCAAGAACAAAAGATCGGGTGACGCACAATGTAATGTACAGCAGATTGATGATCGTAGCACCTCCGTTACAATGGGAGAAAGCGAAACCCTGAAGGTACGACGGAAACCCAACCACGAGAAATCCTGGACTCGAAGAAAGAGATGAGAGCGGATTTAAAACACGCAGAGGTGAGAGGAGAGCAGCAGAGGGGTAAGGAGTAAAATCAGACCTAATCAGAACTATCCAACCGATTTTCAAAAATAGTTTTGACACTCTACTTCGGCCGTTAGCTAGGTTATCCTACAGTGGACTTGTGGGTATCGCAACCGCTGGGCTCGACACCAGAACACCCTCGATCGGACCTATGCAAGTTTGAGCAAAATTCGCCAAACCCGTGATAGAAACGATTAAAGGTGCTCACCAGCACTTTCGTATGGTGGAAACGGCGTAATAACATTACACAACAGTCCTCGATGGGACCCACAGAACAGATATATATAACAGAGACTCAAAGAGTCAAGAATACAGATATAATATACAAAGATCCAAATCACCTTGAAAACGATATAGCGTCCGAGTACGGACAAGATGCAAATGGGGCTAAGAGCCCTGAAGAATAACCAATGGCGTCCATAACCCCTGTGCCAAGCCCGGAAGGGTAACCACGCTAACGCGCCGATCTCAAAACCCGCTTAACAAAAGGTGCCGACAAAGGGCAAAGGTAAAACAAAGAAGGAGCCAAGATCGAGGCCAAGACAGGCGAGGCTAGAATTGCGGTCCTCGCCATAGGTATGGGATCGGAAGCGCAGCGGCAGATGCACTAAACAACCTATAGAGACTCGATACAACCGGGTTATCGAGAGGGGTAAGAATGACCTATCCGGATCCAACCTAAAGCTATCACCAAACAACCATCCCGGTGTTTCTCGAGACCAAACGAGGAAGTCAACCGAGGAACTCACACCGCTGGCGCTTTACTTATTCGCTTATCGCTGCAGCAATTACTAGTCGTTTAGATAATCATCCCGATAAAGTAAACATGGGCACTTTTAATTGACCATTCCGTTATAGTGGCAACAATTACTAATCGACATGTATAGCATGAGATAAACCCAAAACCCGTAGCTTGTTGTTACTTTTATTCACCAATTCGTAGAAGTTGCAATATTTACTAGTCATATACAATTGTCGCAAGCGACAACCAAACAAGCAATTGTGTGGTATTAATTAGCCATTCCATTGTAGTTGAGCTGATTACTAGTCATTATAAGTCAAATTTATAGCAGTAAACTTTAGTTATGCTTGTCTATGATCGAGAAACCGCTCCAAGTCGCCCATATCCGGACACGGCTTTGAAAGTTTTAACCGCCGGGTGCACAAATAGCAACACACACACGATCAACCTCGGAAAACCAAATCAAAACCCAACGAGGTCTCACGACAGAGCAATCACAAGATTCAGAAATATTTCAGGGGGCCACCCCTTTGAGTAGAACCCGCAACGGAGTAGGCAAGCTCCGAGACGGCCTCAAGGTCTGTGGGCCGGTCAGAACGACTGGAACCCGAAAGTGTGGCTGGGCTTGTCGCTACCACGAACGGGTCACAATTCCTAACAAGACAGGTGCTCCTCGCACAATCAGAATAAAGCAAAGAAACATGGCATAAGTACAGGATAGTAATAAAGCCTCGAACTAGTTTGTGGCCCCAAGAAATAAGACGGAATCAAGCTCGCTATAGGGGGCCCATACTCCCCATATGTGGATAGCGCGATAAATCAAGGAATGGTATCAAGTACTGGGTCTTACGACACAAGTGGGCTCGAAACCAAATATTATCTATCACCCACCGATGCCTCGCTTATTCAATTTTAGTTGTTAAACAGAAATTAAAGTGACGATAAGTAAAACTAGAATCATCTCCATCATCAACATGCGGCAATACATCAAGAATCGTGGCATATGACGACACACATCAAGATTTCTGAGCAAGCAACTACGACGCTAAGTCCAACTATCTACCAAACAATGTAATAGGGTGTGTCCAAGGCAATATAGGGCTGCACGAGATATCACGGGTACGGAAACTAAAGCATCGCAACACAGATAGCAATAGATCAACAGGAGGGAATAAAGACTATAAAAGTAAGATAGGTAGAAAGAGGGAGATGCTCGCCTGAAAACATTGTCGAAGGTTTTCCCCGAAGATCGGGGCGAAGCTCACATCAACTCAACGGCCTTATCCGCGAAGAAGCAAAACACTAGAAGGAACACCGGATGCAATATTTAATACTACGGCAAAAGGTCGGCATGATGCATGTATGATGTATGGCATGGCAAGATGCGATGCAATTAGGTCATATTAAGTGGAACCGGGGTCCCGACGATTAATATATGGTTCAAGTTGTTTAAAACCCCCACATATTAAATGTTGTTTTACATGGCAAAAGATGATACGGGTTCGCTACACAAGTTTAAATGAGGCCAATATAAGGCTAGATTTGCCCGCATATGGGCCCCATATTTAATTATTAGGTGAATCGGCAGAAGGTCCCCAAACCACAGATATGCATGCGAAATGAATGACAATTCAATATGCAACAAGTTGTTATTATGTTATAAAATAGGGTTCTCGGATAAGAGTCACACTTTAGGGTTCGACGGTCTCGGGGTTCCGGGGTTCGGGGTCGGTCTCAGGGTCCAGGGTTCGACGGGCTCATTCTCGGACTCCGGGATCGGTCTTCGGATCGGGGAAGTAGATCTTGTTGCATCCGGGAAGCAGGACTTGGGTCGGTGCCGGGGGCGCATCGGACTTTCCTGGTCGCTGTCGTTCTTGTCGTCGTGCCGATCTGGTCGGGTCCGCGCTTCGGATTCCGTGGGGCGATCTTGCTGCCCGTAGGCGCTTCGAGGTCGATGGCGAACTTGTCGTTTCGAGGGGTTCCTCCGAGTCCGTGTGGGAGGCCTTGAGGTTTGGCACCAACGCCTTTGGGTGTCCGGATGGAGTGCTTGTCGTCCATGTGGTCTTCGGGTCCGTCTCCGGGAAGGAGAACTGGGTGTTTCGAGGGGGATCTTCGGGTCAACGGCTCCAATTGTTGTCGATGTTCTTGGTTGGGTGCCGGTGCGTCTTCAGGTACTGCGGGTCTTGTACATCCTTGGTCGCGACACGATTACACATGCGAAAGGCTTCGGGCACGAATGACATCGGGTCGATCTTGCAAACAACCACACAGGAGAGGCCACAACAGTCATGGTCAAGGACGGACCTAGTGACGCGCCGGAGGCAGGACGAGGCGCGCCTGGCCACGACACCGAGGAACAGCAACGCGGGACGGAAGGTGGTGGGGTCGGGCTTGCTGAGGAGGCGCCGGGGCCGGTGGCTTGCGCGCGAGCCGGATAGCGCGCAGCGGCCAGCAACAGGAGGAACGGCGGTCGGCGCCCGCAGTCGCTGGCGAAGGAGGCGGACGCGCGGCAGCAGACGAACTCCTGGCGGCGGTGGGCACGGAGAAGAAGGGGCGCTGGCGGCCGGAGGCCGACGGGGAGGCGTCATGGCGGGCGGCGCGCGGAGGCGGGCAGAGGGCGACGCGGCGGGCGCGCGACCGCAGGGCGCAGACGCGAGGCGGGCTCGCGAGGTGCAGACGGCGCGCGGGCCGAGGGCACGGGACGGCCAGAGGGGCACGGAGAGGGAGCTCGAGGAGTAGGCGGCGGCGAGGGACGCAGCGCGCGCTGGGCGGCAGCACGACGCCGCGGCGATGGCGGACGGTGGCTCGGGACGCAAGGCCGCAGCCGACGGAGGCGGGCGGAGACGCAGCGAAGACGCCAGGGTCGGGCTGCTGTGAGGTGGAGCGGCCGGGCGGGCGATGCCGGGCGGCTGGGCTCGCGAGCGCTGGAGGCGAGGGAAGCCCAGGGCGAGGCGGAGGAAGGTGGTGGCGTGAAGCGGCGCTGAGCCGGAGCATGAGTGAGCGAGGCGGGCGTGCGCGGCGAGGTAGGCTAGTAGGCGCGCGGGTAGGCTAGGGCGGGGCGGACGGCGAACTAGAAGGGGGACGGCGGCGGAGGGAGTGGCGGGCCCGGCTCGCGGCGTGCTGCGTGTGAGCGCGGGAGGGGTTGGAAGAGGAACAGTGAGCGTAGGTGGGATGTGGGTGGGGCAGGTAGGGGGAGGGTCCCACGGGATGGGGGTGAGTTGAGTGGGTCAGGGGCTGCGTGCGTGAGTGTGTGGGTGGGTGTGAGAGGAGTGAGGTGAGAGAGAGAGATGCTGCCATGGCAGCCCACTCTGGGGGTGAGGGGTGTGGTGAGGTGTCGTGCTAGGATAGGTTGGGGTGATGTGGCTGGGAGGGGTGGGTAGAGTTTTAGGTGGAAAAAGGATTTAGGTAGGGTAGGCAGGTTGGCCGTTTTATAAACTGGGGGTGGTCGTTCGGGTCGGGACGGCCGCTCGATCGCCCTCACTGAAAATAATTTAATACTTTATTTATTTTCTATTATCTTTTGTAACTAGTTTTGACAAACAAAATATCCGGAACAACCGGGTTTATGCTCGAATGAAGGTCGGGGCGTTTTTGAAAACGAAAGCGGGCTTTGCAAACATATTTTTAGCAAACAATGCATGATGATGACGATGCAATGCACAAATTCAACGCGATTTTCTAGTAGTGGTTTTGCGGGATGCCACAATCTTGTCGCACGAGCGTCAATGCTTCCGGGAAGGAGAACTTGTCGTCCAGGGTCTCGGTGTCCGGGGTGAAGTACTCGGCGTCCTCGAGGGAGTACTTGTCGCCCATGTGGTCTTCGGTTTCCATGACGATGATCTTGTCGTTTCGATGTCGGGGTCTTGAAATCCGTGAAGAAAGCCTTGTCGCCCTTGGGTGGAGAACTTGTCATCCCGAGGGTCCGTGGCTTCGGCGGAACGTTCTCTGGATCCAGGGTCGAAGAGCTTGGTGTCCGCGAAGGGAACTCGGCGTTTTCGTGTCGAGGTTCTTGGCGGTCATCGGGTTCGGTCTTCTGGGTATACGGTCTTCGAACATCAGATCCATGAAGAAGACATTGGAGTTCCGTGGACGATATGGGGTCAGCGATGCGTGGTAGCTTGGCAGAACCGATCTAAGCTTCGCTCGCTAGCTTCATCAGACTCCTTGGCACACAGGTGGAGATGGTTCCATCAGTTGGAGGTACAGATACTGATCACCATTATCCAGAAACAGCTCGTTACCCGGGCAGCAGCACGTATGGGGAGGTGGCCGGCAGCAGCATGGCGGGGTTGTGGTCGGAAGCACCAGTACGGGGACATCGCCGACGGCACCAGCTCGATGAGGAGGTCGGGGAAGTCGCCGGCAGCAGCTCCGGGTCGACTTAGGCAGCAGCAGTTCCTCCGCGCCTCCCTGCCTCCATCCCTGCGCCGCGCCGCGCTCCAGTGCCCCTACCGCCGGCGCATGTCACTGAAGTTTCCGAGAGCCACCGTCGCGGCGCCTTGGTCGTCCCCGCCGGCCACCACCACGCGTGGAGCTCGCCCCTGCCTTGTCTCGCTCGCCCGGGCCCTCGATCTGACGCGATAGGGGAGGTCAGGAGGAAAAAGGGGACGTAGAGGAGGAGGGGAGGAGGTATGGTGGTAGGGGAGGCGGCCGAGGCGAGCGACGGCTCAAGGGACGGTGGGCGGTGGGGTCGCGGAGAGGAGGGTGAAGGGGTGGGCGCTCGGGTTGGGAGTGGGGGAGAGGAGCTGCCCCGGCGAGGCGAGAGTGGGCCGGAGGGAGGAGGAGAGGCGGGCCAGAGCTGGCGGGAGACGCCATGGGAGGTGCAGAGGTGGGCGAGAGGTGGAGCAGAGAGGGGCGCAGCGCAGGCGAGCGGAGGAGGGAGGCCAAGGACATGCGTGGCACGGAGAGGAGAGGAGGCGTGGAGAGAAGGTTGGGGACGCGGTGCTAGAGGGGGAAGAAGAGAGAGGAAAGGGAGCGAGCGGGGCCGTGGGGGTGGTGGGGTCGGGCGTGGGGCCAGGTGCTGGGGCAGAGGGGGGTGGACCGGGTCCAAGGGGGTTGAGTGGAGAGAGGAGGGAGTTGGGGGGTGAGGTGGCAGATGGGGCCAGGCTGTAAGGGAGAGAGGAGAGAGAGGGGTAGATGGAACTGTGGTGAGAAAAAGAGGGGGAAGAGAGGGTGGATTGATGAGGTGGCAGGTGGGTAGAGATTGGGTCCAGGGGGTGAGGTGGCGGCCTGTGGTTGGAGGGTAGATTAGGACTAGGTAGGAATAGGAATTAGGGGGGGCTGGTTTAGGTGGACCGTTTTTTGTAATGGGGGTGGTCGACCGGGTCGGGTCGGCCCGTTCGACTGCCCCCACTAAAATAATTAATTAATTTATTTATTTCAACCAGCGCTTTTGCAAACCGACAGCGGACAAAAGAAAATAATCCGGAGACCCGGTTTTTGTGTTTGAACAAAGACGGGGCGTTTAGAAAACAAATTAGATTTTTCCGAAAATAGTTTTATGTGAACAAATGCAAGATGATGACGATGCTCAAATGCAATGTGGCATGATGACATGAGCATGCGGTCATGATGATGCAATGCACAAAAACAACGCGATTTTCTAGTAGTGGTTTTGCGGGATGCCACAATTCGACACCACTAACAATGGATCTCGCCCTCGAGATCCGCCTCATGGTACCGGAACGAAGGTCGGTGATCTGCATCTTCTCGCTTCGTGTAGATCTTCGCGACACCACTAACAAGAGGTCGTTGTCCGTGATCGTCGAGGGAACACTCCGGGAACAAAAGGTCGAAGGTAGAGGTATCAACAAATAAAGCCACCTCTAACTTCGATAGAAAGAGGGAACCGATGCATTCTCATCCACTTCAATGTACAAAAGCGAATAGAAGGGGTAGTCGGCATGGGGGCCAATCCATCATGCACCCAAACTATTACTCCGCACAATCAGTGGGAAAGCGTGCAACCCTTCTCGGAATCAGACTGAAGATCTCGAGAAGCGAGGTTCAGAACAAATGAGCGATGCAGACTCTGCATCGGATCTGGCGTAGATGATGTCGTCGCGTCGGAAAACACCGGAAGACACGAGAAGGAACCAAGAGAAGTCCACCAGACGAAGGATTCCTCGGATAGCAGGAAGACCATATGTAGCAACACCATTACCAAAGGAGGAAGCGAAAACCTAAAGGTACGACGAAAACCCAACCACGAGAATTCCTGGACTCGAAGAAAAAGACGAGAGCGGATTCAAAACACGTAGAGGTAAGAGGAGATTATCAGAGGGGTAAGGAGTAAAATCAGACCTAACCAGATCTAGCCAACCGTTTTTCCAAAATAGTTTTGACACTCTACTTCGGCCGTTAGCTAGGTTATCCTACAGGCTGGACTTGTGGGGTATCACAACTGCTGAGCTCTGATACCACTCTGTAACACCCTCAGAATCGGCCCTATGCAAGTTTTAGCGAAACCCGCCAAACCCGCATAGAAACGATTCAAAGGTGCCCACCAGGTACTTTCGTGCGGGTGGAAAACGAAGTAATAACATTGCACAACAGTCCTCGATTGGATCCACAGAACAGATATATATACAACACGACTCCATGAGTCAAGAATACATATATACAGAACAAATATCCAAATCACCTTGAAAACGATAGGGCGTCCGACTACGTACAAGATGCAAATGGGGCTAAGAGCCCTGAAGAATAATCAATGGCGTCCATAACCCGCCCCGGGCCAAGCGGAAGGGTAACCCCGCTAACGACGTCGATCTCAAAACCTTTGAAACAAAGGGGTGCCGACAAAGGGCAAAGGAAAAGAGGAGCGTCGATCTGATGAGGCCAAGACACCATGAGGCTAGAATTCAAGGTCCTCGCCTACATAGGTATGGTGGATCAAGCAAAGACAAAGATGCACTAAACAACCTATAGAGACTCGATACAACGGGCGGCTATGAGAGAGGGGTAAGAAAGACCTATTCGGAACCAACCTAATGCTAACACCAAACAATCCCATCCTGGTATTCCCCCTCGAGACCAAACGAGGAAGTCAACCGAGGAACTCACACGGTTGGCAGTTTTATTTATTCAGTTATCGTTGCAGCAATTACTAGTCAAGTATAGACAGTCATCCTGATAAAATAAGCAGTGGGCCGTTTTAGTTAACCATTCCGTTGTAGTTGCAACACTTACTAGTCAGATGCAATTAGCATGAGATATCCCAAAACCCAGCAGTTGTTGGTACTTTTATTTAGCCATTCCGTTGTAGTTGCAATACTTACTAGTCAGATACAATGGTCGCAAGCGACAACCAAATCAAGCAATTGTGGGCAGTTTTATTTAGCCATTCCATTATAGTGAAGCTGATTACTAGTCATTATAAAGTCAAATTTATAGCACTACTTTAGTTATAGTTGTCTATGATCGAGATACTGTGCTCCAAGTCGTCCATAACCGCGGACACGGCTTTCAGAAAGTTTTACCCGGCCGGGGTGCACCGATAGCAACACACGCTCGATCAACCTCGGAAAAACCAAAACAAAACCCAACGAGGCCTTCACGACAAAGCAATCACAGGATTCAGAAATATTTCAGGGGCCACCCTTGAGTACACCAACGAAGTTAGCTGACTCGACGGACCCGAGGTTTGGGTGGACGGCCGTGAACGATCGGGAACCCAAACCGGGCTTGTCGACACCGCGGAATCGTGTCCCGATCCTAAACAGACAAAGTGTGCTCCTCGCACAATCGTAAATAAAGCAAGAGTAGCATGGCATAGGTACAGATAGTAAATAAAACCTCAAACTAGTTTGTGGCCCCAAGAAATAAGACTGAATCAAGCTCGCCTCGGGGTCCCATAATCCTCCCGATGTGGATAGCGCGATAAATCAAGGAATAGGTATCAAGCACTCGGGTCCTACAGGACACAAGTGGACGTTAACAACCAAATAACATCTATTGCTCACCGTGCTCGCTACCTACTTCAGTTTTAGTTGTTGAACAGGAATTAAAATGAACGATAAGTAAAACCATGATCATCTCCAGCATCAAACAGGCGGCAATTCTCCAACAACTGTGGCGAGGGGGGTCGCCGGAGAGGAGGGTGAAGGGGGTGGGGCGCGTCGGGTTGGGAGGTGGGGGAGAGGAGCGGTCCGGCTCCGGCGAGGCGGGGAGTGGAGAGGCGGTGGCCGGAGGGAGGAGGAGAGGTGGGGCGGAGGCAGAAAGGGCACTGCCTGCTGGGAGGCAGGGCGGAGGCGGTGAGAGGGCGAAGGGCGAGAGGCGAGCGGAGGAGGCCAAGGCGGTGGCCAGTGGGAGAGGAGAGGAGGGTAGATGGAAGTGTGGTGAGAAAAAGAGGGGGAAGAAGAGAGAGGAAAGGGAGCGCGCGGGGCCGTGGGGTGGGTCAAGGTCAGGCCGGGGCAGAGGGGGGGTGGACCGGGTCCAAGGGGGTTGAGTGGAGAGAGGAGGGAGTTGGGGGGGTGAGGTGGCAGATGGGGCCAGGCTGTAAGGGAGAGAGGAGAGAGAGAGGGGTAGATGGAACCGTGGTGAGAAAAAGAGGGGGAAGAGAGGGTGGATTGATGAGGTGGCAGGTGGGTAGAGATTGGGTCCAGGGGGTGAGGTGGCGGCCTGTGGTTGGAGGGTAGATTAGGACTAGGTAGGAATAGGAATTAGGGGGGGCTGGTTTAGGTGGACCGTTTTTTGTAATGGGGGTGGTCGGCCAAGTGGTCCTGCCTGACCGCCCCACTAAAATAATTAATTAATTTATTTATTTCAACCAGCTTTTTGCAAACCGACAATGACAAAACAAAATAATCCATGACCGGTTTTGTGTTTGAACAAAGACGGGGCGTTTAGAAAACAAATTAGGTTTTTTCGAAAATAGTTTTATGCGAACAAATGCAAGATGATGACGATGCTCAAATGCAATGTGGCATGATGACATGAGCATGCGGTCATGATGATGCAATGCACAAAAACAACGCGATTTTCTAGTAGTGGTTTTGCGGGATGCCACATGTGCAAAACTGGCTTGCACCCGTTGTATGTGAACGTAGAGTTTATAGCACCCGATCATCACGAGGTGCTTGAACACGACGAATTTTCGCAACGGTGCATACATGGGGAGAACACAATTTTATCTTGATCTTTAAGTTAGGAATCATCTTATAATGCTACCGTCGCGATCTAAGCATAATAAGATACATAAAAGGATAAACATCACATGCATATAATTTTATGTGACATGGTATAGCCAATCTTCGCGCAATGATCTCCATCTTTGTTGGGTTCGCAGCATAGAAAACAAAAAAATTCCTACGATGGGAACATCTAAGTACCAAGATCTATCTACTAGATACAACCAACGGGTGGATATACATCCATAGAATACATACCCTCGAAGACCGAATAGCGTTAACGAGGTTGTACTCGTGGATGATGTAGACGAACGCTTGCCGATATCAAGATCGTGATGAAGTCCGTCTGGTCCAGCCGGTCCAGCACGATCAAGTCCGGCACCTCAAAGCAGTGGTGCATCCGTGATCGCACACACGTACGGGTACCCCGACAACCTCCGCGCCCTCGCTCCGGCGAACTAGCGGAAGCAACAAAACCTTCCAGAAAAAGCCACCGGGAACATGTATCTCGCTGATCCGAGACCATGGGGAAATTCTAAAAGGGGAGAGAGATCCTTCGCCAGGAGGTGTACTTTGAGAGGAGGAGAGGGGGACCTTTTATAGGGGAGAGGGGGGGCACCCAAGGGGCATGTCTCCCAGCCATGGGTCTGCCCCCACCTCTTCCACATTCATGTGGGTGGAGCTCCCACTCAAAATGAAAAGCCTCCACTCCCATTAAAAAGCCTCCACTCAAAAATCCACTCACATGCATTAAATTTCCACCAAATTTAATGCAAGCTCTCATTTAAATAAAACTCTTTTATTTATTTATTCAGAATTTTGTTAATTACTTTAATTAAAAAACATTCACATAAAACCCCTTGCTAGTATTCCATTTCACATGCGTAACCAGTTTGACAATTTCAACCAAAAGCATTCCGGTGTCTAGTGAAATAAATTCCTGCGCTTTCCTTTTCTTTTTCTGGCATATCATTTGCTCCGAATGGTGTCGGTATCCCTTAAGTGTGTCACCCTACGGTTCGCGAATAATGCGTACATGATCGAGACCCTTCTCCGATCAATAATTAGTAGCGGGACCTGGAGATCCATACTAACTCCCACACATTCAACGATGACTTCTATGATCGTGTGAACCTTTTTACGCTAGTATCTTAATCCCTTTGTTTCATGATATATTACATGTCCGAGATTCGATCATCGGTATTTCCATACCTAGTTTGATCTCGTTACCGACATGCACTCTTTTCTCGTTCCCGTGATATAACATTCTAGTGATCAAATCACTTGCTTGCAAGCTAATCAATGTGATATCACCGAGAGGGCCCAGAGCATATCTATCCGTCATCGGGATGAAAAAATTCCACTCTCGATCCATGGGTCTCAACATAACACTTTAGTAGTTCTGAAGCCATCTTTATAATCACCCAGTTACGGTGTGACGTTTGATGTCATCGAGAAACTCTTTCGGTGTTAGTGATTGACATGATCTCATGGTCTAAGGATTAGGATCACTTTGTAAGTTGTTATAGCAATATAAACTCAATGACTTTGATCGTAATGCTATACTTCGTATGAATGTTCATCACATCATTACACTAATGTTGTGACCTCGTTATTAACAACATCCAATGTTCATGATCAGGAAACTTTGATCATCATGTTAATCAACGAGCTAGTTTATAAGAGAGGCATAACTAGGAACTTCCTTTTTGTTTAATAAACACACATGTATTAACGTTTCCGTATTAATACAATTATAGCATGTAAAATAAAAATTTATCATAAATAAGGAATACGATAATAACCACTTTATTATTGCCTCTCGGGCATATTCCCTCCAGTCTCCCACTTGCACTAGAGACAATAATCTAGTTTGAAAACTTTGTGTATTGAACACCTATGGATTTCTGGTGTTCCAAATACGCAATTTCAAGTGGTAAACATAATCTACGGATCTGACACTTTCAGGTCCGTGTGTATTTGCATGTCTTTGCGTCTTCAAGCATCACTCATTCTCCAATGAGATGGCATTGTATAAATTTGGTCTTTCGGTGAGACCTTTAGTTCCTTGGGGTTAAAACACGTCGATACTATTTTCACATAATATATCTTTAGTGTTAGCCCGTTGCGAACCACACCTTAGTTTGATAACAAACTACTTGACACAAATTCCCTCCTTTGCTGCTACTATAGCAGTCATATACTTAGCCTTCTGTTGTAGTATTCGTCACAATGTCTTAACTTTGGAACTCTTCCAAATCCATCATGGAATCTCCTTTCCATTACATTGTGCCACCCATAGTTTAAATTGAGATAAACTTAATTTGTATCTTGTGACAAAACTAGTATCAATGTAACGCTTTACAATGAACTATTTGTAATTGTTTGTCACCTCTACACAAATATATTCTTAGTTCTCCCAAAAGATCATAAGAATATCCTCACTATCGTCCAATGATCATTTTATGATTCATTCTGGTATATGCTCATAACACTTAGAGCATAGGACATATCTGGATGTGTACATATCATGGTATGATTGATCAAAAAATTCTCATGATTTCACTCATCAAGTGTCAAAGCACTTGAATCTTGTTTCACTTATCAAGTGTCGATACACTTGAATCTTGATTCAATTCTTTTCCATGCGACAAGAACCGTTTCTTGTTGTTTCTATATTGAACTCCTTCAATATCTTATATATGTACGTTTGGCACAACCATATTAGCGTCACAATCTATCCACTATAGACATTCACGCTAAATATTCGGGTTTTGCCTAAGTTTTTCATCGAAATGAAATTCTTAACCTTTGTCAATAAAATATACATCATTTCTAATCAACAAGATGTCCTTCACATAATGTATTAGAAATATGTCTCAGCGTTCCCACTTAATTTCTTGCAAATGCAAGCATCTTCATCGTCTCCTGATGAAAAACTCCTTTTTCATCATGGTGAAGATTCCAACTCCGCGATGCTTACTTCAACAATTGAAGTTTGCATGCCCCTTTTAGCATCCTTTGAATTAACAAAACCCTTTGGATCGTGTCATGTACACGTCCTAGGTAACCATTCTATTAAAAGAACTTTGTTTTGTTTATTCATCTACCATATAACAAATTATATGTAGTGGTTGCTACTTTAATCCGTCCAGACTAAATATTGCTATGAAAGATCAAATCTTGTCATAGTCAACTCCTTGAACATTGTCGTAAAATACTTTACAACATGTCGACTATTTCATAGATGTGAAACATCCATGTCTGTTTCTTTATAGATCCAAATATGACTGATAGGTTTTTACACCTTTCCGGTGGGTCTTCCAAGTTCAAAACTTGACTTCTCGTGTATGGAACTATCACGGATTTTATGGCTTCAAGCCATTTGACGGAGTCAGGGCCCATCATCACTTCTTTGCATGTAGTCGGTTCATCATTGTCAAACAATAATGATTTACTCTCAAATCTAAGTATTTGATTGTTTATCCGACCGACTTGGTTCAATAAGAACTTAGATCTCCGTGACCACAAACTTTGAGGCACATAAGCTATGAGCATTATGGCAGCCTCCGGAACCATTTCCGGTGCTGCGCAACTCAGCACATTTAGCTAAGGTTCGTTAACCTTATCAAAGTTCTATTGTCCTCCCACTTAACATTTATGAAAAATTCCTTCTTCAAGAAACTTCACATTTCAAGCGACAAACCCTTTTGTCCTTGGTGTTATGGAGGAATAACCAATTGTTATTCGAAATAACCTACAAAGACATGCTCATCCGACTTTGGTTGTAAACATCTTACTTATGTTTAGCATACCAAAATTTAAGAAATGACAACTTGGGTTTTACCCCAAACCATAACTCATATGGTGTCATTTCAACGGATCAAGATGGAGCTCTTTTCAGTGTAAAAGCGGTAGTCTCTAAAGCTTTAATATTTTTAAAACATAATGACAGTTTTATAAATAACACCTTTGATCCAACCATGTCAAACAAGATTTCATTACAAATCTCAAACATTCCATACTCCTATGGTGTTTTGGGAGATGTAAATCTATGTGTTTTGCTAAACTTGCAACTCAAATAAATCCCTTTATGATAAAATCATAATTCATTTATTTTCTTGTTACACTTGTAACTCAAATAAATCCCTTTATGATAAAATCATAAACCATTTATTTTCTTGTCACAATGTTTTTCACTTCATCTTGAAAGTCTTTGAACGTTTTCAAATATTTCACACTTCTTTCTCATTAAGTGAATATTCACTCAAATTTCAGGAGAAATCATATGAAGTTGAAACCCATCGCTTACGACTACACATAATGGAATACATACATCGATATGTATAAATTCCAATAATTTAGTCCTTTGTTCTTGTTTGGACTTTAAACGAAGTTTTAATTATCACGTGGAAAGTCTCACAAGCGTCACTTGATCAAATCAAAGACTCCAAAAATCCATGAATATGGAGATTCTTCATGTTTTCTTTCCAATATAATTTAAAATGATGTCACTGTAAGTGATCTTTCAATCATTTGTCTTGCGACATTTTAGCATTAGGTTTTATGGATGTGATTTCTCCAACTAGATTTGTAAATCATCCATCTTATATGGAATACGGTAATTATTTGAACAACCTTTGTTCTCATAATACCTGATTCAAATAACAATTATTAAAACAAATCTTGAAGTCAAGCTTTGATGTCAACGAGAAATACAAACAATGGTTTGTTTGTTTTCGATGAACATCATCACATATTCTCTTGCTAGTTACTTAGGCCATTGTGGTTCATGAATTGCGTTGTTCCGTATGAAATTTCATACCAACCAATTCGGTATCCAATACCCAAGAACCACATTGTTTAACAAGCAAAGAATACAACCATAACATGTATATCATCCATATACCAAAATTGGATATTTCCAATCTTTTCTTTTCTGCCAAATATATTTTATAGATTCTCTTTCAGCATTTCCTTTTCCTTTTTAAAAAAATCTATCAACATCAAAAGTGGCGCCATATACATGACACATAGTCCAAAGCGTGTATATTCAAATAATAATACCTTTGGACTTGCACTTTGAAGTAGATCACCATCATCAAAATGATCGGCATTCTTTCAAAATCCATTCTTTAGTAATCTTTTAATGTAGTAAACATTTTACATACATTTTCTATTCACCCTTATCATGACGACTTTCATGATCAAGCTACTTTAGCTTATAAAGGCGAATCGTGAGTATAACATTACTTTTCAAAACCCTTTTGGATGATTAGGATGTCTAGCATCTCCAACCTTCGTAAATTCTCATCCAATATGAGAACATATATTATACTCTATCATATTGCAACCAAAACATTGTTTCAGATATCGTTATATCTGCCACACATGATGATTTCTGAAACAATTCTTTCAGCTCCTAGATAAACTTGATGTTTAAATCAAGAATCATGGAGGCAAACATGATACTTAAGATACTAACACTGGAATTGTTACTCTCGATTTAATACCAACTATTAAATTTCACGGAGTAAATAGAGTTTGCTGAAAGTTTGCAATAGGACTTTAAACTTTAGATTGACACTCAACACAATACGATACCAGTTCATAAAGTATATATCCAGAATCTTATAGTTCTATTATCTCAGTTACAACTATGCATAAGGTGGTGAACAAATGCCAATGACTACAACAAATTATGCAAATTCACTTTGATTTAATTTATGATAAATTGAGTTCTACTAATCCAAATTAGAAATGAACTCCCACTCAAAAACGACATCCCTCGTGTCTTTTTGGTGATTACATGAACCAAATCCACTGCACCAAGTCCGATCATCACGTGAGTCGGTGTAGCTTCAAAGGCGAGCATCAAATGGGCATCATATCTACTATATGACTCATGCTTAACCTTTCGGTCCGTGTTCCGAGGCCATGTTTGTACATGCTAGGCTCGCCACGTAAGAACCTTAGTATTCGCGTGTGTAACTGTCTTACACCCGAGATATGCTCGTGGATTCAAGTACACCCGATCATCACGTGATGCCTTGAAGCGACGAAACATTGTCGGTGCATACTTAAGGAAGAACACATTCTTATCTTGATATCTAAATGAAGGGTCATCTTATTATGCTAATAAAACGCCAAAATAGCAATATAAGATGCAATCAAACATCACATGTTAATAAGTGAAATGATATGGTTCCCGCATATGATCTCCATCATGTGCACCGTGGTATGATCTCTATCATAACTTTATGTGTAAGGCCAAGGTCTATGGAACTTACACGCTATGTGTGTTGTAAGAGTATTATCTCATACTTCTACTTACAACATCACCATATCATAACACTAGCCCAGCAACAATCTAAACTAGACGCCTCTAATTTATCCATTGCAAGTTTTACGTGGTTTAGGGCTTTCGAAGATAGAACCGTTCTTACCTACGAACATGAACCACAACGAGGATAAACAAATTGTTGACAACTCGTTGCAAATTAGATATTGACTATAGTAGGAGAGACAGACACCCGCTAGCCACTTATGCAAAACTAGTTGCATGTCAAGCGTGGAACAGTCTCATGCGAGGACATGTAAAGTTTGTCCGCCGCTTCATCCCACTATGCCACCAATATCCAAAGTACAACTAAGAAGCAATAAAATGATCATCATCGCCCACATACTCATATGTGTACTACCCGTGCAAAGCATCTACGCAGATCCGGCTCGATACCACTATTGGGTTCAAGACAGAAAACAAAAAATTTCCTACGATGGGAACATCTAAGTACCAAGATCTATCTACTAGATACAAGCAACGGGTGGATATACATCCATAGAATACATACCCTCGAAGACCGAATAGCGTTAACGAGGTTGTACCCGTGGATGATGTAGACGAACGCTTTCCGATCTCAAGATCGTGATGAAGTCCGTCTGGTCTAGCCGGTCCAGCACGATCAAGTCCGGCACCTCAAAGCAGTGGTGCATCCGTGATCGCACACACGTACGGGTAACCCGACAACCTCCGCGCCCTCGCTCCAGCGAAACAGCGGAAGCAACAAATCCTTCCAGAAAAAGCCACCGGGAACATGTATCTCGCTGATCCGAGACCATGGGGAAATTCTAAAAGGGGGAGAGAGATCCTTCGCGAGGAGGTGTACTTTGAGAGGAGGAGAGGGGGGACTTTTATAGGGGAGAGGGGGCACCCAAGGGGCATGGCGCCCAGCAATGGGGCTGCCCCCACCTCTTCCACATTCATGTGGGTGGAGCTAGGGCTGGACATGAAACTCGAAACTCGACGAGTTTAACGAGCACTCGTTTGCTCGGCTCGTTCGAAATCGACTCGTTTTCTTAGCGATTCGAGCTGAGCTGAAGTTTTTGCTCGTTATCCTTAACAAGCTAAACCATTGAGCTAACGATGTTCGTGAGCTACTCGTTAAACTCGGTAACAACCAAGGTATAGCCCACTTATGTCTAATTTGACAACCCATTTAAGACAAACATTTGGCCTAGGAAGACCAATCGATCAGGAGCGAGAGGCCGAGAGCCCGAGAGGCGATAGCGACCGTTCACCGTCGTCGACAGACCCCTTATTTCTCCTAGACTAAATGCGTCTCCTGCACCCGGTCCCAGTCCCCACCGCATTCCCATCTTCTCGATCTAGATCTTTTGACCGCGGCGACGGCGCCTACCGAGCCTTGCCGACTGTACTCTAGATCCTGGAGCCCTACTTGTTCATATTTTCTTAACGACTAGCTCGTGAGCGCTCGTTAACATCTAACAAACTGAGCCGAGCTTTACTTTTTGCTCATTATCCTTAACGAGTTTAATGATCTGAGCCTTAATGAGTATGAGCCTTAACGAGTCGAGCCTTAATGAGTCGAGCTACTCGATAGTCCAGCCCTAGGTGGAGCTCCCACTCAAAATGAAAAGCCTCCACTCCCATTAAAAAGCCTCCACTCAAAAATCCACTCACATGCATTAAATTTCCACCAAATTTAATGCAAGCTCTCATTTAAATAAAACTCTTTTATTTATTTATTCAGAATTTTGTTAATTACTTTAATTAACAAACATTCACATAAAACCCCTTACTAGTATTCCATTTCACATGCGTAACCGGCCAGCAATTTCAATCAAACAGCCGGTGTCTAGTGAAATAAATTCCTGCGCTTTCCTTTTCTTTTTCTGGCATATCATTTGCTCCGAATGGTGTCGGTATCCCTTAAGTGTGTCACCCTACAGTTCACGAATAATGCGGACATGATCGAGACCCTTCTCCGATCAATAATCGAGCGGACCGAGATCCATCTCGACTCCCACACATTCAACGATGACTTCTGTGATCGTGTGAACCTTTTACGCTAGTATCTTAATCCCTTTGTTTCACGATATATTACATGTCCGAGATTCGATCATCGGTATCTCCATACCTAGTTTGATCTCGTTACTGACATGCACTCTTTTCTCGTTCCCGTGATATAACATTCTAGTGATCAAATCACTTGCTTGCAAGCTAATCAATGTGATATCACCGAGAGGGCCCAGAGCATATCTATCCGTCATCGGGATGAAAAAATTCCACTCTCGATCCATGGGTCTCAACATAACACTTTAGTAGTTCTGAAGCCATCTTTATAATCACCCAGTTACGGTGTGACGTTTGATGTCATCGAGAAACTCTTCCGGTGTTACTGATTGACATGATCTCATGGTCTAAGGATTAGGATCACTTCGTAAGTTGTTATAGCAATATAAACTCAATGACTTTGATCGTAATGCTATACTTCGGATGAATGTTCATCACATCATTACACTAATGTTGTGACCTCGTTGTTAACAATATCCAATGTTCATGATCAGGAAACTTTGATCATCATGATAATCAACGAGCTAGTTTATAAGAGAGGCATAACTAGGAACTTCCTTTTTGTTTATTAAACACACATGTATTAACGTTTCCGTATTAATACAATTATAGCATGTAAAATAAACATTTATCATAAATAAGGAATACGATAATAACCACTTTATTATTGCCTCTCGGGCATATTCCATTCAATCTTGTGCGCGCCCGCATGATCTCCATCACTCCACCATGATTGCCTCCACCACGAATAGCAACTACAACTATTGCTAACTACTTATTGATAAGGTGAAGCTATTACATGGCGTATAAGAAGTTGACACACATGTCATACACAATTATAAAGACAACCATATGGCTCCTGCAGGTTGTGTACTCATCGACATGCAAGTCGTGAAATATTACAAAACATGATCATTGCATACAATATACACATCATATCTTGGGCCATACCATATCACAAAACACTCCCTGCAAAAACAAGTTAGACGTCTCTACTTTGTTGTTGCATGTTTTACGTGGCTTATGGGAGTAACAAGCTAAGAACGATTCTTACCTACGGAAAGCCACAACGGTGATATTATGGTTGCTAACATCCAATGTAAATCCCATGACTACTATAGTGAGAGAAACTGGCACCCACCAGCCGCATGTGTGGAACAAGCCACACGTCAAGTGCGGAGCCGGTCTCGCGAACGAGGTCGCGTGAAGTTGGCCTGGACCGCTTCAATATCACTACCCCGCGTCATAAGAAGTACACAACAAGAGGCTTGCAACAGAAAACATCAACGCCCGCAACAAGCATGTTGCGTTCTACTCGTGAAACACATATACACATAGATCTAGCTCTGATACCACTGAAGGGTTTCGCATCATAGTAAATCAAAAAAAAATCTATGAATGCGAACGGAAAGCCAAGATCTAATCTAGGAGATGCAATCAACGAGAGGGATAGATGAGATCTTCATACCCTTGAAGAAATCGCACAGCGGAAACGTTCAACAAAACGTGGTTGGTGTAGTCATACTCGTCGTCTCCTCCTCGCGATCCGATCCGATCCTACGCCGCAAGTGGCGGCGCCTCCGAGAGATGCACACGTACAGTGCCGCGACGTCTCCTCCTTCCTTGGTCCAGCAAGTGGGGTGGAGAGATATATTGGATCTACAACACGACGGCGTGGTGCTATGGTGGAGAGTTTCTGCAGTAGGGCTTCGCCTACACGCAGTCGGGATAGAGAGAGAGAGGTAGGGCAGCAGCTGGCGGCTAGGATTTGGGGTAAGGGGAGGGTGCACCCCCTTCCCACCTTATATAGGGGTCTGGCCGGCCCCCTTGCCCCCTCCTCCAAGCCTTAGGGCGGCGGCCCCAAGGGTGGAGTGGGGGGCAAGTCTTCCCTCCTTCTAGAAGGTTTCCTAGGGTTTCCCCTAGGGTTTTGTCCGGCTGGGCCTATGGGGCCTTGTGCCCCTAACCCAATGCGGCCAGGGCACTCCCTCATAGGCCCACGCACCCCTCCGACAAGTGGGGCCACGTTGGTCCCACTCTGGAAGCTTCTAGAACCTTCCGGTACAATACCGAACATTCCGAAACGATTCTGAAATCCAAAAAATTGCTTTCCTTTATATGAATCTTATTCTCTGAACCATTCTGGAACCTCTCGTGATGTACTGGATCTCATCTGAGACTCCGAACAAAAACTCATAAACCATTTATCCATTCTATCCTAGCGTCGAGACACGTTAAGTGTGTGACCCTACGGGTTCGAGAATATGCAGACATGATCTTATATCAATAATCAACAAGGGGATCTGGAAACCCATATTGACTCCCACATATTCATCGATGATCATATCGGATGAACCATGATGCCAGTATTCAATTAATCCCATATATATATTCCCTTCGTCACGCGATATTTTACTTGCCCGAGATTCGATCGTTAGTATCGGCATATCTAGTTCAATCTCGTTCACAGCAAGTACTTTACTCGTTCCGTAATCCGATATCACTTTGTGATTAACTCCTTAACCACGTGCTTGCAAGCGGTGTTGATATCGATTACCGAGTGGGCCCAAAGTATATCTCCCCGACTTGGGAGGGACAAATCCCATCTCGATACATATAACCCAACAAGTACTTTCCGATCACCTGAGAGACACCTTTATGATAACCCTCACATAGGATGACGTTTGATGACCTCAAAGCTTTCTTCCGATACCAGGGAGTTGCATTATCTCATGGTCTAAGGAATACAATATTTGACATAGGAAAAAGCTTCGCAAAGACGAACACGATGACATGATCTAATTGCTCTACTTGATTTGGGTCTGTCCATCATATAATTCTCCTAATGACATGATCTCATTATTAATCGACAACTCATGTCTATGGTTAGGAAACCTTAACCATCATTAATCAATGAGCTAGTCCATAGAGGTGTACTAGGGACACAGTGTTGTTCATAAACCACACAAGTATCAAAGTTTCCGCTTAACACAATTCTAGCATGGAATATAAACTTTATCATGAACAAGAATTATAACAATAACATCTTTATTATTGCCTCTAGGGCATAATTCCAACAATCGTCCCACATTTCCGCGGTACCCCATGCATTGAGCAAGGACTCAAAGAGAAATAAGAGTTTCATGGCACCTCATCTTCTCTTCAAAAGAACATTTCTTTGAAGGAATCACAACCTTAAGTATTGTCAAGTAGCAGACGAAGGGCAAAAGCGTCAAGCATTACTCAAGATACAAGTCCCATGCCAGTCTTAGTCAATGATCCTGACGAGCGATAGTTTTTATGATCTCACGGCGGTCTCACTTTCGAAGATCAAAAGAGAGTTTATTTGTTCGGCAATTGCCTCAGGTCAGCAAGTTTGAATCTCAAAGACAAAGGTAATGGCAAAATAGGGAGGATTCCCTCAGACTTTATTCATAAGGTGATCGAGAGATCATACAAAGTGTCAACAAGATGAATATCGATGGGTTTATACGAGCATCCTGCGAGAGTAGATGAATCTAGGGCTAATGACTAAGGCTAATGGCCATGTCTTGGGCGATTATGGTGTGTCCTCCTCGGATGAATGTCTTTTAGTATATATATAGTCGTCAGTGGTGTAAGATTCTCCCTTAGTCATGATAGGTCTTCATCTTGTCTTGCAAGTTAAGTTGATCATTTGATCTCCCTTGGATGTATGTCTGGTCTTCAAGATCCCCCAGAGAGCCATCTTGCAGCTCGACAGGTCATGTCGGTTGAGAGCTTCAGGATCTGGGCCTCCAAGTCACGGGCGCCAAGATCTTCGTGGACAGGAACGTGGGTAAGGCTGATACGTCGGAAACGTATCTATAATTTTTGATGCTTCATGCTTGTTTAGTATCTACTTTGATTTGCTTTGTCTACACTTTGAGGTGTTTTTTACATGTTTTCTGGTACTAACCTATTAACAAGTTGCCACAGTGCCAATTGCCTGTTTTCTGCTGTTTTTGGTTCTAGAAAAGCTAGTAAGGAAATATTCTCGGAATTGGACGGGACAAACGTCAAAGTCAATAAATTTCCGTGGGGAACAAGAAGTATAGAGGGGAGACGGAGAGGCGTGCCACGGCAGCCACACCCCCTAGGCGCGGGTGGGCCCTGCCTCACTCCTAGGCAGGGTGTGGGGCCCCTGGCCACCGCCTCGACCTCCCCCTTCGCCTATAAGAAGCCCCCGATACAGAAACCCTAAGGACCCGATCAATATTCCATTAAACCTTCATGCTTGCACTGTCGTCCCTAGATCGGGGATCAAGTTCTTCCGACACCCTTGGGAGAGATCATCTCGGAGGCCTTCTCTCCGGTATGATGCGTGAGTAGTTCCACCTTGGACTATGGGTCCATGTAGTAGCTAGATGGTTGTATCTCCTCCTTGTGCTTTCATGTATAGATCTTGTGAGCTCCGTTCATGATCAAGATCTAATCTATTTGTAATCATGCATGTTGTGTTTGCGGGGATCCGATGGATATTGAGATTATTATGTTGGTTTGATTAATTGTTTTGTCTTTATGATTCTGTCATGTCTATGTTGTTTGTGATCTTGCACTCTCTTCGTTGTTAGTCGCTAACTTGGCCAAGTAGTTGCTAGTGACTCCAAGAGGGGGTATTTATGCTTGATAGTGGGTTCATGCCTCTAGTTTCCAAGGGAAGTGACATAAATCTCTTCGGTTGTAGATGTGTTGTTGCTACCAGGGAGAAAACAACGATCTCTTGTTCATGGAACATGTGGACTGTTTACCTTACACACTTTGCTTAAAGCAGTTGTCTGTTGCTTGCAACTTAATATTGGAGGGGGTTCGGATGATAACCTGAAGGTGGACTTCTAGTCATAGATGCAGTTGGATGGCGGTCTATGTATCTTGTTGTATTGCCCAATCAAATCTCATAGGATCTTTCTGACTATTAATTGCAGTGTTATGCCTTGCTCAGTTCCTGTCAATTGCCCTGTTGTAATTTGTTTACCCTTCATGCCATGTTGTTTATCTAAGGAGAGACCTCTAGGGAACTATGGACCCCGGTCCAATCTTTACCATTGATACATCTTCCACTTTTACTTGTTTACTTGCTGCAAACCATTACCTTCCACACCATACGTTTAATCCTTTGTTACAGCAAACCGGTGAGCTTGACAACCTCACTGATTCGTTGGGGCAAAGTCTTGAGTTTGTGTTGTGCGGGTCTCCGCGTTGCTAGCAACAACTGTGTGACGTTTCCTTCCTCCTTCTGGTTCGATAACCTCGGTTTCTTACTGAGGGAAAACTTGCTGTTGTGCTCATCACACCTTGCTCTTGGGGTTTATAATGAAGTCCTCTCTGTCAGGCAACAAGCTTTTCTGGCGCCGTTGCCGGGGAATAAAGAAATAAGCTCCCACGTCAATTAGGCGCCATCACTCCTCCTTGTGCTTTCATGTATAGAACTTGTGAGCTCCGTTCATTATCAAGATCTAATCTATTTGTAATCATGCATGTTGTGTTTGTGGGTATCTGATGGATATTGAGATTATTATGTTGGTTTGATTAATTGTTTTGTCTTTATGATTCTGTCATGTCTGTGTTGTTTGTGATCTTGCATGCTCTCCATTGTTAGTAGCTATCTTGGCCAAGTAGTTGCTAGTGACTACAAGAGGAGGTATTTATGCTCGATAGTGGGTTCATGCCTCTAGTTTCCAATGGAAGTGACATAAATCTCTTCGGTTGTAGATGTGCTGTTGCTACTAGGGAGAAAACAAAGGTCTCTTGTTCATGGAACATGTGGACTGTTTATCTTACACACTTTGCTTAAAGCAGTTGTCTGTTGCTTGCAACTTAATATTGGAGGGGGTTCGGATGATAACCTGAAGGTGGACTTCTAGTCATAGATGTAGTTGGATGGCGGTCTATGTATCTTGTTGTATTGCCCAATCAAATCTCATAGGATCTTTCTGACTATTAATTGCAGTGTTATGCCTTGCTCAGTTCCTGTCAGTTGCCCTGTTGTAATTTGTTTACCCTTTATGCCATGTTGTTTATCTAAGGAGAGACCTCTAGTGAACTATGGACCCCGGTCCAATATTTACCATTGATACATCTTCCACTATTACTTGTTTACTTGTTACAAACCATTACCTTCCACACAATACATTTAATCCTTTGTTACAGCAACCGGTGAGATTGACAACCTCACTGTTAGTTGGGGCAAAGTCTTGAGTTTGTGTTGTGCAGGTCTCCGCGTTGCTTGCAACACCTGTGTGACGTTTCCTTCCTCCTACTAGTTCGATAACCTTGGTTTCTTACTGAGGGAAAACTTGCTGCTGTGCTACTTCACACCTTGCTCTTGGGGTTCCCAACGAAGCGCTCCTACATCAACTCAGCGCTGCATCAAAGGCCTATGTAGGATACACGCCTTAATCTGTAGGGGTTCGTAGCATGGAAAACAAAAAATTTCTACCGCATACAAACAAACAAGCCAAGATCTATCTACTAGATTGTAGCAACGAGTCGATAGAATAACTCACCCTCGAAGATTCCAAAGTGTTTAACGAGAGCGGATTCTCGTGGGTGATGTAGTCGTACTCTTGCCGATCTCAAGATCGTGTAGACGATCCTTCCGGCGCTGCGTTCCGGCAACGCTTCCGCAGTCGGTCACACGTTCGGTACTCGATGAAGGCCTTCCTCTCCCTTGTTCCAGCAGGTAGCGGAGGTTGTAGCACTCTCCTCGCCATTCCGGAAGCATGACGGCGTGGTACCAGAAGTAGAGGGGAGATCTCGCAGGGCTTCGCCTTAAGCCGGAGCGAGTATGGTGAACTATGAGAGAGGCCTCGGTGATCTAGGGTTTAGACGCACGAATGAGAGAGGGCTAGGCCGGCGGCTAGGGCTTGGGGAAACCCAAGTCGGCGGCTAGGGTTTGTCCTAGGCGGCGGCGACAGCAGGAGGTGGTGGCGCCGACGGCTTAGGGCTAGGGTTTGGAGAGGGCAAGGTGTAGGTCATTGGAGGGGCAGCCCTGCCCCTCCTTATATAGGTGGGAGGGCGCGGCCAAAGGAGGAGTCCTCCCAACTCGGCCTCCTTGGCCGGCGGTGGAGGGAGAGGGACTTCCTCCCCAAGTAGGTTTCCTACTCTCCCTCCACCAAGCAAAATAGGCGTTTGACTTTTCAAATTGGCGTTTGACTTTTCAAACTAGGATTTGATTTATCCCTTTATTTTGCTCAGCGATGACACCTAGTACATGATGCAACCATTCCAACTTGTTATGACACATTCATGCACCCTTCCCATCGGAGTCTTGGGACATTCGGAACCTTCTAGAACATTCCGATGAAAACAAGGAACCATTCTCACGAAGGGTTTCGCATCATAGTAAATCAAAAAATTCTACGGATGCGACGGAAAGCCAAGATCTAATCTAGGAGATGCAAACAACGAGGGGAATAGATGAGATCTTCATACCCTTGAAGATTCACACGCGGGCGTTCGGCCGGGCGTGGGTGATGTAGTCGTACTCGCTTCTCCTCCTCGCGATCTGATCAGATCTAACACCGCAAGTGGCGATGCCTCCGAGAGATGCACACGTGCGGCACCTCGACGTCTCCTCCTTCCTCGGTCCAGCAAGTGGGGTGGAGAGATGGATTGGATCTACAACGCGACGGCGCGGTGCAAGTGGTGGAGAGTTTCTGTAGCAGGGCTTCGCCTACGTGCAGTCGGGAGGGAGAGAGAGAGGAGGGCAGCAGGGCGGCTAGGGCTTGAGGAGGAGGTGTGTAGGGGGGTGCGCCCCCAGCCCTCTTTATATAGAGGGGTGGGCGGCCATCCCTTGACCCTCCCCCAAGCCCTAGGGCCGGCGGCCAAGGAGGGAGGAGTGGGGGGCAAGTCCCCCCTTCTAGAAGCTCTCCTAGGGTTTTGCCCTAGGTTGGCTAGCTGGGCCCTATGGGGCCTTGTGCCCCTGGCCCAATGCGGCCAGGTCACTCCCTCATAGGCCTATGCCCCCTCCCGGCAGGTGAGGCCACGTTGGTCCCCCTCCGGAAGGTTCTAGAAGCTTCCGGTACAATACCGATTAACCCGAAACAATTCCGAACTCCAAAAACTGCATTGCCTTATATGAATCTTATTCTCCGGACCATTCCGGAACCTCTCGTGATGTCCCGGATCCCATCCGAGACTCCGAACAAAAACTCATAAACCAATTATCCAATCTATCCTAGCGTCGAGACACGTTAAGTGTGTGACCCTTCGGGTTCGAGAATATGCAGACATGATCTTATATCAATAATCAACAGCGGGGTCTGGAAACCCATATTGACTCCCACACATTCATCGATGATCATATCGGATGAACCACGATGCCAGGATTCAATCAATCCCATATATATATATTCCCTTCGTCTCGCGATATTTTACTTGCCCGAGATTTGATCGTCGGTATCGTCATACCTAGTTCAATCTCGTTCACAGCAAGTACTTTACTCGTTCCGTAATCCAATATCACTTTGTGATTAATTCCTTAACCACATGCTTGCAAGCGGTGTTGATATCGATTACCGAGTGTGCCCAAAGTATATCTCTCCGACTTGGGAGGGACAAATCCCATCTCGATACATACAACCCAACAGTTACTTTTCGATCACCTGAGAGACACCTTTATGATCACCCTCTCATAGGATGACGTTTGATGAACTCAAAGCTTTCTTCCGATACCAGGGAGTTGTATTATCTCATGGTCTAAGGAATACAATATTTGACATAAGAAAAGCTTCGCAAAGATGAACACGATGACACGATCTAATTGCTCCGCTTAGTTTGGGTATGTCCATCATATCATTCTCCCAATGATATGATCTCATTATTAATCGACAACTCATGTCTATGGTTAGGAAACCTTAACCATCATTAATCAATGAGCTAGTCCATAGAGGCATACTAGGGACACGGTGTTGTTCACAAACCACACAAGTATTAAATTTTCCGCTTAATACAATTCTAGCATGGAATATAAACTTTATCATGAACAAGAATTATAATAATAACATCTTTATTATTGCCTCTAGGGCATAATTCCAACATCTCCAACCCCAAAACAGGACTTTCCTTATATGAATCTTATTATCCGGACCAATCCGGATCTCCTCGTGATATCCCAGATCCCATCCGAGACGCCGAACAACATTCGGTCTCTTACTCATCATTCCATAACTACTCAACAACATCGAATCCTTAAGTGTGTCTCCCTACGGTTCATGAATTATGCAGACATGATCGAGACACTTCTCCAAACAATAACCAATAGAGGAATCTGGAAATTCATATGGCTCCTACATATTTCTACGATTACTTTGCGATCGAATGAACCACTTACATATGATACCAATTTCCCTTTGTCTCACGATAGTTTTACTTATCCGAGGTTTTGATCGTCGGTATCTCTGCATACCTAGTTCAACCTCGTTACTGATAAGTACTCTTTTCTCGTTCCCGTGATATGTGATCCCTTGTGAGCTAGTCACATGCTTGCAAACTAATTGGATGACATTCCACCGAGAGGGCCCAGAGTATATCTATTCGTCATATGGATGGACAAATCCCACTCTTGATCCATGTGTCTCAACCAATACTTTCCAAACACTCAATGCCACCTTTATAGCCACCCAGTTACGGTGTGGTGTTTGATGTCATCAAAGCATCCTTCCGGTGATGGTGATAAGCATGATCTCATGGTCGAAGGAATTAGGTTACTATGTATCAGAAAGCATATAGCAATTGAACTATTAAAATGACTTGATCTTTATGCTACGCTTATCTATAGGAGTATGTCCATCATATCATTCTCCTAACGATATGATCTTGTTGTTAATAACATCTCAATGTTCATGATAGGGAAACCACAATCATTTATTAACCAACAAGCTAGTATTATAAAGAGGCTTTACCAGAGACTCTAATTTAGTTTACAAATCACACAAGTATTAATGTTTCCTTGTTAATACTGTTATAGTATGAATGTAAACATTTATCATAAACACAAAGATATAATAATAAATACATTTATTATTGCCTCTAGGTCATATCTCCAACATAATCCACCTATCACTGACAAGCCCCCGATCATTACCTTTAATAGGACGACCTTTCTTCACCAGAGCTATCGCAACTCTTGTTGAACCTTTGACTAATGAGCTCGATGACTTCAAATAAATTGATGTAACAGGTCCGATTAATGTCAAAGACCTCGGAGGAAGGTCTTTGGTGTGTACCATCGACCTGAAGAGTCATCTCTTTGGGTGTCCTTGCCCTTAAATTAAGCTTGATGACTTCTCCGTCTCAAATGTCCAAGGATAGTGGGCTTGCGACGACATCCTGAAAAGATGTTAGTAGCAAATGGAAATACATCTCTTGTATGGGTTAAATATCTTAGTGACCTAAGAAGGTCTAAGAGATCTCTTCACGACATGGAGTACCCACACGAGAGGTCGTTCGGGTATCCTTGTGCCACCTTTCCCAAGTGGAACGCTGCCTATGGACCCATCATGATGCAATAGGTCAAAGTGGGGTTAAGGTCTGGTTCACAATGATGTAAGTGATGAAGTGCGTAAGTCATTTAAGTCAATTCATGACCTGGTCTCTGGGTGTCGGGGGATAACCCCTGGTAGGGTTATAAGGGGTGAAAGTTAGCACTAATCCGGCTTGGCCCTAGACGAGTCTGGTCGACGTGGGACGATTCAACAACGGCAGGGACGTAATGCCTATGCTTGCCCAACATAAGATGTATGTCGGCAGGTGCAGTGTAGAGAATCTTTGTCTATAGGTAGTGACAGTCCAAGTCTCACGAGGAGAGGTCAAGTGAAGGAGGGCGAGAGGATCCTTTTCGAGTATAATCTGAGGACCATGTTAAAGCTGAGTCAAAAGAAGAGGGCATTGTCGAGTGACAACTAAAGGCGTCGGGTGAAGCTTAAAGAACCGGGTGATGCATAAAGCAGGAGGTGACGCCAAAGGAGCTGGCGTCTACGTACTGGAAGACCGTTGGCAAGGTAGCTTTGCTGACTAGGTCCAGGGCCAAGGGCTGGCCCAATAACCCGACCTACAGGCTAAAGGCAAAGCCTAAACAGTAAACCCTAGGATCCATATTGTAACCAAGTTGTTCCTGTCTTCTATATAAGGAGGGGTAGAGCTAGGGTTAGGGAGATACGCAACTAGGGCCCCAAGGCTGGCCACTTCTTCAAGCTAGTAGCTACTTGTCAAACAGCTCAAGGAGCACTTATAAACAAGGAGGAATAAGATAGCAAGTTCTACATAGTTCTTCCTAGTTCTTCGTGTGCGGCTAGACCGTGCACTCCCTCCCCAGATTCCACTTGTGTCCATTCGGCCCCAACTTAAGCCTACCCATGGCATCTGCCGTGACACCACCACGACATTTGGCGCCTACCGTGGGACCAACAGCGGTGCTTGCGGGAGTTTTCATCCGGATGGGCAACATCATTGCTTCATCGGGCGAGTGCGTCCTCTCTGGCCTTGTACAGAGGTTTGGCGCACTCAACTTCGTCACCGACAACGCAGGATGCTTCGGCACAAGTCCGTTCCCTAGGGGCGGTCGCTTCATCAAGTTCGGCGAGCATCAAGTCTACGTCGCGATGCGCATGGAACGCGCATACCCCGATCGAGTCGTCCTGGCGGCAAATCCACCTGCTGTTTATGTTGTGGGGAGCCAGCGCAATGCTACTTCCATTGAGGTAATGATGACTGCATCCTGATGCGGCTCAGATCATCAGAAACCGTTGGGAGACCCGAGAGGAAGGTATGATGAGTAAAGACAAGTTTTCCTCATTAAAACCAGGTTATTGAGCCAGGTGGGAAGGAAGCGAAAGGTGTAGTATCAAATTGGCACAACACAAACTCAAGACTTTGCCCCAACGAACAGTAAGGTTGTCAATCTCACCGGTTTCACAACAACGACAATAAAAAGAGTTGGTCCATTAAAAAAACAGACAGATACGCGGTAACAGTTAGAGTTTCGCTCGATCATTGAGAGGCGTCCACATCTGCCAATCGATCCATGTACAACGTTAACGAACTGCACACACGACCTTATCACCACTTGATAAATATCCTCAATTCCAGGTGATTACTCAACGTCTCCTGGCCACAAATTTCAGAGGAAGAAAGAGCACATGAGACCATCGAATGGTGTTCGAGCGAGCAACGTCGCGTGAATCGCAGCCGCAGGCAAGCGTAGTGGCCAGGGGAGCTCACTGCCCTACCGCGAACTGGCTGCCGGCTGGTCCACCGGGTAGCAGGAGAATCTTTTTCGTTAAAGTCGGTGCGTTGATCGTGGATTCGTGGCTGATACATTTTGCTGTCGAGATTGGAGAGGGCATGACAGCATCCACCTCGTAACATAGTAGCTGTGTCTTGTCAGGCTGTGCCACACTATATGCATGGTCAGAGTAACCGACAGGGGAAAAAATGAAGATATATGGATGCATGGCATGCTAGTTATAATCGCAAACAATTAATTCCTACAGTATATACGTATGTGTGTGGCTTCCGGGAGCTACATGTGTTTTCATTAGGGCCCCTGATTAATAATTAGCTGGTTTTCCTCTTGCCTATAAACTAAAGATTTCCCCTCGTCCGAGTCCAGAAGCGTCTGTGGTGGGCGCCCCCTGGACTTTACATGTCAAAACTGTTGTTCCTGGGCTCTCTGCAAGTACCACTACTACTGTTCACTCTCCATATATATGTGTCAAAATCGTATGGATTAGCCCCCTGGACTCACTCAAAGTGGTATGACCAAATGCAGTGATTTGGCAAATCTCAGAGCACATACCAATGTTGGAGAAAATAAGAAAAAAAATAGTTCAGGTCAAAGAAATTCAACAAAAATGAATTAAATAAAATAAGTAAACTTTATTTTAAAAACCAAGGGAAAAATTAAAAAAAAACAGAAGATGGACAAACTTGAAGTACAAGCCATAATTTCAAGAAAACTTGGCAATAGTTTAGGAGAAATGATACAGAAAACACAGGAGAGATATGGTTATTAAACTACTCCCTTGTTCTACGATATAAGCATTTTTAGCAAGTTAAAATGTATGCTAAAAATGTTTATATTATTATGAAACAGAGGGAGTATATCTCAAGAGAACTCAGTAACAGTTTAATTTTTTGGCGCCAGGCGAGCAAAGCAAGTGGCCCATGCATCAGAATTCAGAAGAGATCGCCGCCAACCTGTCCCTGTTGCATCTCCTCGATCTCTCAGCATCCGAACTGCAGGCGCTGGAGCGGGTATATATATATCTGGATCAAGATCCATCTTTCCAACGACACCTCGTACCTACTGACCCAAATCTGATGACTCTGAGTCTTCTCAGCTAGCTAGCTGTCCAGAAGCTCATCAGGACACACACATATGGACGAGAGGAAGGAGACTCGGAAGCTTGGGGGTCTACGCAATGCAGTGAGGCAGCAGAAGGGGAAGCTGTACATCATCAGGAAATGCATCGCCATGCTCATCTGCGATTCTCTTGCCCATCTATATTCTGTAAATAATAACTCCTACTTCTGTGATTCGTCTTGCACTCCTACTTCTGTGATTCTCTTGCCCATCTATATTCTGTAAATAATAACTCTTTATTCATTGCTTAATTTTGTTCCAACTGACAGAGGAAAATGTTTGTCTAACATTGAAATAAATCATAATTACATCATCATGACATTAGCTTAGCTCACAGTCGGTGGTCGACTACCAATGGTTATAGGACATCTGAAGTTCTTTTGTAAAATTGTAATTAGATGTATTAATTCCTTTTCCAACAGATAGATGATCGTGTCTTTGTCTGCTATGGGCGTGCAGGACTAGACGATGTGCAGAGCGGAAGGGAAGAGGAACTCTGTTGAAGGCGGAAGCGTTTGAGGAGCTGGTGTGTGTGGGATGGAGAACAATGGCTGGGATCTCCACAACACGCCCTTGGGCGTTAGCTGTGCGCTTGTCTGCGTGCCCTTCAACTCAATCGGCTGCACTTTGAAATGTAAAATTGTTCTGGCTCACACCTGTTTTTTGACATAATATTTTCATTTTTCTTAAGAATCTACCCTCCCAATTTGATCTTTCATGAATCTACAAAATGTTACTGCAGACACTCTAGATTGTTTTCAAGTGTATATGCATATTTGAAAATTTAAAATGTCATCTCCTCATCCATGAGAAAAAGGATATACTTATGGAACTATATGTTATGCTTCTCTCCATGTAGTAGGGGTACCGTAGCTTCTATCAATTACAAAAAGGGTATACTATATTTTTGTTATATTTCTATCAATTTTGTCTACAAATTTATGAGGACCCAATATTCCAGTTACTTGCTCGCATTAAAATTCATCATTGACAGGTACATGATTCCTAAATTCTTCTAGATGTAACAATCATCGACAATAGTCCAATTTCGGTGTGAAGCTGTAGGAAGTAGACACCGATGAGATTTGCTGGGATGCTTTTTCAGGTTGAAATGACCCAAACTGGGGTAGTGATAGTTTGCATACACATTCTTTCTGAGGACTTTGCACTTGCTGGATATCAATCTATATAGTAATATGTTTTCTTCAGAGACCTTGTATATCTGTTATCCTGTGCTGCCAAGGCGCTCGAGGAGGTGTGCGCCAACATCTCGCACGGACTCCCGTCCCCGAACTCCAGCTGGCACTACGGTGGGCACTCAAGGCGGTCAGCCATTATGCTTGTTCGTCTGAAAATGAGCACAAGTCCCCACTCCGCCGCCCATTGCATCGCCTTGCAGACATCCTCGATGCCACCTACTACTTCCTTGATGAGTTGGAGAGGCGGACATGGCGGCGTCGGATCGACGGCGGAGTAGAAGGGGTTGAAGACCTCGAGCGAGCCCCAGGAGTCGCGCAGCAGCTGCTTCTTTGGCCGCTGAGGTTCGTCATGGCAGCCCCCCTCCTGCACCTGTACACACCCAACACCACCACTTAACTAGGTAGTTCTACTCCACTACTCTGTGAGGCTAGCAATTCGACAGAAATTAAACAAGTATTTTTTGAAGGGTTTCGCGGCATAGTAAATCAAAATTTTCTATGGATGCGAACAGAGGGAAAGCCAAGATCTAATCTAGGAGATGCAATCAACGAGAGAGATTGGATTAGATCTTCATACCCTTGAAGATTCGCAATGAACGCGTTAACGTGGGTGATGTAGTCGTACTCGCTTCTCCTCCTCGCGATCCGATCGATCTAGCACCACAAGTGGCGGTGCCTCCGTGAGATGCACACGCAAAGACTCGGCGTCTCCTCCTTCCTCGGACCAGCAAGTATGGTGGAGAGATAGATTGGATCTACAACACGACGGCGTCAGTATATGGTGGAGAATTTCTGCAGGGCTTCGCCTACAAGCGATCGGGAGGAGAGAGGAAAGCTAGCAAGACGGCTAGGGTTTGGAGGAGAGGTGTGTGTTAGTAGGGGAGGCACCACCCTCTATATATAGAGGGCGGCCAGCCTGCCCTCCTCCAAGCCTATCTCTAGTTTAAACAATTTAAACTCTCCTTATCTAGAAATCCTATCTCTAGTTTAAACGATTTAAACTCTCCTTATCTAGAAATCCTATCTCTAGTTTAAACGAGTTTAAACTTATCTAGGATCGGCTGGGCCCTATGGGGCCTTGTGCCCTGGCCCAATGCGGCCAGGACACTCCCTCATAGGCCCATGCCCCTCCCGGAAGGTGGGGCCACGTTGGTCCCTTCCGGAAGGTTCTAGAAGCTTCGACAATACCGATTAACCCGAACAATTCGAACTCCAAAACTGACCGCCTTATATGAATCTTATTCTCCGGACCATTCCGGAACCTCTCGTGATATCCCGGATCCCATCCGAGACTCCGAACAAAAATTCATAAACCAATTATCCAATCTATCCTAGCATCGAGACACGTTAAGTGTGTGACCCTGCGGGTTCGAGAATATGCGGACATGATCTTATATCAATAATCAACAGCGGGGTCTGGAAACCCATATTGTCTCCCACACATTCATCAATGATCATATCGGATGAACCACGATGCCAGGATTCAATCAATCCCATATATATATATTCCCTTCGTCTCGCGATATTTTACTTGCCCGAGATTTGATCGCTTGCATCATACCTAGTTCAATCTCGTTCACGGCAAGTACTTTACTGTCCGTAATCCGATATCACTTTGTGATTAACTCCTTAACCACATGCTTGCAAGCGTGTTGATATCGATTACGAGTGGGCCCAAGTATATCTCTCCGACAGGAGGGACAAATTCCATCTCGATACATACAACCCAACAGATACTTTCCGATCACCTGAGAGACACCTTTATGATCACCCTCTCATAGGATTACGTTTGATGACCTCAAAGCTTTCTTCCGATACCAGGGAGTTGCATTATCTCATGGTCTAAGGAATACAATATTTGACATAGGAAAAGCTTCGCAAAGACGAACACGATGACACGATCTAATTGCTCTGCTTTGTTTGGGTCTATCCACCATATCATTCTCCCAATGATATGATCTCATTATCAATTGACAACTCATGTCTATGGTTAGGAAACCTTAACCATCATTGATCAATGAGCTAGTCCATAGAGGGGTACTAGGGACACGGTGTTGTTCACAAACCACACAAGTATTAATGTTTCCGCTTAATACAATTCTAGCATGGAATATAAACTTTATCATGAACAAGAATTATAATAATAACAGCTTTATTATTGCCTCTAGGGCATAATTCCAACAGTCTCCCACTTGCACTAGAGTCAATAATCTAGTTTACATTTGGCAACAATCTCACACCCATGGCACTGAGGTGTTGATCATGTTTTACACGTGGAAGAGGTTTAGTCGGATGCGCAACATTCAGATCCGTATGTACTTTGCTAATCTTCGATCTCCATACGCTATATAATCTCGGATTATATGAAACTTATGTTGATATGCTTGGTCTTTGGATGATATCTTGGTTCCTTAGCGAGTGCTATGGCGCCGGTGTTGTCACACAATATCTCCATGGGTCCAATGCACTTGGAACCACGCCAAGCTCGATGATGAAGTTTCGATCCAAACTCCTTCACTTGACGCTGCAGCAGCCATGTATTCCGCTTCTCGTAGATCCCGCGATCACGCTTTGCTTGCAGCTTCTCCGACTCGCTCCTCCATTCAAAATATACACGTATCCTGTCTGAGATTTAGAATCATCCTTGTCGGTGTCGAAACTAGCATCGACGTAACCTTTTACGACAAGCTGTTCATTACCCCCATAGACTAAGAACATTTCTTTAGTTCTATTTAGGTACTTTAGGATGTTCTTCACGGCTGTCCAGTGTTCCACTCCTGGATCACTTTGATATCTGCTCGTCAAACTAAGAGCATTGGACACATCCGGTCTAGTACACAGCATGGCATACATGATGGAACCTATGGTCGAGGCATAAGGCACTTTGCTCATAGCTTCCATATCATTTACCGTAGTTGGACACTGAGCCTTGCTCAATATCTTACCTGACAACATAGGCACCGAACCTTTCTTTGCCTTATCCATTCTGAACATTTTCAGAACTTTGTCTAGGTATGTAGTCTGGCTTAAAGCTATCAGGCGTCTTTGTCTATCCCTATAGATTTCGATGCCCAATATATAAGCAGCTTCACCTAGGTCTTTCATTGAAAAACACTTGTTCAAATAACTCTTCACATCGTTAAGCATGTTGATGTCATTTCCGATAATCAATATGTCATCCACATATAGTACCAGAAACGTCACCGAGCTCCCACTCACTTTCTTGTAGATGCAAGCTCAGAAATTTGGAACAAATCCAAAGCTCTTGATCACTTGATCAAAACGAAGGTTCCAACTCCGAGATGCTTGCTTCAGTCCATAAATGGAACGCTGAAGTTTGCATACTTTACTAGCATCCTTAGGATCGACAAAACCTTCGGGTTGCATCATATACAACTCTTCATCAATGTTGCCATTGAGGAAAGCAGTCTTGACATCCATCTGCCATATTTCATAATCATGAAACGCAGCAATTGCTAATAAAATCCGAATGGACTTAAACATCGCGACGGGAGAGAAAGTCTCATCGTAGTCAACACCTTGAACTTGTCGAAAAACTTTTGCGACAAGCCGTGCTTTATATACGGTAACATTACCATCCGCGTCCGTTTTCTTCTTGAAAATCCATTTGCACTCAACGGCCTTTCGGTCGCTAGGAGGATCCACCAAAGTCCATACTTGGTTTTTGCTCATGGATCCCAATTCGGATTTCATGGCTTCCAGCCATTTCTCAGAGTCTGGGCTCATCATCGCTTCCTCATAGTTCGTAGGTTCACTGTCTTCTACCAACAAGACAGTCAAGACAGGTTGCCGTACCAATCGGAGGGCACGCGACCTTGTCGACTGCGACGTTCAAGATGGCATCGTCCAAGCTTCATGATCCTTGTCATTAGCTTCCTCTATTGTTGGTGCAGCGGACCTTTGGAACAATTTCAGGTCTGCGCTACTCTCCAATTCAAGAGAAGGTTCAATAACCTCGTCTAGCTCTACTTTCCTCCCACTCACTTCTTTCGAGAGAAACTCCTTCTCAAGAAAGGAACCGTTCTTTGCATAAACACTTTGCCTTCGGTTACGTGATAGAAGGTATACCCAATGGTTTCCTTAGGGTATCCTATGAAGACGCATTTCTCCGCTTTGGGTTCGAGCTTGTCCGGCATCAACTTCTTGACGAAGCGCATCCCCAAACTTTAAGAAACGACAACTTAGGTTTAGCACAAAACCACAGTTCATACGGTGTCGTCTCAACGGATTTAGATGGAGCCCTATTTAAAGTGAATGCAGGTTTCTAATGCATAACCCAAAATGATAACGGCAAATCAAGAAGAGACATCATTGATCGAACCATATCTAATAGGGTTCGATTCCTGCTCAGACACACCATTGCGTTTGTGGTGTTCGGGTGGCGTGAGTTGTGAAACGATTCCACTTGCTTTAAGATGCGTGAGAAAATCATAACTCAAATATTCACCTCCACGATCGGATCGTAGAAACTTAATCTTTCATACGATGGTTCTCCACTTTATTCGAAATTCCTTGAACTTTTCAAATGTTTCAGATTTATGTTTCATTAAATAGATATACCCATATCTACTTAAGTCATCGGTAAAGTGAGGAAATAGCGATATCCACCGCGTCGAAACACTCATCGGTCCGCATACATCGGTATGTATGATTTCCAACAAGTCCGCTGTTTCGCTCCATCATACCGAGAACGGGGTTTTGATCATCTTGCCCATGAGGCATGGTTCGCATGTGTCAAATGATTCAAAATCAAGAGACTCCAAAAGTCCATCAGAATGGAGTTTCTTCATGCGCTTTACACCAATATGACCTAGACGACAGTGCCACAATCTAATTGCACTGCTTTGTTTGGGTCTATCCACCATATCATTCTCCCAATGATATGATCTCATTATCAATTGACAACTCATGTCTATGGTTAGGAAACCTTAACCATCATTGATCAATGAGCTAGTCCATAGAGGCGTACTAGGGACACGGTGTTGTTCACAAACCACACAAGTATTAATGTTTCCGCTTAATACAATTCTAGCATGGAATATAAACTTTATCATGAACAAGAATTATAATAATAACAGCTATTATTGCCTCTAGGGCATAATTCCAACATTTTTGCACCCTGAAACCCATGGTCTAACAACTTAGATATTACAGGTTGTCCATCCGAAACTTGATATATGGAACTGAATCAAATCCAGTAGCAAAGACGTACAACAGCGAAGGTCTAATCAACAAAGATTAGTTCCAGGTGATTGAGTAAGAGGAGGTGTATTAAATTAAAGCTACATGTCCGTAAACTGAATTTCGATTCAGTTGTAATGAAACTTATATTTACAGTTGATCCAATGTTACTACTTTTTCCCAGGAGTCCTCTCGGAATTGGAAGGGGTGGCTGGAGTGAGAATTATGATTTTGACCGATTCAGTTGATCCGAGATTACTATTGTTTCCTAGCAGTCCCGACATTTGTTAGCTGTCATTTTTTCTCTTTGTAATTTAATCAACGGCCCCTTATCAATCCAGTTGGCTTGTTGTTTGTTTCAGGTGACACTTCTAGCAGCCATGATGCTCAGCCAGTTATTGTTGCTAAGCTTTTGTGCAATTACCGTGACTTAGAACAATAGTGCGACACATCGTCTCCACTCCTCTACCAATGTCCCTTCTTCCTGCGCTTCTAGATAATATCATGAAATGATCTATTCTCTTCTGGATCTAACACAATATTTGTTGTCTCATTCCAGTTCTAGAATCCCCTTTGTCCTATTTCCAGTGAACTTATGTTCAAGAACAGCTTTATTATTGATTTGTTGCAATTCAAACTTTCTTAAATAAAAATACTTAAAATTGATCTAATTCTATACCATATTACAGGGATGCACCTCCGTATTTTGATTTATCCATGTAGTTGATCAGTGGTTACCCCCAAGATATCTGCTCATTTGTCATGGTATTTCAGCATCTTTAAGGATCTTCTAATAATTCTCTAAATTCTTAGTCCATCCATGTAACCTTTTATAGTCGGTCCGAAAATATAATGCTACTTTGATAGCCTAGCCCTGGTTTTGTCAGATCTTACTACAGGTCAATATTTTTCCTATTTTAGTGAGTGTTTTAATATAATATTGATTTTACCAGATTTGTTAACTGATTGCATACATTTTTGGTATCATGTTGATACCGTAAAGAGGTCAAATATGTTGTATGGGTGTACATCCCTTAGCATGTTAGCAGATAGTATCCAGTTACTTGCTATGGCACTTGATTCACCAGAAATACATTTCCAAGCTAAATGCTTGACATGTTCCTTTCTGGCTTAGCTGATATTATATATGTAACAATAGGATATTCTTAGAAATATTTCAGGTTATTTCCCTCTATAGAGTAGTTCTTATGCACTCCTTTCCCTAAGAAAATTGATTGATTATTAAGACTATTTTCTGCCTTCATACTATGTTGTCAAATGAAAGAAAATTGAAATCCCATGACATCTCTACTCTCTACAACCTAAAAATAAAATTGGGTTCCTCCCCTGCCTCAAGTGCAACGCTACAGGCATGTGCGAGCCGGCATTCCACTTGTGCATGTGTGTTCACCGTCGGCTTCTGCTTTTTGGCCGGCACTATCTTCATCCCGTTGTCCCTAATGCTGCCCAGCCTCGGCTACCAGCCACCCTTCGCTTCCGAAACCGCTTCGAAAAAAATATTACAAGGGGAATCAGAATTGGCGGTGTGTGGGATTTGTGCAGAGGAAAAAGTTGGAACATACCAGATGACGACTTCAAAACTCATAGGTGGTATACCAGTGGTCTAGAGTTAATACGCTTCTGCATCTGCTTACATGCATGAACCATGACATCTTATTTACATACGTCAGTCATTTTCATGATGTTGCAGCAAAAAATTTCTTCTCCTTTTTCCCATCTTAAAAGTTATCTGACATGCTTAGCACTTCAGTTTAGGATACAGATATGCAAGGTTTACTTCAGTTGAAGGTATGCATGTATTCCCTGCTGGATGATAGGTGGAGGCTACTGAAAGAACAAAATGTTGATCCTTCTGCTTATTCAGGCTTTGACCTTGGAGAGTCTAACACCACTGATGGTTAGGCATCAATGACTGTTTAGAACATTCTACCTTACGATCCCGTTGACAGTCAGGATTTGATCTTTCACTTTGAAAAGGCGCGCCCTTTTTGATGAGATCATTCCTAAGAATATATGGGACACCTTTTGAATCTTGTGGGACACTTTGAATTGGGAGAATTTGCTATAGAAGTGCAGCGATGATTGAAATTGTGTCTCAAAAATCGTGTGAGTAAGTTACATGAGCTTAGGTACGTAGTGATGATTCTCTATAAGGTACTTACTGAAATCTTGTGCTAACTAGGTTTCATTCAGTTTCAGCTATAAAATGCCCATATTAGTATTCAGCTTCTTGAAACAAGATTTTTTTTAATTATGAATATAAAACATGATATTGTTATGTTGACATGTATACTTTGGAGGCAGTGTATGAGTGATGGGATAAAAATTCGTGTTGTTATTTGGATGGCAAATAATTCTAGAATGTTGTCAAGGCATGTAAAATGTTGCTGCATTCTATGCTTAGACCTTTAAATATTTACACAGGGTGATGCTGCCCAAATATATTACCAAAATAACAGGTCCATTCCTCTGCAGACTGTCCCAAAGGTAGCAGCCTCCTCCTTGCTTCCTCAACGGTGGATTGAGTGATGGACGGCAGAGGGCCCCCACCTCGCCAGATCTGGCAACACAGGTCAAGGTCAGCAAATAAAAGAGGAAGCCAGAGAGAGGAGACGCCGGTGACGGCTAAGGGCATGGGGTGGCCTGCCGGAGTCTACAGACTACAAGCGTGCAAGTGGGGCTAAAGACAAACAAGTAGTCTTGAACGGACCTGAGAACATGTAGGACGACCTCATCTCGCCGTATTCTTCAACTCCTTGCGGCTGGCCGGCCTTGTGTCAGTTTCACGTGGGTGCATCCCTTCTTATATGGAACTTCGGCCTTTGTATTTGGAAATCTTATAGGTTGTATTTGATTTGCAATTTGTAGTACTGAAGATTTCTTGCTGGTTGGCTTGATGTGTTTGATTGCTGGATCTATGATTATGATTGTGATTATATTTTATCCTTTGTATCACTTCATTATTCTTAGTTTCCTATCTCGTTGTACTCATAGAGCTTGCTGCAATCACAGTTAGGATTTTCATGAACCTCATGGCGTACTGATTGTTTGATGTCCTGGTAGGTGAGAATATAGATAGTGAACTGAGAGGATGAGAGCTCAAGATCTGATATTATTTTGACCAAACAAATGAAAGGAAGTGTATAATGTTGACAAATGTTTGTTTGGCATGATAGATGCCCAAGGTGTGCAACTATGTAAGTAAAGATGTTTGAGTCATGTCTGACCGGAAAGTACATATTTCTTGCTTCATCGTGGTGTTATATAAAGAAGCAAGTTTCTTCTACAAATTGAGCAAAATATTTGGTCGACACTTTAACATGTTGCTCATACCAAAACAAATCAACTGCACGCTTATTTTCGTAGAAGCAAAAAAGTGGAAGTTTGGAGGTAAAATGACACATGCCAGCTTTGGGATCCAAGGGTCGGGGGATCCCGGGGATCAGGTGATTTGGTTACCGGGGGACACTCAGCAGAACCCTAAAATATAAGTAGAAGAGTATGTTAAAATACAATTTTGAAGATCCTCAAACTATTAATATTTTTTCTGAATATTGTGAAAAGTTCACATTAAAATCCTGGAATAATCGTAGGTCATGTTTTAATTTGTTGAGTCCAAAATTATTTCTCTTGGTATCATGATACTTGTTCTACGATTGATTCAAGGATTGATTTTTGGTATATCCCGCATTTAGTTTTTGTCAGGTTATCTGGTTGTCTTTTATATATGCACATGAATTTTCATAAATTTACATGTCAAAGAGAAAGAAAAATAAAGAGACCGTAGCAACGCACGGGGATTTTAGTAAGACAATAACATGTGCCACTTCAGAACTTATATATTCCCTCTGTTGGGAAAAGGATGTTTCATATTATATAGATTCATATGTGTCTAGACAGTTTTTTTAGAAAGAAGCATATATTAATATTACAGGATGCCAATTATACCCAGCTTCTGCAACAACGCATTGTCCTAGCGGCCATACAGATGCACACAACAACAAAAAATTACAAAAAAGAAAAGTCCCGCTACAGTGACCTATTCGTTGAAACAGTAGTACGACCACCACCAAGACAACACCAGAAGTCTAGCTTCTCCAAAAACGGCGCATTCAAGAGGGAACAATGCACAAACACCGTCATCGCCCGATCATAGATCTTAGGTTTTCACTCTAAAAAAATTTATGCTCTCAAAGCAATACCTTCAATAAGTCCATTGCCAGACACAACCAATTAAGGTCAGACACTAGGTTCTCACCCTAAAAGGTATGACCGTGAACCTCCCTTGTGCAGCCGTCCCCACTTACATGCCACTGCTCCAAGTCACGAGTCACCAAGCTAATTCATCATCACCACCCAGACTTGAACCACCATTGTCAGTCCTTAGATCTCGGTCTCCATGATATTCTCCATCAGCACCATGGAACGAGAACATGCCCCTTGATATTAATAGCCAAGAGCTTCAAAGCGCATCCTCTGAATCCAAACGACCAGAAAAAATATGGGTACGCATAACCTAATATCTTCCGATCCAGCAATCTCCAGGCATGATGCACCCATGGGAGTTCGCCGACGGAGCCTTTTGGAACTCGACACTCTGACCAGATCAGCGAGGGCAGACATCAAGCAGATCTTCATCCTAGCACGGGAGGAACCCAAGGGCCGCCACCTTTGTTTGCATGACTCACAGACCCCACGCTACCAGCCATCATCAAGCAAAAGCAGGAATCAAAGGAGATGGAAGCCTAGTGCCTGGCTATAGAAATCGTTGCTAGAATCGCGAGATCTTGGTAACACAAGCCCTGGTTGGCCCGTCTGGCCCAGATCGTGGCCCAATCGCCAAGGTCTTGGCCAGATCGATCCAGAGCTTGGCACCAGAACACACTCCGGTGGCGCCAGGGCGACCACACCGGCGGCGCGCCGCCTTCTCCTCATCGTGGCTTCACCAGAGAGGACCTCAGGCACCGTACAACCCGGCAGTGTCGCCCCATGCCCTTTGTTGGTGCCCCCCCATTGAACGCTGCTGAGTGGCACCTCCCCTGCCCTACCGCCGATTTGATGGATGGGCGCCACCACCGGCGCTGGCGGCCAAGAAGAAGGACATTGGTGAGGGTGCTTAGGCTCGAGGGAGGGGGATCCTCTAGAGTCGCTCGGGAGGGGAGCGACTCGGGAGGGTGTCGGCTAGCAATCGTTATCATGGGTATACCCAGCAGTCGTGTAGATAGAAATGTTTTTTCTGTATTGATACATGCGAATTTAGACAAGTACTCTCTCCGTTTCAACATATAAGATGTTTTGTTTCGTGAAGCAAATGTATGTAGATCACATTTAGTGTATAGTTTGGAGTAAAGTTACACACTAAAAGAGTCTAGATACATTCACTTCAAAAAGCTAAAACATCTTATATTTGAAATGAAGGGAGTATTAGACATCCTTTTTTAAACGGAGGGAGTAGATAGGATGATCTCATCATGGGGTGGCATGATCTTGCCATATATAAAATTTTAGAACCATTGTGTCCTGTGTAGACAATCAACAATTAATATTGTCATATAGATACCTCTTTAATCAAGAATTGTACTAACAGTGAAGTAACATTGCACCAATGCAACTAGAGACGACATGATTTATCAAAACCAAACCTTGCAATACAAAGGAAAAGACGGGGAATGTGAATGCTCATTAGAATCATCAGCTATAAGTATTTATCATCTTCTGATTCTCAAAGAAAAAAAGTAGTGTCCCTGATCCATCATAAATGTCGTTGATTTAGTACAAAGTCAGAAGGAGTATAATAGATGACCTAGATCCTATAGCCTGCGTTAGAAGATGTATGAGTATGACAAAACATGTTACAATCATATTACATTTTACAATCCCATATTTGAACACAAAAATACCGGTGACAAGGTAACATCAATATCTGGACAAATACTACTTTCTAACAGTTATTGTTTTTTTGCCCACGAATATTCATATGGTAAAATAAGGATATTATAGAAGGATGCATGGATGCTAATTAAGGAAAAAACACCGACATGAAAGATTAATTAGCTCAGAATAAAAGACAAGGTAATGGATTCATTGGATTCTAATGATACATTTCATTGGATTAAAGTACTTTAGTTTTTATATTGCCGATGCTCCCTATGGAATTTGTGCGGGAAGAATATTTGCTTTTCGAAATTACGAGGCCATGTGTATTGTTTAGGATACGGGCTCTCTTGACGATATTATTACCCATATAGTTAACGTGTGTACAACTGTACACTGTTTCCTCGCTCGATCCTCCCGATCCTGCAAGTGCAATACCATGCCGGCGACCAGAGCAATCTCCATGCCCCGTGGCATTAAGAACCACACCAAGCGCCTCTAGCCACATCATCGCCGCGACTGGCCTCTTCCCCGTTAGTAAGAGAACAGATGACGCGTAGGATGGCGGGTAAAAGGGACACGAAGGCGGTGTCCACCAAAAACAAGAGGGTTCTACGGGACGCACGCGGTACACCGAGGGCAAAAAGCCGTCGGCGTAGGCCAAAATGCCCTCGGCGTATGGTAGGCCGACGGCTGCCCTCGACGTAGCCTTCTCGGCAAAGGTCTCCCTCGACGGAGCACACACAAGTCATCGGCGTATCGAAATGACGTCGGCGTACGCTATGCCGAGGGCAAAGCCGTCGGTGTAGCGGCCGCGGCATAGCCTGTCGGCCGATTGCAAAAACTTTTTTTTAAAATATATATTTTTTTATTTTTTTTTCTCAATTTTTTCTTTGAATTGTTTGACTCGTTAATCTCCCACTCTGAACATTTTTAACACTAATTACACTTAATATTTGATTAAATTTTAATCTTAGTTAAACTCCTAGCCGATCACCCATCCTAATATTACTCCAGCTCCAGCACGCTTAACTTCCTCGTTCCTTCAGAATCCGTTTCCGCAAAGTAATTCATACATTGTTGTCAATACTATGATATCAATCATATTAACTCTTATATCATAATGTCAGTATTTTTTAAAATTACAAACAATTATATAAGTAAACATTAATGAATAAGTAAAAATATTATTGATTTCAAATAAAAATATAATAATTTTACTTTTTTGTATTTTTTTATTTAATATGGAATAATTAATATCTTTAAATCTGTAAATCGGAATTCAACAAAAAATATGTCTAAATTGATCATAAAAATGAGAGGAATCTAAATATGATATCCATATCAACTAATCACAAACCCTCCATTTTTGAATTAGCTATTTGGTGGTTGCTTTAGAAAATCTCCTTTTTGCGCCCGGATAATGAAAAATGGCTTTTTAGTGCGATGAAAAGGAAAACTTGCATTGGATCTTTGATAAAATAGCATATTGTGAACCTAAAAATGATTTTTGTAAAAAAACATGAGCATCGGATCATGTACCTGTAGTTCATATCTGACACACTTCCTACCGATTCGGCAGGAATTTGTCTTTTTCACCAGAGGTGGACGGAAAGGTTTCGAATCCCCTGTTGGGACATTGTTCATATAAGGTGGTATAGTATTTTTCTAAAATGTGATGTAGTATTTTGAATTAGCCGTTTGGTGGATGCTTCACAAAATGTCCGTTTTTGTGCTCGGAAAATGGGAAATGGCTTTTTTGTGCGACGAAAAGGAAAACTTCCTCATGCAACATTGTTCGCCATCCCATGATGCATGTGTATGCACAATATGGGCACATTATCACAAACTATGACTTGATTCTAGCTATAACATTGGTCATTTGACCCAAAAGCCAAGAAACCTCGAATGAGATAGGTCATTTTATGAAGGGTTTTTTGAGACATAATCAATATATCAAGTTTGATATTTTTCCTTATAACTATGTCACATAATATGACACCACGCGAAGGTTTCACATTGTTTCGATCGTTTTTGAATTTTTAAGCCCGTTTTAAACTATCGTCAAACTTTGTCGAACGGCGGGCATGAAGATTCTTAGCTCGGGGCCGAGCCTCGCTAAAATTGCATTGGATCTTTGATAAAATAGCATATTGTGAATCTAAAAATGATTTTTGTAAAAAAACATAAGCATCGGATCATGTACTTGTAGTTCATATCTGACCCACTTCCTACCGATTCGGCAGGAATTTGTCTTTTTCACCAGAGGTGGACGGAAAGATTTCGGATCCTCCTGTTGTGACATTGTGCATATAAGGTGGTATAGTATTTTTGTAAAATGTGATGGTAGTATTTTGAATTAGCCATTTGGTGAATGCTTCACAAAACCGTCCGTTTTTTGTGCTCGGAAAATGGGAAATGGCTTTTTGGTGCGACGAAAAGGAAAACTTCTCCTGCAACATTGTTCTCCATCCCATTATGCATGTGTATGCACAATATGGGCACATTATCACAAACTATGCCTTGATTCTAGCCATAACATTGGTCATTTAACCCGAAAGCCAAGAAACCTCGAATGAGATAGGTTATTTTGTGAAGGTTTTTTTGAGACATAATCAATATATCAAGTTTGATATTTTTCCTTATAACTATGTCACATAATATGACACCACGCGAAGGTTTCGCATTGTTTCGATTGTTTTTGAATTTTTTATGCCTGTTTTAAACTATCGTCAAACTTTGTCGAACGACGGGCATGAAGATTCTTTGATCGGGGCCGAGCCTCGCTAAACTTGCATTGGATATTTGATAAAATAGAATATTTTGAACCTAAAAATGATTTTTGTAAAAAAACATGAGCATCGGATCATGTACCTGTAGTTCATATCTGACCCACTTCCTACCAATTCGGTAAGAATTTGTCTTTTTCACCAGAGGTTAACGGAAAGGTTTCGAACCCTCCTGTTGGGACATTGTCCATATAAGGTGGTATAGTATTTTTGTAAAATATGGTGATAGCATTTTGAATTAGCCATTTGGTGGTTTCTTAACAAAACCGTCCGTTTTTTGTGCTTGGAAAATCGGAAATGGCTTTCTGGTGCGATGAAAAGGAAAACTTCCTCCTGCAACATTGTTCGCCATCCCATTATACATGTGTATACATAATATAGGCACATTATCATAAACTATGCCTTGATTTTAGCCATAACATTGGTCATTTAACCCGAAAGCCAATAAACCTCGAATGAGATATGTCATTTTGTGAAGTTTTTTTTGAGACATAATCAATATATCAAGTTTGATATTTTTCCTTATAACTATGTCACATAATATGACACCACGCGAAGGTTTCGCATTGTTTCGATTGTTTTTGAATTTTTTTATGCCCATTTTAAACTATCGTCAAACTTTGTCGAACGGCGGGCATGAAGATTCTTAGATCGGGGCCGAGCCTTGCTAAACTTGCATTGGATCTTTGATAAAATAGCATATTGCGAACCTTAAAATGATTTTTTTTAAACATGAGCATCGGATCATGTACCTGTAGTTCATATCTGACTCACTTCCTCCCGATTCGGCAGGAAATTGTCTTTTTCACCAGAGGTGGACGGAAAGGTTTCGGACCCCCCTGTTGGGACATTGTCCATATAAGGTGGTACAGTATTTTTGTAAAATGTGGTGGTATAATTTTGAATTAGCCATTTGGTGGTTGCTTCACAAAACCGTCCGTTTTTTGTGATCGGAAAATAGGAAATGGCTTTTTTGTGCGACAAAAAGGAAAACTTCCTCCTGCAACAATGTTCTCCATCCCATTATGCATGTGTATGCACAATATAGGTACATTATCACAAACTATGCCTTGATTCTAGCCATAACATTGGTCATTTAACCCGAAAGCCAATAAACCTCGAATGAGATAGGTCATTTTGTGAAGGTTTTTTTGAGACATAATCAATATATCAAGTTTGGTATTTTTCCTTATAACTATGTCACATAATATGACACCACGCGAAGGTTTCGCATTGTTTCGATTGTTTTTTAATTTTTTATGCCTGTTTTAAACTATCGTCAAACTTTGTCGAACGACGGGCATGAAGATTCTTAGATCGAGGCCGAGCCTCGCTAAACTTGCATTGGATATTTGATAAAAGAGAATATTTTGAACCTAAAAATGATTTTTGTAAAAAATTATGAGCATCGGATCATGTACCTGTAGTTCATATCTGACCCACTTCCTGCCAATTCAGCAAGAATTTGTCTTTTTCACCAGAGGTTGACGGAAAGGTTTCGGACCCTCCTGTTGGGACATTGTCCATATAAGGTGGTATAGTATTTTTTGTAAAATATGGTGGTAGCATTTTGAATTAGCCATTTGGTGGCTGCTTCACAAAACCGTCCGTTTTTTGTGGTTGGAAAATCGGAAATGGCTTTCTGGTGCGATGAAAAGGAAAACTTCCTCCTGCAACATTGTTCGCCCTCCCATTATACATGTGTATACATAATATAGGCACATTATCACAAACTATGCCTTAATTCTAGCCATAACATTGGTCATTTAACCCGAAAGCCAATAAACCTCGAATGAGATAGGTCATTTTGTGAAGGTTTTTTTGAGACATAATAAATATATCAAGTTTGATATTTTTCCTTATAACTATGTCACATAATATGACACCACGCGAAGGTTTCGCATTGTTTCGATTGTTTTTGAAATTTTTATGCCCATTTTAAACTATCGTCAAACTTTGTCGAACGGCGGGCATGAAGATTCTTAGATCGGGGCCGAGCCTCGCTAAACTTGCATTGGATCTTTGATAAAATAGCATATTGCGAACCTTAAAATGATTTAAAAAAAAAACATGAGCATCGGATCATGTAACTGTAGTTCATATCTGACCCACTTCCTCCCGATTCGGCAGGAATTTGTCTTTTTCACCAGAGGTGGACGAAAAGGTTTCGGACCCCCCTGTTGAGACATTGTCCATATAAGGTGGTATAGTATTTTTGTAAAATGTGGTGGTAGCATTTTGAATTAGCCATTTGGTGGTTGCTTCAGAAAACCGTCCGTTTTTTGTGCTCGGAAAATCGAAAATGGCTTTTTGGTGCGACGAAAAGAAAAACTTCCTACTGTAACATTGTTCGCCATCCCATTATGCATGTGTATGCACAATATAGGTACATTATCACAAACTATGCCTTGATTCTAGCCATAGCATTGGTCATTTGATCCGAAAGCCAAGAAACGTTGAATGAGATAGGTCATTTTGTGAAGGTTTCTTTGAGACATAATCAATATATCAAGATTTTTCCTTTTAACTATGTCACATAATATGACACCACGCGAAGGTTTCGCATTGTTTCGATTGTTTTTTATTTTTTATGCCCGTTTTAAACTATCTCAAACTTTGTCGAACGGCGGGGATGAAGATTCTTAGATCGGGGCCAAGCCTCGCTAAACTTGCATTGGATCTTTGATAAAATAGCATATCGCGAACCTAAAAATTGATTTTAAAAAAACATGAGCACGGATCATGTACCTGTAGTTCATATCTGACCCACTTCCTTCCGATTCGGCAGGAATTTGTCTTTTTCACCAGAGGTGGACGGAAAGGTTTCGGACCCCCCTGTTTGGACATTGTCCATATAAGGTGGTATAGTATATTTGTAAAATGTGGTGGTAGCATTTTGAATTAGCCATTTGGTGGTTGCTTCACAAAACCGCCCGTTTTTTATGCTCGGAAAATCGGAAATGGCTTTTTGGTGCGACGAAAAGGAAAACTTCCTACTGTAACATTGTTCGCCATCCCATTATCCATGTGTATGCACAATATAGGTACATTATCACAAACTATGCCTTGATTCTAGCCATAACATTGGTCATTTGATCCGAAAGCCAAGAAACGTCGAATGAGATAGGTCATTTTGTGACGGTTTCTTTGAGACATAATCAATATATCAAGTTTGATATTTTTCCTTTTAACTATGTCACATAATATGACATCACGCGAAGGTTTCGCATTGTTTCGATCGTTTTTGAATTTTTTATGCCCGTTTTAAACTATCGTCAAACTTGTCGAACGACGGGCACAAAGATTTTTAGCTCGAGGCCGAGCCTCACTAAACTTGCATTGGATCTATGATACAATAGCGTATTGTAAAAAAACATGAGCATCACATGTACCTGTAGTTCATATCTGACCCACTTCCTGCCGATTCGGCAGGAATTTGTCTTTTTCACGAGAGGTGGACGGAAAGGTTTCGGATCCCCCTGTTGGGAAATTATCCATATAAGGTGGTATAGTATTTTTGTAAAATGTGGCGCTAGCATTTTGAATTAGCCATTTGGTGGTTGCTTCACAAAACCGTTCGTTTTTTGTGCTTGGAAAATGGGAAATGGCTTTTTGGTGCGACAAAAAGGAAAACGTCCTCCTGCAACATTGTTTGACATCCCATGATACATGTGTATGCACAATATAGACACATTATCACAAACTATGCCTCGATTCTATCCATAACATTGGTCATTTGACCCGAAAGCCAAGAAACCTTGAATGAGATAGATCGTTTTGTGAAGGTTTCTTTGAGACATAATAAATATACCAAGTTTGATATTTTTCCTTCTAACTATGTCACATAATATAACACCACGCGAAGGTTTCGCATTGTTTCGATTGTTTTTAATTTTTTTATGCCCGTTTTAAACTATATATAATGTTTTATGTTTTACTTAATTTTTATTTACAAATGTGTAATATTTGAGTGTAGACAGATAGTCTTATTTTTCTGCAAATTTTGATATATTATTTGTATTTTTTCAAATTAGAATGATTTATTTATGATTTTTCAAAGTTTAATGGGATAAAATAAAAAATAGCTACGCCGAGGGCAGCCGTCGTCGTATGCTACGCCGAGAGCAGCCGTCGGTGTAGCATAAGATATGCCGAGGGCAATTCTACGTCAACGGCTGCTTAGCGGGGCTGGCCTAGACGATGGCTAACGGCCAAACATCGGGGTAGCTTTCCAGTCATGTAGTGACGTTCCAATATATTGCAGTTCGTGACCACCATAATTGGATAATCCGATTTTTTCACCTCTCATCAGCTTTTCAATATTGTACTCCCTCCGATCCATAATAAGTTTCGACGATTTAGTATTGTTTTAGTACAAATATTGTACTACCGACGCTTCTTTTTGAACTAGAGGGAGTAGTTCCTTAATTTCATCTTGCGCTAGCTCCAAATAAACCTGTTTGGTCCTTAGTAAGTTCCATGACCTTCTATGGAAGCTACTCCCTCTGTTCGGAAATATAAGACGTTTTAGCTTTGTGAAACAAATGTATCTAGACGTTTTTTAGTGTATAGGTTCGTAGAGGTTTGGAGTGAACCTATGCCCTAAAAGGTGTCTAGATACATTCGTTTTATAAAGCTAAAATATCTTATATTTCGGAATGGAGGGAGTACGTCGGAAAGGAGATTTCTTTGAGATGTGAGGGAGAGGGCGAGGAATTGGGGATGTTCACTCGGAGGAAATGTAGAGAGGGAATCGAGGGGATCGACGGAAGTGAGTTTTTTTTTTTTTTGAACGGGCGACGGAAGGGAGATGTGATGTGGTTGGTAGCAGAGTGGTAGTCATTGAACTAGTGAGCGACAACGATCGAAAAGTTGACAGGTACAATATTCAGACCGGTCCCGTGGAAACCTGTAACAGCAGCAGGAACTTGCCACTGCATGCATCTACCACTGCATGTTAGTATTTATTCAGACCTAGCTAGACATGTTAGTATTTATCTACTACCACTGCATGCATTTGACTTCTTATTTATTGCCATTCTATCTTTGGACAAGTCGCAGGTCAGGCATATGAAGGACAAAGAACTTTGGTGGCGATAGAAACTTGGATATATACATAATTGCCGGAATTGTGGATGTAAAGCGCGTGGTCAAGCTGCAATAACGCCTTATATATATGCATGATGCACGGAGCACATGTCATACTCCCTCCGTCTTAAATAGATGTCTCGGATTTATCTAAATTGAGATGAATCTAGACACTATTTAATATATAGGTTCATCCAAATTTAACAAATTTAAGACATCTATTTTAAGACGAAGGGAGTATGTGTCTTCAGTGTATATACATCAGTCCATGAGCAATGCATGGGTTGTATACTACTTACACGGGAAGAAAGGGAAACACATCGAGTACTAAGCATCACCTTGTACAAAATATGTAGTTCAGTTTCTTATGTTACATCAACATATGTATCTCTTGTTCAAAAAAAAGTAAGCATGCACATGTAATGCACGAATCAAAAAACTTGTAGCCAAATAGAAATTGTATTAGCTCTATTTCGAAATATAAGATGTTTTGTTGATATGCTATTTTAGCATAACAAAATATCTTATATTTAAAAACAGAGGTAGTACTATTCCTCGTGTTTCTTTATTACAAAAAAAAACATTACATGTTTCCTTGTTGACATATATTCTCTAGCATGTTCTTCAGATCATGACATTTCAGCCGTATGGATGATCCTTGGCCAGCCAGACCATGAGTTGTACATGAATGCATCTGCTAGGTGTCAACAAAACTGAATGGCTGCCTCTTTGGTCATTCTTTGTGCGATGTTATACATAGGCATATGTTTTAGATTCTTTTTCTCTCCAAACGACTGATGCTAATATAGTTTCCTATGAAACAATTTTTTTAGAAGGACCAATATAACCTAGGACACATCTTTGCTTTTATTAAACCAAGTCATCCAGAAGCACAAGTTGTTGGTACAGCATACAAAAGATTGGGATCATATGAAGCCCGCTTGACAGCAAATATGATACATCGCCAAACAAACCACTCGAAACTACACATATATAAGATCTATATATCTTCTTAACGTTAGCTTTAAAAAAATTATAAAAATTTAACAATTAGGCTAAATCTTGGTGCCTGGCCATGTGGTTCGTCCTTGTTAGACAACATTCATGCAAGGAAGTAACATTTATTTGGAGTAGTAACCCTGCATGAAACAGTTCACAAACTACATCGAAAAAAGTTGATTGGGGTAATACTAAAAATTGAATATGAAAAAAGTTTATGATATAGTCAAGTGATGTTGCCTCCAACATATTCTTAGAATAAATGGTTTCTCTATAGAGTAGCCTCCTTTTATCGTAGTATCGTTTCAGTAGGTAGTGTAGCCATCAAAGTCAATGATGATATTGTCAAATACTTTCAAATGGAAAAGACTAATACAGGGTGATTCATTATTGCTAATACTATTAAACATAGTGGCTAATATGTTAGCTATCATGATCGCGCAAAAGATGATGGCCAGATTGCAGATTGCAGGTGTGATTCTACATCTAGTTGATGGTAGACTTTCTATCCTTCAATACAATGACGATACAAATCTTTTTATGAGTATGACCTCGAAAAAGTAAGAAACTCGAATTTAATTTTGATAGATATCAAGAAAATTTCAGTCCTAAAGATCAATTTTTATAAGAGTGAATTGTTTTGTTTTGGTGAAGCCCAAGAAGAGATTCACCTGTATGTTGAATTATTCAGCTGTTGGAAAGGCCGGTTTCCAATTATTTATTTGGGTATTTCGATTCATTATTAGAGACTCACCAATATTGAATGAAAACATGTCAACAAGAGATTACAAAAATGATTAAGCAATTAGAAATGTAAATTACTATCGGTTGGCGACATATTAGTTCTCATCAATTTAGTACGCAGTAATATGGTATTGTATATGCTTTTTTCTAGCTTCTATTCATGAAACAATGTTATGTGAGTGTTATGCTGCACACTACAACATAAAGAGGTGCGTTCCTTAAAAAACATCTACGGTCATTATGTGTGTCGTCTTAGCCTCCAGTGTGATTGTGTCTTTTAGATTTTATATATCTTACCTCCTCTAGTCCTCTAGGGTGCACGACAGGAGACTACTTAGAACTTCACGTACGTGTCCTCTGGTAATCTTTATCTGTTAGATAGAGTATATGCGTATATGTTTTTTATGATAGTATAAGACAGCGGCTGGATATTTTTTCATAATATCTTAATTTTACTTCTATTCCAAGATGGTCCTTGTACGTCTATATATATTTGTCCATGAAGCTCAATAATATATTTTATAATATATTTTCAATAGGAGGCATCTCACATTACAATAGTTGGATAGCTCTGGTCGTCCCCTTTTTAACAAAATTGGTTTTGGATCAATCGGAGTTTTCAAACTCTAGATATCGCCCTTTAAAGTTTGTCTCTTGTTTGGTTTAGACCGGAATATCCGGTGTGCAAACACCGGAGTCTCCGGTGTGGACCAGAGTTTCTCCCAATGTCTCCGGAGGGGCCTCCAGAAATCTGCCCAGGACGTACTGCATGGGGGTTTGGAGATCAACCGGAGTATCCGGTGCAAGCATCAGACCGGAGTCTCCGGTGTGGCTAGACCGGATTCTTTGAAGAGTTTTCGGAGAAGATTTTACCAGGGCCGCTGGGTCATTTAGAATGGTGGTCCGGAGCTTAGTCCGGAGATTGGCCGGAGTCTCCGATCTGACAATTTCCCAACGGGCAGAAAACAGTCAGAAATCAATGGATCTATATAAAGGGCCCTTCTTTCCCAATGGACATTGCTTGAGTTTTGCAAGTATTCTCCTCCATTCTTAACCCTCTTGAGCTTGATCCCCTTCAATCCCTCCCTTGATTCTTGCATATACTTTAGGGATTTGAAAGAGGAGATCTAGATCTACAATCCCACCAATTAATCTCTCCTCTAAGTGAGGAGAACATCTTGGGATCTAGATCTTGGATTCTCTTGTGGATTTCCTCTATTGTTCTTCCTCTCTTATTCCCCCATAAGCTTCTGTAGCTTTGGAGGAATTTGGGAGAGAAGGATTTGGGCACTTCTTGTGTTCTTGCCATTGTATTTGGTGCATCGGTTTGAGTTCTCGGTGAGGATTCGATTGAGTGAAAGGTGAGAAGCTTTTTACTCTTGGGTTCTTGGAACCCTAGACAGTTTGGTGGTTTTGCAAGTTCTTGGATTACTTGGGGCCTCCAATTAAATTGTGGAGCTTTCCCCAAACTTGTTTGTTGGGATCCTCCAATTAAGTTGTGGTGAAGTGCCCCAACCTTGTGAGAGGTTTCGCATTACCACCGACAAGTGCACCAATAGTGGAAGTGTGGATCGATCCCGTTGGGGTGAGATTCACAGGAGAACAAGGGAGGCCTTTTATGGCGTTGGTGGTTTTATACCACCTCTGTTGGAGATATGCCCTAGAGGCAATAATAAATATAGTTATTATTATATCTTTGTGTTTATGATAAATGTTTACATTCATGCTATAATAGTATTAACAAGGAAACATTAATACTAGTGTGATTTGTAAACTTAAATTGAAGTCCCTAGTAAAGCCTCTATACATCACTAGCTTGTTGGTTAATAAACGATTGTGATTTCCCTATCATGAACATTGAGATGTTATTAACAACAAGATCATATCATTAGGAGAATGATATGATGGACATACTCCTATAGATAAGCGTAGCATAAAGATCAAGTCATTTTAATAGTTCAATTGCTATATGCTTTCTGATACATAGTAACCTAATTCCTTCAACCATGAGATCATGCATATCACCTTTACCGGATGGATGCTTTGATGACATCAAACACCACACCGTATCTGGGTGGCTATAAAGGTGGCATTAAGTGTTCGGAAAGTATTGGTTGAGACACATGGATCAAGAGTGGGATTTGTCCATCCATATGACGGATAGATATACTCTAGGCCCTCTCGGTGAAATGTCATCCAATTAGCTTGCAAGCATGTGACTGGCTCACAAGGGATCACATATCACGGGAACGAGAAAAGAGTACTTATCAGTAACGAGGTTGAACTAGGTATGCAGAGATACCAACGATCATAACCTCGGATAAGTAAACTATCGTGAGACAAAGGGAAATTGGTATCGTATGTAAGTGGTTCATTCGATCGCAAAGTAATCGTAGAAATATGTGAGAGCCATATGAATTTCCAGATTCCTCTATTGGTTATTGTTCGGAGAAGTGTCTCGATCATGTCCGCATAATTCACGAACCGTAGGGAGACACACTTAAGGATTCGACGTTGTTTGAGTAGTTATGGAATGATGAGAAAGAGACCGAATGTTGTTCGGAGTCTCGTATGGGATCCGGGATATCACGAGGAGATCCGGAATGGTCCGGAGAATAAGATTCATATAAGGAAAGTCCTATTTCGGAGTTGGAGAATGGTTCCGGTGTTTTCATGGGGAATGTTTTAGAAGGTTCCGGATTGTCCGGCACTCCGAAGGGGAAGGGTACATGAATGTGTCATATCAAGTTGGTATGATTGCATCATGCACTAGGTGTCATCGCTGAACAAAATAAAGGGTTTATTCAAATCCTAGTTTGAAAAAGTCAAACGCCAATTTGAAAGTCAAACGGCTATTTTGGGAAGTGGAGAGGGAGGTGGAAACCGAGTTGGGGGAGGAGTTCCTCCCCTCCACCGCCGGCCCACCTTGAAGCCGAGTTGGGGAGGGACTCCCCTCCCCTTGGTCGCGCCTCCCACCTATAAAGGGAGGGGCAGGGCTGCCCCTCCTAGCACACAAGATCCCCACCTCTAAACCCTAGCAGCCGCCGCCCTCCATAGCCGCCACCGCCCCTAGGGTTTCTCCCCTAGCCGCCGACTTCGGCACCTCCAAGCCCTAGACGCCGGCCCTAGCACCTCTTCCTCGGTGTGTCTAAACTCTAGATCGCCGAGGGCTCTCTCATAGTCCACCATACTCGCTCCGGCTTAAGGCGAATCCCTGCGAGATCTCCCCTCTACTTCCGGTACCACGCCGTTGTGCTGCCCGAATTGCGAGGAGAGTGCTACAACCTCCGCTGCCTACTGGAACAAGGGAGAGGAAGGTCTTCGTCGAGTACCGAACGTGTGACCGATGCGGAGCGCCGAACGCAGCCGGAAGGATCGTCTACGCGATCTTGAGATCGGGAAGAGTACGACTACATCACCCACGAGAATCCGCTCTCGTTAAACACTTTGGAATCTTCGAGGGTGAGTTATTCCATCGACTCGTTGCTACAATCTAGTAGATAGATCTTGGCTTGTTTGTTTGTATGCGGTAGAATTTTTTTGTTTTCCATGCTACAAAACCCTACAGTGGTATCAGAGCCGTGTCTATATGTAGATCTGTTGCACGAGTAGAACACAATGGTCATTGTGGGCGTTGATGCTTTTATTGTCGATTGATCTTGTGTACTTTGCATCTTGCGGGATGTTGGGATGAAGCGGCCCGGGCTAACCTTACATGACATCGTTCATGAGACTTGCTCCACGCTTGACATGCAACTTGTATTGCATAAGTGGCTTTGCGGGTGCCTATTTCTCCTAGCATAGTTAAGATTCAATTTACAACGGGTGATTAATAATGCTAGTATCAATGTTGTGGTTCTTGTTCGTAAGTTAGAACGACACTTATTGAAAGCCCCAAACCACGTAAAACATGCAAAGAAAGTAGAGGCGTCTAACTTTGTTTTGCAGGGGTGTGCAGTGATGTGATATGGCCATGATTGTGATTATATTTGATGTATGCAATGTTCCTTATTGTAAGTTGGCAACCGGCAGGAGCCATATGGTTGTCTTTAATTTTGTTAAGACCCGCGTGTCTATTCAAAGTAGTTGTAATAGTTGAAGCCGGCGGACGACAACCATGGAGAAGCATCATTGACCTTGATGCAATGCCGGTGATGATGGAGATTATGTCCGTGCTTGAAGATGGAGATCGGAAGCATAAAGAAGAAAGGCCATATCATATCACATATTATGAATTGCATGTGATGTTAATCCTTTATGCATCTTGTATTGCTTAGTTAACGACGGTAGCATTATAAGATGATCCCTCATGCACATGAATTTCAAGTCATAAAGTGTTCACCCTTAGTTAGCACCGTTGCTAAAGCTTGTTGTTTCGAAGCACCACGTGATGATCGAGTGTGTTAGATTCCGCAAGTGTATACAACGTGAGCAAGCCAGATTTGCTCATGCGGAAGCTAAGGTTTGATCTTGACGAGCCTAGCATGTACAGACATGGTCTCGGAACACGGATCACCGAAAGGTAAAGCATGAATCATATAGTAGAAATGATGAACATGTCGATTGTTCGCCATTGAAACTATATCAACTCTCGTGATGATCGGTGTTGATGTGGTGGATTTGGTTCGTGTGATCACTAAAACAATGTGAGGGATATTGTTTTGAGTGGGATTTCACCTAGATTAATTTAACTATTAATTAGAACTCAATTTGTCATAAACTTAGTCTAAACTATTGCAAATATGTTGTAGATCAATGGCGGCCCCTACCATCAATTTTAATGCGTTCCTAGAGAAAGAAAAGTTGAAAAACAGTGGAAGCAACTTCGCGGATTGGTTCCGCAATTTGAGGATTGTCCTCATAGCTGGTAATTTGACCTATGTGCTGGATGCACCGCTGGATGACCCGCCTGCAGCTGATGCTGCCGACGAAGTAAAGAATGTTTACCTCGCTCGGAAGACTCAGTACTCCACAGTTCAGTGTGCTATCTTGTATGGTTTAGAATCGGAGCTTCAGAAAAGGTTTGAGAATTCAGACCCACATGATATTGTCCGTGATCTCAAATTGATCTTTGAGACTCACGCAGCAATTGAGAGCTATGAGGCTTCTGAAAAGTTCTTTAACTGCAAGATGGAAGAGGGCAGCTCCGTCAGTGAGCATGTGCTTAAGATGTCTGGGCACGCAAACAAACTTCAAAGCTTGGGTATAGTGATTCCTAATGCTTTGGGGATTTACCGTGTCCTCCAATCACTACCACCAAGTTACAAGAACTTTGTGATGAACTACAATATGCAAAACATGAACAAGCAGTTGCCAGAACTGTTTGCTATGTTGAAATCTGCAGAAGTGGAGATCAAGAAAGAGCACCAAGTGTTGATGGTCAATAAGACCACCAAATTCAATAAAGGCAAGTCTAAGCAAAAGGGACACTTCAAGAAGGGTGGTAAGAAAGTTACCGCGCCAACGAAGAAAACCAGGGCTGGACCTAAGCCTGATACTGAGTGCTTTTACTGCAAGGGAGAAGGTCACTGGAAGCGGAATTGCCCAAAGTACTTGGCGGATTTGAAGAACGGCAACATCAAGAAGAAAGGTATATCCGATATACATGTTATTGATGTGTATCTCACTAGTACTCGTAGTAGTGCCTGGGTATTTGATATTGGTTCGGTTGCTCATATTTGTAACTCGAAACAGGTGCTGCAGAATAAACGGAAGCTAGCGAAGAACGAGGTGACGATGCCCGTGGGAAATGGATCAAAGGTTGATGTGATCGCGGTCGGCACGCTACCCCTTCATCTACCATCGGGATTAGTTTTATACTTAAATAATTGTTATTTGGTGCCTGCGTTAAGCATGAACATTATATCGGGATCTTGTTTATTGCGAGACGGTTACTTGTTTAAGTCCGAGAATAATGGTTGTTAGATTTATATGAGTAATATGTTTTATGCACATGCACCTTTGATAGATGGTCTATTCTTATTGAATCTCGATAGTGGAAATACACATATTAATAACATTGAGGCTAAACGTTTGAAATCAAGCGATAACTCGACCTATATGTGGCACTGTCGTCTTGGTCACATTGGAGTGAAGCGTATGAAGAAACTCCATTCCGATGGATTTCTTGAATCACTTGATTTCGAATCACTTGATAGATGCGAAGCATGTCTAATGGGTAAAATGACTAAGACTCCATTTTCTGGTATGATGGAGCAAGCTACGGACTTATTGGAAATCATACATACCGATGTGTGTGGTCCAATGAGTGTAGCATCACGCGGTGGTTATCGTTATGTTCTTACCTTCACGGATGACTTGAGTAGATATGGGTATATCTATTTCATGAAACATAAGTCCGAAACTTTCGAGAAGTTTAAGGAATTTCAAAGTGAGGTAGAGAATCAACGTAACAAGAAGATTAAATTTCTACGTTCTGATCGTGGAGGTGAATATCTAAGTTACGAGTTTGGCGAGCATTTGAAGAATGCGGAATACTTTCACAATTGACACCGCCGGGAACACCACAGCGTAATGGTGTGTCCGAACGTCGTAATCGAACTCTCTTAGATATGGTTCATTCTATGATGTCACTTACAGATTTACCGCTATTATTTTGGGGTTATGCATTAGAAACATCCGCATTCACTTTAAATAGGGCACCATATAAATCCGTTGAAACGACACCGTATGAAATATGGTTTGGGAAGAAACCTAGATTGTCGTTTCTTAAAGTTTGGGGTTGCGAAGCCTATGTAAAGAAGTTACAGCCGGACAAGCTTGAACCCAAAGCGGAAAAATGAGTCTTCATAGGATACCCGAAGGAAACTATTGGGTATACCTTCTATCATAGATCCGAAGGCAAAATCTTTGTTGCCAAGAATGGATCCTTTTTAGAGAAGGAATTTCTCTCGAAATAAGTGACTGGAAGGAAAGTAGAACTCGACGAGGTTGTCGAACCTTCTCTCGAAAAGTGCAGTAGCGCAAGACACGGAAAAAGTTCCTGTGGTGCCTGCACCAATAAGAGATGAAGCTAATGATGATGATCATGAAACTTCGATTGTAGTTGCTACAGAGCCTCGCAGGTCAACGAGAACTCGTACGACTCTAGATTGGTATGATCCCGTTATGAGTGTCATGTTGGTGGACAACACCGATGACCCTGCGACATATGAGGAAGCGATGATGAGCCCAGATTCCAATAAATGGCAAGAAGCCATGAAATCCGAGATTGGATCCATGTACGAAAACCAAGTATGGACTTTGGTGGACTTACCGGATGGCCGGAAGGTTGTCGAGAACAAATGGATTTTCAAGAAGAAAACAGATGTTGATGGTAATGTTACTGTCTATAAAGCTCGACTTGTCGCAAAAGGGTTTCGACAAATTCAAGGAGTTGACTACGATGAGACTTTCTCACCAGTAGCGAAGCTAAAGTCTGTGAGGATTATGTTAGCAATCGCTGCGTATTATGATTATGAGATATGGCAGATGGATGTCAAAACAGCATTCTTCAATGGAGACATTGATGAAGAGTTGTATATGATGCAGCCCAAAGGTTTTGTCGATCCTAAAGATGCTAACAAGGTATGCAAACTTCAACGGTCCATCTATGGATTGAAGCAAGCATCCCGAAGTTGGAATCAACGTTTTGATAAGGTGATCAAAAGTTTTGGTTTTATACAAACTTATGGAGAAGCTGTATTTACAAGAAAGTGAGTGGGATCTCTGTAGCATTCTTAATACTATATGTAGATGACATATTGTTGATTGGGAATGATGTAGACCTTCTTAATAGTGTCAAGGAATATTTGAATAATAGTTTTTCAATGAAGGATCTTGGCGAAGCAGCTTACATATTAGGCATAAAGATTTATAGAGATAGATCGAGACGCCTAATATCATTGTCACAAAGTACATATTTGGACAAAGTTCTAAAGAGGTTTGGAATGGAAGATAGCAAGAAAGGGTTCTTGCCCATGTTGCCCAATACGACCTTGAGTAAAACTCAAAGTCTGACATCGGCAGAAGATAGAGAAAGGATGAGTAAGACTCCATATGCCTTAGACATAGGATCTCTAATGTATGCCATGCTATGTACTAGACCCGACATTGCATATGCTGTTAGTTTAACTAGCAGATATCAAAGTGATCCAGGAGTGGATCATTGGACAGCGGTCAAAAACATCCTTAAGTACTTGAGAAGAACTAAGGATATGGTTTTGTCTTATGGAGGTGATGAACATCTCGTTGTTAATGGTTACACCGATGCTAGTTGGAACACCGATCCGGATGATTCTAAATCACAATCTGGATACGTATTTACTTTAAATGGTGCAGCAGTTAGCTGGAGGAGTGCAAAGCAAAGCGTTGTGGCGAGATCTTCAACTGAATCGGAATACATGGTCTTTGGGAGGCTTCACAAGAAGCGATATGGATGAAAGAGTTCATTCTGAGTGGTGTGGTTCCTAGTGCGCTGGGCCAAATGTCTATCTACTGTGATAACATGGGCGCCATAGCCAATGCGCAAGAACCAAGGTCACACAAGAAGTTGAAGCACATCAAGCTACGTTTTCACGCTATTCGAGAACATGTCCAAGATGGGTACATAAAGATTTGCAAAGTACACACAGATCTGAATGTGGCGGATCCGTTGACTAAACCTCTCCCGAGGGCAAAACATGACCAGCACCAAACTCCCATGGGTGTTCGGTATATTACCATGTAATCTAGATTAGATGACTCTAGTGCAAGTGGGAGACTGTTGGAGATATGCCCTAGAGGCAATAATAAATATAGTTATTATTATATATTTGTGTTTATGATAAATGTTTACGTTCATGCTATAATAGTATTAACAAGGAAACATTAATACTAGTGTGATTTGTAAACTTAAATTGAAGTCCCTAGTAAAGCCTCTATACATCACTAGCTTGTTGGTTAATAAATGATTGTGGTTTCCCTATCATGAACATTGAGATGTTATTAACAACAAGATCATATCGTTAGGAGAATGATATGATGGACATACTCCTATAGATAAGCGTAGCATAAAGATCAAGTCATTTTAATAGTTCAATTGCTATATGCTTTCTGATACATCGTAACCTAATTCCTTCAACCATGAGATCATGCATATCACCTTTACCGGATGGATGCTTTGATGACATCAAACACCACACCGTAACTGGGTGGCTATAAAGGTGGCATTAAGTGTTCGGAAAGTATTGGTTGAGACACATGGATCAAGAGTGGGATTTGTCCATCCATATGACGGATAGATATACTCTAGGCCCTCTCGGTGAAATGTCATCCAATTAGCTTGCAAGCATGTGACTGGATCACAAGGGATCACATATCACGGGAACAAGAAAAGAGTACTTATCAGTAACGAGGTTGAACTAGGTATGCAGAGATACCGACGATCATAACCTCAGATAAGTAAACTATCGTGAGACAAAGGGAAATTGGTATCGTATATAAGTGGTTCATTCGATCGCAAAGTAATCGTAGAAATATGTTAGAGCCATATGAATTTGCAGATTCCTCTATTGGTTATTGTTCGGAGAAGTGTCTCGATCATGTCTGCATAATTCACGAACCGTAGGGAGACACACTTAAGGATTCGACGTTGTTTGAGTAGTTATGGAATGATGAGAAAGAGACCGAATGTTGTTCAGAGTCTCGTATGGGATCCGGGATATCACGAGGAGATCCGGAATGGTCCGTAGAATAAGATTCATATAAGGAAAGTCCTATTTCGGAGTTGGAGAATGGTTCCTGTGTTTTCATCGGGAATGTTCTAGAAGGTTCCGGATTGTCCGACACTCCGAAGGGGAAGGGTACATGAATGTGTCATATCAAGTTGGTATGATTGCATCATGTACTAGGTGTCATCGCTGAACAAAATAAAGGGTTTATTCAAATCCTAGTTTGAAAAAGTCAAACGCCAATTTGAAAGTCAAACAACTATTTTGGGAAGTGGAGAGGGAGGTGGAAACCGAGTTGGGGGAGAAGTTCCTCCCCTCCACCGCCGGCCCACCTTGAAGCCGAGTTGGGGAGGTACTCCCCTCCCCTTGGTCGCGCCTCCCACCTATAAAGGGAGGGGCATGGCTGCCCCTCCTAGCACACAAGATCCCCACCTCTAAACCCTAGCAGTCGCCGCCCCCCTAGGGTTTCTCCCCTAGCCGCCGACTTGGGCACCTCCAAGCCCTAGCCGCCGGCCCTAGCACCTCTTCCTCGGTGTTTCTAAACCCTAGATCGCCGAGGGCTCTCTCATAGTCCACCATACTTGCTCGCCAAGGCGAAGCCTGCGAGATCTCCTCTACTTGGGTACCACGCCATTGTCTTGCCGGAATTGCGAGAGTGCTACAACCTCCATTTTCTTTGGAACAAGGGAGAGGAAGGTCTTCATTGAGTACCGAACGTGTGACCGACTACGGGAGCGCTGCCGGAACGCAGCGCCGGAAGGATCGTCTACGCGATCTTGAGATCGGGAAGAGTACGACTACATCACCCACGAGAATCCGCTCTCGTTAAACACTTTGGAATCTTCGAGGGTGAGTTATTCCATCGAATCGTTGCTACAATCTAGTAGATAGATCTTGGCTTGTTTGTTTGTATGCGGTAGAAATTTTTTGTTTTCCATGCTACGAAACCCTACAACCTCTCCAAATGAGACGTACTCCATGTTGGGAGGAACTCGGTAAAATATCATTGTCTTCGCGTGCCTCGGTTATCTCTATACCCGAGCTCTTACTTATGCACCTTACTTTGTGATAACCTTCGTGCTTGAAGTATATATCTGGCTATCACATAGTTGTTTGTCTTGCTTAGCATAAGTTGTTGGTACACATAGGTGATGTTCTAGGTTTTGTGCTTAACAAAGTAAACGTTAGTTTAATTCTGCCTTTGTTGAGCCACTATCAGAAAAGTTTTAAATTGCCTATTCACCCCCCTCTAGGCGACATATGTATCCTTTCACATGACATCGAACACGGCGACCCCTCACACGGCTACCTCGACCATGGCACTACCCAACGCTCTTGGCTCCCTCAACATCGGCACGAGGGCTACCACATCACTTGAGCATCACCAGCTTCTTCTTGATGACCCACAAGTATAGGGGGTATATCGCAGTACTTTTGATAAATAGGAGTGTCGATCCCAACGAGGAGAAGAAGGTATTGACTAGTGGTATGGAGCAGGAACTCTCTGCAAATACTTAGCAAACGGATTTTAGGGGTTTTCTGATAAAGCAACAAAACAAAGTGCAAGTAATAAAGACAAACAACAAACACAGCAAGTGGCCCAATCCTTTCTTAGCAAAGGACAAGCCGGTGGAAATACTTATAAGGACCAAACGTTCTCGAGGACACATGGGAATTCTATCAAGTGCTTTCGCTTCAAATAGCTGAGTGCTCTTCTTTGGTGTTGTAAGTGTTGTATGGGTGAACCTGTGCTAATGTACCGACCTTACTTGGACTAATACATACTTGTGATTAAACCCCCTGCAAGCATCCGCAACTACAGGAAAGTAATTAAGATATAAACCTAACCACAGCCTTAAACTCTGAGATCCTACACTCTCTTGTGCAAAGGTGTCCTAACAGGGGTTCAGGTTTCTATCACTCCGGCAACCCCACGATTAGTAGTCAAATACACAATGCATTACCCTAGGCCCATAAATGGTGAAGTATCATATAGTCGATGTTCACATGACACCACTAGAAGAATAACACCACAACTTAAATACTAAACCATTGAATTATAACTCAACACAAATCCACTAATAACAACATGACTTCTCCCATGTCCTCAAGAACTAAACGAACTACTCACAAGACATCATATGGATCAAGATCAAAGATGATATGGTGATGAATAACAATATGAACATAAACAATAATCCAATGGTTCCACTCACAAGCATCAACTACAATAGTAATTAACACCGAGAAAGTTTCTCCTAAGAACTAAAGCAAGATCCAACACAACTGTTATAGCGGGATGGAGTGGTGATGATGGTGCTGGTGGATATGATGGTGTGGATGATGATGATCCCGATGAAGTCTAGCTTGATGACGGTGTTGATGGTGACGATTTCCCCTTTCCGGGAAGGAATTTTCCCGGTAGAAATCTGTCTGCCGGAGAGATATTTCTCTCTCGGTGTTTTCCGCCCCGCAGAGGCGGCGGAAATCTATTTGTGGTCGCTCCCCTGGTGTTAGGGTTCCATAAGAAAGATATAGGCGAGACGGCGTAGTCGGGAGCCGAGCAGGTGGGCCACACCTGCCCTAGGCGCGAGGCAAGGTGGGCCGGCGCCTAGGGGGTGTGGGCCCCTGTGGCCCTTCTTCGCCTCCCCTTCTGGCTTCCTCTGTCTTCTAGAAAAATATAATTTTCCCATATTTTTCTGGTATTTTTCTGATCTTCATGAAATTGCATCAAAACACCTCTTTTTCCATCAAAATCCAGACTCCGGCAGTCCATCCTCCAAGAATCATCCAACATGCATAAACAGATAAAAAATACATAAGTAATACCTTATAATAAGACATATATCAATAAGTAGAGGCAAATTATGATATAGAATGATGATGCAAATTAGACGTATCACCTCTACAGTCCAAACTACCGCGACGTGACACTATCCGTGACATTCCCGCTCCTACTGCGGGGGATGTCAGCCCACTGGTTCTAATTCAGTTTATCTTCAGTCTGACCGTCTACGATATTTCAGTTATTCACGACGCTACTGCTATGACTGTGAGGGGATGTTAGAGTATATGCATATATGTTTGTTATCATAGTATAGGATAGAGGCAGGATACGTTTTCATACTATTCTAACTTGACTTGTACTCTAAAATGATCCCTGTACAACTATATATATCGCTTATGCGGCTTAATAATACATTTATCATATTCTGCCAATCCCTCTCTATCATTCTACATTCCCGAACCGGCTGGTGGTGTATTGAGCATTGTCCACTGACCTCACCTACGACATTTTTGCTTCTTTTATCAACTTACTCCTTCTCGTATTCGAAGGATCAAACGGGACGTGGAAACTTGTCCATAGGGCCTTCTGACGCGTCATGGTCAACTTCTTATTCTCCGTTGAAAGCGTCTCCACCTAGCGCCTAAAAGCGAAGCCTTTTGTTTTTTAAACTGAAGGCCTTAGCCCTTGCTTTATATAATAAAGCAAACAAGTTCCACAAGGTCTTACACGATTACAACTAATCAGAGTACGCAAGAAAAACACCCTCAAAATATATAACACAATATGACGCAAATGTCACCCAAATTTGTCCATAGTTACGCACTCAGTCTTTCATATAAGCTCCAGAGCACCGCCACAACCGCCTCCAAAGCTTGCTTGTCCAGACGCTTACTCTACAGTCTCCAGCTCTGCAAGTATAATATCATTTGGAACAATGGCGGAGCGTGACAAGAAAATATGGAGGGGAGAGGGGCAAAATATACAACTTGAATTTCGGGAGGGGGGGGGGCAAAATGCTCTAAATTTCCTAATTTATACCTAGTAGAAAAAATTTCTTCATGAATTATCTAAAAACTGGGGGGATGTAGCCCCCTTTCGCCTACACTACCCTCGGCTAGTGATTTGGAATATGCAATCAACCGACTTGTTAATGAAGGAGTTTTCAATTGTCGTCTTATTACGGATATTCCAAAGGGTTTAGGACATCGCCGAAAAACAAATCCACATTATCCTACACGCACGTGCCGACAATCTTTGCACAATCTCGATGAAATTCCCAACCCCTGCTGGGTTCCAACTTCCAAGAGCAGGAAAGTAACTCTCGGATGCATGCCCATATAAATTTTTCCAAGTGGCTTGAAAGAAAATGTGGTTGGCATTCTCGGGCTCCCCGCACAGCGTGCAGTTTCCATCCGAAGGATCTCTTCTGATTCAGACTTGTTCAAAGATTGGGAGCCGATTTCTAATCATTTGCCAAAAGAAAATTTTAATTTAAATTTTAAGGGGAATTTTAGTCCCCCAAACTACTCTGTCAACGTGTGTCCACACCTCCCGTCCTTCAAACAATTTTATCCACATTGTTTCACGTTAACGTCCAGTTTCACCATGCCATCAAACCATTTGCCTAACCTTCGTCGTCGACTTCTGTCTGACAGCCGTGCCCGAGGGGCCAGAGAGTTATCTAGTACTCCCTTCGTTTAGAAATATAAAACGTTTTAGATTTATGAAATAAGTGTATCTAGATATCTTTTAATGTATAGATTTATTTTAAATCTCTATAAATCTATATATTAAAAAATGTCTAAATAGTTAAACTGTCTTATATTTCTAAACAGAGGGAGTACTAGGGAGGTTTGCAATTGCAACTAGCTGGCTACAGGCCATCCGTACATGCCTATAGATCACTAGTTGAGAGAGAGACATAATTTTTACAGTAGTGATGCGACGCCAAGCATTGCCCAGGCCCAGGCGAGATAAACGTGTTTATCTGGTACCGTTGCATCATCCGATGCGCGTGATGCAAGAGATGAGGAAATTGCACAAACCACCACCTTTTGTTGCGCGTGTTGCACAAAACACTCACTTTACCTATTGTTTGCACAGAACACCAGCTATACATGTAATTCGTTGCAGAAAGGTCTAAATTTGGTATTAGTTTGCTTAACAACAAACCTGTCCGCTAGGGCCCACATTTCAAAGATGACATGGCATCCACGTGTCATCGCTACTTTTTTCAAATATTTCAACAAATATGTAAAAAAATCAATAACTAATATAATATATACTAAAAAATCTGGGAAAGTCTAAAACTGTTTAGATCATTGGGTTAAAATATTTATCACTTTTTGTGAGATTTGGCCTAAATTTGGTGAATTTTTCAAAGTAAAGAAAATCTAGTAACACAAAAATATGACTTAAGTAATCTGGGAAAGTTTGTGCTTGGTTCGGGGCAGAGATGAGAGACCAGAGATGGGACAGAGACAAGCTAGCTGGTTGCCTGGTTCGATTCAACCATGTTCGTTGAGGAAAAGAATAGCTAAAGAAAAAAATAGCTTATGACATGCCACATAATGTTTGACATGTGGGTCCTAGCCGGTTAGGTTTGCTATTAATCGATGTATTATCAGATTTGGACCTCTATGCAACGAATTATATGTATAGCTGGTGTTTTGTGCAAACAACATGTAAAGTGAGTGTTTTGTGCAACACACAACAAAAGGTGGTGGTTTGTGCAATTTCCTCTGCAAGAGATGGATGGATAGTCCCATGCTGCTTATCGAATGCGGTACAAATAGGTCATCCTGTCAGTTAAAAAAGGACGACGTGTAATATGTCTCGTCTTAAGCAGAAAACGTGCGCTCCCTAGTGGCTCAGAGAACACGCAAACCTAAGTTGCTAGAACATTTTTCATTTTTTGCATGGTATTTTTGTTTTTTTTTTGTTTTTTTTAATTTGGTTTTGCCACTGGATGCTCACCGTGTGGCCGGATGGGGTGTATGCTCCGTGGAGCTAAAAACCTCATGTTCGCTCAATAGCATGGTTCAAAATTGAAGTGGAGACCTCTCCTCCTCCTACCCCTCCTCGTGGCGACGGGAGGGGAACCCTAGCCGCCACTGTCTATAGCCCCCACCACCCCTCTCTCCTCCCTCCCTCCCCCGACGCCCTAGGGCTACAGCCGGCGAAGCCTGCTCGTTGCCGGTGGCGGGGAAGGATATCTCGTCTCCTCGCGTGCATGACGATGGCGTGGGGTGCTGCTCCATGGAAGACGTGGTGCGCTGAGGGCCACACAGGGACGAGGCTTCTCCGGCATAGCCCGGAGATGCAGCGGCACGGCGACTAGTGGTCACCAGGTTGGGCACATCTAGGCGTTAGCGTGTAGGGTGGATCCCGCTGGATGCAAGTGTTACAGAAAGGTTATTCTCTGTATTTGGAGTTTGTTTTCCAACCAAAAAAAAACAAATGCAAGGCTTAAGTTGCATAAGCCTAGGATGAACGCCACGTGAAGTGGACGCGCGGATGGTCGCACGGCTTGGGCGCAAGCAAGCCGTGTTCGTATATAATATACCACCACCAGCCAATATTAAAAATATGTTTTAAAATTGGTTGAATGGAATCGATAAGGACACTAAAGTTATGATACACATTGGGATTTTACCTTAGCTTGGTCCATATCACTAGTGGAAAAAGGTAATATAGCCCCGGTTTGTAAGGGCCTTTAGTCCCATTTTGCACCCGGGACTATAAAATCGGGACTAAAGGCCCCTATCTCTAGTCTAGAGGGCCATCGCATGGCTGTTTTTTTAGCGGGAGGACGAAGGACATTTAGTCCCGGGTCATAATACGGCCCCGGACTAAAGATTTTTTTAATTTTTTTCAAAAAAAAAAAAATTCTTGAACTTTTAAATTGTTTGACTCGTAATCCTCTCACTTGGAACATTTTTAGCACTAAGTATATTTAATCTTATATTAAATTACACTTGTGGTCAAACTTTCCAGTCGGTCACCCATCCTAGCACTACTCCACCATCAGCACGCTTAACTTCTCTAATTCATCAGGATGTCCTTGCGTGAAGCCATTTGTATCTTATTGTCAACACTACCATATCAATCCTATTAGTCCATATCAATATGCCATACATCTTTATTTTTTAAAATTACAAACAACTATTTAATAAACAACAATAAATAAGTAATAATAATATTTTAATCCAACGAAAGTAAAAAACTAAATAAAATAGTAATATTTTATTCACTTTTTTGCAATTTATTCATTTAATATGGCATAAATAATATCTTTAAATCTGTAAATTGAAATTTGACAAATATTATATCCATAATTATCAGAAAAATGTGAGGAATCCAAATATTGAATAAACAAAATTGAAAAAAATAACTTTTTTTCCTTTTCGACTTTTAAAAATCTAAAATAATCCAAAACGGCCTAAGGCAATTGAAATCGAACTCATAATTTTTTTCCGCACATTTTGATAGGTTGTATATTTTTTCCGACATCGTACGCAAAAGTTATAGCTATTTTAAGTTTTCTTCCACGACCCGCACCCCTTTAGTCCCGGTCTGTATCACGACCCGGGACTAAAGGGTGTTGCCCGTGCCCAAACACCTTTAGTCTCGGGCCGTATCACGATCCGGAACTAAAGGTCCAAAACAACCCGGGACTAGAGTTTTCTCGGGCTCCTAGCCATCGAAAACGTTTGAACCGGGACTAGTGCTCATACTAGTCCCGGCTCGTAATAAATCGGAACTAGTGTTAGACTCTTGACTGAACCGAAGACCGTTTTTCTACTAGTGTATGGAATTGTTAAAATAATATTGTTTTTAACATGAAAGACTATATCAATTTTTTCTAGGTTATCAATATGTATGTGCACTAGATACATCTATGACTCTTCATGCTCCCAGAGGACCAACGGGAAGACAAGGTTATTGAATGCAACCAGCTTCTAACACTTACCCAAGATTTTTTCTACCATGCTACTTGGCAGTCTATTAGTAGAATTCGAGATGTTTGGACTACTGTGGCATTTTGTTTGATTTTCGGTGGTTGATTTTTGTATCGACCTCTCTGATCCATGAAATATAATTATAAACTTTAAAACTAAGTAATAAAAGGATGTGTCCATCTATGTATACAAGGCCAGGATCACCCATTACGAAATAACATAGTGCAGCTGGCGACCTGTTAGTGGGTTTACGTGTTGATGGCTTTGCATCTTTTTATTCTCATGGTAACGAGAATAATTCTGTGTCATGGGTGGTAGATACGTACACCACGTACATGCAACATATGGAAATAAACGACGACGATGAGCCACCATGGGTAGGATAGAAAAGTCTTTGCATGCAGCTGAATAAACGACGACGTCACAACCATCAGTGGATGTGCAGTGGAGGACTACGTCACAGCCGTCAGTGGATGTGCAGTCCCTCAGCAACGACGACGTAAAGTACATTTAGCATGCAGGCCTATGCAGACTCAAGAGTCAGGACGCGTGCTAGGGGCAACACGTCCGTTGATTCGCCTGGATCGGACGACTGCGTGCGCATGTCTATCTGTCCATACGCGTGCGCATCTACCACCATGAACATAAATTCGTGTCTCCTCATGGTAATCAACCGTATATGATCCCTGAGTTGTAAAACTTGTTGAAGATTAATATATTAATTAAAAAGCCACATGCAATAACTAATACACAGCTCACGGCATTTCCCCCTTCTAAAAAATATCTCCATCAATCCACAACAGTGATATAGAAGCTCAATAATGGGTCTACAACAGCTTCAGTCCCAATCGATCGAGCTAGTACTAAGTACGACAATTTTACCCATGGTATCCACGGGTACTATATCTATATGAGTAGATAAGCACTGGCGGAGCTATGCACAAGTCAGAGGGGGCCACCGTACCCCAGACTTGGAACATTTACTGAAGAAAAAAATATTTAAGGGGCTTAATTGGAATTTTTTTGAGTCTTTTGCCCCCCCAAATGTTGAAATCCAGTCAACCTGGGCTAGCTTCGCCAGTGAGATAAGGGTACACTTTTATGCATACTCTACATGTTAAGTTATGGATAGGGCACGGGTATATTTTATGCATATGGTATACTTATATCCTACCCATTCTACCTGTGAAGATCCAACCTATGTAGTCGAGAGCAGCATGTGAGATTGTGGTTTCTAAATTTTGATAATTGTCACATAATCTGGTATAGAATTGTTATAAAAAATTATCAAATTTGCTATCAATGAATGTAAATTATAAATAACTCATGGACTATTTTATCCACCTGTCAGGTAGGTATGGATATGAGTAAAGTTTCATATCGTGGGTACGGATAAAGGTAGAATTTCATACCCATTAACTATAAAGGTATGGGTATGACATTGCTCTACACTGTCTATACTCTACCCATTATCATCCTTAGCTAGAGTGAATACTTGCAAGAGGGATTGTGCGGGCGCCACAAAGGAGCACCCATATATTAGTATAAATAGTCGTTTTGGTATGTGATTTAGCCTAATTACAACATGTACTACAAAGTTGGCTTGGTCATAGCACTGCCCTGGTTCAGGTTCTACGAGATGTAAAAAAGATGGATATTTCTATTTATACCTTTTACCATATATTTTGGTCGGATTCAAATCAGTGTGAATAATGATCAGATGCGGATTGAAATGCAGATATTATTGAATTGCGGATACATAGCGGATTCAGAGCAGACACGGGTTGATAATTAAACAAATAGAAAAAAAAATTACTTTAGTGCAAGTAACATAACCAGAAAGCATGTAACGATGCCTGATACATTAATAACAATAAGCAATAATGAGACATGTATCCATAGGGTAGACGGGGTACTGAATTTCGGTGGCAAGAATCGAAGCAAGGTGGCATCGGCTCGCCTTATTTGATGCGGTGGAGCACCCGTGCTAGAGAGGAAGTACGGGAGGAGATGAAGCAGAGAGGGGGTCCGATCGGGATGGGAAGAGAGAGGAACCAACCATGGCTATTTTTTCCAAAAGTCAAAGCACGCGCCCAAGTGTCTTAGAACGCTCGCTAGCGACCACACTTAAGCTATAGTATAATTATAGTGCAATATGCATTTTTAATAACAACCTATTGACACATCAAGAAGTGTATGTTGCATAGCTATGTCAATGGACTAACTGGGTTTTTAATTAGGGTATTTAGGTTTGGACTAATATTATCGGATAAATCAATTTGGGGACCTCAGATAATCTACAAAAAATTAGATAATCCATATCTACCGGATATTATCAATACAATATCCGCTGCCATATCCGTCGGATATCCTCTTAACCAATATCTACCCCATATCCATGTGTAGCGGATTCCAAAAAGTGCACACCATATTAAAATTATGGATGTGGATGCAAACATGAACTAAATTATCTGTATCATTTATGTCCCTATTTGGAACGTAACCGTTTTATTGGTATCAACTTATGCTAGATTGCACTACGAATGATTTCTCGTTGGAAAAATAAAAATATTGTCAACGTACAATCTTAGTTGGTTCAGTACTGCTCTTAAACGAGACGGTTGATTAACACTAGAAACATGAAGAGATCCATACAAAAATCATGGCTGGTTGATATGTGTGTGTTTTTTCATACTTGCTCCGGTCCATATTAATGGACTTAATTTTATCTAGATTTATATGTATCTAATTAAGTGTTTAAATTAGATGTATGTATTCGTATCTGATAAAGTTAAATCAATTAATATGGACCTTAGTACGAAAACTACCAACATGTATTACATGTTATAGTATGATTCCATGAATCACTATATGCAGAGACCGGGGACGTAATTTTCAAGAAAAGGGTAACATGTCATAGTTTATGAAAAAATATACTTTTCTCCGTTGTCTATTGTTATCAAATTTAAATTTAACATCCCAAAATTATACTACCTCCATATCGAAATATAAAATATTTTGGTAGAGTAAAATAGCCTACGAAAACATTTTATTCTGATAGAGGTAGTATTAAGTATTCTCTAACTTATAACCGTGAAACTCGTATAAATTTGGTTCATTTTCCGACTAAGGGGCAATTTTTATCGTGTCGTGACATGGTTGAGTGCCTTGTGATCTGTATACATGGCAGCCAGTCAACACAAATTATTGAATTGCATTAACCAACGCAAATAAGAGTCCGAACTAATAAAAAGGCCTAGATTATATTTATATTCTTAACACGTCTAGGCTATTTTAGTCTTTAGCGTGGGTTCGGTGCAGACCACGGAATCTTTTTTAAACTGCGTGAGCAGAGTCTTAAACTTAAAACCTCTTGGCTAACATATTAAATTACATGCACTAGTCAATGCAACCAAAAGTCCGAACTAATGGAAATAGCTAGGTTATATTTATATTCTTAACACAGATAATTGTAAACTACGTTATTTTTAAATCAAGGGACAACATTGAATTTATAGAGAAAATAGAAGTATCTAAGAAAATTTACTAAATACTTTCTGTTCCATATTAACTATCAGAGATTTGTCTAAATTTGCACTATCTATAGACTAAAACGCCTCTAGATACGCAAATCTGCGATAGTTATTATGGAAGGAAGGAGTATATGAAGCAAAAGATGTATAAAATTCATACATATGATGAAAACATGGATTTCAACAACATTTGAAGGTTACCTTATTCCACCCTGTTATATTATATTAAATTCTTAGATTTTCAAAACCTTTTCTAAAATATTCTGTTTTATATAAATTTGTAGTTTTTTTTTCTTATTTTCATTTTCTTCATTTATATTAATTTTTTCTTAACAATTCGTTTGAAATTTTCTATGAAGTCAAATTTCATTATCTAGTTTGCCACAATTTATTTTTACTTAGTTTAGTTTCCGAAAAATCATCATTTTTTTTATTTTGTATTGGCTAGGCTGCCACGAGTGCAAAACCGTAACCACTTCATCGGCAAAATCACATTCAGTGCAAAAGACCAAAGTTGAATTTAGGGATTAGAATAGCAGCAATACATAGAGCTACAAAAAATACATCTCACGGTTCTCAACAAATTTAGGAGGAACTAAAAAAGGAAAGAAATTTATTCATATCCAAAATGGTGCTCATAGCACAACCCAATTAATATAAGAACAATATCGTAGCAGTGGAACATGTTTACATGGGAATTACATTGTAGATAACCGGAACCTAATTCTAAAAGTGCAGGCACCCTTAGCCTTGACGGTATTCACGACAAGAAATAAAGTTATTCATCAAAAAGTATCCCACAAAATTAAGGTTGTCACTTGTCACATCATTTGTATAGTGTATAGTTCCTTCTGTTGGATCAGCTGCTATGAATTAGAGGCTCCGCAGAAACCAGTGCCAACAATTAGAAATGTTATAGCCTGTAGATATATGTAGATGAAATAGAGGTCAGGTCCATGCACCAAGTTATAGGTCGCACATGTGAAAAGGAACACAGCGAACAGAATTTCCGATATGGTCCATCTGCAAGAGCATGAAGGTGGTTAAGATTCCAGAACTCATGGATTCAGCTCATAACGTTGGTGAAATTTATGACCCTTGGGAGATGCATAGATTCAGTCATCTTTTACCTGTCCCAAAACCTGCACCGAGGCCTTTTGATTTCGAGTATCTGAGGTACGGGCTTTGTGTTGCTTGAGTTTCCAAGCTTCTCCGTAACCACCCATTCGTTTACGCTTCCTAACTCTAGCAAACCGATAAATGTGGCCTTTGTTCGGTGAAATGACATGACATTCTCAAAGAGGATCCAGAATGGTATGAAGTGGATAGAACTGCAAAGACAGCAGTAGTTAGGAACCAGCATGTCATATCTGGTAAACTAACATAGTTATCCTAATTAAAGAGCTCTTTCTGAAACCATCAGACCTTGGATTTCTAATGGCGTATAGAAGGGTTATTGTTGTTGGAATATAAACCACCCCCCATGCAGGAATTGTGACCTCAGGAATTAGCACCGATAGTGGGATCACTACACAGTAGAGCACGAAAGGTACCACATGAGCAACAACCTTCCTCACAAAGAAGAAGCTGTATAGCAAATAAAGCTTCCTCCAAAATGACACCTCCTGCTCCAGGATTTAGAGGTTGTCAGATAAACATCACAAAAGAAACAAACATTGATGATGTAATCAGATATTCACATTATGCACACAAACCAGTGTATGAATCATTTGAAGAAATAAAACTAATTCTCATGCATATGAGAGCTTGTAATAAGATTTTGGATGCAGGGGCTGGGGGTAATGAAGAGCTTCCATTTTCCACAAATGCATATGAGAGCAAAAGATATTACCTACCGTCAAACCCAAATCATCACTACATTTTTTCTTTCATGCAAAAACTACTAGATTGTAATAAGCAGAGCTACCTTGGTAAGCAATATTTCTTTTCCTGTCTTGCGGAACAAATTTGCTGCCCCACATGTCCAACGATGTTGTTGACGACGATATGCCTTCAAACTGCTTGGTAGTTCACTTTTTACCTGTAGTTCCAGCAAAAAATTCCTTGCGAGTTACAACACATGTAAAAATATGATTCTCAATCAAGGCTGGTACCATTAAACTAGATCTTCAACTGCTAGAAAAAAAGGAGGTATATCATGTCTGACCACCATGCTTCTCTTAAGGTCACATTTATTCTTTTAAATTGTTATAAGTACTTCTCTTAAGGTCACATTTATTCTTTTAAATTGTTATAAGTACTTTCTTTATGTAAAAATATTAAAAACTGTAGTTCGATAAAATAAATTAATCCATATGAGCACGTTGGTGTCATGACCATCCTACCTTAACATCGCCAACATAGACAAATTTCCATCCTTTCAGGCCTGCTCTGACAGCTAAATCCATGTCTTCAACTGTGGTTCGGTCATCCCAGCCCCCAGCTTCCTTGATGGCAGAAATTCTCCAGACCCCAGCAGTTCCTGAAGTTAAATAGGTTAATTCTGCAGGGTTTTGAATGTGTCGGTTCTTGAAGGGAGATGTGTCTGTCATACCATTAAAACCAAAGAAGGCAAAGGTGGATGAACCTGCTTCCTGCTCTACTTTAAAGTGATAATCTAGTGTCATCTTCTGTATCCTCGTCATCAGGCATTCATTAGGATTAACTGCAAAACCGTCCCGAAATGCCAGTCAGCAAGTTCCTGTCAATTCGAATAACAGATGCATCAGACCGATAAAGCCTACTAAGTTGAGCAGAGGTAAACTTGTTGCGCACCATAAGCAGACTAGATTGAACTAGTTGGTACAGTTCCCTTCCAAGAAAAAAAGAACATCTATAATGTTTTCTGTTTTCCTCCACAATGGCGGTTCTCGCTGTTGATCTTACATAACATGCTCATTTGGTGGTGGTGTTCACTCATCTGCTCTATATTTTCTGTCATCAGATCAGATTGGTGCCATGTTAATTGCTACAACTAGGGACTTAGGCAGCCAGTAAACTTGCTAGTAACATCTCAGAAAATAATAAACTAGAAAGAAATGAACTCATAACGAGGGTAAACTTGACTGCTTTCCCGACTTACCGAATTCCCAACGTGCTTGAACAAGAGCAATTTGTGGATTCCGGGCAAGATATGGGATGGTTCTGATGAGGAAGTCAGCTTCTGGTTGAAAATCAGCATCAAATACAGCAAGAAAATCACACTGTTGGACATAAGCACGCAGCATCCCCTCTTTCAGTGCACCAGCCTTGTATCCTCTGCGATTGTTTCTCACCTCATACTTTACGTTCTTGCCTTTCTTAGCCCAAAATTTACACTCGAGCTCCACCAGATCCTATTGAGAGCACACCACATTTATTATTTATCTTTTAGGAGGCATCAAGCGAACAAAAAATTCAGTACAACTTAATGACTTAATTAAATAGCTCAAGCTAATATGTACGAGAAGTTTTTCTACTACAATCAAACAAGTGAATTGCAAAAAACCGCCACAATTGGGGCAAAGTCATCAAACACCCACCAAAATGCATGTTTTCTGGTGGTTTTTTGTGAAGGGTTGATAACTTTTCCCCAATTGTGGTGGTTTTTTGCAATTTACTCCAATCAAACAGGTGAATATTAATGCGAGTAACCACAAGAGGGCTTGATACTGAATCCCAAATGCTAAAATCTTTTTAGAAAAAGGGGGGAAATCTTTTTAGAAGTTATTACAAACGACACCCCTAAACAACTAGAGTAAATACGATAAATGGTGCAATGTTGGAACATGGAAAGGCCAAAAGTATCACTACTTTGCAACTGTTTTGACATATACTGTACAACGCTATACTACCAGTTCAAACCGAAACAGGCTTTACCTTGACCGTTGGATCCGTGGAATCGTCTAGAACCTGTACGATGAGCCTCTCCGACGGCCACGACAGCCCACAGGCTGCTCCAATCGAGAGCTTGTACACCTGAACCCAGCAGAGGCAAATCGAGGTATAACGCTAGGTACACGAGACTATACGTGCACCAACAGCTAGTGTAAACTTACATTTTACTCTGCATAATATATACCGAAAAAATATACACGCACGGGCACGGTGCACGTACCTCCCTCTCGTTGTACATGGGGATTTGGACGAGCACCATGGGGTAGCCGAGGAGGCCACTCTCCTGGTCCTCGCCGTCGCAGGCGCCGAGCGGGTCCGCGCTGTACCGCCGCTCGGGCCGGCGCCGCGCGAGGCTGGCGGCGGCCATGAAGACGGCCTCGGCGAGCAGCGCGGCCGACATGGCGAGGCACGCGCCCGACGCCGCCGCGAGCGCCGGCGCCACGGCCCCGGCGCGCACCGCGTCCCACGCGCCCCACAGCAGCAGCTCGCCGCCGCCCGACGCGCGCCACCGCCGGAGCAGAAGCAGAGACCCGTCGAGCAGCCGCGCCGCTGCAGAGGAGGCGGGCCCCTCGCCGGCCATGCCCACTGGCGCCTCGGCTTTTCCGCGCCTCCTTTTTGGCTTTTCGACGAGGCTGCTTTTCGTGCGCGTCGGCTCGGAGCAGCCGGCGCTTTTGCACCCGCCTATAGGACAGTGGAGTTCCCGAGGAGAGGAGGCTCCGGTGCATCACGTGGGAGACTTCGGTTGACGACGATGACATGTGGGGGCCCCCTCGTTCTTTCGGTCCGTTGGTCGGTGAGAGAGCTCCATGAGCAGCTAGTGCGCGAGCCGGCAGCTTGTATCGCACTCGCGTCGCCACTAGGAACTATGCACCCAGTCGACACTGCGGCTGCGCGGTGGGTCCCAACTCCCAGGCCTATGTGCAGCCCACCCGTCATTCTAATAACGAGGTCGCCTTCGTAGCCGAGAAAAAAGATGACAAAACGAGGTGGTCGTGGTCGGCGTTTGTCGCCGCTCTGGCTGGTGGTGGCCACCGGCGGCACCGGCCAGCGGTGCAGGCGGCCAAGCACGGCCCAGGGGTGGTTGCGCCCGCCCGCACGAGCACCCCGAGACCGAGAGCCTTTTTGGTGCTCCCAATTGGACGCGTCCCGTCGTGTTGCTCGTGCTGCGCGCTATGGGACAAGCAAGTTCGCTCTCTCCTTGTGCGACCAAGAAAAATGTTCGCTCTCTCCCGTTTTGTTCGTTCATACCAGGACGTGGCCTGTTCTAGCCTAACCCGTAGGCCGTACCAATGTTCCCAAAGATGAGTCGTTGTGTCCCGATTTGTTGGTGAATTTAATATGGCTCTCCGTGACATGAAAAATAGATATTATATTTTTAATTTTTTATTTTGTAAAACAAGCATTGATTTTACCAGCTTTCTATATAAGTAAAATCATTATATCATCTCCATCGGCGAACCTAAATTTATGTTAACTACCAAACAATTAAATATACTTTGTACAGTTGCTTGTCGTCGGCGATAATATTGTCTCTTCCACACCACCAGCCCCTCCGGCGACGTCGTCGTCTTCTTTCTCCGGAGGGGTGGGTTTCACCCGTACGATTGTCATAGTTGCATTGCCGGTCCAAATAAAAATAAGACACGAAGTGAATAAAAGTAAATATGTATTATACTAAACTATTATATTTATTTGAACTTATTCTTCGTAATCTAGCATTAATTAGTACAATTTTGTTTAGTAAAAAATTAATTATACTTTTTTGTTATTAAGTTGTAATGTATCACTTAGTAATTTTATATTGTAATAAAATTTCTCATTAGATTAATTATCTATGATGAAATAAATTATGTAGTATATGCATACGGGTTAGACTATATGTCCTTGTGTCGATGTATATAGTTTAGTATTATTAAATATCAAGATAGAGATATTTAAAATATAAGAAATATCATAACAGGGGATGGTTCTAGTGTATTATTAGAAATTTAGAATATATTTCCTATGTTTCAAAATGTAGGCCTTTTAGGCATTTCAAATTTAGATGCTAAAAAGACTTACATTTCAGAACGGAGTATCTTAAAATTATTTTACAAAAAGTTTAAGCCATGCTTTAGATTTTTATAAACTTCTGAAAATTCTCACAAATCTAAATCTTTCGAAATTTCAAAAAATCCCTGGTATCAGAGACAGGATTTAAGAATTACAACACCATTATGGAATGACCTTTTAAAACAAATAAAGAAACTTTATCAAATTTGAAATTTAAGAAAAATAAATTAGGAGAACGTCTGCGTACACTTTTGAAAAATAAATAATATATCATGTGTGTAGATATTGGGTAGAAACATAGCGTTGGGAAATTTCATGAGATAATATCAAAATGAGTTGTCGTACAAAAGGCAATAATTACGAGTTTTGTTTCATTATTAGATTTTTGTACAAAGTCTCATGTTTGTTTGTGCCTTGGATCTTCTGATATTCACTTAGATAGTCAAAATTTAGGGAAATACTTCCAAGCCAAATAAACAAGATATACTAAACTCATTTCATATGTTGCATTTGTGCTATTTAAGTACTAGTAGTAAGAAATAAAACATATGTGAAAGGATCTTATGGGCACCTAGAGGGGGGGTGAATAGGTGCTACTTCAAATTTTCTTCTTTTTCAAATTAAGGTTTGACAATAAGGTAAATTCTCTAGATAATGCAACTAAGGTGAATTTACCTATATGACAAATATGCAAGAACTATCACAACACAAAGTAGGAACAAGTAAGTAAAGTACGGTAAAAGATAGAAGTAACCAGAGTGGTGGACGCGGAGACACAAGGATTTGTTTCCTGTAGTTCCTTCCTTTTGAGGGGAAGTACGTCTACGTTTAGAGAGGGGGTGGTTTCAAACCACCAACGCCACGAAAGGCCTCCCTTATTCTCCGACGAATCTCACCCCACGGGATCGATTCACCTTCCACTATATCGGCAACCTTCAAGGTGGAAGCCGGCACCGTTACAAGTTTGGGGCACACATCCACAACTTAATCAGAGGCTCCCAAATACAAGCAAGTTGTCAAAGCAATCAAAGACAAGCTTGTAAGAACCAAAACAAGAACTAGGGTATCCAAGAAAACACTAGAACAAAGGGGCCCTCAATGAAATGAGGGGGAAATGAAGATCTCTTTGGTGAAGTAGTAGATCGGGGCCTCCTCCTTCGATTCCCCAAAGATCAAGGACTTTGGATGGTGGAATGAGGAGATCTTGAAGATTGGGTGGCTCCAATGGTGGTCTTGACTTTAATGTGGCTGAGAAATTTGTCCCAAGGTAGATGGAGGAGTATTTATACCCCTCCACGAGATATGGCCGTTGGAGCCATTAATGCACCGGTAGTACCGCTGGCAAGAGGTACTACTGGTCCAGTACCGGACCAGGTACCGGAGATGCTTCAGTTGGTCGAGCCTTCTTCAGGTTTGGCCGGTATCTCCCTTGCGGTACTACCCCCAAGCGGTAGTACCGGTCGTATGACGCGGTACTACCGGTCCGGGCGGTAGTACCGGTCCCAAGTACCGCTTTAACCGAGGAAAAGCAGAGGGTGGCTTTTCTTGAGCGGCCCAGATCGCCGAAGCGTGTCCAAGCGGTAGTACCGCTTGTCTCAAGCGGTACTACCGGTTGGACCGGTAGTGCCGCTCCATAGTACCGGGTGGTACTGACTAAGACCCACCCTTATCAGTTTTGCACGGTTCCAACCGGTACTTGAACCGGTAGTACCGGTGTCAAGCGGTAGTACTGGTCGTATTTCCGGTACTACCGTTTGACACATTGGTTTTTCGCAAAGGGAACTGTTATGCCAATATTTGTGTCACACCCTTATCAACCCTGTGATACACTTAGCACACGATTAAACCGATAAGTGTGTTGTTATCAAACATGAAAATCAGAGGGATAGGAAAATGCTCTTTCAATCTCCCCCTTTTTGGTGTTTGATGACAATACACTTTTGCAAGATGATTTAAATAGGAAGCATATGAGATTTGTAAAATAGAGACGGGGCTCCCCCTAGATGTGTGGAGACAAACCTCCCCCTCTATTTTACAAACCCAACATGGGTGCACAAATATTGATACTAGCATTTGAAATCATACCTTTGCATAATAACATGTGATGAGAAATAGAGACAATAGATAACGCATATCATCACAAGATGGATCCAATGAAATAAACCACATAGTCTTATAAGATGGATCCATGATATAACCACAACATAACCACATAGTCTCACACATAAATAGAGGAAAATCGAAGTTAACAAGCAATAAAAGGATCAAAATAAGAACGAGCTTGTGACTTCCCATGCAACACCCGTGCCTAAAGTGCAACTTCTCCCCATTTGGCATCAAACACCAAAAATGGACAAGTGCAAGACTACCGTCCCGACAGTCAATCAACCTCCTCCTCATCCTCATCCTCATCCTCAAGGTCCTCCTCGTAAGGGGGTGGGGCGCGGTGCGAGGAAGAGACATCATCGTCCCAACGGCTGTGCTGAGAGATCCACTGATCTTCTGGAGTGATGTTGGTCTCGGACCCCTCGGAGATGGTCAAACCCCGAGCAGCCATCATGTCCTTCTGCCGAGCACTGGCTTTCTTGGCATACACGTGCGCCTCATGCATGCGCTTCTGGTTGTCAACCTGGAAGCAGAAGATCTTCTTGAGCTTGACCTCCATCCTTTTGGCCCAAGAGGGCTTAGCATTTTTGCGACGGGAGACAACATAGTCAGTGTCATGCCCACTGTCAGCATCCTCAGAGTCATCCTCTTCCTCCTCACCCGGCGCAACGCGGGGTTTAGCATGTGTCTTGATCTTGAGAGCCTTTGGACAGTGTACAATGAGAGAGCGAGTGGAGAGTGTCCTAGAAATGACGGGGCACTTTGACACAATGAGGGCCATAATATAAGGAGCAAATGGTGGAACCCTCCGAGAGTGTGCAGCAGCAACCATCTCATTCCATATGAAGTCTGACACATCAAGAGGAGTGCCTGAGTCTCGGTTGAGGAAGGTGTTGAACGGCAAGTCTACAGAGAACCCATGTATCTCATCCTTGTTGCCCGCACGAGGAGCAACAGTCTCACGGAAAATTCGATGAAGAATGTCATACGTGGGGAGAAGATCCTTGATCTTGCCAGCAATCCCACGGCCCTGGATATACATAGGTGTAAGGACATCCTTCTTGGAGGGGTGATCCCGCATGTGACAGCGAAAACCACAAGGAGTGTCCCGGCCGCGATCTTCGTACCCCAATATTGCAGCAAACTCCGCAAGTGTAGCTTCCTTGACAGCACCTTGAGTCATCTAGGTGATCTTCTGAGTACGGCCAGTGTGGAAATGTGCAGTGGCATAAAATTGAGCAATAAGAAGTGGATCATAGTCATACTGGAACTCCATAATGGGGAACAAGCCAATGTGAGAGTAGATTTCCTTAGCTTCAGCAAAGTAGTCAAGATTCTTGTTAATGTGCCCCATGTCAATCCACTGCTGAGGCACCATCATCTGGATATTGGTCAAAAGAACCTCATGATAAACACGCTCTTGGAAATCATCAAAGAAAAGACTGTCTTCTCTGGCCTCGCTCCGGTTGCGGGAGTATGGATTTTCAATCCGGAGAGCCCGAAACTCCGACTCAGGGATGTCAGACAGTTTCTTTGGCCCTGATGGCCCTGAGCTGAGACTCTTGGTACGCCCGGAGGAAGGGGGCGAGAGGGAGGAGCGCTGCCACGCCCAGCAGAGCGCTTGGTAACCCCCTCATGACCCCCACGGTCACCTCGAGTGGCAGGCAACTTGGAACGGTGTCTTGGCTGTGGCATAACCTCTTCCTCAGACTCCGTCTCTTCCTCAACAATCTCACAGCTAGACTTGGAACGCTTGCACGCACCCCGAGAACCACCTGCATCTGTGAAAGCACGAGGGAGGATAGCAAGGGGGTAAGGGCACAAGAATCAAAAGGATCAAACGAGAGAATCCAAAATTAAGCAGAAAAATGCGGTCAGGTTGGGCCGGTACTACCGGACCTGACGACCGGTAGTACCTCTTGCAAGCGGTATTACCGGAAAAAGTTCTGGTACTACCGGTTGAGCGGCACGAGTTCGTCAGATCTGATGGAAACGGACCAAAGTGACGGCATTAAACTGTAAATAGATGATTCTACTCGGTAAGAAGGGAAGCATATGGCAGTACAACCTTACAACATGTCAATTCCTCCACAAATCTAAGCCAAAACCTAGATCCAATGAGGAAATTAAACAGGGAGATAAGGGCGGTTGTACCGGGATCCATGGCAGTGGAAAGAGGTGGGAGCCCGTCAAGAGGCCGAATCCAAGGGGGATCCAGGGAGAGGGGGGCGTGGCAGGGCTCCGGCGGCTTCAAGGTCTCCGGCGGCGACGCGGGTATGAGTGTAGGACGTGGGGATGAATGAGGTACTGAGGGGTGCCTCCCCACGCGCGTCCAATATATACCGGAAAAACGTCGACCGGTAGTACCGGTTGTTGAAGCGGTAGTACCGCTTGTAAGCGGTAGTACCGGTTCCCCAACCGGTAGTACCGGACATGTGGGCGGTAGTACCGTTCCTGGAGCAATTCTTCCAGGAGACGACCTGGGAACTAGCCAGGTCCGGTAGTACCGGTAGTACCGGTCCCATCTGATTCCAAAGCCAGGAAACAAAGGTGATTCTTGTGCGGATAGAGTGAGGGTTTTTGCGAGTGAGTAAGGAGGCTTGGGTTAAGACAAGTGAGCTGGGAAGCACATACACTCTAAAAATCGAGAAAAAGGAAGTTAAAAACCAAACTAGAGTGCATGAGACTAAGAACGGTGACGACAACTCAAAAGATGACAACCATGAGTAAAAAATCAATTCAAAGATGACAAACACGAGTACGCACATCAACCTCTCCATTTAGAGGGGGCGGTGGCCTAGGACACCATGTTTGGGTATACTCGGCTTGGCACCACGAAGATATATCTTGGGTCCATTACTGAAACTCATCATTAAGCTCACATATAACAAAATAATATTAAGAGGAATGATTTTGTTTACTTTGCGCATAATGGGGGGAGGGATGGTCCAATCAATTAGGACCGCACTCCCCCTATGTCCATGCCTACACCTAAACCAAGTATGGATCGAGTATTAGGTGAGAGTGCAAGATAATCAAGTCAAGCTCCTTGAATCTACGATATTTAGTTCATTCCTCAAGTAGCAAAACCTTGCTTCATCAAGTGGCTTCGTGAAGATATCGGCAAGTTGATCTTTGGTTGACACATATGATAGATCAATATCACCTCGAGCAACATGATCACTAATGAAGTGGTGTCGAATCTCAATATGCTTTGTCCTTGTGTGATCCACCGGGTTGTAAGCAATCTTGATGGCACTTTCATTGTCACATAAAATAGGCACTTTGTCACAATGGACACCGTATTCCTTTAGAGATTGCCTCATCCATAGCAATTGGGTGCAAGCACTAGCAGCTGCCACATACTCGGCTTTGGCGGTGGAGAGAGATATACAATTTTGCTTCTTGGAAGACCAACATACCAAGGACCTACCAAGGAATTGGCAAGCACCGGATGTTGATTTTCTATCGTCCTTGTCCCCCGCCCAATCCGAATCCGTGTATCCACAAAGAGCAAACGTTGAGCCTCGAGGATACCAAAGACCATAAAATGGGGTATGAACTAAATATCGAAAGATTCTCTTAACAGCCATTAAATGACTTTCCTTAGGAGCCGCTTGATATCTTGCACACACACCTACACTCAACACAATATCGGGTCTAGATGCACAAAGGTAAAGCAAAGAACCAATCATGGATCGGTATACCTTTTGATCCACATCTTTACCATTTGGATTTTGTTCTATATGAGTCTTTGTAGCCATGGGAGTAGGAGCTCCATTTAAATCTTGCATTTTAAATCTCTTGAGCATGTCTTGAGTATACTTGGCTTGATTGAAGAATGTCCCTCCTCTAACTTGCTTGATCTCAAAGCCAAGAAATACTCTCAACTCTCCCATCAAAGACATCCGGAACCTACTAGTCATAAGCTTTGAGAATTCATCATTAAAAGCTTTGTTAGATGAGCCAAAGATAATATCATCAACATATATTTGGCATACAAAAAGCTCCCCATTGACCCTCTTAGTAAAAAGAGTGGGATCGATTTTCCCAACCTCAAAGCCACGGTCAAACAATAACTCTCTAAGGTGCTCATACCACGTGCGTGGGGCTTGCTTGAGCCCATAGAGAGCCTTATCAAGTTTGTAGACATGGTTTGGGAGGTTGGGGTCCTCAAATCCCGGGGGTTGCTTAACATATACCAATTCATTTAATGGACCATAAAGAAATGCACTTTCTACATCCATTTGTTGCAACTTAAAGTTATGATGTGCCGCATAAGCAAGAAGGATACAAATGGAATCAAGGCGAGCCACGGGCGCATAAGTCTTTCCATAATCAATGCCTTCAATTTGAGATACCCTTGTGCAACCAATCTAGCCTTGTTCCTTACTATAATTCCATGCTCATCTTGCTTGTTCTTGAATATCTACTTTGTTCCAATAACATTGCGGCAATCCTTTGGCTTCTCAACTAACTTACATACTTTGTTTCTCTCAAAGTTGTTGAGCTCTTTATGCATAGCCTCTAACCAATCCGAATCTTCAAGAGCTTCCCACACTTTCTTTGGTTCAATCATGGAGATGTGGGCTTGGTGTTCACGGAACCTCTTCAATTGTGCTCTTGTGGAAATACCTTTCCTTAGATCACCAACTACATTTTGTAGAGTGTGATCTCTTATTTCCAACATTCTTTCCTTTCTAGCCTCGTGACGAGCGTGGATCTCCGTGTTGTTTCTTGGAGGACCCTCTTCATCATTCTGATCCTCGTATTGACCATCAACTTGACCTTGATCATCATTGGAGTCATCCTCTACATTGGGAGGCAAAGATTGACCTTGGTCTTGATCAAGTGCACTTCTAGCGTCAATTTGAGCTTGTCTCAAAGCAGCTTGTACAGATCTGCCTTGACAAATTGACTTGGCACCACTTGACAATCCGTCGAATGGACCAAGCCCCCCTTGACTGGAGTTGACACTTTGATCACCATGTTGAGGGTACACATCTTGTCTTTGGCTTGAGTCAATGTCCTCTTCGGTGGATGGAGCATGTTAAGGTTGTGAAGATGAGGGCTCCACTTGAGTGGAGCATAGTTCTTCTCGATCCGCCATAAGGGGTTCCTCAATGGGGCGGATATATCCCACACCCATTCTTCATATGGCATCCTGAGGCATTTCATCATCTGCATCACAAGCATCAACACGCCCCCCTTCGGGACCATCATATTCTTCAAAGGTCACACTACAAGATTCTATGACGGCTCCGGAGAGCTTATCATAGATTCTATAAGTGTGAGATTCGAGACCATAGCCAACAAAAATACCCTCTAATGCTTTAGACTCGAATTTAGACAAACGAACACCTTTTATGAGATAGAAACACTTACAACCGAACACCCGTAAGTAAGATATGTTGGGCTTGTTACCGGTAAGAATTTCATATGGAGTCTTGTTGATTTCTTTGCGGAGGTAGAGCCGGTTTGAAGCATGGCAAGTAGTGGAAATGGCTTCGGCCCAAAAGTTGTATGGAGATTTAAACTCCACCAACATGGTCCTAGCCATCTCAATAAGAGTCCGGTTCTTCCTTTCGGCCACGCCATTTTGTTGAGGGGTGTATTGTAACACCCTCAGAATCGGACCTATGCAAGTTTTAGCAAAATTCGCCAAACCCGCATAGAAACGATTCAAAGGTGCCCACCAGGCACTTTCGTGCGGGTGGAAAACGAAGTAATAACATTACACAACAGTCCTCGATGGGACCCACAGAACAGATATAAATAACAACGACTCAAAGAGTCAAGAATACAGATATAATATACAAAGATCCAAATCACCTTGAAATAGATAGAGCGCCCAGCTACGGACAAGATGCAAATGGGGCTAAGAGCCCTAAGGAATAACCAATGGCGTCCATAACCCTGCCCAGGCCAAGCCGGAAGGGTAACCCTGCTAACGACGTCGATCTCAAAACCTGCTTAAACAAAAGGGGTGCCGACAAAGGGCAAAGGAAAAAGAAGGAGCGTCGATCGAGGCCAAGACACGGCGAGGCTAGAATTGGCGGTCCTCGCCTACATAGGTATGGTGGATCGGCGGCGGCAAAGATGCACTAAACAACCTATAGAGACTCGATACAACTGGCGGATATCAGAGAGGGGTAAGATAGACCTATCCGGATCCAACCTGAAGCTAACACCAAACAAACCCATCCTGGTGTTTCCCCCTCGAGGCCAAACGAGGAAGTCAACCGAGGAACTCACACAGTTGGCAGTTTTATTTATTCAGTTATCGTTGCAGTAATTACTAGTCAGGTCTAGATAATCATCCTGATAAAATAAGCAGTGAGCACTTTTAGTTAACCATTCCGTTGTAGTTGCAACAATTACTAATCAGATACAGATAGTATGAGATAAACCCAAAAACCCAGCAGTTGTTGGTACTTTTATTCAGCCGTTTCGTTGTAGTTGCAATACTTACTAGTCAGATACATTTGTCGCAAGCGACAGCCAAACAAGCAATTGTGGGCAGTATTAATTAGCCATTCCGTTATAGTGGAGCTGATTACTAGTCATTATAAGTCAATTTATAGCAGTTAACTTTAGTTATGCTTGTCTATGATCGAGATACTGTGCTCCAAGTCGTCCATATCCGCGGACACGGCTTTCAGAAAGTTTTACCCGGCCGGGGTGCACCAATAGCAACACACGCTCGATCAACCTCGGAAAAACCAAATCAAAACCCAACGAGGCTTTCACGACTGAACAATCACAGGATTCAGAAATATTTCAGGGGGCCACCCCTTGGAGTACACCCGCAACGGAGTAAGCAAGCTCCGAGACGGACTCAAGGTTTGCGTCGATGGTCAGAACGATAGCAGTCCCCAATCGGGACCGCCGATACCGAAAACATCCCGCTTACCTAAACAGTACAGTGTGCTCCTCGCACAAACGTAAATAAGCAGTAGCATGGCATAAGTACAGGATAGTAAATAAAACCTCAAACTAGTTTGTGGCCCCAAGAAATAAGAATGAATCAAGCTCTGGCTCAGGGGGGTCCCATATACCTCCCGGATGTGGATAGCGCGATAAATCAAGGAACAGGTATCAAGTACTCGGGGTCTTACGGGACACAAGTGGGCGTTCGGAAACCAAATATTATCTATCACCCACCGATGCCTCTGCTTATTTCAAGTTTAGTTGTTAAACAGAAATTAAAGTGAGGATAAGTAAAACTAGAATCATCTCCAACATCAACATGCGGCAATACATCAGCAACTGTGGCATATGACGACACACATCAGCACTCGAGCAAGCGACTACGACGCGCAAGTCCAACTAGCTACCAAACAACAGGTAATAGGATGTGTCCAAGGCAATATGAGGCTGCAAGGGATATCACGGGGTACGAAAACTAGAGCATCGCAACACAGATAGCAATAGATCAACAGGAGGGAATAAAGACTATAAAAGTAAGATAGGTAGAAAGAGGGAGATGCTCGCCTGAAAACATTGTCGAAGGGTTCATCCGAAGATCGGGGCGAAGCTCACATCAACTCAACGGCCTTATCCGCGAAGAAGCAAAACACTAGAAGAAACACCGGAGACGGTATTTAATACAACGGCAGAAGATCGGCATGATGCATGTATGATGCATGGCATGGCAAAAGTGCGATGCAATTAGGTCATATTAAGTGGAACCGGGGTCCCGACAATTAATTAGATGGTTCGAGTTGTTTAGAAACCCCGCAATTTTAAATGTTGTCTTAGCATGGCAAAAGATAGCACCGGTTCGCTGCACAAATTTAAATGAGGCCAATATAAGGCTAGATTTGCTCGCATATGGGCCCCATATTTAATTATTAGGTGAATCGGCATAAGGCCCCCAAACCACATGAATGCATGCGAGATGACAATTAAAAATGCAACAAGTTGTCATGTTATAAAATAGGGTTCGAGGAAAAGGGTCACACATTAGGGTTCGGCAGATCTAGGGGTCCGGGGTTCGGGGTCGGTCTCAGGGTCCAGGGTCTGGGGTTCGACGGGAACGCTCTCGGTAGCGGGGTAGTTCTTGTCGCATTCGGGGTCTTCGGGTCATGATGTCGGCGGTCAAGGCGTTCCGAGAGGAAGAACTTGGTCTGGCGTCGAGGCGTCGGACTCGCTCTGGTTGCTGTCGTTCTTGTCGTGGCGAAGCTCTTGTCGGGTTCCACGGGTCGGGTCGGACTTGGCGTCGGGGTGCAGAACTTGGTGTCTGGGCGGAGTTCTCGGTGACGATGTCGGTCTTGGGTTCGGCACCGGCGGATCCGGGTGTTTTTCAGGTTCGGGTCCTGGCGTGGCCTTGGTTCACCGGGATCGGGCCCCGGGCTTCGGTTCCATGAGGTTGAGCCTGGAGTTCCGAGATGGAGTTCTTGGCGAAAGGTGTGGGCCGAAGATCTTGGCGGTGGTCGTGGTTACTTGTCAACGAGGAGGCATTGTCGCACCCAACTTGCACCGGTTCACCTTTCGAAGATCATGGCGTCTCCCGAAACAGGGCTCGTTTTGGGACTTTGACCGCGATATCTTCAGAGTTCCAACTCATATTACACCGATTCATCATGGCGCCCGACTGGGTCACTGAAGAACTTGTCGCCCTTGTACTGAGCTGCAGGGAGCGGCCTGGGCAAAACACCTGACGCCCGAGGACGCGCTGGGTGGACAGAGGGCGCAAGCAGCGACACGCGATGCAGGGACGGCCATGGCGGTGAAGGGCGGAGGCCCGCAGCGACGGCGACGTCGGGCTCGGGGCGGCGCGCGGCGCCGGGCGTGACGAGGCCGGCGAATCGGCGGCCGCTACGGACGCCAGCGGGCGAGGCTTGCTGGGCGAGGCAAGCGGCTGACGGGCGCCCACGCGGCGCAGGAGGTTGCAGAGCGGGCGCGCAGGAGAAGACGCCTGGGGAGGCTCGACGGTGGAGCCCGCGGACGGCGAGGTGGGTCGGGGCCTGGCCGGAGGCGCTCGCCCGGAGGCCCGGGCGACGAGCCGCGCGGAGGGAGCTTCGGGCGGGGCGCGGACGTCCCGAGGGAGGCGCCGAGACGGAGCTGGCGGTGGAGGTGGTCCGGGGCGGCTGCCGACGGAGGTGGGGCGGGGTGGCTCGCGGTCGCTGAGGAGAGAGAGCGAACGCGCGGCGAGGTTGGGCGTGGCGGCGATCCTGCGGGCGAGGCGAGCTGGGGCGAGTGCTCATGGGGCGCCCACGGGAGGCGCACGGGAGGTGCGCTCACAGCGGAGGAGGCCGCGCGCGACGCTGCTGTGGACGTGGGCGAGGTCGTGGGGAGCGCCAAGGCCGAGGTAGGGGCCTGCGCGGGAGGGGTCGCCGCGGGCGCGGCTGAGCGGCCAGAGAGCTGCTGCGGGATCGGCGTGGGGAAGAGAGGACTAAGGGAGGAGGGTCGCGTGCGTGGGTCCAGGGGTGGCTCGCGTGCGTGTAGGCATGTGGGGACGGGGGTGTGGGGCGTGGGGCCTGTGGAAAGTGGGCTGACCGGGGAGGTTGGGGGCGAGGGGCCCATGGTGGGTTGGGTCCCGCGCGAGGCTGGTGGAGGAGAGGAGGAGGGAGGAGGTGGCCAGGGGGTGGGACCCGGCTGTAGGTGAGAGAGGGTAAGAGGGGACTAGGTGAGAAAGAGAGAGGGGGGGAAAAGAGGAGGATAGGTGAGGTGGCAGGGTGGGTAGGTTTTGGGTGAGAGGGTGATGTGGCGAGCTGAGAGAGGAGGGTAGGATAGAATTTGGTGGGACTAGGATTTAGGGGGGGGGCTGTTTTAGTTTTTGTGTTTGTTTGGTTCTGTATAAAATAAGACAAAGCCATTTTACAAAATAGTTTTTAGACAAATAAAATCCCCAAAGCGATCAGGGTATTGTGTTTGAAAATAATAGGGGTTTTTGTACAATTCAAAACTAGGCTTTTCAAATAATGCAGTCAAACAATGCATGAAGATGACGATGCAATGCACAAATTCGACGCGATTTTCTAGTAGTGGTTTTGCGGGATGCCACATGTATGCAGCGGAATATTGATGTTTAATCCCCTCATCACTAAGGAAATCATTCAAGGTGTAGTTCTTGAACTCGGTGTCGTTGTCACTTCTAATGATCAACACGGGAACATTGTATTGCCTTTGGACCAAATTGATGAAGTCGATGAAGGTCTTTTGAGTTTCACTGTTCAATTTGAAGAAATAAACCCAAGAGTATCTTGAAAAGTCATCAACAATCACCAAGCAATATTTCTTCCCACCAAGATTTGCATGAGATGGAGGACCAAAGAGGTCCGCGTGGAGGAGCTCCAAGATCTTGGTGGACTTGATGAGGTTCTTAGGCTTATGAGGAGCATCATGCATATTCCCCAGAACACATGCCCTGCAAACACGATCTTTGGCAAAGGAAACATTTTCTTTTAGTCCAACAATATGGCCCTCCTTGTGGATACTTTGAAAAGTTCTCATATTGACATGGGCCAGTCGGTGATGCCATAACCAACCCACATCGGCCTTTCCGAATAAGCACATCGCACTTGTAGTGGTTTGCCCCGAAAAGTCCACCACATACAAGTCATGTTCGACATACCCAACGAAAGCGACCTTGAGAGACTTGCTCCACATGAGGACCACAAGTTCATTATGTATAAAGACAGAAAAACCCATCTTTCCAAGAGCACAGACTGAAAGTAAATTGTACCCAAGGGTCTCAACAAGCATGACGTTCACGAGTGTAATGTCGTGAGCAACCACAACTTTGCCAAAACCCATTACCTTAGACTTTGACTTGTCGGCATATTTCACGGTGATTTGATCATCATTTGGCTTTAAGTCCTTGACAATAGACGAGCTTCCGGTCATATGACTTGTGCAACCACTATCAAGCACCCACTTTGACCCTCCGGAAGCATAACTCTACAAAAGATCAAGCTAATTTTTTAGGTACCCATTTTTCAATGGGTCCTCTTTTGTTAGCAACAAGGGTCTTGGGAACCCAAATAGACCAAGCAATATAACCATCATAAGGGCCAACATATTGTGCATACACATCACCATAATAATCACGCACTAGGACATAGTGAGGGTTAGCACTTCCCGCAAAATCATCATGAGACATAGTTTTACCACTTGTGGTCTTACTCTCCACAATGGTCTTGTTGGTCTCTTGTGCGGGCTTGTCCTTCTTCTTCTTATTCTTCTTCTTCTTGGTTTTGGAAACAAAACCAATGCCCCCTTTATCACCACTACGCCTTTGCTTGCTCAAAAGATCATCAATGGACTTGTTGCCTTGTGGAAATGTGGCCTTAGCAAGCTCCCCCTTCAACCTAGCATTCTCTTCAAGAATAGTTGTGCTACTAGATGGAATGAAGTTACTAGGTGAAGGAATGTTGGCCAATTGAGTTTGAAGCATTTCATGGGACTTTGTGAGTGACAAGAGTTCACTCTCCAAGACCTTGTGAGCCTTGTTAAGCAAACTAAAGTCCTCAGCAAGTTTTTCATGAATCACACCAAACTCAATCTTGTCCTTTTTAGCCCTTTTGTATTTAGAAATAGCATGATCACGCTCTTTGATGAGTTTGTTAACAATAATGTCATTGGCCTCATCAAGCCCTTCAAGTTTTAATTCAAGTGACAACCTAGTTTCTTGTTCTTCTTCTAGAGCATTGTTTAAAGCCTCTAGCTCAATCATATGTTCATGTCCAAGTTTACATCTTACATCTAGAAGCTCTTGAGTATGTGAGAGTTGATCTAAGATGTTCCCAAAATGTAGTTTAGCATCACCTTCTAGGTTAGTCATAAACTCATCAAAGGAAATTAATTCCTTTTTAACATCAAGAGACATCTCATCATCAATTTCATCATTATCTAAGTGAGTAGAGCGGGATGATGAGGATACCTCCGTTCCTCTTGCCATAAGGCAAGTGACGTTCTTGGTGGAAGAGTTCTCATTTGGAGAATCGAAGAGTGAGAATGTCGGAGTAGAGGTGGTGGATAGAGCAGCCACACCATGAGAAGTTTCCTCTTCCTCATCTTCATCATCTTCATTGTCGGAGGAGTATTCTTCATGAGTGATCAAGACAATTTATCCCGACTTCTTGTTGATGGGATTCTTTTTGATGAAGGGTTTCTTGTAAGGTGCCTTGAGAGTCTTCTTCAACACAAGCTTACCACCATGATCTTCTCTCTTCTCATAGGGGAAACTTGCCACAAAGTGATAGCGGTCACCACAATTGAAGCAAGTTCTCAACCTAGTGGTATTCTCTCTTTTCCCATTTGGATTGCTTCTCCGTTGCATTTTCATCTTGGCCTTGGCGGGGTTCTTCCAAAAGTTCTTTGCATAGAAAGCAATATATTGACCATGAGCAATCTTGAATTCATCGGGATGGTCCATGGAAAGCCCTTCATCACTATCATCTTCATCCACATGTTCCACAACTTTGGCCTTCAAAGCAACATTGACAACATTTCTCATACCAAGGGCACGAGAACGGGCATCTTTGGCATTCTTGGCGGCAACCTTGAAAGCGGACATCTCTTGCATAACTTCATTTGAGGTCATGAGATGGTAGTTGTGTCTTCCTTGTAGGCTCTTCAAGTCGGTGGGCTCAAAAGGCACGAGTGCACTCACATATTTCCTTTTTATCCATGCATCATCCACATGTGAGGCACCCACATTCCTAAAAGCGGTGGCGGTGGTCTTGAGCCTTCGGTACATGTCTTCGTGATATTCACCTTCTTTCATGTAGAAGCCTTCGGCTTCATTGCTTAAAGCATCATATTGGTTCCTCCTCATACTCTCATTTCCAACAAACAACACAGTGAGAGCATCCCAAGCTTCCTTGGCAATGCTAAAGTGCTCAATGTGTGGATAACCCTTTGTCCCCAAACCTTGTTGAATCATATGCAAAGCAGTGGCATTGAGTTGACTATTAACAATCTCTCTTCTTGTCAAGTTGTTTGGATCCCCAATAAAGAGTCCATGCTCGATGATGTTCCATAGTTCAATGCAAGAGCTGCGCATATGAGTCCTCATTAGTGATTGCCATTGAGCAAAAGTAGCATATTCTTCAAGCTTAGGTGGGTCACCCCTATTGTATACATGAGGGTGAGGGATTGGAGGGTCGGGAGAGTACCATGAATCACGGTGCTCACCCTTCCCACCATCATTGTGTGTGGAGGAATTAACGTTGTCTAGTTTACCCCCCACCACCATACACTCGGGGGATACTGACGTATTCCCCTTAGGTAAAATGGATGGTTGATCCTCTTGAGGAGATGGGGGTGATGAGCCTTCTTTGTCTTTAAGAAGTTTCTCAAGCATCTTCTTGACTTCGTTGACCAAGGAAGAGCTCAATCTTGTTTCCAAGTTTTTGAGATCTTCCATGGTCACCGGGGTCGGCTCACTACCACCATCCCCATCATTGCTACCCATATTCTCTTAGGCGGTAAAGCCCGAATAAAGAGCCGAGGCTCTGATACCAATTGAAAGGATCGTATGGGCACCTAGAGGGGGGGGGTGAATAGGTGCTACTTCAAATTTTCTTCTTTTTCAAATTAAGGTTTGACAATAAGGTAAATTCTCTAGATAATGCAACTAAGGTGAATTTAACTATATGACAAATATGCAAGAACTATCACAACACAAAGTAGGAACAAGTAAGTAAAGTGCGGTAAAGGATAGAAGTAACCAAAGTGGTGGACGCGGAGACACAAGGATTTGTTTCCCGTAGTTCCTTCCTTTTGAGGGGAAGTACGTCTACGTTTGGAGAGGGGGTGGTTTCAAACCACCAACGCCACGAAAGGCCTCCCTTGTTCTCCGATAAATCTCACCCCACGGGATCGATTCACCTTCCACTATATCAGCAACCTTCAAGGTGGAAGCCGACACCGTTACAAGTTTGGGGCACACATCCACAACTTAATTGGAGGCCCCCAAATACAAGCAAGCTGTCAAAGCAATCAAAGACAAGCTTGTAAGAACCAAAACAAGAACTAGGGTTTCCAAGAAAACACTAGAACAAAGGGGCCCTCAATGAAATGAGGGGAAATGAAGATCTCTTTTGGTGAAGTAGTAGATCGGGGCCTCCTCCTTCGATTCCCCAAAGATCAAGGACTTTGGGTGGTGGAATGAGGAGATCTTGAAGATTGGGTGGCTCCAATGGTGGTCTTGACTTTAATGTGGCTGAGCAATTTGTCCCAAGATATGGCCGTTGGAGCCATTAATGCACTGGTAGTACCGGTACTCAAGCGGTAGTACCGGCAAGCGTAGTACTGCAAGCGGTACTATCGTCCAAGACCGACTGTGCACCGGAGATGCTTCAGTTGGTCGAGCCTTCTTCAGGTTTGGCCGGTATCGCCCTTGCGGTACTACCCCCAAGCGGTAGTACCGGTCGTATGACGCGGTACTACCGGTCCGGGCGGTAGTACCGGTCCCAAGTACCGCTTGGTACTGAGCAAAACAGAGAGGGGTGGATTTTCTTCAGAACGGCCCGGTACTGCCGAGCGGTACGACCGTGTCCAAGCGGTAGTACCGCTTGTCTCAAGCGGTACTACCGGTTGGACCGGTAGTGCCGCTCTGTAGTACCGTGTGGTACTGACTAAGACCCACCCCTATCAGTTTTGCACGGTTCCAACCGGTACTTAAACCGGTAGTACCGGTGTCAAGCGGTAGTACCGGTCGTATTTCCGGTACTACCGTTTGACACATTGGTTTTTCGCAAAGGGAACTGTTATGCCAATATTTGTGTCACACCCTTATCAACTCTGTGATACACTTAGCACACGATTAAACTGATAAGTGTGTTGTTATCAAACATCAAAATCATAGGGATAGGAAAATGCTCTTTCAATATGTCATCCCCAAATAAGGGCATGCTGGATTCAGAAATCCACTTTGGCTCCTATGTGTAGATGCACCCATTCCCAAAAAGACATACTTCAAAATGTTGAAAAGTTTGAAAAAAAATATTTGGATTTATATGTTGACATTATATGTTCTACACCAAGTTTCACGGGAAAAAGACAATTTATGTTGATTGTGTAAAAAAGACAATTTTTTGTGTTGCAAAATAGTTTTTCACAAGACATTTTTTGTCTTTTTTGTACAGACCATAAAAAATGTCTTCTGACCGTAAAGCTTTGTGTGAGGACATAGCATGTTGAGATGCACACCCGGGATTTTTTTTTTGAAATTTTTCAATATTTTGAAATTTATATAAAATGCATTTTTCATAATCGGTGCATTTAGACCTAGGAGCCAAATCGTCATGTCCATGCTGGATTGATAAATTAAATGCAAACAATTAGAAAGTGATTGAATGGAGGGAGATATACACTATCCTACCTCCCTAGCAATGCAATACATGGGTCGTTAGCCTTGGCGCCGGGGCCTAGGATGGCGGCCCATCTGCCCCATGCTATAGACCGACCCTACATGGCTATTAGCGCACTTGTAATGATGCAAAGTGATCTCATTTTATTCATTTTTATTGAATATTATGTGTTTGTAATATGTTGTGTATATAATTGATGAAAATGAATAGTCTTATATTGATTTATAATTTCCATGTTATGAGCCAAAATGGCCATATTTATTTATTTGCAATTGTGATGCATTGTAGTTGTGATATGTGACTAGCAATTTGTTGTATGCAACGTGGATGACTGATAATATCTTGCATCACACTTCTGGTACACAAGAATTTCCTATTCCATCATAAGAAAATATTTTCGTGGAAGATGAGTTTTTTTTTGAAAAAAGAAAAGAAAATGAGGGACTTGTTGATACTACTCCAAGGAGTTCGGTGAGAGAAGAAAGTTTTACCGTGAAAGAAAATGAGATTTTGTGTAATGCATGTCTAGCACTTGATCTCTATGCAATAACCACGAAATGAGCAATATGGAAACACATATTGAGAGCGCATCCTTGATCACTTGAATGATAGCTAAATAAAGACAACAAATAAATACAGCAAGTAGCCCAATCCTTTCTTAGCAAAGGATAAGCCGGTTGTAATACTTATGAGAACCAAACATTTTCGAGGACACATGGGAATACTGTCAAGTGGTTTCGCTTCATATAGTTGATTAATCTTCTTTGGTTGCATAAGTGTTGTGTGGGTGAACCTGTGCTAATGTACCGACCTTACTTGGACTAATACATACTTGCACTGGCGAAGGTTAGTTAGGGCCGAACTAGGCCATGACCCGCCCAGCTTTTTTGTAGAATTTCTTTTTTCTACTATGCATCATAGTCGAGCCCGCAATAACGCCTAGTCTAGTCCCTTGCATAGTCTTGCTGCCTTTCACGTTCTCTCTAGATGACAGACGATGAGGGTTCAGGAAATTAAGGGAAAGCCGGCCAAATGGAAGAAGCAGGGCAGCACAACAGCCCATAGGCACGGCCGCATGGGGCACATGTTCCTGCCATCCAGAACTCCACACACCTGACTCTGCAAACTTCAGCCAAATCGAGCCTGTCCTCTTCCCCAATTTCCCCATGTAGGTGTTTTTCTTTCTTTCGACAAATTCTGTCTAAGTGGCAACCATCCACCAGTGAAACTTTAGCAGATACCGCATATTGGATGGTCAACAAAATTTTGTACCGATACACGGTATCGCCAAAAAATGGCCTTTTCATATACTGTAAATGGGCAGATATCATATTTTTTTTGCGGTATCTCGCATCGAGGCCCATTCGTCCAGCATATATTCCGTGCGGGGGCTCTTTGATGCGGTATCCCGCATTCATTTTCCTCTTCCTCCCCCGCCCAGAAACCCTCGCCGTCGTCCGCCCCCATCTCTGATTCCGGCCACATCCACCGTTAGAAAACAGATCGCCGCCGTCCACCTCCGTGTCGACCCCCACCTTGCCATGGCCGACCAATCGAGCCGTGATTTGGGCGGGAGCGGCCACGCTTATCCACGACATGGCAGGAGATCTGGCTTGCGAGCTCACCCGCCGCTGCCGACGGAGGAGGAGGTACGTCGGCGCCGCTCCAAGCAGGGACGCGGTCTCTACGCCCTTGGGATTACCCGTGTGGTAGATGCTAGGTCTAGTCTGGGATGCAGGGCGCGAAATCATTTTTTGCTAAACATTTATCGATCTCGATGATCAAAACCTCCCATATGTATGAATTGGGCGCCAATTTGTGATATCTTTTTAAATATGCAGTTTGGATTAACGATATCTGTTATGTCGTAGAGTTTTTCATACTGCAAAACAGGTTTACAGTACACCATATCCGCGGGATGCAGTACCGCGATATGCGGTATCTACTAGAGATGCTCCGAGTAGGCCCGGCGAGCCGGCGAAGGAGTCTGTCGCCTATGCCAAATCCCCAAGTCCCAAGCATGCAGACAACCATATATACTAATATACTATAGTTCACGAACATGCCATGTCTTTTTAGAACATTCTGTTCATATATGTATACACCTTGTTGAACTAAAGGCATTGAATAATTACTAATGTATAGTTGCCTACTGAAGTATATAGTCTATAATTGCAATTTTTATTCTTTGCTTTAGGTTGGCCCGCTCAGGATTTTCTTTCAAGCTCTGCAACTGCATACTTGTGATTAAACCCCTTGTAAGCATCCGCAACTATAAGAAAGTAATTAAAATAAAAATCTAACCACAACATTAAACTCTGAGTTCCTACACTTCCTTGTGCAAAGGTTTTCTAACGGGGGTTCAGGTTTCTGTCACTCCGACAACCCCATAATTAGTAGACAAATACACAATGCATTCCCCTAGGCCCATAAATGGTGAAGTATCATGTAGTCAACATTCACATGACATCACTAGAAGAATAGCACCACAACTTAAATATCAAACCATTGAATATTACTCAACACAATTCCACTACTAACAACATGACTTCTCCCATGTCCTCAAGAACTAAACGAACTACTCACGAGACATCATATGGATCAAGATCAGAGATGATATGATGATGAATAACAATCTAAACATAAACAATAATTCAATGGTTCCACTCACAAGCATCAACTACAAAAGTAATCAACACAGGTAAAGTTTCCCCTAAGAACTATGCAAGATTCAACACAATTGTTACAGCGGGATGGAGTGGTGATGATGGTGCTGATGGAGATGGTGGTGAGGATGATGATGATCCCTATGAAGTCTGGCTTGATGACGGTGTTGATGGCGACGATCTCCCCTCTGTGGTAAGGAATTTCCCTGGCAGAAATCTGCCTGCCGGAGAGCTCTTTCTCTCTCTGTAGTTTCCGCCCCGCAGAGGCGGCAGAATCTTTCTATGGTCACTCCCCACGTATTATGGTTTCGAGGAGAAGATATAGGCGAAAGGGCGGAGCAGGAGGTGGTCCAGGGTGGCCACACCCCCTGCTGGCGTGGCCCAGGGTGGCCCGTGCAAGGGGGTGTGGGAACCCTGTGGACCATCTCCGCCTCCCCTTCCGGCTCCCTTCATCTTCTGGAAAAATAGGATTTTCCGTGTATTTTATGGAATTTTCTGATCTTCGCGAAAATTGCATATAAATACCGTTTTTTTCCATCAGAATCCTGACTCCGGCGGTTCATCCTCCAAAAATCATCCAACATGCAAAAATAGATGAAATAACATAAGTAACACCTCTTAATATGTAATATATCAATGAAAAGCAGTAAATTATGATAAATAATAGTGATGCAAATTGGACGTATCAACTCCCCCAAACTTAGACCTTGCTTGTACCCAAGCAAAAACTGAGCTCAGTAAACATGACCACATGTTTATGGAGTGAAGTGTCTATAAAAAGAATACAGTCAAGAAGCATCACATTCACCAATACACAACTCATAATAGAAAACAACTCACCATTATATAACTTAACTTGCAACGAGTATGGGAGTCACAATAAAGATGCATAAAGATAAATCATAATTGGTAATGGCAAACTTTGTTCTTGGTCAGAGAATAGACGAGAAATCATACTTGGTTTTCAAGCAAAGCTTTTGTAAAGAAGTTTATAACATGAGTCCCTTTTAATCAAACATAAAAGGCTTTTCACAATGATAGCTTTCAAAGTAATATTCATTCAAATAAGAGTTTTGTGCAAAACAAGGAAGATAAGAAACATGATTGAATAAATCATCATATGAATGATTGAAACACAACAACTCAAATGCTTGCTAGAGATAGAAAGGATTAGGTTTACTAACTCAACTAAGAAGTAAAAGAAAGGCCCTTCTCAGAGGGAAGCAGGGATTTCAAATTTCATAAAGAGCTTCCAAAAGATTATGGTACTTACTAGCTTTGAGATCTCATTGCCCCTATCACAATCATATTGAGGTGATTAAGTTTAAAGTGGACAAATATGGAGTATATGCTTGACGAAATATAAGTTGGCAATCTCATATCCCTTGAGTATGAGGGTCGTTCCTCATGCTACTCAACTTTAGTTACCGGTAAGTTCTTGTCATTGTAAATATATGTGTATCATAGAGAACCGCCATGGGGTACCCCTTTCCCCATGATACAGGAGCTATCCCATTTCAAAATGACAAGGCAACAGACAGTGAGCACCTCAGCAATCTTCTTATTTACCATGGGAAAATGGTGCTTTTTTCTCTTGTTTCCTCTTTTTTTTCTTTTTTCTATTCTCTTTTTCTATTGCTGCATAGATTGATCACTATCTTGATGCTGCAAGTTTCCACCATGATTAGGCATGACTTAGGATAGCGGCTCAGGCGTTTCTCTAACACATATACATAACTCCATGGACTTACAAGCTCCCCTTGTATTTCACACCGCCGACATCCATAAACAAAAGATCATGATATCAACGAGGTAGATATTACAGGTGTTGAAAGCGTTCCCCGTGACAACACGGTTCTGTTAATTCCCAACTTATAGGTGCAAGCATATACAACATAGATGACACAATGGTTCAAGTTTATTAAGGGCAAGAAAAATAAGGCGTGCCATCTAGTTTGTGAGAGGTTTACTAACTATGTTTCACATAACAAAAGAATTTTTAATTAGAAAGGTAGATGAAGCTTGAGAATTTACTTGGAATAGCAATAATGCTAATAGGTAGATATAGTGAACACAAATGGCATAGGTTTAAGTTCAAGGATTGGATGCACGAGAAGCATTCCCTCTCAGTACAGGTTTGTCTAGCAAGGTTGGCCAGCAAGCAAAAGAGTTGAAGGAAACAAGCAAACATACAAGTGATAATGTTAAACATGCAATCTTCCTTGAAAACACAAAAGATCTTAACTAAAGAATACTAAGCTTATGAGCCAATCAAGAAAGAAGGAAAATAATATAAAATACTTGTAAGTGCTTTTCTCTTTTCCTTTCAAACCTCAAAAAGTGTTGCTACTGACCAGAGCTCGGTTTGCCAAAACTAATTTAGATTTACTTGATGCTCCCAAAGTGATACCAATACTAATCAACAAGATCAATCATATAATAGAAATGTCAAACTAAAATAAGATGTGCAAAAAGTAAAAGATGAAAATTCTCATTAATATTCCATAAAGGCACTCACACCAAGGGATACATATGAAGGGAATATGCCCTGAGTTGCAATAATAAAGTGGTTATTATATATATTCCAAGTATATGATAGATGTTTATTTTTCATGCTATAATTGTATTAATATGGAAACATAAACAAACAGAAAGTTCCTAGTTATCATATCACATATTATGAATTGAGATCATGTTCGTGCTTGAAGATGGAGATCGGAAGCACAAAAAGAAAGGCCATATCACATAACATATTATGAATTCCATGTGATGTTAATCCTTTTATGCATCTTGTATTGCTTAGTTCGCGACGGTAGCATTATAAGATGATCCCTCTCACAAAATATCAATTTATAAAGTGTTCGTCCTTAGTAGGCACTCTTGCTAAAGCTCGTTGTTTCAAAGCACCACGTGATGATCGTCTGTGTTAGATTCTACGAGTGTATACAATGGGAGCAAGCCATATTTTCTCATGCGAAAGCTAAGGTTTGATCTTGACGAGCCTAGCATGCATAGACATGGTCTCAAAACACGGATCACCGAAAGGTAAAGCATGAGTCATATAGTAGATATGATGAACATGTTGATTGTTCGCCATTGAAGCTACATCATTTCTCGTGATGATCGGTTTTGATGTGGTGGATTTGGTTCATGTGATCACTAAAAATAATGTGAGGGATATTGTTTTGAGTGGGAGTTCACCTAGATTAATTTAACTATTAATTAGAACTCAATTTGTCATAAACTTAGTCTAAAACTATTGCAGATATGTTGTACATCAATGGCGGCCCCTACCATCAATTTTAATGCATTCCTAGAGAAACAAAAGTTTAAAAACAATGGAAGCAACTTCGCGGATTGGTTCCGCAACTTGAGGATTGTGCTCAATGTTGGAAATTTGACCTATGTGCTAGATGCACCGCTAGGTGACCCACCTGCAGCTGATGCTACCGATGAGGTAAAGAATGTTTTCCTCACTCGGAAGAATCAGTACTCCACAGTTCAGTGTGATATCTTGTACGGTTTGGAATTGGAGCTTCAGTAAAGGTTTGAGAACTATGACCCACATGATATTGTCTGTGAGCTCAAAATGATATTTGAGACTCACGCGGCAGTTGAGAGTTATGAGGCTTCTGAAAAGTTCTTTAACTGCAAGATGGAAGAGGGCGGCTCCGTCAGTGAGCACATTCTTAAGATGTTTGGGCACGCAAGCAAGCTTCAAAGCTTGGGTACAATGATTCCTAATGCTTTGGGGATTCATCGTGTCCTCCAATCACTACCACCAAGTTACAAGAACTTTGTGATGAACTACAATATGAAAAACATGGACAAGTCATTGCCAGAACTCTTCTCCATGTTAAAGTCTATGGAAGTGGAGATCAAGAAAGAGCACCAAGTGTTGATGGTCAATAATACCACCAAATTCAAGAAGCAAGACAAGTATAAGAAAAAGGGAAACTTCAAAAAGGGAGGTAAGAAAGTTACCGCGCCGGTGAAGAAGACCAAGGTAGGTCCTAAGCCTGATACTGAGTGCTTTGACTGCAAGGGAGAAGGTCACTTGAAGCGGAATTGCCCTAAGTACTTGGCGGATTTGAAGAACGACAACATCAAGAAGAAAGATATATCCGATATACATGTTATTGATGTGTATCTCACTAGTAGTCGTAGTAGTGCCTGGGTATTTGATACTGGTTCAGTTGCTCATATTTGTAACTTGAAACAAGTGCTACAGAATAGACGGAAACTAGCGAAGAACAAGGTGACAATGCGCGTTGGAAATGGATCAAAGGTTGATGTGGTCGTGGTCGGCACGCTACCTCTTCATCTACCATCGGGATTAGTTTTATACTTAAATAATTGTTATTTGGTGCCTGCGTTGAGCATGAACATTATATCCAGATCATGTTTATTGTGAGACGGTTACTTGCTTAAGTCCGAGAATAATGATTGATCGATTTATATGAGTAATATGTTTTATGCACATGCACCTTTGATACGTGGTCCATTCTTATTGAATCTCGATTGTAGTAATACACATATTAATAATATTGAAGCTAAATGTTTGAAATTGAGTGATAACTCGACCTATATGTGGCACTGTCGTCTTGGTCACATTGGAGTGAAGCGTATGAAGAAACTCCATTCTGATGGTCTCTTGAATCACTTGATTTCAAATCACTTGAAAGATGTGAAGCATGTCTGATGGGTAAAATGACTAAGACTCCGTTTTCTGGTATGATGGAGCGAGCTACGGACTTGTTGGAAATCATACATACCGATGTGTGTGGCCCAATGAGTGTAGCATCGCACAGTGGTTATCGTTATGTTCTTACTTTCACAGATAACTTGAGTAGATATGGGTATATTTATTTCATGAAACATAAGTTTAAAACTTTCGAGAAGTTTAAGGAATTTCAAAGTGAAGTAGAGAATCAACATAACAAGAAGATTAAGTTTCTACGATATGATCTTGTAGGTGAATATCTTAGTTACGAGTTTGGCGAGCATTTGAAGAAATGCGGAATACTTTCACAATTGACACCGCCGGGAACACCACGATGTAATGGTGTGTTTGAATGTCGTAATCGAACTCTCTTAGATATGGTTCGTTCTATGATGTCACTTACAGATTTACCGCTATCGTTTGGGGTTATGCATTAGAAACAACCGCATTCACTTTAAATAGGGCACCATCTAAATCCGTTGAATCGACACCGTATGAATTATGGTTTGGGAAGAAACCTAAATTGTCTTTCATTAAAGTTTGGGATTGCGAAGCTTATGTAAAGAAGTTACAGCCCGACAAGCTTGAACCCAAAGCGGAAAAATGCGTCTTCATAGGATACCCGACGGAAACTATTGGGTATTCCTTCTATCATAGATCCGAGGGCAAAATCTTCGTTGCCAAGAATGGATCCTTTCTATAGAAGGAGTTTCTCTCGAAAGAAGTGACTGGAAGGAAAGTAGAACTCGATGAGGTTATTGAACCTTCTCTCGGACTTGAGAGTAGCACAACAACCGAAGTAGTTCCTGTGGCGCCTACACCAATGAGAGAGGGAGCTAATGATGTTGATCATGAAACTTCGGTTGAAGTTACTACGGAACCTCGCAGGTCAATGAGCACTCATACCACTACTGATTGGAATGATACCGTTATGAGTGTCATGTTGGTAGACAACACCGATGACCCATGCGACATATGAGGAAGCGATGATAAGCCCAGATTCTAATAAATGGCAAGAAGCCATGAAATACGAGATTAGATCCATGTACGAAAACCAAGTATGGACTTTGGTGGACTTACCAGATGGCCGGAAGGCTGTCGAGAACAAATGGATTTTCAAGAAGAAAACATATGCTGATGGTAATGTAACTGTCTATAAAGCTCGAATTGTCGCAAAAGGGTTTCGACAAATTCAAGGAGTTGACCGGTAGCGAAGCTAAAGTCTGTGAGGATTTTGTTAGCAATCGCTGCATATTATGATTATGAGATATGGCAAATGGATGTCAAAATGGCGTTCCTCAATAGAGACATTGATGAAGAGTTGTATATGGTACAACCCAAAGGTTTTGTCGATCCTAAAGATGCTAACAAGGTATGCAAACTTCAACGGTCCATTTATGGATTGAAGCAAGCATCCCGAAGTTGGAATCAACGTTTTGATAAGGTAATCAAAAGTTTTGGATTTATACAAACTTATGAAGAAGCTTGTATTTACAAGAAAGTGAATGGGAGCTCTGTAGCATTCCTAGTACTATATGTGGATGACATACTGTTGATTCGGTATGATGTAGATCTTCTTAATGGTGTCAATGATTATTTGAATAATAGTTTTTCAATGAAAGATCTTGGCGAAGCAGCTTACATATTAGGCATAAAGATTTATAGATATAGATCAAGACGCCTAATATCATTGTCATAGAGTACATATTTGGACAAAGTTCTAAAGATGTTTGCAATGGAAGATACCTAGAAATGGTTCTTGCCCATGTTGCCCAATACGACCTTGAGTAAAACTCAAAGTCCTGCTACGACATAACATATAGAAAGGATGAGTAATACTCCCTATGCCTCAGCCATATGATCTATCCTGTATGCCATGCTATGTACTAGACCCGAAATTGCATATGATGTTAGTTTGACTAGCAGATATCAAAGTGATCCAGGAGTGGATCATTGGACAGCAGTCAAAAACATCCTTAAGTACTTGAGAAGAACTAATGATATGGTTCTTTCTTATGGAGTTGATGAACAACTCGTTGTTAATGGTTACACCGATGCTAGTTGGAACACCGATCCGGATGATTCTAAATCTCAATCTGGATACGTATTTACTTTGAATGGTGCATTAGTTAGCTGGAGGAGTGCAAAGCAAAGCGTTGTGGCGATATCTTCAACTGAATCGGAATACATAGCTGCTTCGGAGGCTTCACAAGAGGCGATAGGGATGAAGGAGTTCATTACAGAGCTTGGTGTGGTTCCCAGTGCGCTAGACCCAATGTCTATCTATCGTGATAACATAGGCGCCATAGCCAATGCGCAAGAACCAATGTCACACAAGAAGCTAAAGCATATCAAGCTGTATTTTCACGCTATTCGAGAGCATGTCCAACATGGTGACATAAAAATTTGCAAAGTACACACAGATCTAAATGTGGAGGATCCGTTGACTAAACCTCTCCCGAGGGCAAAACATGACCAGCACCAAACCTCCATGGGTGTTCGGTATATTACCATGTAATCTAGATTAGTTGACTCTAGTGCAAGTGGGAGACTGTTGGAGATATGCCCTAGAGGCAATAATAAAAGTGGTTATTATTATGTCTTTGTGTTTATGATAAATGTTTACATTCATGCTATAATAGTATTAACCGGAAACATTAATACTTGTGTGATTTGTAAACTAAATTAAAGTCCCTGGTAAAGCCTCTTTGTAATAATAGCTTGCTTGTTAATAGATGATCGTAGTTTCTCGATCATGAACATTGAGATGTTGTTAACAACAAGATCATATCATTAGGAGAATCGTATGATGGACATACTCCTATAGATAAGCGTCGCATAAAGATCAAGTCATTTCAATAGTTCGTTTGCTATAAGCTTTCTGATACATAGTAACCTAATTCCTTCGATCATGAAATCATGCTAATCACCATCACTGGAAGTATGCTTTTATGACATCAAACACCACACCGTAACTGGGTGGAAATAAAAGTGGCATTAAGTGTACGAAAAGTATGTGTTGAGGCACATGGATCAAGAGTGGGATTTGTCCATCCATATGACAGATAGATAAACTCTGGGACCTCTCGGTGGAATGTCATCCAATTAGCTTGCAAGCATGTGAATGGCTCACATATCACGGGAACAAGAAAAGAGTACTTATCGGTAACGAGGTTGAACTAGGTATGTAGAGATATCGATGCTCAAACCTCGGATAAGTAAACTATCGCGAGACAAAGGAAAATTGGTATCATATGTAAGTGGTTCATTCGATCGCAAAGTAATCTTAGAAATATGTGGGAGCCATATGAATTTCCAGATTCCTCTATTGGTTATTGATTGGAGAAGTGTCTCAGTCATGTCCGCGTAATTCATGAACCGTAGGAGACACAAGGATTCGTTGTTGTTTAGTAGATATGGAATGTAAGTAGGGAGACCGGATGTTGTTCAGAGTCTCAGATGGGATCCGGGGTATCACGAGGAGATCCGGAATGGTCTGGAGAATAAGATTCATATAAGGAAAGTCCAATTCTGGAGTTCGGGAATGATTCTGATGTTTTCATCAGAGAGGTTCTAGAAGGGTCTAGAAGGTTCACCGGACTGGAAGGGGAAGGGTACATGAATGTGTCATGGATAAGTGGAATGATTAGATCATGTCCTAGGTCACTTGGTTGGGCATTTGCAAGAAATAAATAAATATCCAAATTGGAAGTCAAAAGGCAAGTTTGAAAAGTCAAACTGGGACAATGTATCCTAGTGGAGTAAGGAAAGAATCCTTCTTTCCCTCCACCACAAGCCAACAAGGAGAGGGAGTTGGGGAAGGATTCAAACTCCCCTCTCCCAAGCTGCCCTCCCTCTCATAAATAGAGGGTAGGGGTGCCCCAAGGCCACACAACTTAACCAACCATCCCCACCAAGCCACCGCCGCCCCCAGTGATGTCGCCGCTTCCCTAGCCACCGTCGGCCACGCCTCCTCCTCTCCGGCCTTCTAATCCCTAGATCACCAGAAAACCTAGATCCACCATAACCTGCTCCGGCTTAGGCGAAGCCCTGCAGGATTTTCCCTCTACTTCCGATACCATGCTGTCATGCTGCCAGAATCGCGAGGGGAGAACTACAACCTCCGCTGCCTGCTGGAACAAGGGAGAGAAAGGTCTTCATCGAGTACCGAATGTGTGACCGACTACGGAAGCTCTTCCGGAACGCAGCGCCGGAAGGATCATCACGCGATCTTGAGATCGGCAAGTGTACGACTACATCACCCACGAGAATATGCTCTCGTTAACCGCTTTGGAATCTTCGAGGGTGAGTACTCTAATCGACTCGTTGCTACAATCTAGTAGATAGATCTTGGCTTGTTTGTGTGCATGCGGTAGAATTTTTTGTTTTTCATGCTATGAACCCCTAAATTCCAAACAACCCATGATGGCGGGATCAACAACGGAGGCCGAATATATTGCTGCTTCGGAAGCGGCTCGGGAAGCAGTTTGGATGAAGGAGTTCATAACCGAACTAGGTGTGGTTGCGAGTGCGTTGGACCCAATGGTGATCTATTGTGATAACAATGGTGCCATAGCCAATGCCAAAGAACCAAGGTCTCGCAATAATTCCAAGCATATTAAGCACCGGTTTCACTCCATCCGCGAGCATGTCAAGGATGGAGATATAAAGATTTGTAAAGTACACACGAATCTCAATGTAGCAGATCCGTGAACTAAAACTCTCCCTAGAGCAAAACATGATCAACACCAGAACTCCATGGGTGTTAGATTTATCACTATGTAACTAGATTATTGTCTCTATGCAAGTGGGAGACTGAAGGGAATATGCCCGTGAGAGTGCAAAGCAAAGCGTTGTGGCGAGATCTTCAACTGAATCGGAATACATAGCTGCTCCGGAGGCTTCACAAGAGGCGATAGGGATGATGGAGTTCATTACAGAGCTTGGTGTGGTTCCCAGTGCCCTAGACCCAAAGTCTATCTATTGTGATAACATAGGCGCCATAGCCAATGCGCAAGAACCAAGGTCACACAAGAAGGTAAAGCATATCAAGCTGCATTTTCACGCTATTCGAGATCATGTCCAAGATGGTGACATAAAGATTTGCAAAGTACACACAAATCTAAATGTGGTGGATCCGTTGAATAAACCTCTCCCGAGGGCAAAACATGACCAACACCAAACCGCCATGAGTGTTCGGTATATTACCATGTAATCTAGATTAGTTGACTCTAGTGCAAGTGGGAGACTGTTGGAAATATGCCCTAGAGGCAATAATAAAAGTGGTTATTATTATGTCTTTGTGTTTATGATAAATGTTTACATTCATGCTATAATAGTATTAACCGGAAACATTAATACTTGTGTGATTTGTAAACTAAATTAAAGTCCCTGGTAAAGCCTCTTTGTAATACTAGCTTGCTGGTTAATAGATGATCGTGGTTTCTCGATCATGAACATTGAGATGTTGTTAACAACAAGATCATATCATTAGGAGAATGGTATGATGGACATACTCCTATAGATAAGCGTAGCATAAAGATCAAGTCATTCAATAGTTCGTTTGCTATAAGCTTTCTGATATATAGTAACCTAATTCCTTCGATCATGAAATCATGCTAATCACCATCACTCGAAGTATGCTTTTATGACATCAAACACCACACCGTAACTGGGTGGATATAAAGGTGGCATTGAGTGTACAGAGAGTATGTGTTGAGGCACATGGATCAAGAGTGGGATTTGTCCATCCATATGACAGATAGATAAACTCTGGGCCCTCTTGGTGGAATGTCATCCAATTAGCTTGCAAGCATGTGACTGGCTCACAAGGGATCACATATCACGGGAACAAGAAAAGAGTACTTATCGGTAACGAGGTTGAACTAGGTATGTAGAGATATCGATGCTCAAACCTCGGATAAGTAAACTATCGCGAGACAAAGGGAAATTGGTATCATATGTAAGTGGTTCATTCGATCGCAAAGTAATCGTAGAAATATGTGGGAGCCATATGAATTTCCAGATTCCTCTATTGGTTATTGATTGGAGAAGTGTCTCAGTCATGTCTGCGTAATTCATGAACCGTAGGAGACACACTGAAGGATTCGTTGTTGTTTAGTAGATATGGAATGTAAGTAGGGAGACCGGATGTTGTTCAGAGTCTCGGATGGGATCCGGGATATCACGAGGAGATCCGGAATGGTCTGGAGAATAAGATTCATATAAGGAAAGTCCAATTCTAGAGTTCGGGAATGATTCTGATGTTTTTATCAGAGAGGTTCTAGAAGCGTCTAGAAGGTTCACCGGACCGTAAGGGTAAGGGTACATGAATGTGTCATGGATAAGTGGAATGATTAGATCATGTCCTAGGTCACTTGGTTGGGCATTTGCAAGAAAGAAATAAAGCTCCAAATTGGAAGTCAAAAGAAAAGTTTGAAAAGTCAAACCGGGACAATGTATCCTAGTGGAGGAAGGAAAGAATCCTTCTTTCCCTCCACCACAAGCCAACAAGGAGAGGGAGTTGGGGAAGGATTCAAACTCCCCTCTCCCAAGCTGCCCTCCCTCTCATAAATAGAGGGGAGGGGTGCCCCAAGGCCACACAACTTAACCAGCCCTCCCCACCAAGCCGTCGCGCCGCCACCGCGGCCCCCCAGTGCCATCGTCGCCGCCCTAGCCACCGCCGGCCACGCCTCCTCCTCTCCGGCCTTCTAATCCCAATATCGCCGGAAACCCTAGATCCACCATAACCTGCTCCGGCTTAGGCGAAGCCCTGCAGGATTTTCCCTCTACTTCCAATACCACGCCGTCGTGCTGCCGGAATCGCGAGAGGAGAACTACAACCTCCGCTTCCTGCTGGAACAAGGGAGAGAAAGGTCTTCATCGAGTACCGAATGTGTGACCGACTGCGGAAGCGCTACCGAAACGCAGCGCCGGAAGGATCATCTACGCGATCTTGAGATCGGCAAGTGTACGACTACATCACCCACGAGAATCTGCTCTCGTTAACCGCTTTGGAATCTTCGAGGGTGAGTACTCTAATCGACTCGTTGCTACAATCTAGTAGATAGATCTTGGCTTGTTTGTGTGCATGCGGTAGAATTTTTTTGTTTTTCATGCTATGAACCCCTAAATTCCAAACAACCCATGATGGCGGGATCAACAACGGAGGCCGAATATGTTGCTGCTTCGGAAGCGGCTCAGGAAGCAGTTTGGATGAAGGAGTTCATAACCGAACTAGGTGTGGTTGTGAGCGCGTTGGACCCAATGGTGATCTATTGTGATAACAATGGTGCCATAGCCAATGCCAAAGAACCAAGGTCTCGCAAGAATTCCAAGCATATTAAGCGCTGGTTTCACTCGATCCGCGAGCATGTCAAGGATGGAGATATAAAGATTTGTAAAGGACACACGAATCTCAATGTAGCAGATCCGTGGACTAAAACTCTCCCTAGAGAAAAACATGATCAACACCAGAACTCCATGGGTGTTAGATTTATCACTATGTAACTAGATTATTGTCTCTAGTGCAAGTGGGAGACTGAAGGGAATATGCCCCTGAGAGGCAATAATAAAGTGGTTATTATGTATATTCCAAGTATATGATAGGTGTTTATTTTGCATGCTATAATTGTATTAATACGGAAATGTTAATACATGTGTGTTTAATAAACAAACAGAAAGTTCCTAGTTATGCCTCTCTTATAAACTAGCTCGTTAATTAACAAGATGATCAAGCTTTCCTGATCATGGACATTGGATGTTGTTAATAACGAGGTCACAACATTATTGGAATGGAGTGATGAACATTCATCCGAAGTATATCATTATGATCAAAGTCATTGAGTTTATATTGCTTAACATCATACAAAGTGATCCTAATCCTTAGACCATGAGATCATGTCAATCACTAACACTGGAAGAGTATCTTGATAACATCAAACGTCACACCGTAACAGGGTGATTATAAAGATGGGTTCAATACTAATAAAGTGTTATGTTGAGGCCCATGGATCGAGAGTGGAATTTGTTCATCCAGATGACGGATAGATATGCTCTGGGCCCTCTCAGTGATATCACATCGATTAGCTTGCAAGCAAGTGATTTGATCACTATAATGTTATATCACGGGAACGAGAAAAGAGTACTGTCAACACCCGGATTTTTCAATCCTAGATTCCTGTTATGCCATACATCGCAATCCCAGGATTACCATTTTTGCGAGACATAACAGAATTGGATACCATAGTACTTCATCCATTACAAACGATACATAAGTTCTTACACAAATAGGGATCTCATGATCCAGTTCTTAATACAACATCAAGCAGCGGAATACGTAATAATAACGGTAGCGTAGGCGGAGCTCCATCTTCGGGGTCACAGGCAATGCTGACGATGGGAGATGATCCTAGTTGTCGTAACCTTCCTGGGGTCCATTCTCCAGGTACTCCTCTTCATATTTTGGCCATGGGAATAGCCGGGGACAAAGCCATGAGTACTCTTTAAGTACTCGCAAACTAGTACTAACAAGTAAAGGGGTTTTTGGATAATAGGACACTAGGCTCTAAGGTTGTTTTGCAAAAAGCCAGGTTTATCTCTACTAGGTTCCAGAGCTAGTCACAATTTTATAATTCCTAAGTGGGATCTTGTAATTCAGGTCACAACTCTGTTGTGGTCAAGTCAAAGTCTCAATTCATTTCACAAGTCATTTTGAAAAGTCTGACGGGGAGATGTATTACTCCAATCGTCCATAACCGCAGACGGCTATTCGAATAGTTTGACACTGCAGACATTGTACACTTTCACCACAACATTCGATACATCCGCTGAGAACAACCGAATTCACCATACTCAGATGCGGATAATCAATCCTAACCTTTCAATTACACGCCTAGTATAAGCACATCTCCTGTGAGTTTGGCCTCCCAACCATGACCACCGTCATCTTGGAGTTTGCATAGGTGGACAATCTTCACAAGGTAGCCTCAGCTCAGACCTTGGCCGGGAGGGAACTAATACTAAGGTATATAAGTTTCCAGTCAAGCCCTACCCAATATTCGGGTATTGTGGTTGTACGCTAAAATTGGAATGGTATCGCATCCAGACAACCATCAGTTTTATAAAGGGGCTAAGGCTCATGCCTCAACATGTTCATCACCAAAATCATCAAGTGTTTAAAAACACATGTCCAAAACATTTCAATAGAATGATCCATCATTCCAAGGTTTTCATAACCAGTTTTCCACCAAGTATTCCCATCTAAAAGTTGATCAAGTTTTAAGCTTAGCACTAGCATCTACAGGTGGGGGTAGTAATGATGAGGGGTGGTAACTAGTGGAGTTTCACTAAGTCCAACCTTATATCTTAGTCTGATATCAAGGTTTCTAGCTTAGGCCAAATTTTATGCTCTTTATGCAACCTTCAGCACAACTGTCTGGTATCTACCAAACTCTTAGGTATACTCTAAGTAAGCTTTGATAAAGAAATAAAGTAAGAAGCTTGCCATAAAACTAGGATTGGTTTAACAAGTAGGTAGGATCACAAGTATGGGTTTGTGGTATCAGTAGGGTATCTTGCAAGGGTTAGCTTGCATCAATATCAGTATAATCTTGCATAGTTACTAGCTTGCCTTGTGCAGAGCAGTGGTTGAAGTTCTCCTCGACTTCCTCTTCGTAGTATCCTCCTTCCTCCTCGTAGTATCCTTGGTCGGTACTAGCGTCTATGAATAAATACGAGGTACACAATCACCAAAAAATACTTAACTACTTGCAATCACCACACACAAGGGTCATATGGATGATCTAGCATCATCCCTAACATTACAAGGTTAAGGCTTTATTTAAATCCTTTTATTTTTAGAAAAGTAATTTCTACTCATTGAAAAACTACTTAAGATTTAATATTCTCCAAACCAAATATGGGATCATGTTGACACATGTCATCGCCACATATTGTAGTCCATGGGAATGTGATTTAAAGTGGTGTCACAATTTAATAAGGTTTTACCCTTTTATTTTAATTAATTGAAGTGGCTAGAAATGCTTATGTAGCATTCTTTTATTCCTTGAATAATATTTCTGCAAGTAAACCTATATATTTTTATATATTCTGAAAGGTATGGTTAAATGTGATTTTTGAGAGTTGGAATCAACTCAAAAGCCTTTTTGAGAGTTGGAATCAACTCAAAAGCTTCTGCCTTGTTATTTTTACTATGGGTGATCTATAGATCGAAATGACTTGAATCCAACGGGCTTGGATTAAGCATTCACAGCCCTTTCCAACAAAATTGGTTTCATCAAATTTGGTGAACTGAATCGATCTGGGTTGATTTTTGAAGTTGGGTACAGAAGTGAGTTTGAAAAGAAATAGAAAAAGGTTTAATTTGAATTGCTGGGCTGCGCGGGAAATTCTAACGGGCCGGCCTGCTAAGCGCAGTGCTTCCGCGGGCTGCTTAAGTGGGTGTCCCCACTCGTCAGTGACACGAGGCTGGGCGAAGCGGTATGGGTCAACATGGATCGTTCGATCTAGTTCTAATCCAACGGCTGATGGTCATCGTCGATGTTGAGCAACGCCGGCGAGAACGAAACCTAGCGCAGCCAGTGAGGGGTGCTGGGGGCTCACCGGGGTACGGGCGAGGGTCGGCGAGGCGGGCGAATGACGAAGTCGACGAAGGCGAACCTCCTGGTACCGGTGGCTTCTCCTGGGGCGGCTCCAATCGCTGGCTCCCTTCTTCTCCGGCAGCGGCAGGCTCCTGTGAAATTCCGGCGAGGTGGTGCTCGCCTTGCTCTGAGAATGGTGTGGCACGATCAGTGAGGAGAGGGGAGTGAGATGGTGTGAAGAAATCATGCGGGGGTGGCCTCTATTTATAGTCGAGCGAGGGGACCGTCGGGGCGCACGGTGAGATCATCGGGGGCGACGTTACAGGCGGCTAAAGACATGGGCAAAGGTAGGGGACGGTGCTGTGTCTCCTGGCGATGCTCAACGACATGGTCGCGAGGCATGGGGCGGTGTGGTTTGGTCTGGAACGGGTGGTGCTCTGCGCGGCAGAGGCGGCGTCTTCGACGGCGGGCGGTGGCTGTATGGCACGGGGCGGCAAACAGGGATGTCTGGCGGTCTCCTGGGTCGGTGGTGATCGTGTGTGCACGCGGTGAGGGCGGCGCGCGGTCTGTGGATGCTGGTCGAGGGTGGCGCTCTGGCGCACGCTCGGCATGGTCTGGCTTGTGCGCCAGCGCATGGTCTGTGGCTTGGAAACGCCATGGGACAGTGGATGGCGGTGGGCGGTGCCTCCCAGACATGCCGGCTAGGCTTTTGCCGCTCCTAGCTTGCTGTCCACAATGGGGTGGCATTGAGGTGCTCGGCTGTTCACCATTAATGGCAATGGCAAGCTCACAGGGGTGCTAGTGTTGGGCTAATCTTTCTAGATGATCTACTGAGTTGTGTGTGAGCTAACTAGGAAACAAGTTAGGCAAGAATCACTGCACACTATAGTGTTTGATGTTTTGTTTGATTTGTGTCTGCAACCTGTTTGATAAAATGGCCGCATGAAATCAAGTTTTGAATTTTGAAATGATTTTTGGTGGGTTTGCTAGATTGGTGCTGGTGAGTCTGCAGATGCTTGGGTTTTGAAAGTTGAGCTTGTTTGAGTGGGTTTTGGAAAAGTGGGATCTTCCCATATGAAGAAGATTCAATTTTGAATTGTCATTTAAACTATGCATTTGAAAGTTTCTGGATGATCACAAAGTGGGCCTTGATACCTTGTTATGAGTACATTCAAGGGGTGCAAAGATCCAGAAAATTTTCTGTGAGATTTTGAAAGTTTGAGACAGCCAAAGTAGGCATGGGAGTTAAATTGGTCAAAATGACCATTCACTTCATATATTTGTTTTGATTTACTTGTCTTTAGGAAAAGTGTGGGAAATGTTTTAGATGATGTTCATTTCACCTAAGAAACATTTTACAAGCAATGGATCACACAAACAAGGTGGTTTTTAAAGAAATTCAAAATCCATGCATACACATATACATGCATTCATGATTTTCCTTTAGAAAGTTTTTGTTAACCCTAATCTTGATGATTAGTGTTTGACGATCTAAGTTTGGTACTTTTGGGATGTTACAAGTACATGTCAGTAACAAGATAAAACTAGGTATGGAGATACTGATGATCGAATCTCGGACATGTAATATATCGCAAAACAAAGGGATTAATATACTAGGGTAAAAGGTTATCACGATCACAAGAAAGTCATAGTTGAATGTGTGGGAGTCAGTATGGATCTCCAGGTCCCGTTTTTGATTATTGATCTGAGAGGGTCTCGATCATGTCCGCATTATTCGCGAATCGTAGGGTGACACACTTAAGAGACACCGACACCATTTGGAGCAAATAGTTTCATGTTGAAAAGAATAAGAAAGCACGGGAATTTATTTCACTAGATACTGAAACTGTTTTCGGGTGAAATTGCAGAAAGTGTTTCTGCATGTGAAATAAAATACTAGCAAGGGGTTATATGTGAATGTTTGTCACTAAAGTAATTGGCAAAATTCTGAATAAATAAAAGGAGTTTTATTTAATGAGAGTTTGCATTAAATTTGGTGGAAATTTAATGGGAATTTGAGTGGGATTTTGAGTGGAGAAAATTGAAGGGGCATTTTATGAGTGGAGCTTCCACCCACATGAATGAAGGAGGGTAGGGGCAGCACCATGGCCGGAGGCCACCCCCTTGGGTGCCCCCTCCTCCTATAAAAGTAGGCCCCCTCCTCACTTCTCACTCACACCTCCTCGTGAAGGATCTATCCCCCTCTAGTATTTATTCCCCATGGTCTCGGACTAGCGAGATACATGTTCTCGGTGGCTATTCGGCAAGAAAGAGTTATGCTTCCGATGCATCGCTGGAGCGAGGAGGCGGAGGTTTCTCGGTTCCTCGGACGTGTGTGCGAGCACGGATGCGTCGCTGATTTGCGGCGCTAGGACTTCCTCTCGATCTTGAGATCGGCAAGAGATCGTCTACATCAACCACGAGTTCAACCTCGTTAATCTTTGTCGGTCTTCAAGGTTATGTTCTCTACAGATGTATATCCGCCTGTTGCTTGTATCTAGTAGATAGATCTTGGTACATAGTTGTTCCCATCGTAGGAAATTTTTTGTTTTCTATGCTACGAACCCTACAACATAGATAACCAACTAGAGGAGAGATACTTCCACAATGCAAACCATCCTATATGATAACTTCTCTATTCAAGATATGACTCTACTAAAAAGGTAAAAATATGAAAGATAATGATGTGATACCGCGACACTCCCCCAAGCTTGGAACAAACCAAGGGGATGCCAAAACCTGATGACGAATTACTCCTTCGGTGGTGGTGGTGTTCCCTTGATAGGCTTTTCAATTAGCTTCCTCAAATCTTCAATCTCGAAGGTTATAGTATGAATCAACTCCAAATTATGCTCAATGCGGTTCATGATCATGTCGGACCGAGAATCCCAGTCCTTGTGATTACTTCCCCACTCTTCCTTCTTAGAGTAATCTTTCCCTGCATGGTTAGAACGAGGCATATCCCAACTAGAGGGCAACTTCCCTTTGGGCAACTTTTTGGAATTGTTGCTCATGTATAAGAGTATGGAAGGGGTTCTTGGCACGTGTAGGAAATGATCATGGAGCGAGGCAATGACGTGGAGTTTTTCCCCCTATAGACATATGTGTCGTCCTCCTGAGCTCGATAGGATTTTCCACCACTCCAATGCTCGCAACGGTAGCGCGGGTGTCCGGATGCTTGTCTTCCTCCACTTATTCTTCATCCTCAACCAAGATCTCCTCCTCCTTCTTGGGGTCTTGCAGATCATCTTCCACGGGCTTCTTGCCCTTATCGTTGGCGGAGACCATGATGCCTCTAAACTTGAGAATATTTCTTGACAGAAACAGATCGAAACGAAAACACGATGAGAACACGATATACGGACCTCAGAGGATCCGGGGGGGTTATATATTATGAAGTTTTACGACATAAGGAAGGTACTGGGCGAAAACGGGACAGAGACGAGCTCCGGGGTGGTCACACCACCTGGTGGCGTGGCCAGGCAGGGCCCGCGCCACTGGGTGGTGTGGGCCACCCGGGCTCCGTTTCCTTCCCTTTTTCATCTTGTTACCTTCTGAAAGAACATGTTGGGCCCCCATGTGTGGTTTTGGTAATTAATGACAATCTTTATGGACTAATGTGTGTATTAAGTTATACTTGTAGGATTTGTCCATTGGCATCGCTTGGAGCATGTGTTGGCTTCAAGGTCGATGAAATGCAAAGAAGATATGTTGGGCATGCTCAATATGCGAGGTCGATGATGAGGAATTAAGAAAGGAGTTCCATCTTGAGAAGGGCAAGACCGTCTACATCGAGCTCAAGTGGAATGCTCAAGGCAAAGTTATAATCTTGATAGGTTTTCCCTTTTGCCGGTCTCACGTTGTGTGTGTGAGACCGGGTTTAGGATAGATAACCGTACTATCAAGAGGGGCTCTCGTATGAGTAATTCAGTCACATCGTTCGGAGAGAGCTCAAACCTTTGCATACTTGCATCATCGTATTTGGTTGTTATTTGGTCTTATCCATGTGAGGATATAGAGCTTGTGGTAATCTCCATAACAAGCTCTTGTTCATCAATATCGGATCTCCCATATATATCTTGTTGCGATTTTGATTTATGCGGCTTTTCGGTTTCTCATCAAGTGAGGTATATCACATTATTCTACTTGATACTTTCTCACTTGGTGATAATCAATATTTCCACCTTTTATTGAGAAGCCCTTGTTGTCCTCTATCCAACGCAATTAGAATCGGGCCAATCGAAGCTACCCTTTAAAAGTTATGTCCGTTTGAATATTTGTCGTTTTAAATTGAAAAAGAAAAAAAAACTGGGCCGACCGGTACTACCGCAGCCCAGTACCGGTCGAGCCTGAGACGTGCAGCCCATTCTCAGTTTGACCCGGGCACCCACTTCCGATCCTACCGGACCGGCCCGGTAGTACCGACCGGGTGGGCCGGTACTACCGGCCGGCCCAGGAAAAATGCCCATCTAGATCCGCTACTGCCGCTCGTTGCTTCACAAGCCCAGCCACCCACCGCCCGCTGCCGCCGCCTCTTGCATCGCGTGCTCGCGCATGCTCCGACCGCTCCCGCTGTCCCCGCCAGATTGACACTGCAGCCGCCCACGCCGTCCGTGGCCGCCACAGACGGTGTCGCTTGCATCTCGCCAGATCTCGCATGCGTTGTTGGCCATGCCGCAGCTATTGGCTGCCATCGCTGCCGCTTCGATCGCGTCTTTGGCTTGCTGCGTCCGCACTGCCGCTTCTTCACCGCTTTGCTTGAGCGGCCCCACAGCGGCGATGCAAAGGCCCAGATCCTCGCTGGTCAGCTGGTGCTCTGCCCGTTGACTGCACTGCGGTAGTACCGGTTAAAATCGGTACTACCGACCAAAAAATAGCCCCAACAGTCAGTTTTTCTAGGCCCTCTATTTAAGCTTTGCCCGTTTTTTGTTTAGTTAGCTCCTCTATTATCTATTAGGCTAAACTTTGTCCACACTTGCTCTAGATCTTGAAGCTTGCCTAATTTTTTCCCTCTGATTATTCTTGCCCATATTTGAGTGGAAGAGAGAGGAGATCTAGCCCCATGTTTTGACCTAACCGATTCATCTCTTTGTGAGTGCATCTTTGGGGATCTAGATTTTGGGGGATTTTGTATCTCTCTTTGATTCCTCCTCTCTTGTTCCCCCAATAGCTTTAGTAGCTTTGTTGGAACTTGAGAGTGAGGGATTTGAGCATCTTTGTGGTGTTCTTGCCATTTGCATTTGTTGCATCGGTTTGAGTTCTCCTCGGAGGATTTGGTTTGAATTGCTCATTGGAGCTTGTCCCTCTTGGGTTCTTGGAACCGTAGACGGTTTTGTGTCCTTGGTGGCATTGTGGCCTTGGTGGCATTTGTTGAGGCCTTTTGTGGCGTTTGTTGGGAGCCTCCAATTAAGTTGTGGAGTTGTGCCCCAACCTTGTGAGAGGTTCCGGTTTCCACCGACAAGTGCACCGATAGTGGAAGCGTGGATCGATCCCATTGGGGTGAGATTCACCGGAGAATAAGGGAGGCCTTTTGTGGCAATGGTGGTTTGATACCACCCCCTCTCCAAACGAGACGTACTCCATGTTGGGAGGAACTCGGTAAAATATCGGTGTCCCCGCGTGCCTCGGTTATCTCTATACCCGAGCTCTTTACTTATGCACTTTACATTGTGATAGCCTTCGTGCTTGAAGTAATATATATCTTGCTATCACTTTGTTTTTTGTATTGCTTAGCATAAGTTGTTGGTGCACATAGGTAAACCTTAGTTGTTTCTAGGTTGTGCTTTACAAAGTAAACACTAGTTTTATTCCGCCTTTGTTGAGCCACTCCAGGAAAAGTTTTAATCGCCTATTCACCCTCCCTCTAGGCGACATCCGTATCCTTTCAATTGGTATCAGAGCCCGGTCTCTCATTTTAGGCTTCACCGCCTTGAGAGTAAAGATGTCGGCTAGAGGATTAGTGCACAATGACATGTTCATATTCGATGGCACAAATTATGATATATGGAAAAATCGCATGCTCATTCATTTTAGGGACATGGACCCAAATTTGGAGCGTATTGTAGATATAGGTTTTTATCCTCCAATGGATTTCAAAAATCTATCTAGTGAGGATGAGAAAAACTTATATCTCGATGCTCAAGCTTCTAATGTGCTTGTTAATGCTTTGAGCTATGTAGTTACATCTTCAATCATTCCTTTTTGGAGCGCTCATGAGTTATGGACAAAATTTCAAGATAAATATGTTGTGTCCAACATTATTGAGGATGATTGTGTTGCTTCCACTTCCGGTCGAGATGAGTTCTCATCCCCTACCACTTCACCAACATGTGACTTGTCACAAGGTAATGATATGGTGAGTGGTGATAGAAATTGTAATTTGGATAGTGTGCTTACTATTTGTAATCCCTCATCCTTATCTAGTTGCAATGAACTATCTTTGGACTTTAGCAATTCTAGCACTACAAACTCCTTACATGCTTGTGTTAATAGTCCTTGCATATCATGTACAAATGACTTGAATAAATCTCATGATGATATGCTTGTGTTGTCTTGTTGCCATGATAAAAATGCTTCCATTTCCTCTAGTGCTTGTGTTGCTAACCATGTAGACGAAACCAAAGATTCTATGAACCCTAAACCCTAAACCCTAATCTTCCGGTACCCACCTATGCCTTATGGCTACAGATTCTAAGGTAACTCCTACTTTGGAACCCATTACCTCTTGTGATGAGGAGGATGTGGATAATGTGGAAGAAGAGCTTGATATTGATGATTTATATGAGAAGGGTGAGATTGTTTATCGTGTCCTTGTTAAAAAGGATATTGCTTGCTCTAACTTTTTTGAAGTCTTGGACTTTGCTATTAAGAGCAAAGAACATATTGATAAGTTAGAAACACAAATTGAGGTGCATGATAACAACGTTGATAAAATGTGTAGTCTTGAGCGTGAGTATGCTAATATAATTGCAAACCTAAATAAAGCTCTTGAAGAGGAACAAACCACCAAGGAATCTCTTGAGGAGACCTTTGCTTTAGAGCTATCTAGAGTAAAGGAATCTCATGATAGAGATCTTGAGGTGGAAAGTGATCTCAAACATAAAAATGATGAGACTCAAGTTTCTTATGATAAACTCCTTGAGGATTTTGAGCACCTAAAAAATGGATCTAGGGTCATAAAGGGTGAGCTCATCAAACTCACCGAGTCACATGAGCAACTTAAAGCCTCATATTCAAAAGAGCTTGCCAAGTTGCCCTCACCTCTTGCAAATAGTGATGATGCTTGTGCTACTAACTCTATTTCTTGTGAAGCATCTACTTTGAAGGAGAATGTTGAGCTAAAGGCTCAACTTGCGTTGCTAACTAGCAACTATGGGAAATTAGAAGAAAGTCATGTTAAGCTCTCGAGCTCGCATGAGGATCTTCTAGTCTCCCATGGTAGGCTAAAGGTAGCTCAGGAGGCCATCATGTAAAAGGTAACATCTAGTGGGCCTCATGTGGACATTAGCACTATATCTACTTCAAATGTTATATTGCCATGTGCTAGTCCTTGTAATTCATCCTCTCACGACCATGTTATATTTCGTGATGAATTACATTCCATGCCTTGTTACTCTAACAATGTAGCATCTACTTCCTATAGTGTTTTTGTTGAAACTAACCATGTAGAGGAAATCAAAAGGCTCAAGGATCAAGTCACTTCTTTGAAGAATGGCTTGAAAAAGGGTCATCAAGGGAAGGCCGCACTCAACAAAATCTTGAGTGTGCAAAAATCCCCCAATGACAAGAGTGGGCTTGGATTCAACTCAAATGTCAAGAACAAGTCCATTATCAAATTGAAGCACAAGGATAACAAGAAGAATGGCCTAGAACAAGTCAAGAATCTGGACAACATTGTTTGCTTCAAGTGCAAGGAAGAAGGGCATCATGTCAAACATTGCTCATTAAAGAAGAAGTCCCTTGGCAAGAAGCAACAAGGGAAGCGGCCTCAAGCTCTACATATTGTTAGAGATGGGCCTCCTCCCAAGAAGACTCAAGCTCTTCCTCAAGTTGTTTCTTCATGCAAAAAGAAAGATGGCAAGACTAGAACTTGCTACATATGCCGCGAGAAGGGGCACATTTCTTATTCATGCACTATTGGTATCTCCTCATCCCATCCTATCTTGATTGATGATGCTTATTCACTTCGTAAGGATGAGGTTGGAAATGTGTTTGCCAAATTTGTTGGTGCTCAATGTGGTGTCAAGAAAAGAACCATTTGGGTTGCCAAGCCTATTGTGACTAACTTCTTAGGACCCAACTTGGTTGGGGGCCAATAAGCCAAAACTTGATCAATAGGTGTGTATTGGAGGGCATTGGAGTCTTGGCTACATTATGAAGAATTGAGGGATCTTCATCAATTATTATTGTCAAGCCAAGCCATTTGGATTATCATGATTTTATTATATTTCCAATGTTCCTCCTTGCGGTAACATATGCTAAACTCTTTACATTGAAAGTTACTCGCCCCCTTGTGCATGTGTTAGTTTTGTATCTTCCATGCTTTTGTACATGTTGTGTTTCCACTTAATTATCTTGAGGTATCAAGCATATTTGTGTATGATTAAGTGGCACACCATGTATGTGTGTTTCTTGTATTGGAGCCTTAATTGATTATATTTGATATCTTATTTGGCTCTTGTGAGAGATTAATGGATTATCCCATTTTGGGGGAGTGTTATGCTTGGGCATTCCACAATCCTAAAATTGTGTGTACATGAGGAATACCACCTAGTGTTTATATTGGATTATTGTCAAGTCTCTATGTGGTACAAGTCTCATGAGGAATTTAAGTTTATAATGTCCATTAATTATCTCTATTTGTATCCTTTTGCCTCGCATTGGTTTTATGGTAGTATCACATTATGGGGGAGTCATATTCTTAGTGCATATTACAATCCTAGAAAATGTGAATATTCGAGGTTGTGTCACTTAGAATTGATATTGATAATTATCTAGCGCCTATGTGAGACATTTGCTCATACAAGTTCCAATTTGCTTGAATGTTGTTGTTGATCATATTTTGGATCTTGTATATGAGAGTGTTCCTTGGTATGTGTTTCATCATATTTAGATATATATATCATCATGGAAACCATTTGCTTCTAGTTACTCTAATCACTAGTGATAGTGTGACTATTGGAAACTACCAAGAATCTTGTTCGAAGTATCATGCTTAATTCTTATCTTTTGTTATATGCTTCTTGTTGTATCTATGATCTTGGATATCCATGCTAGCTACATTGGGAAAATTATTCCCAATATTTCTTGTCCTTAGATAATGAGTACCCAACTTATGGTAGAATTTATTGATCATATTCACTTTGGCCCTTGCTTCATTTTATCCTATCTTTGGCCAAGAAAATGTTTTGTGTTGTCTCCCAAGCCTTCCTTGCTTCTTGTGGATCTTCTTATTTTATTGATATCCTCTTGTGTTTTACTTATTGTAGGTACTAGTGATAATCCCATTTGTGTGCATTTTGCATTTAAAAGGAAAATCCAACATAATGCACTAACTATGGGGGAGCTCTCCTATATTACTTAGAACACTCATATTTATGCTTCTTTGTTTGGTCCATATCGGGTTTTATGTGCTTGGAACCTCAATCTTTTCATTTTGGTATTTGTGCCATCATGAGAAGTTTGGGGAGTTTGGTTTCTTGTTGGAACCTTGATCATTTTGGGAGTTGGTTTTGTCTCATTCCTTGTTTCACTCTTTGACCATTTTAGAATGAGATAAATCCTTGAGCATTTGGATTTTTATATATCTTTTGATCTTTGGCTCTTGCCTAGTTCATTCTTGAACTTATGCTCTTTCATGTGTTGAATTGGTTATTTGATACAATTTGGACACCGCTTGTCTTGTCACACTCTTGTGTGTGCCAACTCGGTTTACTTGGTGTTTTTGTTCAAATTGTATCTCATTTTTGGTTCTTGAAATCTTTATGCATGCATGTTTACTATATGTTTATATTAAGGCATGTTTGCTTTCTTTGATCCAATATATAAGGGAAACTCCACCGATTCCCATCGGCTAAGTTGTGCATGAAATTCAATTTCATATCAATATGCACATAATTATGTGGAGTCTCTCCTATGTATTGTAGTTGCACTAACTACTTTGGACCCAATATGTTTGGGGGCCATTTTGTACTTAAATGTGTTTTAGGTACATTGGAGATATATTGGACGCTTGTCTCTCAATTTTGAAGAAGTGATGCTTAGAATTTTTTTGAGGCAAGCTATAGGATGATCAACGAATTCATATTGTCTACATCCTACCAATTATATCTCGGTAACAAGTATCTCTTTCTCATGCTCACATATCTTGATTCCAACCGTTTGTCGGTTGCCTTCTAGCATGAATTAATGTATTTGTAATTGGTGTAGTTCTAGCCATGGTTTTAAGAGGACTATCTATTGTATATGTATTTAAGTTGAGATGCATATAATTGGGACTATACAAAATCATGCATATGATCCTCCAATCCCAAATATGTCAATCTAGCAATTTTATTGCCTATCATTTCATCAACTTCTCTCATATGCAATAGTGAGATTTTTCCTAGTCTATTTTATCTTATGATATTTGTTGCCTTTCTCCATATATTTCAACTTTCTCCTTTTTTCCCTTGGTGATAGTTGTAATATATGTAGTGTGTTGGTGTTTGAAGCTCATTAATGTACAATAAGATATATGTGAGCCTTGGCCATGCTTTGAAGCAAAAATCTTACTGATATATGTTATGACTTCATTTTTGCCTTTTATGTGATTGATTGTATATTTTCTTTGTGTGTGGTTGTTTCTTTATGAGAATATGTCTTTGTGATATTTTCCACTTAGAGACATATACACATATGAGAAGATAAATTTAGTTGATTTTTTGGAGACCACCTTTCTATTCCTTTTGATTCTTTGGTGGCTTCCAAATTTATTTTCCTATGAGTGCTTGTTCCTCTTGTTTGCATCTTCGGACACTCATATTTGTTCTTTCATGTCTTGTATTGTTAAATGAATTTGGATGAGTGAGGATTCCATGACTATGCACCTCGCTCACAAATGCAATTATCATAATTGGTGCATTCTCTTTGGGTAGCTCATCTAATTCATTTAATAATGCTCATTTGCATTCTTTCACATTTTTTGTGTTTTAAATGCTTATGGGGGAGCGAGGATTCCATATTTGTGCAATATGTATTCTAATGCATTTATGTTGAATAGTGCACAAATCTTGGGGAGCTTCTCTATTTTGTTATTTAAAGCACTCTCTTGCTCATATCATAATAACTTGTAGTTTCCATTTGGACTCATTTGTTGTTTTCAAATTGGTTTGTCGGACCTTGTAGTTGCTTACATCATTTGACTTTATTCTGGCAACCTTCGGGTCCTCGATATAGTTCTGCTCCCTCCCAAGTATTCATCATTGGATATATGCGAAAGTACACCTTTGGAGGAATTATTACTATATTTGCCTTCTAGAACTTGTCACCCATTTCGGCAATTGATGCCAATGGGGGAGAAGTTTTAGAGGGTTTAAGGGAAGTTGGTTGATGCATTGATTTTGTTCTTAATCATTTGCCTCTCAAGCTCTTGCATCTTTGTTGTTGCTTAGCATGTGGTATATATAGAGGAAACTCCACCAATGATAATGATTGGCAATATATGCAATGAAATTCAAGTTCATCACACATGCATAGATTGTGGGGGAGTTTGCTCTATATATGGTGGTGGTACCAATATCACATACTTTTGTAATATTTGATATTGGTATTACCATTTTATTCATTAATATTCCTTATATAAACCCTCTTAAAGGGATTTTCATCAATTACCAAAATGGGGGAGATTGAAAAAACATGTTGGGCCCCCATGTGTGGTTTTGGTAATTAATGACAATCTTTATGGACTAATGTGTGTATTAAGTTATACTTGTAGGATTTGTCCATTGGCATCGCTTGGAGCATGTGTTGGCTTCAAGGTCGATGAAATGCAAAGAAGATATGTTGGGCATGCTCAATATGCAAGGTCGATGATGAGGAATTAAGAAAGGCGTTCCATCTTGAGAAGGGCAAGACCGTCTACATCGAGCTCAAGTGGAATGCTCAAGGCAAAGGTATAATCTTGATAGGTTTTACCTTTTTCCGGTCTCACGTTGTGTGTGTGAGACCGGGTTTAGGATAGATAACCGTACTATCAAGAGGGGCTCTCGTATGAGTAATTCGGTCAGATCGTTCGGAGAGAGCTCAAACCTTTTCATAATTGCATCATCGTATTTGGTCTTATCCATGTGAGGATATAGAGCTTGTGGTAATCTCCATAACAAGCTCTTGTTCATCAAAATCAGATCTCCCATATATATCTTGTTGCGATTTTGATTTATGCGGCTTTTCGGTTTCTCACCAAGTGAGGAATATCACATTATTCTACTTGATACTTTCTCACTTGGTGATAATCAATATTTCCACCTTTTATTGAGAAGCCCTTGTTGTCCTCTATCCAACGCAATTAGAATCGGGTCAATCGGAACTACCGTTTAAAAGTTATGTCCGTTTGAATATTTGTCGTTTTAAATTGAAAAAGAAAAGGAAAAACTGGGCCGACCGGTACTACCGCAACCCAGTATCGGTCGAGCCTGAGACGCGCAGCCCATTCTCAGTTTGACCCGGCACCCACTTCCGGTACCGTCCCGGTAGTACCGCCCGGGTGGGCCAGTACTACCGGCCGGCCCAGGAAAAATGCCCATCTAGATCCATTGCTGCCGCTCGTTGCTTCACAAGCCCAGCGCCCAGCCGCCTCGCCGCCGCCGCTTTGCATCAAGGCCACAAGACGCCCGACCGCCCCACGCTGGCCTCGCCACCGCTGCCGCGCCGCTGCCGCCGGCCGTGGCCTCGTGCACTGGTGTTGCCTCGCGTCTCGTGCGCTCGCCAGATCCCGCATGCGTTGCAGGCCAGCGTTGCGCTGCTGCTCACTGCGTCTTTGCCGCTTCGATCGCGCTGCGTCTTGGCTTGCTTGTGTCTTGTCGCTTGCCGCTTTCGCCGCTTTGCTAGACCGCCCCACACCGGCGTAAAGGCCCCAAGATCCCTCGCTGCGCTCTCTTTGTGCTCTGCCCCGTTGACCTGCTACCGGGCGGTAGTACCGGTCAAAATCGGTACTACCGGTCCAGACCAAAAAATAGCCCCAACAGTCAGTTTTTCTGGGTCCTCTATTTAAGCTTTGCCCTTTTTTGTTTAGTTAGCTCCTCTATTATCTATTAGGCTAAACTTTGTCCACACTTGCTCTAGATCTTGAAGCTTGCCTAATCTTTTCCCTCCGATGATTCTTGCCCATATTTGAGTGGAAGAGAGAGGAGATCTAGCTACGTTTGACCTAACCGATTCATCTCTTTGTGAGTGCATCTTTGGGGATCTAGATTTTGGGGGATTTTGTGTCTCTCTTTGATTCCTCCTCTCTTGTTCTCCCAATAGCTTTAGTAGCTTTGTTGGAACTTGAGAGTGAGGGATTTGAGCATCTTTGTGGTGTTCTTGCCATTTGCATTTGTTGCATCGGTTTGAGTTCTCCTCGGAGGATTTGGTTTGAATTGCTCATTGGAGCTTGTCCCTCTTGGGTTCTTGAAACCCTAGACGGTTTTGTGGCCTTGGTGGCATTTGTTGAGGCCTTTTGTGGCGTTTGTTGGGAGCCTCCAATTAAGTTGTGGAGTTGTGCCCCAACCTTGTGAGAGGTTCCAGTTGCCACCAACAAGTGCACCAATAGTGGAAGCGTGGATCGATCCCATTGGGGTGAGATTCACCGGAGAATAAGGGAGGCCTTTTGTGGCGTTGGTGGTTTGATACCACCCCCTCTCCAAACGAGACGTACTCCATGTTGGGAGGAACTCGGTAAAATATCGGTGTCCCCGCGTGCCTCGGTTATCTCTATACCTGAGATATTTACTTATGCACTTTACATTGTGATAGCCTTCGTGCTTGAAGTAATATATATCTTGCTATCACTTTGTTGTTTGTATTGCTTAGCATAAGTTGTTGGTGCACATAGGTAAACCTTAGTTGTTTCTAGGTTGTGCTTTACAAAGTAAACACTAGTTTTATTCCGCCTTTGTTGAGCCACTCTAGGAAAAGTTTTAATCTCCTATTCACCCCCCCCCTCTAGGCGACATATGTATCCTTTCACCTTCCATATGTAATAAAAACTGCAAAAATATAAAGAGAAAAGTTTTTCGCGAACCTTTAATTTCTAGCACTTTTACCTATTCAAAGACGGACTCTGTAGGCTCCTTCTTTCTAACACTTGAAAGTTCCTTTCATACTAAGATTCACACAATCTTCATTAGCAACATTAGTGTAGCAAAGACAATAAACCTTTGGGTTCAAATTTCAAATGAAATCCATCAAAACAAAAGCTACTGTAGCAACTCCTTTTAAAATCCCAAAAATAATTTAAAAGGAAGTTGATTTAAGAGGCAAATGCAAATAATGGCAGAAATCTGTCAAAACAGACCAGCATGTAAAGATTGATTTTTTTCAAAAATCTTCTGTTTCTCAAATAAAAAAGTGCAAAACTAAAGAAAGTTGGATATCAACTTGGGGCACAAGAACATAAAATTACAACTCCATCCGACGTACTGAGATTTTTCATGAATTTTTACAATGCAGCACAAAAATCTGTTCCGGGACAGGAACTTCTCACAAATCACCTACTTCTCAAAAGAGGCTGAACTTGACACAAAAACCAAACAAAAAGGATAAGGAGAGGTTATTACAGAGGTAATAACTTCCAATACTCAAAGAAACAAAAACCAAAATCAAACTAAAATGAGTTGTCTCCCAAAAGCTCTTTCTTTATAGCCATTAAGATGGGCATGAAAATTTCAATGATGTTCTCATAGGAGATAAATTTGAAGTAAAAGAGAGCATCAAGAAGCAAATATCCAACACATTTAAGTCTAACCCACTTCCTTTGCAAGGGAGTTTCGTAAGAAATCAAATTATTGAAACAAAAGGCTACTAGCATAGGAATACAAAACAAATGCAACTTCAAAGCTTTCAACATAAAGCAGGGAAACTTAATATTATTGAGATGCATAAAACCTTTCCTCTCTCATAATAACTTCCAGTAGAACTTTGAATAAAGTTAACAATGTAACTGTCATAAGAAACATTCTTGTCATCAGAATGAGCATTCTTAAAATCATCAAAAAAGAGGTTTAAGGTCAAAAACTGGATTAATAGAAGCAAGTTGTTCAACTCTAAAATCCTCATTAGGCAATTCATTTTCATAAGGAGCTTTAGCAAATTTGGAAAAATTAAACTCATAAGATTCTCCATCAGACTTAGTTAAAACTTTCTCCTTCTTACAATCTATAATAGCTCCACAAGTTGTCAAGAAAGGTCTACCAAACATGATAGGACAAGTTTTACTAGCTGCTGAACCAAGCACTAGAAAATCAGTAGGATACTTAGTCTTACCACAAAGAACTTCCACATCTCTTACAATAGCAATTGGACAGACTGTCTCTCTATTAGCAAGGTGAATAACCACATCAATGTCTTCAAGTTCACAAGGACCAATTTCATGCATAATTTCTCTATAAAGCTCATAAGGAATAACACTAGAACTTGCACCAATATCACATAAACCATAATAGCAATGATCACCAATTCTAATAGAAAGCACAGGGACACCAGCTTTCCTAGTTTTACTAGGATGAGAGACAATATTAGAAGCATCTTCACAAAAGATAATGTGCCCATATTCTACATTTTTAGTGACAAGATCTTTCACAATGGCTACTATAGGTTTAATATTTATTTGTTCATTAGGTTCTACAGCTTTCTTTGTGCTTTTGCTAACCACATTAGCTATAATATAATGTTCCTTTACCTTAGAAGGAAAAGGTATTTTCTCAATATAGGGTTCAGGAAAAATATGATCAACAGTACAAACTTCAGTGTTTCTAATACGAACATGATTAACAATATATTTATAAGGTGCATGGTACTTGTTCCACTCCTCCTTGGGAATTTCAATATAAGAGGCAAAGGCCTTAAAACAATTTGCAAGAACTTGAGAATCAAGACCATACTCAGTGCTAATATTATGAAAGTCATCAGTTCCCATAAATTTTTTAATGCATCCATAATCATAATTTATACCTGACTTTCTTCCTTTGTCATTCTCCCATGCTTCAATATTCTCTTGAATACGGTTAGAAGATCCCATTTAGCTTCTTCTTTTATACGTGTGAATGATCCAACACAAGAAGCATCTAATAAATCTTTATCATGAAGAGAAAGCCTTGCATAAAAGTTATTAATAATATTATTATTAGGGAGTTCATGAATAGGACATTTAAGCATTAGTAACTTCAATCTCCCCCAAGCTTGGCTTGTACACTCTCCATCACGAGGCCAAAAGTTATATATTTGATTCCTATCCTTATGAATCTCACTGGGAGGATAGAATTTAGAATAAAAGAGAGGTACAATTTCCTCCTATTCCATAGATTATCCATTCTTCAGCAGCTTATACCATTCTTCAGCTCTTCCTTTCAATTATAAAGAGAGTAACTTCTTCTTAACTTGTTTTGTTGTGATACCTGCACACTTAAACAACCCGCATAATTCATGTATAAAAAGCAAGTGATCACCAGGATGGATAGTTCCATCCCCAAAATAATAATTATTCATAACACGATCAACAATTCTTGTAGAATCTTAAAAGGATCTATCTCAGTAGGATGTAGAATCTTAAAAGGATCCATATTGGAAACAAAGTAACAAACATAAATAAAAAGCAATACTCACAGTAGAAGTTTTCTTTACCAGTTCCACTTTTCAGTAGCGCTTCACTCCCCGGCAACGACGCCAGGAAATAGTCTTGATGACCCACAAGTATAGGGGGTGTATCGTAGTACTTTCGATAAATAGGAGTGTCGATCCCAACGAGGAGCAGAAGGTGTTGACTAGTGGTTTGGAGCAGGAATTCTCTGTAAATACTTAGCAAACAGATTTTTAGGTTTTTTTTATAATGCAAAGAAATAAAGTGCAAGTAAATAAAGACAACAAATAAATGCATCAAGTGGCCCAATCCTTTCTTCGCAAAGGACAAGCCGGTTGTAATACTTATGAGGACCAAACATTCTTCAGGACACATGAGAATACTGTCAAGTGCTTTCGCTTCATATAGTTGATTAATCTTCTTTGGTTGGATAAGTGTTGTATGGGTGAACATGTGCTAATGTACCGACCTTACTTGGACTAATACATACTTGTGATTAAACCCCTTGCAAGCATCCGCAACTACAAGAAAGTAATTAAGATAAAAACCTAATCACATCATTAAACTCTGAGTTCCTAAACTTCCTTGTGCAAAGGTTTCCTAATGGGGGTTCAGGTTTCTGTCACTCCGGCAACCCCACAATTAGTAGCCAAATACACAATGCATTCCCCTAGGCCCATAAATGGTGAAGTATCATGTAGTCGATGTTCACATGACACCACTAGAAGAATAGAACCACAACTTAAATATCAAACCATTGAATATTACTCAACACAATTCCACTATTAACAACATGACTTCTCTCATGTCCTCAAGAACTAAACGAACTACTCACGAGACATCATATGGATCAAGATCAGAGATGATATGATGATGAATAACAATCTAAACATACACAATAATTCAATGGTTCCACTCACAAGCATCAACTACAAAAGTAATCAACACTGGGAAAGTTTCCCCTAAGAACTATGCAAGATTCAACACAATTGTTACAGCGGGATGAAGTGGTGATGATGGTGCTGTTGGAGATGGTGGTGAGGATGATGATAATCCCAATGAATTTTAGCTTGATGACGGTGTTGATCGCGACGATCTCCTCTTTCTGGTAAGAAATTTCCCCGGCAGAAATTTGCCTGCCGGAGAGCTCTTTCTCTCTCTGTAGTTTCCGCCCCTCAGAGGCGGTGGAATCTTTCTGTGGTCGCTCCCCGTGTATTAGGGTTTCGAGGAGAAGATATAGGCAAAAGTATGGAGTAGGATGTGGGCCAGGGTGGCCACACCCCCTGGTGGCGCAGCCCAGGGTGGCCCGTGTAGGGAGGGGTGGGCCCCATGTGGCCCATCTCTGCCTAACCTTCTGGCTCCCTTCGTCTTCTGAAAAAATAGGAGTTTCCGTGTATTTTCTGGAATTTTATGATCTTCGCGAAAATTGCATCTAAACACCGCCTTTTCCATCAGAATCCTGACTCCGGCAGTTCATTCTCCAAAAATCATCCAACATGCAAAAATAGATGAAATAGCATAAGTAACACCTCTTAATATGAAATATATCAATGAATAGCAGTAAATTATGATAAATAATAGTGATGCAAATTGGAGCATCAATAAACACTGATCAAGAATTGTACAAGGGGAAATAAAAAATAAATAAAGGTAGAAGGATGGCAAGGCCTTCAGTTTGCACCATTGTTGGTCATTGCTCCAAAATGATGAGAAATGGAAGAAAAGGATGAAATCCCAAACGAGAAGAAGCCTGTGTCTAGCTCGGTTGAAGAGGGGTTGGTACTTTTTTTTGCGAATAGGACTTTAGCATTAAAATAAACAGCGAACTGTACAAAATATCTCAAAAAAAAATTACATCAAAATCCTCGAGATACCCTTCATCTTCAACCTCTAGACCGTGTCGATAGAGCGAAGTCGCTGCCGCTCCTCCCAGAGCCAGCATGACATTGTTGGTTGCGGACGGGAAGTCACCAAACGAGCCCAGAAGTCCACATCCGTCCTGAAGACGAAGAAGAAGGATGAACCTCCAATGAAGCTCCTTGACGATCCGAAGATCCCCACAGCCAGATGAAGTCCTTAAAGACCACACCACTCCCACAAGCTTCTCGACGTCACCAACGAGATGGGGCTGAAGCCGGGGAGACTTTATTGAAGAAGACGCCGCAGTCACCACCTGAGCGCCGCCCCACCAAACACTAAAACCAGAAAAAATGGATCCCTCTCGCCGATGGGGGCCGAGATCCACCCCTCCTCCATGGCCCGAAGACCACAGATTTGAAGCAGATCGGCGGCGCTGACGGGAGGCGGCGCCGACAAGAAGCGGCTGGGGATCTGAAATCGCTTCCTGATCGCCCCTTCTGTTGCGTACGGTTGTTGGCTTCGGTACTTGACACGTTACAACAATGCAAATGTTACATAGCGGTTTTCAACTCTAAATCATGCACCTAAAAGCGGCAGTTGAGATTAGGATGTGCTTAAACCCGCTAGCAATAACCGTTTTGTGGTAAGCGTACCCACGGTGCCTTTTGTTGCTTGGTAGATAGCTACCGTCCGTGCAATCCTTGCGCCTCGATACATTAAAAGTTAGCGTAAACATAAGGTGTTTCACATTTCATTGCCGTGTTGGGTACATCTTTTCATGACACATAACATAACCATAATCAAGTCTAAAAAATTGCTCTGGTCCATTTCCATTAAGGTTGTAATTTCCATTTCATTAAGATATAATGTTCGATTAAATTATGTTGCAACCATCTTATGAGATCCATTCTTTGAGATGGATTTCATTAACCCGTTCACGCAGATCTAGAACCGTTGATGTGAATTTCACAAAAGTGAGGCTCTTGAGCCCCTCTCCTTTAAACAATCTTAGATCTAAGAAAACTAATATTAAGAAAAAGGTACTCCCTCGGTTTCATAATATAAGATGTTTTAGCTTTATGAAATGAGTGTATAGAACCTACACACTAAAAGAGGTCTAGATACACTCATTTCACAAAGCTAAACCTACACACTAAAAGAGGTCTAGATACACTCATTTCACAAAGCTAAAACATCTTATATTATGAAACGGAGGGAGTATGCATTTGTGGTCGAAGTGTGGCCATGATTAAGAAAAAACTCCTAGTTGTTGTCAGAGTCCTTGAGCAATTGTCTAGACGGCTTTGACATCACGTTCAACGAAGTGTACTCCTAATTACGAAAAAAAACTCATACAGTAGTTGGTTTGGGTAGCCAAAAGTTGGGTATATTGTTAAAAGCTCATACAGTAGTTGGTTGGGTATATTGTTGGAGATGCTCTTCAAGAAACACACCTCTCGGAAAAGAGAAATTACCTAGCTAGGAAGATCATGCCTCTTGGTACATCTTACAAATTTTGTAGGAACAAAGGGTGTGAAAGTTGTTCCAAATGTCTATTATGGGCCCTTTTAAGAAAGTGAGATTTTAAAAACATGAGGATAGGAAAAACACAAGATTGAAATTTCATGACATCTCGAAATTTCATGACATCTCGAAACCTAAAATTTGGAAAACTACGACAATTTTTATCAATAAGTGTTAACACAGCTGAAAAATCGAACAATTCTTATCAACAAGTGTTTAACACAGTGGATAGAAATGTCCATTCAACAAATGTTAAGATGTTAAAAACAATATGTAGACATATTGGTTGTAATAACATCTTATATTATGGGCCGGAGGGCGTATTAGCACACCACTTGGCACAACTCACAACTTCTCGTAGGGAAGAGATTTTTTTAGGAAGCGGGGAAAAGCTAGCGTAGAAGTTGTTACAGGTTTGTGCCATTAGTCGTAATATCAAAGAAACTGGCGCAGTGAAGCAGCAAAGAAATGAGTGCGTTGAGACTGGAAGTCTAGAACGCTGTGCAGTCGAGACAGTTGGGATGGCACATCTTAAAAAATAGTCAGCAAGACAGATCATCTAGACAATTGCTCTGCATTAGTAAGTACGCACATGATGCCCTCTGAATCCAACAGGCTGCATTGCTCTATCAGCAAACAAAACATAAATATATGCATCACCCAGAGAAGCTCAGACGTAGCTCGAATGACAGACCAGCGCCATACACACACAAGTAAACAGCACCACCAGCGCCATATATACGTTGAGTGCATTTTTACCCGAGCGACAAACAACAAATTCAACAAAACTGGCATCCTGAGCATTCTAGTGAGTGGTAACAAACGTTTTTTTACATGAGATGTCTCTTTACTAAGAGTGACGGGATTGGACGCCTGTGTGATCATGATAAAGCTGGGTTCAGATCCATTTCGACCTGATGGATCGTCCATTGCATGCCCTCCAGTTTCTGTGGTTCAAATCAGGTTAGCAAAAGATCCATCTAGTGTATGGCATATGGTTGTTAAAGGTGATAAAAATGAGTCATCGTTACCTTTACAATCTCATGGTACTGCCTCGCAATTACATCGAAGTGTGGATCTACACCTTGATATTCACGGAGTCGTGAAACCTGACACAAAGATCACAAACCAAACCTAACTGTTAGACGATTGGAGGTTGATACTATATTTTCTTCTTATCAGATTAGGTGGGTACATCAATCCATGGATAACATGGCAAGGAAAATCAGCGGAGCCACACTCCTAAATAAAAACTGTAATGGTTCACGAATTGACACACCAACCACAGCTAGCAGCTGCTCCTTTGCTCACGTTGAATTATTCAGGAACGATCCATGAGAACCAAAACAACACACAAGCAAGCCACATCCATAAGCAAGCACTGCGGGATGCTTCACTGCTTCCTGTAGCGCGCTTCGACATCGGATACACATGAACAGGCAGCGGCTCGTTCCTACCTCCTCCCTTAGTGTGCCTTACTACCTCCTTGACCAGCAAAGATGCAGTCGGCGGTGCAATCAGCAGCAACGAAGGAAAATACTACGGTAGTGCGCGCCTAGAGGCTTCCACCAGCAGAGGCAGACAGTGGCGAGGCGCCTCCCATTGGACGGACATCACAGTGATGTTTATGCGCGAGGAACGGGTGAGAGGATCCAGCGTTGCATGGCGAGGAGGGAGGGGAAACAATGCTGTTTTGGCCCATTTGTAAGAAGGGAGAGGACGTGAGGGGTGGGATGAACCATCACCAACTCCACCTTAATACTTAGTAAAGATAAGAGCCATTCAATTCCCTGCAGGATGGACACTGTTCAACCTTACTTGACAACTCGTACCTCTGACATATTTTTCATGCAATAGCAGCTGTTAATATTGCCTGTGGTTCCCTACTGGTTGTGAGCTACATACAAAATTACTGAAGGTGAGTCAACAGGGAACAGTATGCTCGATGGTCAAGGTCTCGCCCACATGACTAAACAAGTTACTCCTACACTGGAAGGCACACGAGACTTACTGGATTTTAACCAGGTGGTATATCAGTGCTACCAACCTCCCTATACCCCTATTGCAAGAGGCTATGAGCTAACAATGCCTGTTCACTAGCCTTTCAAATGAAATTGGATTAAAATGAAGGGTTTCACTGACAAACATTTGAAAGATAACACAGAGCAAGTACAATGTATCATACCGCTTCATTATAGGAATTGGATGCTTCTTTTGTTGCTTCCACAAGATACTTCCTGCAATAACAGTAAATAATATAAGGTGGTTGCTTACTTCAAAGAAAAACGTTTTAAGGGATCATGTTTGCGATAATAAGTGTTGCTTCCCTCAATTATCAGATCAATTTTAGGATACCTTAAGTTGGATATACCTGATCTTATGTAATGCAGGTACTGTTTCCTTCGTGTAGGTATCACGCAAGAGATGGTGCTCCAGATAGCTAGAACAGAAAGACAAAAATGCAGTTCATTCAGTATTCTGGCCTATAAGTGATTACAGAAAAAAAAAGATACATACAGGGCAGAAAGCTTCACAGATTGAAATGATTATTTAAGCAAGAGCATGTCCAATTCCGTTAACTAAAATTATCTTAGTCAAAACTGAAAAGTTAAAGGAATGTTTGGTTTGAGCCCAAGATCACCCCCTACAAAATAATTGGTTATAAAATTTTTTGCCCAAGGTTTCACTTGCCCATGAGTTGGCCAAAAGAATGAACTAGATTTGGCAAGTTGCCATGAGCACCCAAACTTGGCAACCATCCAAACAAGTACCAAAAAAATTGTTACAATCGAAAAATTGGTAGGGTTGGTTTTGGACACCAATCAAACATATGCATACACTAGAGTCAATCATTCAGGTGCCGAGAAGTCAAGTGCCAACCTTAGTTTAGCATTCATTGTATGACATCTTTTAATAAGCCAGGTCTTCTTCACATCATCCTGTCAGGTCATAGAAGAGAAAGCCAACACATGTCAAGAAATAATACTAATCCCAGGAAGAACGAACACTTTAAAAAGAGCATGAAAAGCATTACATATTGGTGCTGGTGTTCCAACTTCTTGTCTTTGACGAACTGTATAAGTACAGCAAGAATTTGCTCCAGGACCTTTGAAGTTTGAACAGACATAAGTATTTTGACAAATATCAGAGAATGAATTTGGATAAAAATAAAGTGTACTAGCTGCCCAAGTTAAGTTTAAGAAATGTCAGCATCATAGACGCACATTATAGTGTTCAGCAAATTTCCTGTCCGTTGAAGCAAGATCCTCCAATAGAAGGGACTCTTCCTTTTCTATCCCTTCGATAATTAATTTCAACCTGTCAAATGAGAAAATAAATATGAGAAGTGTCCATTACGAACTCCCAGTTAATTATTAATTCTAAACAAGGAAAGGTGGAAATATGAGAAGTGTCCATTACGAACTCCCAGTTAATCATTAATTCTAAACAAGGAAAGGTGGAAATATGAGAAGTGTCCATTACGAACTCCCAGTATATAAATGGTGAGTTTGCCCTAGAGAAGCGATAGCATCAGTACCCAACTACTGAACCTAAGATTTGAAAAATTATGCAAAATGTTAGAAAGAAAATGATGATAGCTTCTTCAGATATTACACTTGGCTGAACAAAATCTGAGCACATAAAGCCTTGATGCATTTGCTAAACAATAAGCATAAAATGTCTACTACAAGACAGACTAAGATGTGGTGGTGGGGGGATCACCTTTCTGGAAGCCTGGCACTTGAAATCTGATTCATGGATGATGAATCTGCTGTATATATCAAACGTTAGATGAGATAAGGGGGAACACTTATATAGCATAAAAATGATCTCTACCCGTAATTAAGATTCAGTAACGGACCCCTTTCATCCATTGCAAAAAGATCAGTTAAAGCATCACACTTGGCTTCTAACCGAGCCTCGATCTCTCTGGCTACGGTTCTCTGATAATCGACCATGTCCTGCAATGTCAGATCAAATGTAGATGCTTCCAAAATTTAAACTACCAAAATCTCTGAGAAAATCATGTGTTTTTTCACTATGAGCACAAGGTAACATTGCTACAATTAAGAAGTAAGCACTAAACAGCTTCACATTTCCACGAGGAACATAAACAAATTACACAAGTAAATATATCCCGAAAACAGTCATGTGCTAGTTTAGACGATATCTTTGAATGCAAAGCTTCAAGCATCTTACATACCACAGTCATGGCCGGCTGTTGTTGCTGGACCTGATAGAGATAATCTGATGTTATTCCAAGAAAACGGTCCGGAACACCACCTGCTCCAGGCTCGGCCAGCTCTGAACCACCACTACCAGCAGCAGCAGCAGTCAACAAGCCACCAGCGCTGCTATAGTTATTGTAGCTAGTCGAGATTGAAGTTGAGCTTGGGATGGGACTCGTTACGGTACTATTGAATGAAGCTCTTGACAGGACGCTCAGCTTTTCTATCTCCTCCTCGTGCACCTCCCCATCCTGTGAGATCAGTGGGAGCCTCAACCTCTGGGCCGCCTCTGCAGCCGCTAAATGGTGCTCCAATGACTCGTACACCTGAATCATTCCGAACAAAGTAAGTAAGCTCAACCACCAGATTCCAATTTTGTCAGATAATTTCTGAATTACCGCCCAAATACTATGTCAGATTTGTGGTAAACAGTAAACACTCCTACCTGTTTAACCAGTTCATTCCACATTGCCTAGTACTATCTACACGAACCATAGGAAAGACGCTGACATGTTGGAGAAAGCGAGAAGTGGAACCGACCTGCGGTGAGCAATTGAGCTTCTTGCCAGCACCGGCGCTGCCCGCGGCGGTCGCGTGCTGATACTCCTCCACCATGGCCATCGCCTCCGCGTATACCGCCTATCGAATCGTAGTTATCAGAGCCGATCAAAACACGCGCAAAATTCTAGATCCGGCGAGCGAGCGAGCGGGCGGGCGGGGGCAAACTCACCAGGACCTCGAGGTAGCGCGCGCGTTCCGCCGCCACCTCCTCGCGCGCCTGCGGGGAAAGAATACGGGATCGGCGGCAGAGAGAGGGCATGTGGGGAGCGGAGGTGGGTGGCGGGTGCGGCGTACCTGGAGGAGGTCGGAGTGGGCGGGATTGGAGAGGAGGGAGGCGTCCGGGGCGAGGTGATGGCGCTGGAGCTGCTCCACCAGGTGGGCCACCTCCGGCGGCGGTGGAGGGAGAGATGCCGCTGCAGCGGCGGCCTTGGACATCGCGGGCGGCGTCTCCGGCGGAAGGTTCGACGAGTCGAGCTGGTAGCGTTGGTGGGCTGGGGTTTCGTCGAGTCGAAGAAGGCCGCCACCGCCGTTGGATCGGAAAATGGACGGGTGAGATGGCTGTTGCGGCCGACCGGCAGGCTCACGACGAGATGAATTTCAGTTTGAATTTGGAAGCCGCCAATGCAAAACTGAAAATCACACGTCCGGTCAAACAAAATCACATGAATTGCTTGAAAAGATAAATCAGATGAGCCCTGCTATACACACGACAATTTCCAATTCGACACACAATATCCAACCCTTCATGGGTGGCAGCTTTGTGCCCCACACAACCATATCCTTTGTCATCCGCGGATCCTACGAGGTTCTATCATGTGCGCAGCAGTTCGGAAATCAGATTAGGTGGTTTGCAGAGAAATGGAGGTAAAAGAGAGTTAAACTCCAGAAGAAAAAAGTCTATTATGTGTAGATCATGTGTGGTTTTCTTCTAAACTTTTGAGTTCTCTTTGCATTTGATAATGTCATAATATCCAGAGGTTGGAGATTTTCCTTGAAATTTGAATACTCCAGTTTTGTTTTCACCTCCTTGATGCTTTCGTTGAGCCGATCGGACAATATTGATATGTGTCTGGATGTTAGTACTATCTCAAATGTGTTTTTCTTGATGTTTGGATAGTTCCATTTGTTACAATGTGTGACCTGGCCCGACCTGATAGGGTTACGCCTTTGTGCTTACACAGCTAGTTATTGGATCGAACTCGCTAGCACACGGTTTTGATGAAATATGAAACCCGAGTGTATTATTTTATTACAGCAAATGATTCAGAATTTATTGTGTGATACAATCTTTATAGCTCAAGGCTAGTTATACATATGAATTGCTTGGAAAAAATCAGATGAACTGCTTGAAAACAAAATCACATGAATTGCTTCGAAAAAAATCTGATAAACCCTTCTATACCCGAGTTTTGGCGCCGACCCATCCGACGGCCTACCGGTTCCCCTGTCGGAGCTTACCACGTGTTTTAGCGAGCGCCAGTTTTTCCAGCAATCAGTATGGTAGCCAATTCGGCTCGTGCACTAGTTTGTCCGGCGGTAGGTTTGGCTCACCAATTTCTGCATCGATTCGTCCTCGACTGTGTCGAACTTACTATGGATTTGACGCAGAATCTCTCCAAATGGCTAATTTTCCCCCTTGTACTATATATATACCCTTTCTTCCTCCTTGAGGAGTTAGGTCAACCATTCATTTGCTATATTCTTGAGCTCTCACTCACTCCAAGTTAAAACACCAAATGTTGAGGATCTCCCATTCTACCCAACCAAATTCAAATCCCTTTGGTAGAAAGTAAGAAGAGGTTTGGATATACTTTTCCACCAAGTTATATTTCATTCCCCTTGAGTTCATCGAGTTTTCTTGTTACTTTTGGGTTTGTGGGAAACCCTAGGCGTCTAGGATCGTTCAGAGGCATTCGACTTGTGATTTCCCCAGTGAAAAGTTTATGAGGGTTTGGAGACTACTTTAAAGTCTATCATGAGCAAGTGAGCTATTCCTTCGTGGGATAGGCTTGGAGAAAAAGGTGAGCCTTCGCGGTGTTACGAAATCCTTCGTCGGGTCTCACATCTCTCCAACGTGACGTACCTTCCTTTCATAAGGAAGGAAACATGGGAATACACCTTCATCTCTTTACTTGTATTGTTTAATTTGTGACAGCCTTCGTGCTTAAAGTACCATGTATCATCATCTAGGTTGCTTCACCTAGTTTGTATTTAGGCACACCTATATTCCGTAAAGCTTGTTAACTTGCAAAAAAAGCTAAAAAAAATTATAGAAGCTATTCGCCCCCCCTCTAGGTTAACCATCTCTATCCTCCAATATCTAGAAAGATTACACATTTGATCCAAATGGTAAATACATTAAGTGTATTGGCAAGTGTCACTATGTGATATAACATACCAATTCTTTTACTAGAGTTCGGGTTTTTATTTGTTAAAATCTATCACTGATTTATCCCATGTTTTTCAAGTAGCTTTAATCCTCTACATAAGCACATTGGTTCACTCCAAGTATTCGTAATCTCATGTTCAACGCATCAAATTTCATCAAGGAAATAGAGTGATGAGATCTCCCAAACAACTTCACATCGGGTCGCTCAATGTTATCCATAATCGCAAACACACCTAAGTACTTAGTTTTGACACTCACGAGAGGTGCGTGCACTTTTCTCATATGTATCATTCAGTCCTTCCTTCCATAATACTTATGAAATGACCGCGAGAATAACAAGATGAAACCTTTACAAAATAGTCCCATGAGCCCCCATCGACGGTGCATATGTTGTGCGAGAGAGAAAATAAAGAAAATTGAACTTGGAGTAGGTGGATGAAACATAAAAGGCACTTCTTTATTTTTTTTTTATTTTTTTGAGAATGGATAAGCTTTGTTGATTAGTCAACAATGATATTGCAATCACGCAATAGAGAGTACGACGCGCAAGAAGGTACCTCCCTATGCAAAACACCACACTCACGTTTTCCTAATTGCGCTAAGTCATGGACTACTTTATTACTCACTTGAGCAACCTTGCTCAAAACTAATTTTAGCTGAAGTTTCAACAACGCTTTGACCTCCTCGAACAAGCTCCAATGTTTTTTCTTTAGTGCTGATAGAACGGGGATGACCATGGAACAATAGAACTTCACGATTCCAAGGTGTTGCGGGTGCACCGCTAAGTAACGAAATCCCTCGAGGTTGGCCATGATTTCCGTCTCCTCCACGCTAACACAAACAGGAAGGTGTTTCCATTTAGAATGCAGGATCATACCACCGTCAGCTCATGCCACCATGCCTATGTCTTGATACTTGAAGACATATTCTAGCCGGCACCCACGTTGACCTTGATCCAATTATTTATCAACGTCTTTCACTGCGATTCGACGTTCCCAGATGCCATAGTTGCGGTGGTTTTACGGGCGTCCATCAAGGATTCACCTTTAATTGTCCCAGTAGGCAATCTCGGGGTTGATAGATTCAACATAGTTTTACAGGAGCACGCACATACAACATGGCCTTGTCTCGTATGTGCTCAACCTTTGTCCTTCATTCCAGCGTACGTCCTCCACCTCCATCCTCCATCCCTAACATCCTTAGCCTCCGCCTCACGTCGTTCACCAGAGTTGGCATCGGCCACCATGCCGTCATAAAAGCTCCTCCAACTAGTCTCGAGTTAGAACACAAAATTGAAGGCATTCACCCGATAGAGCTCAACAGAAGATGGCTTAGGGGGGGGGGGGGGGGGGAGGATGGGGGATGAGTTCAGACTCACCAAATCTTGCTCCGGTAAGACTCTGGCGAGTTAGATTCGTTACCAGCAAGGTCGATGCTCCAAAAGAAGGTTAACAATCTATGGATTTCAACGACGCATACATTTGTCTGAGATGCTTCAAACACGTGTTTGTTTTCGCTGCGAACCCACAAGCAAGATGTTGTAATGATTCTGGGTGTATGTTGAAATTCCTCTCTCTGTGCTACAAATGTCATCACAAATAGCTGCAAATGTTTGTCCTCCCGTGGTGCATAGATGTGTTGATTTCTATCTTGGAGTTTTGTTGCGGTAGACGAGGATTTGCTGCAACCAGTAGAGATTTGTTGCATACTCATATATTTATTGCATAACGTGTTCTCAAAATGTTGCCATTATTTTTAAGTAACGACAAACCACCACGGAATAAAATGAATCAATGATGCTATAATAACACAAAATATTTGGTACACAGGTGAGGGGTATGCTGATTGAATGATTGAAATTTCGCATTTTAGTGACATCTTTTTGAAAAAAATTAGCGTATGCCGCTAATTGCAGTGTGCACACGGTATTCTTTAGTAAAAGGCGAAAGAATAGTTCGCTTTGTGCCCGCTGCGCAGTCTGATGGAGAGGCGGATGATTTTTCTCCAAATCCCCCGAAAGCAGGAACTCTCAGCATTGCGCATTGCATCCACTGACCAACCATGTTACATGAATCCATCAGACATGTGAGCTCGCTCTCGCTCTTAGCCTCTGACTTAACGCGAACAAGTATATAACATTGTAAAAATGCACACAACATAGCAAACTACAATATCAAGTTGGCATCCATATACTGCAATGAACGCTTCTCTATCTCCACTCTACTCTGCTACGAACCAAATCGGGATCAGCGTCTCAACCACACACCACACGTCAGGTCACCACACCTCGCGGATGCCGGTGCTCCCACCAAGGATGGCGCGAGATTGGCAAGTTCCTGCGCAAGTCTGTCAAGTCCGCAATGCGCCTTTCCGTCCTCTCATGCAGGCAGGCGAGGTCGGATAGATCAGCTAGAAGTATTTACCACTGGTACTTGGCCTTGACAAGGACGTCCTCGTAGAGCTTCGCGGCGTGCTCCCAGCTGAAGTCCTGCGACATGCCGCGCTCCTGGATCCTCCTCCAGCTCTCCCTGTAGTTCCAGTAGGTGTCGAGGCAGTGCCCGAGCGCCTCGATCAGCTTCTGCGCCTCGGCGCGGTCGAACGTCCACCCGAGACCAGAGTCGCCGAAGGGGTCGAATGGAGACACGGTGTCCCTCAGACCGCCGACGGCGTGCACGACGGGGATGGTGCCGTAGGCCATCGCGTAGAGCTGGTTGAGCCCGCACGGCTCGAACCTGGAGGGCATGACGAGAACGTCTGCGCCAGCCGTGATCCGGTGCGCCATCGGCACGGAGAACCCGACCCACCCACGCACCTTGTCGTTGTGCTGCCACTCGAAGTGCCGCAGCATGCTCTCCAGGTCGTCGCGCCCGGTGCCCAGCATCACCAGCTGCACGTCCTGGCTCACGATCCACGGCATCGCGTCCGCGATGATCTCCACGCCCTTCTGCCCATCCAGCCGACCGATGAACCCGATCAGTGGCACGTCGCCACGGACTTCCAGGCCCAGCTCGCGCTGCAGGGCCTCCTTGCACTGCCGCTTGCCGGCGTCCAGCGTCCTCAGGGAGTAGTTGGTGTAGCCGTCTGACTGCAGGTGCACGTCCACCTCGGGGTTCCACTCCCTGTCATCGATGCCATTCACGATGCCGTGTATCTTTGCGTCATTCTGCCGTATGATGTCATGAAGCCCCCAGCCGCCCTCCACTGTCTTCAGCTCCCACAGGTATCCGCGGCTGACGGCGACAACCTGGTCTGCCATCTTCACACCGGCCGCGAAGTAGTTGGCGTGTTCACCACCGACAGGGTCGTACAGTTTGAAGTGTTCCAGGTAGTGCTCAGGCAAGTCGGTGTACGGGAATTCAGCTACAGGGCCACGGCCCTACATACAGCATCAAGAAGCGAAAATTAGCCCAGTATTATGAAATATAAATGAAAGCCAAAATTAACAGAGGTACAGAATTTAGAATGCCAATGCTATATAATGTTCATAAGCGAAAATTAGCTACTTTGAATTTTTGTTTCACAAGTATTTCGGTCATAGATAAAATCACAGGACTTCATTTATTTAATTTTAATTTCAGTGATTTTGGTTTTCTTTTCAGTCAAAGGACAGAAATGTTTACGTCAATTTTACAGAAATCCAGCCAAATATTCCAATTTTTGAAAATTATGTTTTTTTATGAAAAGAGCGTAGTCCCAGTCTCATTAATGAAACCAGCATCATGACAGTTTTGTTCAAAATCTGTTTCAATTTGTGTGTACTGCTACAATGGCTGAAACATTTTGAGTGAAAGGCAACTATTTCAGTGTCTAGTGAAACGGAGGATTTTTTTTTGAAATTTCGTTGCAATTTCATTGAAAATGAGAACCATTGTAATTACAGAACAAATTTAGTCTCCCGAACAATGTCATGGTAGAAAAATATCAAGATGAGGAGAAAAGAACCTGGTGAGCGATGTTGTGTATCACTAGAACAGAGCGAGTGTACTGCATCAAGCCATGGTCTCTGTAATATGCTTTCAGATAGACAGGCAGGAGAGCAGTGTGCCAATCATTAGCAATGAACACCAGATTTCCATCACCATAAGGGATACCTCCGCATGGAACATGCCAAGGAACCTGTAATTTATGGTCAAATAGGAAAGATGGTCTAGTACTCTTAAGAATGATATGCCAAATGCAAAAAAATCTACATTGCATGAAATTAGGAGTAAATAACTAAATATTGTCGTCTGTGGCAGGTGGAAATGCTATTTCCAGTATCATAGTTAAGTGAAAAGTAACCTATCTAACAGAACAATATCAAGGGAAAAAGGGAACTAACGAAGCATGTAGTAACCAAGATTATTAACATTGTTCATCAGTGCAACAGATTAGCCCAAAAAGTTAAAGCACAAAATCTGACCCAATGTGCATTTAGTGTATCCAGATTCATTAGTATGCACTTCACAAGATATTATGAATCTGTGTGAAATACCATACACGTAAATGTACAGTGCAAACTGGCTGTCAATGGAACTGGAGATACCTCAACAGCAACCTTGCAGAACAAAATCATGCGCTTCATAATTTCCTGAAAGAAAAATATGTGAAGGATATGTCTGTCAGTAGGCCTTATCCTGTTCTTGATTTATCAGTGCAATAAAACACAAAACACATAGAAGATTCACCTGTCTGCTGCCCCCATAAATGTCATGCTGACGGTGTTGGAAGAGAGGAGCGTCAATAAACACAAAATCGACTCCATCGATATATGCATGGAAATAATTCACTTCCAAATCCTGCAGGCCAAAACAAAAACCACTTAAAATAGATTTAGTATTACATTAAGCATTCAAATTTTAGCTCCCCCTCTGACGGTGTTTATGCATACCTGTCCAGCAGCCTTATAGTATTTTCGGATTCCAAGATCGTAGGCTTCTTCATAGTCCCCATACCTTGGCACCACAACCTATGATAGAAAGGACCATTTGTCAACTATATCATCAAGTAAAAAAATTAGGTCATCCAAGTCTATAACCAAGATCCCCCGATTCTATATTCTGAATAACTTGTGGTCTCTATGATGTTTATGATCATAATTTCTCTATTAATTTCTAGAAAACAATTGGGGTGACTGTCCTTCTTTGAGTTTAGAAGAAGTCAAAAGATACAAACAAACATCTTTCAAAGTAAGAGCGACAAAGGCGAGACTGAAACCTGATTGCGCATGATCAACACAGAGTGGCAAACATCTCATATAACATTTTGGCTTCTGTAATTCCCTGTTTGAGTCCAGATTCATGGCATGCAAATATTTTCAACACTATGGAAGAAAATAAATGTTTCTCCTTTAATCATTACTATGGCAAAAATGAAATGTCTCTTTTAATTCTAAGCATTTGACTTAAGAGGCTGATGTTGCTCCAGCATCATATAAGTTCTTATACCCATACAAACAACATGTCATTCAAGGCACCACCTTCACTTTGAGGGAAGAAATGTGCATATTAAAAAAATTTATAAATCCTTCATCAGTCAGAAAAACGAATGGAAAAAATCCCACATGTTGGTCCGAATACAATTACGGTGGTAAGAACCAACTGAATGAAATTAGAAAATAAGAATTTTACATGATCCAAACTCCGGTATACTGCCAACGATTAAGAAAGGGAATTGCTGACTAGTACTACAGTGTTTCTTCACTTTAAGGGGACATGTATTTCTATCAATTTGATTTATTATAAGACAAGAGGATAATGGTTGAGATCCATACAACTAATAATCTGATTATTCTGTAAAGAAAGCGCTTCAAATTTCCGTTGCACCTAACACTATTAAATACTACCCCCTCCGTCTTGAAATAAGTGACTTGGATTTGTCTAGATTCATATGTATCTAGACCAGTGGTGGCGCTAGGTGTATTCAGGTGTATTCATATGAATACCCATAATTTGGCAAAATAGAGAAATTTTAGGCAAAATGGTGACAAATTTTGGTAAAACAATAACAAATTTTGGCGAAATGAATACCCTGTAGAAAACTGCTAGCGCCGCCATTGATCTAGACACATTTTAGTGTATAGATACATACAAATCTAAACAAAACCAAGTCACTTATATTTCAGAACGGAGGGAGTACTATTCATTGAGACCAACATGTTTATACACACAAGAATCCTTCTATCTTGCATTTCATCCAAATATTTGTATCCGAACATATAGGCTCAACAGACTAAATATGGGGAGAAAGTGTGTAGTAAGTACCATCACACGATGTCCTCTCCTTGCCAAAGCCTTAGGCAAAGCACCAGCAACATCTCCAAGACCACCTACGCAACAGCATGGTTTTTCTTATGAGTAATTCAAGCAACCTTGTATGAGCAAAAAACACAGACTAAATGGGCCATGCCTGTTTTGCACCAGGGAGAACATTCAGCAGACACCAAGATCACGTTCATAACATTCTCCCCAGCCAAAGGTCCGGAATCGTGATTCTGGTGATGTTCAAAGGATCCTGCAGCCCGGCCATCATCCTTCACCTCCACCGGCTCCTCGAAACCAATGTATTTCTTGAAATCCCAGAGCTCTTCTTGAACAGTGGGTGCAGGGGGAGAAAGAGTCTTTGGCTTTGAAGCTTTTTCGATAATGTCTGCAACCATCTTCTCTGCAGATTCCACATGGCTGACAGTGTTGGACCTGGGAGGAGCAGAAGGCGACGACACGAAACTTGACAGGGGCGAGGGCGGCGTCTTCACGGCTGGGGCACCGGATTCCGGCGCCTTGTTCCTGGCGGGAAGGATCGGCACGGAATCCGGAACCACGACCTTGGCTCTGGTCGTCGGCGGCGCGGCAAGAGTAGATTTGTTTTCACCGTTGGCCAAGACGGCTTTCAGAGTAGTCGGCAGACGGGGCGCCTGCTGCGGTGACAGCCCGGCGTTCAGTAGCACGCCGTTGGGCGCCGGCGGGGCCAGCGTTGCAGCGTCGCCAATAGATTCGGCGTTCTGAGTAGTAGTGGGCAGACGGGGCGGGTCCAGCAGCCTCGGTGTCGCGGGCGGGGAGTCCGTGTCGCCGGAGCCGGAGCGATCGACGGTCAGCACGGCCGGATCCCTCCGTTTGGTGACCTGCAAAGCACGCACGCGGGCGCGCGTTTGTGATTTGTAAACGGTAACAGAAAAGCGGAACCTACGGAGGCGCGACGATCTCGAGGTGTACGGGTAACGAGTCGTAACTACCTTGCCCGCTGCACCGCCGCGTCTCGCGCGGGCCGGCCTGGCGCCGGACGCGGCGGCGTCGCCGTCGCTCCTCCCGCCCTCGGCGCGCACGGCCACGGCCCCGTCCCGCGTCGGCGTCGGCCAGTGAAGCGCCAGCCACGTGTTGGCGTGGAGCGGCGGCGGGGCGGTGGCCCTCGCCCGCCTGCGTCTCCCAGGGGACGCGGACGCGAGCGCGAGGAAGGAGGCGGGGGACGCGACCGCCGACAACATGGCGGCCAGGATCGGGTGCAGGGATGCGCGGGTAGGTTAGTCCGCCCCAGAGCCAGAGTGCAGCGCACGCGGTGGCAGTGGAGTGATGCAGCAGCGCTGTGGAGTGGAGTGTGTTTGTGTGGGTAAAGGGTTGGGCCAAGGAAATGGCCGCGAGGTGGGCAGTGGCGGAGACGACGACGTCGGCGGCGGCACGAGGGGGAGACGGGCACGGGGGGGATACGTACGAACGGCCCTGGCGTGTTGGGTTCTGCGCTGCTATGCGGCCGCGCGCGGCCCGCGCTGGGCACCTGGAAAACGGGCACGGTGACGTGTGTGTGCCATGCCAGTGCAGTGCCACTGAAACAGCCGGCCGCACACCAGCCGTTTCCCGGCTCGGTCTCCAACTACGTGAGAGCCCCAGACGCAGGTTGCGTGCCGGCTGACCCCCTGGTCCCACCATGCGTGGGTCCCGCCTGTCGGTGTCGTTATTCGGCTGGACTGGCGGATCGGAAGAGATAAGAGAGCACCTGCGGCTAAGGTAAACGGAAACGCCGAGCTCTACGGGCAGGTCCAGCACCTGCATGGATGGGTCAAGAAAGAAAGCGTCCGTGCCAGCTGCTGGAAGCCAATGGAGAGGTGAACTGAATGATGAGTGTACTTGCACCTGGAGCCTGCTGGCTGGTTCCTTTGTTGGTTTGTGCATGCACACGCCGCTGCGCTCTCCGCCGCTAACGCAGCGGTGCCAATGTGACACATGCGTGCGGGAGGAACAAACGAGTAGCTTTGCAGCAGTTTGCATGAGCCACCGCCTCTCCCGAGTTGTCCCCTTGCTGGGGGAGTGTAGAGCCCTGCTTTGCTTTTCCGATGCAAGTTGTAGTTGAAGAACACCGAGTCTATTCCATGTTGGGCTGTGTTCTTCCGAGTCTATTCCATGAATTCACAAGAAGCACAAAACACTCAAAACATAATAAAAATTATATCGAGATTCATGGACCACGCGACGATCACTATTGCCCGTCAGAGCAAGCTGCCTTATTGATGACATTCCGGAAGTATTCGTACACATGCTGTTGGAAATATTTGCAATTTACTATATGAATTAATTCAATAAGGCAGTAGATAAAAAAATGACTAAAATATAGAAATAGAATTTGTCATGCAATTTAACCGATACATTGTAAATAACAAGTCTAAACAGATTGCTACACATATATAATTTGCAGAATAAGGAACATGATCTTAACATAAAAGATGAACATAATATATGGTGCAGAAGAGGCTCCAGACATGTTGTCGTTGGTGTTGTTATTACCAATGTCGTTGTAGAGGTAGTCGACGTCGAGGAAGAAGATGTCGTCTAAGAAGTCATCAGTCCCTGAAGGAGTCCGTGATGAAGACACTAGTTGCGCAACAACACTCCCCAAAAATCTTATCGCTGTTCTCCCATACAGGACTCGAACCAGCGGGGTTTCAGAGGCATACTATCCCAACTCACGGTGCACGTTTCAAGCCGGGATGGGGAAGAATTGGTGACTGCTCACGGTGTTGGGTGTATCTGAGAAAGGGAGCGACCTATCTCTCTTATAGGCATGACACGAGTAGGCGGAGAGGCAGCGCGTGGAGACATAACAGAGAGACGGGAGGCGACTAATGCATGTAAAATGCATACATGAACTTTGTAATTAATTAATACATGTTCTCACATATTTGCAACTTATATGATGTTATTTCATATTTTACATTGATTTATGAGAATTTACCAATGTTCTCCGTTATTTCGTTTATAACTCTGCAGGACAGGAAGATCCTGTTTTGCGTGTTTTAAGTCCACGGGACCTAAATGAATTCAAATGACCCGGGGATTTTCCAAGGAGTATTATTTCTCAAAGTAAAGTACCAAGATCACAAGGACTGCAAGAGGGGAGGCCCGAGGCCCAAATAAGCCCAGGTGGCACGGACCCCACCCTAGACCGCGCCACCCTACCTCGTTCCCTTCTCGAGCCTCCACAACCGTCCATCTTCATCTCAGCCTTGAAGTATTGACCTAAAAACACATATAAAAAGACCTCCCATGGGACGATCTCAGAGAGAGGAGGCATAGCAAGACAGGAACACCGAAACATAGATAGAACTAGCAAAGATTGGATGGGGAGCCGCCGCCAATGGGATCTCTATTCTCCAACATCTTCGTCGTCATCACCATGATGAAGAGGGAGTAGTCCACCTCTAGACTATAGGTTTGTGGCAGTAGCTTGATCTATTTATCTTTGGACCTATCATTGTTCTAGTACCATATGAGCTTTTCAACATGATTACGATCATCTACGTAATTCCTATATGGTGGATATTTATTTTATAAGTTGATATTTGAGTTTGGAATTCTATTATGCGTGAGATGTATTAGTAGATGCATATTATTTACCTCATTCTTTATTACTTGTTCTGATCCAACACGTATGAGAGGGCATGTGTGTGGGGGAACGTGTGCATTAGTTGGAGTACCATGGTGGTGGTGATTGGATAGTCACAATGAAATTCAAGATCCATTATGGTTTTTACATTTCTTTTGTTACCTCACTAAGGATAAAGTGAATGTATGTGTTATTATTATCTAGTGATAGCCCAGATGATCTTATTTGTTCAAAGTAGCACATTTGTTATTCAAATATCATGTTAAAATACCTATGTCTATACTCTGTTTGTTCTTAATTCTAGATTTCTTAGAGTTTCCCTTTCTAGAGGAGTATAAGTGAGATGTATTGCATCATATTTAAAATAGGACGTGATGCACATATGAATACTTGTCATACAAATAATAAAGTTTCATAAATGTTTATGAATTGTTTTTATGTCCACTACACTTTATGAGAGAATAGACAAGTGACCACATGAAACCCCGGTCCAACTTTTATTATAGAAACACAACTTCCATTTACTTTCATTGCTTTTATACTTGTTGCACCAACTAAATTCTAAAACACAAAAACAGTTTTACTATTAGCAAAAACAAACAAAAAATCAAAAAGACTTTTACCTTATTATTTTTACTTTCTTATCTAGTTATAAATTGCTTTTACTTTTAGTTATTTATAGCTTATTTTAGTTTTACTAATACGAAACTTTGTGCTTGACAATCACATGGTGGAGTTGGGGACGCAAGGCAAATACTTTATTTTGTAGGTTGCTTGAAGAATAAAACAAGAGAAGTCTCTAAGTCAATTCCCCGAGAGTTCGATATAAATCCTCGAGTCACACTTGTGAGGAAAATACGTTGTTACAACACTCTGTCCTTGGAGTCCCAACAAGTTGATACACACGGAGTTGTTGCCATTAGCAACCGTACAGGAAGCAGCTGGAGCCAAACAACCTCCAGTGAGATTGGATTAATGCGCCACTCGCCATCCACTAAGTTCATATTGAAATTCCATTCGCGCAAACTGTCCAGCTTCCAGTCATGCCTAACAAAAAGAAAGTAACACGTACACGAGGCATAAGTAGGTCCTCGACTCGGCTCATTCCTGCTACCCGTGATGCATGCGTCATGTCATGGTGTCTCATGGCGAAGCGGGCCTCGAACGAGGAGGAGTGCATATGTAATTCTCTCTTCTTCACATGCTTGTACAAGTGAGAAAGCAGCATCCCTTATATTGACCTCACTCAACTAGCAATGTGAGACTAAACTTGTGTCCCACCTCTTGTCATGTATGAATGGGATAGCCTCTGAGATTCCAGGAATTATTGCAATGTACTAAATGGATTGGGCCATATTAGACAAAATTCTAATACATGCCCAAAGGACGAGCGCCCCAGGAATTATTAGAAAAAAATTAGCATAAAATTTTAAAATATCTTTAATATTATTTTTTGAGTAGGAGCCATTGGCCCCCCTTAACCCAGAGAAGCTCTGTCACCTTAAACAAGGGGCCCTTAGTTTCATGTTGCCTTAGGTCCCTCAAAATGTATGAACTGGCCTTGGTGATGTTCATGATTGACTTATCAATGACTTTTTATCTGATGTATGAGTGTTGTGCACCATGATTTGTTTTATTGATTGTGCGAGGTTTTATAGTGTATTGTTCTCTTGTTTCATCCTTTGTGGTATTGGTTTCCTCGCTCAGAAACCCGGCGACAAGATAGTTATTTCGACAACTTGTCTTACGATGAGTGTGTTGTGCGACATCGTCTCAGTTCGCATGTTGAAAAAGAAACCACATCTTCCTACATGGTCGCAGGTGGCCGGCTTGCTGAGTGGCTCGTTTTCTTGCAAAAACATTACCATGTGGTATTTGGTCTAGATTGTTCTACAAATGTGGTGCGATGAGGTATTTGGTCTAGAATGCTAAAAAACACGCTCAAGGGTAGATGCTTTTGTTAAGAATTGGGAATGAGCAACTTAGATTGACTATGGGTCCAATGTCAATACACATGTATAGCAATATGCATGGATACACTTATACAATGGGGAAATACAAGACAAAAGCTATATATTTCTACCCTCTCAAACTCATGGTGAGTCTACGAGTTTGTAGAAAGAATTATGATGTTCTCGAGTCTGGGACTTTATTAAGAAATACGATAACAGTAACTCGGAAGGCACATACTGAAGAGCGAGAACCTAATCCTGCACATCAGTGGGCAAAAAGGAGGCATCAACATTTATGTTTTTGGTGAGATCATGTTTCATCGAACCGGAGCATCAACCGACCAGATCAGGCAAACGACGGCCGGATCGAGGCAGAAGTTGGCCAAATTGAGGCAGCAGCCGAATGAATCGGGGCGGATTGCTGCCAAATCAGGCAAGAACCACTACTAGGAAAACGGCCTTTAGTGGCGCACCTGAAACCATCATCTGTGGCGCACCTGTAGTGCGCCACGGGCCTTGCGCTACGGCTATCTCTCGGTAGTGGCGCGCCACTTGCCACGGTTGTAGAGATAGGCGTGGCGACCACCCAGTGCGCCATGGTTTGGCGTGGTGCGCTACCCTTGGATCTTCGTGGCGCACTACCTAGTGCGCCACTAAACATCCATGGTGCGCTTTAGGTGTAGTGCGCCACGAAGGTAGACCATGTGCGCCACATGTATTTTTTGTTTTTTTAATTTCCAAGCCAGATTATATGTAATGATTATATACAATATTACAGCAGATATACACACACAGATACAAGATATACAATTATATATATAAATACTCAATATGAAAAACAAGATTGAAACAAATACATATAGATAAGTCTCATACATGAATACATAGTCCAAGTTACATTGTTTTGATCATGTTACAAAGTAGTAGTTGGTGACATGCGAATACATGTGTCGATCGAACAAGTTAGAGCTCTAAGCTCGCCTAGACATCTAAACTAGCTAGCTAGACACAAACGCGGATAAATAACCAAAGAAGATAAGCATGATCACCGCCGACGAAGGTGTAGGTCTTCATCCGGTTCCTTGTCCTAACTACCGCTAGATAGCGTGTATCTAGCTTCCGCCTCCGCCATAGTGTTGTACCCTTTGTAGCTATTGCCGCTGAAACGGTGCACTGTCTCCGCAGTCTTCCCAATCATCGAGACTCGAACCCGTCCCTTGTACACGACGTACCGTCATCTACAAGTTGACAATAATAACTAACCGGTGATTGAAAAAACATGTATAATTAAAGTCGCATATGAAGATACACTTATAGAAAGTACTCTTAAATCAAAAGAGCAAACTCAAAAGCATGCCTCATATATAACTAGGTTGTTGGACACAGAATATACTTATGGCGGGAATGTTAGCCAAGTAGGATGCACAATTCACGGACTTGTGCATATCACAAGGCTAACAATCCCGGTCATAGCACATTCACATATATATTGTGCCACGACATTTCAATCATCGGCATATTCTCGAAAAAGACAAAATAACTCAAAAGCATGCCCCATATATAACTAGTTAGGTCGTTGGACACGGGAATATGCTTATGACGGAATGTTAGCCAAGTAGGATGCACAATTCACGGACTTGTGCATATCACAAGGCTAACAATCCCGTCATAGCACATTCACATATATATTGTGCCACGATATTTCAATCATCGGCATATTGTCGAAAAAGACAAAATAACTCGAAAAGCATGCCTCATATATAACTAGCTAGGTCGTTGGACAGGAATATGCTTATGACGGACTGTTAGCCAAGTAGGATGCACAATTCCGGACTTGTGCATATCACAAGGCTAACAATCCCGTCATAGCACATTCACATATATATTGTGCCACGACATTTCAATCATCGGCATATTCTCGAAAAGACAAAAATAACTCAAAAGCATGCCTCATATATAACTAGCTAGGTCGTTGGACAGAGAATATGCTTATGACGGACATTAGCCAAGTAGGATGCACACCCCGGACTTGTGCATATCACAAGGCTAACAATCCCGTCATAGCACATTCACATATATATTGTGCCACGACATTTCAATCATCGGCATATTCTCGAAAAAGACAAAAATAACTCACACTTGTCGTCCGAGAACCAAAGAGTAAGCAAAAAAACCAAAGAGTAAGCAAAAAAACCAAACATTGATTGATATATAATAATAATAAGCAAAATAAGTAAGCGGTGATTCATAAACCTAATAAGATAAGTACACTTGTCGTCCACACACACACACAAAGGTCATCTATAGTTTGCAACTACAACTAGGCCAACATCAAGCCTTCTGGCTCGGCTTAGGGAACGGGAGGACGCCCTGTCTCGTCATGAACTACCTATAGCCACCCTACATCTCTAGGCGATCTTCTATGTCACGGTTATTCGGGATATTTCCTCCGTAGAAGTTCCCCCCCGAAGTCATGACATCCCCAAACTGCTGCTGGATCCGAATCATTGATCTTGGCCTTTGCTTCGGCCCACTGTTTGAGATGATCTGGCAGCGTAGAATTCTGCTGGTCAAGTAGGAACGCCCTCATGTGATGGAGTGCGTAGTAGGCTTCCTTCTTCGCTTTTCCGCCGCTTCACGCAGGGAACTCGTTACGTGGTTGAAGACGTGCTCGCCGAACTTGACCTTCTTACGCATCGTCGGTGCCTTCCGTCGAGGCAAAGCCGGTGAGAGCATCATCGAACTTCCTTGATCTTGTCGTAGTTTTTCTTCTTTCTAGACTCCCGAGTCAAAATACGTGGCGATGGAATGCTTCGGAGATAAGGAGATGAGCGTGCGGTGTTCATCTCTGCGCAAAAATTTAAATGGAATGTGTTGAAAAAGAATGATGATGATCTAATAAAGCCAATCGGCGGTGGCGGTGAATAACGACTTACTCGGAAAGTAAGGCACGAGAATGTATTCCTTTGTCTTGTTCGCCACGAGGATTCTTTTTAGGTACGAGGTCACGATACATCGTTCGGAGGGGAACCAAGCAACCGCCACGCATGTAGTAGGGGTCCACTATAGCGATGCGGTGTGTTCTCTAATGATCTGCGTGGCCGAGAGAAAGAGCGGACCATGGTATAGTGCAGCGGGTATAGGTGGAACATATTGAAGATGTCCTCGAACCGCAGGAAGAACAGATCCATGAGGCGGTGTCGATGAAGCCCAAGCGGTGGCACCTTAACCACGAATACCGTGCGAGGGATCTTTCTCCGATAGAAGGCGTCTCTCTATCGTCAAGACGTCATGCACACTCTGCTTCGAACTGGCGAGCTTCCGCAAATTCTTAGGTAGCATGGGCTCACCCGCCACATGAATCCTCCACATAATACCCTCGGGTCTTGGTGGCCCGTCCAAACCTGATCGGATTCGCGATTGTTGACGCCACCGGCTGGCTCGAGCTGCTAGATTTTCTTTCTGCCCTTTTTTCCTTTTGGAGAGCGGGCACCGCATCTCGAGCACCGCCGCCATATGTAGTGTGTCGGGCTTAGAATAAAGGGCGGTTGGTTGTATCACTGGCTCGTAAAGGCGCAAGTGGAGGCGTCTCCCGAGAACCAAGCAGACGCTTGGTGATAGTGGCTTTCTCTGTGGGGCCACCAGCTAGGTCTTATTCGTTGCCAAACTGAGTGCTGAAGAAGTGATCATTCCAGTCTTCGAAGTCCTCGGCCGGATCCTGCGCCATGTGCATATCATCAACATGATCATCCGACCCACCGCGTGGAGGTGACGGCGAGGGCGGTTTTGCCACCGCTTGTCGGCCGCACGACAGCGGTGCTTGTTCTGTGGCGTGATGGCCCCCGCCGTCCCCAAACGGATCATGCTCTTTGGCCATAGCAAGAACAAGCCGAAGCAACTTCTGAGGACAAACGACTCTTCTTCATCCGCTCCTGGGGGTTGAATGGGAGGTTCCAGGTCGTCGCAGCCCCTTAGCACCCGACTAATTTTAACCCTGTGCACGCTATCCGCATCGGTTTTGAGTGGAACGTGCGCTGCAAGGGTTGAACGATGGTACCCTTGGCAACATCCCTCAGCTCGTTGTTCACGTAGCATAAGAGAGTGCAAGGAACATCCGTCTGCAGAAAACATGTACGGCGTCGTCAGAGCGAGATGCCACAAGAGTAATATATAGATGGCATGAAAGGCGGTAATTAAAGCAATTTGTTTACCGTGATGGCGTCGAGATCGGCTTATCGACGCACCGCATACGGCTGACGGGCGTGAAGAGACGGAAGGGCTGCTTGATGGCGCGGTCTTGGCCGCCGTGTATTCTCCCTACCGACGGGTGCTTGGAGCTCGTGCCGCGACGATGGCGGGGCACCAACATGTACTCCGGCGCGCGGTGATGGCAGGGGAGTCACCAACACTTGCGGCGCCAGCGGTGCTAGCGGGCGAGTCACGAACACGTAGTTCGCTGATTAAATCGCCGCGTTGTTCGAGTGGCGGTGACCATGCTTGAATCGCACGCCCTACTCGACCACCCGCACTCCGGTCGCTATTGACTCCACCAAGGTAGGCGGGAAGGGCGTAAGGGTGATTGCCAGAGTTGTCTTGGACGATCTGTGGATCCGCCACTTGTGCCTTAAGTTCTTGAACCTCTCTGTTTTCCTCCTCGCTCCTTCCCGACGGTGCCACATGCGTCTCGGCGGTGGACCAAAATGATCCACCCAATTCTTACCCCGAGGCCGGCGGCCGGCCGACGACGGCTTCTTCAGAATCGGCTCTATTTTCTTGGCCGGTTCATCGCCTGTTAAAAGGGTTATCCCACCGGTGGCCGTCGACCCACAGGATGAGGAACCACAGGATCCATGACTAACAACAATTTCCTCCTCCTGCGGAAGAAGTAATGAATCATTTAGATCATCGATTAGATTGCAATCGTGTTGATCCGGTAATTAGATTATACTTACCACAATTTCCTCGAATTCTTCACCGCAGATCCGCGGTGAGTTGTTTGGTTTTGGGTCCACATGGTAGCGGGCCACGATGAAGTTTCGAACCTGCGGGTTTGAATTTAGCAAAGGGTTTTCTATCCCTTGGATCTATACTCTTCGTCCTCCTTATTCCATTTGGCCTCATGATTCTGTATCCACCAGATCCGAGATGGTGATGACCTATATTCATCGCCTTTTCCCGATTACTATTGGCTGGGCTCTTTCGATTCACACCTCTCCTTGAACTCCGAACTGATCTTGGTGATCTGGGTCAATCTTCCGGATCTCCTCGAGACTTTTGCCTTCTTTATAGATCTTCTTCTTTATCCGGTTCTCCGGCTGGGGCGGTGCTCATCTTTGTGAGGGCGGATTTGTTTACCGTTCCCATGATAATTTGTGTTACGATACTTAGGGGAACTTGTATCTCATGCAGACTTCTCAAGAGGAGTGTGCGCAAGTGGCCATTATCTTTATGCCGGAGATTCTCGGTGTTGATCGAGATGGTTGTCCGGGTGATCGCCGCCACTTGCCCACCGTACCCTTTGACGACAAGGGCGGGCTCCAAAGGAACCCCTGTTGGGCTCACTTCGGTAATTTCCTCCCTGAACGTGCCGACCGTGTTCGGGCGCCGGTCCTTCGGCTTCTTCTTCTTAGGAGGGTTGCTACCACTCCCACTCCCTGTGCCCTCGCCGCCACCAGTGGTTTCATCGTCCGCCGTTCCTTCGGCTTCTTCCTTCGCGTCTTCCATCTCATCATCCTCGCTGTCCGAAGGATGGTATTCTTCATCGTCTTCTAGACGCTGGGCCGCCTCCCAGAATGTCAATTGTTTATTCGGAGGTCTGAGTTCTCCTTCAGCTACGATGCTTAGAACATCCAGCCTCGTCGTTGTCACACATCTTTGCACTAATAAAAACAAATAATTGGTTAAATGCACGGAAAAATCCGGCATGACCTTTGCTAATTTTCTTAAACTAGAGTGCCCGATTTACGCGACAAACGGAAGTTAATCAACATTCCAAAAATCGGACTCATTTCATACAAGAACTGATATATATGGCCAAGATAGCTAGCACACAATAAATGGCCATCATAGCCCGACAACAAGACACAATAAATGGCCAACACAGCCAAGACATAATCTGGTCACATAGGATAATCTGCCAACACAACCAACACATAAACATCTAGGTAGAAAACACATTGGTTAAGAATGCATCAACATGCCCACCACATCAAGCAATGGGCTTTACGTTATCATCTGGATTCACCAGGCACCAAGCATATGATGGAAAGAAAATAACTAAAGCCTGCTAGGTCTCTTGAAAAAAGAAAATAACACATATGAGCATACACAGCAGCAACTAAAACCCAAGGATACATGTTTCTGTCAACTAAAGCCTGCTAGGTCTCTTGAAAAAAGAAAATATCATTCGGTTGTGCTCATATGATGGAAATAACTGAACAGAAAATAACTTATTCTTTTAGTTCCCAGATGCTAATTCATGCCACTACTTCTACTCTCTTTCTAATTACTCCACCACTTATCAACCATCATTAGTATTATAATCCACCTATATGGGGTGCAAGATGTTGATCAGATACACGAATATTTTCTTATCGCAACTTGTGCAATTTGCAAGTATTGTAAAGCATGCCCAACAAAGAGACTTTAGTTCTCAAATATTGCACCCTGACAGAAGACCTATTACGCATACTTACAGAAACCAGCTAAGCTAGAATCAGACACCATTTGAACTTGCAGTGATTTAGTACTCAGATTTTCACAAGAGTTTAGTACTCAGATTTTTTACAACTTGAATCAGACACCATTTGAACTTGTAGTGATTTCAAGAAATACTGGTGAGCATGTGCTCATCACCCAATACAAATGCATAATGTAATCACCACTTTATTGTTGTGTTCTAAAAAAAGTACTACACACAATGCTGAAAGTGACTGTACATGGAAGTCCAGCTGGGCCTGCTTTTGCACGACCCATCATCATTTTTGTACTGTACTTATAGCAAATCACTGGTTGTGGATAGTCAGCATTATTTCAGTGCACTGGCCATCAGTAGTACTGATCAAGAATCACAGAGAGAGACAAGCTAATTACTCAACACCGCGAAAAACAGGGGTGATACCTACATCGTCATAGGGCCAGGGCGCGTCGATCATAGAGCAAGCTGCATGGCGTGTTTGCAGCAGCTAGTTGATCGATGATGCCAGACCTACCATGTTTTGCTGTCGTCCATGAAAGCCAGACCCATCATCATAGGGCCAGGCGTCAATCTAATCTACGATCTAGTAACAAAAACAATGACCGAAGTCGCTCAAAGTTATTCCTAACCGATCGATCAAGAAATTGCTAACTATCCGTCGGCGGTGAGTGTGAGTCCTATCGTGAAACTGAATTTTTTCTTTAAGAAGTGCGAGGCATTTGTTAATCGACAGCGGCATGATGATGGACATCGTGGCCACTTTGTGAGCAAAGGAGAGACGCGAACCCGCTCGCCATCTCTGGGTCGATGGTGGAGGCTGGCGCAGTGACCGTAGCTGCCACACTGGTCGTGGCCAGCGAGGCCGAAGATGCTCTATCGGCCAGGCTAGGCTCTACGGCGCCGCTCGCGCCGTCACGGGCTGTCTGCAATCAAGCAGGGCTCTCTGCTAGCTAGTAGAGGGAGAGAGGAGAGAGGAGAGAGGGAGAGGAGATGCTCACCTCGACGGGCGGACGACGGGCGACGGCGGACGACGGCGGCCTCCACCTCCTGAGACGCGCGCGGCGGCTGCTCCTCCTCGGACACGGCCTCCTCCTGAGACGCGGGCGGACCTCCTCCTCGGACACGTACGGGCGGACCTCCTCCTCCTCGGGCGCGGGCAGGCCTCCTCCTCGACGCCTTGGCGGATCGAGAGCGGCGCGGGTCCTTCGCTTCGGCTGAGAGATGGAGAGATGGGGATGAGAGGGGTCGGCGCCACACGTGTGGATAAAGGCACTTAGGCGTGGCGCCTTGAGCCATAGTGCGCTACGGATATCTCAGAGCGCTGGGCTAGTGCCACGCCTATCGACTTCTAACTCTGGATAAGAGAACTACGACCCACTAGCTAACAACTATACTAGCCTATCCCACGGTTACGCCCCACTACTCTATTCTAAACACGAGAGCACCTGGTTGAATCGGTGCCCCAATTTTTTGTTTTGATTTTAAAAACACTTTTAAATATTCCAAAAATGCCCAAAAGTGGTGATATATGCCATAGAAGTTTTATTTTGATTTTAAAATACTTTTAAATATTCCAAAAATGCCCAAAAGTAATAATATTCCAAAAATGCCCAAAAATATGATTTAAAGTATAACTAAATTTCATAATACTTTGTTCATGAATATTACAATATTTTTGGACCACGCGTTTTACAATATTTTTTGAGCTAGCGTTTTACAATCTTTTTCCCTTCTTTGTCGCGGTTGAATAATTTAGCCCGGCACTTTAATGTTTCTTCTTTCGAGCGGCTATCTTTTTGGGTAGGGTTGTCCTTTTCTTCTTGTGATGTATGTTCTTTGCATCGTAGTCGTCGTCATCTTCAATCTTTGGATCGCCGTCTTGGTGAAGTCTTGCTCGTTGGCGACTCCATCCATTCCGATGATGTTTCTTTTCCTCTCCTCACGACAACACGTCTAGGCTTTTTCGGGTCGGTAATGAAAAACATTGGTCCACTTTGGTAGCCAAGACCACGGTTCATTTTTCGCCACGTTTGCACCGTGCCTTGGATTTGGCTGCCGGGTATAACCATGGTTGTGAAATACCGTCTTCTCTTCGACGCTCTTTGCCCATCGACACGGAACATCGGCACCTTTTCTCCACAGAGTCGAGCTCCCGGATCTCCTCGATTCTTCCGTAGAATCTTTCCTTCACGTTGTCATCGGTGTAGAATTCGGCGTACGCTGAGTTCTGATAATCACACTTGTTGTCCTTTTCCTCCGTGTAGAATGTGTAGCCGTTGATATCATACGCCTGATAGGTCACCAGGTTTTGCATCGGTCCCTGCAACAAGGTGAATATGATCTTTTCCGTGTCAGAAGAACGCGATCGCGCGGGATTATCAAGGAGCGTCTGCCTAAACCAACGCGTGAAATCTGAGTTGTGCTCTTTGATTATTTCTCCCTGCGTCCTCTGTATGCCCCGGTCACTGTACTTCTTCTCGATTAACCTTTTGTGCTTCTGTACCCAAGGATCGACCAGTTCTAAATGTCAGAAGCGAGGTTTGCTCGATCAAAGTCTAGCGTTGAAAATCGAAGTCCGCATGCGATGCGACGACCCTCTCGGTGACCAGATCCGTCGAGCTTGCCAAGGTGTCTGCTGACGGAAGACCGACAGGTTCTCGATGTCTAGATAATTCGTGCGAAAGAGATGCACTCTTCGCCGAAAAGCCCTTGGCTATGCTTCCATCTGGACGGGACACATTGCGAACGTATCCTTTGATGTGTCCGTTCATCCTTTCGAACGCCATCATGCTGCGGAGAAACATCGGCCCGAGTTGTACGATGTCCTCCACGACATGGACCAGCAGATGCACCATAATGTCGAAGAATGCGGGTGGGAAGTAGACCTCAAGCTCACATAGTATCACCACGATCTCCTCCTGTTGCCTTCCGAGCTAATTCAAGCCAATCGACTTCCTAGAGATGACGTCGAAAAACTTGCATAGGCCAAATAACGTTTCACGGACGTGCTCGTCCATTATCCCTCTTAGTGCGACCGGAAGTACCTGCGTCATTAGCACGGCACAGTCGTGAGACTTCATGCCATCGAACCTCTCGCCGCCTCGTCTAGGTATCTGCTTATCTTGCCAGCGTCGTAAGGAAATTTGACTCCTAGAAGGCACTTGAAAACTGTTTGATCTCATCACGGCTTAGAGTGAAGCAAGAAGGAGGCGTAATATTCGTTCTTCTTGAACTTTTTACCCTTCCGACGACCTTGTGTGTCTCGACTCATGATCATCGTCATCTTCTTGATCATCGAGTAGTCGTCCTCCGTGAAGCTCCTTGGGATACCCAAGCATATCAGTCGTGCCTTGCTTTCGGACCATCTTCGTCCTATCCGGCATGTTGATTATGGTGGCGACGACTCGCACACGTTTTCGTGATATGCATGATGTCGAGGCTATGAGGCGTCAGAGAAACTTCGGTATGGCAAATCTTAAAAGACCTTGTTTTCCATACCTTCATCAACGGCTTGTCTTGTTGCTGCCTCTTTCGCTTCTTTCGTGCTTAGGACAATCTTTCCGGTTTTCAGAACTCTTCCACTTCTTCGCTGCTCCTACGCTCGGGATTCCTCGGGTCTCGATTTGCCATCGAACAGGTCTCCACGTTTTCTCCATGGATCATTCTTGCCGAGCCACCTCCGGTGCGCCATGAACACGGTTTTCGATGACCCTGGATCTTTCTCTAGTTGGAGATAGCTTGTGTTATCCATGCACCTAACGCATGCGCAGAATCCTTGGATAACCTGCCCCGAGATATACCCGCAACCTGGATAGTCTTGCACCATAGTGACCAACGCGGCTCTCATAGTGAAATAATCTTGTGCAACGGCGTCGTAAGTATTGGCTCCAGATTCCCATAACGTTGCTAGCTCCTCTTTCAATAGCCCGAGATACAGATTGATGTCGGTACCAGGTTGTTTCGGCCCTTGAATTAGCAATACTCATTTGTATGTACTTCTTCTTCATGCACAACCATGGAGGGAGGTTGTACATCCATACAAACACGGGCCAAGTGCTGTGCGTGCTGCTCTGGCTACCGAACGGATTGAGTCCATCGGTGCTCGCACCAAGCCTGATGTTCCTCGAATCTCCACCAATCGGGAATTCGAGGTCCAATGCTTTCCAGCGGCTAGCATCTAAAGGGTGCGTCCAGCTCATCCTTTTCGGGTCATCATCATCTCCTGGCTTCTTCCTTTCCGCATGCCATCGCATGAGCTTCGCCTTAGGGTCCGCGAAATAGCGCCGCAGACGAGGGTGATAGGAAAGTACCATACCACTTTTCGAGGTGCTTTCTTCCCTTTCTTGTATCGACTCACGCACACCGGACATGTGGTTTTCTCCGCGTCCTCGCCCCGATAAATGATGCAATCGTTGATGCATACGTGATATCTAACGTGCGGTAGATCGAGAGGACAAACGATTTTCTTGGCATCCTCGATACTAGTTGGACATGTGTTCCCCTCCGGGAGACGATCGTGCCAGAATGCCATCATATCGTCGAAGCTTGCGTCGCTCAATTTGTGCTTTGCCTTCATCTCCATAGCCTTGAGCGTTACATTCAACCGGATATCATCGGGCCTGCATCCTTCATACAATGGAGTAACCGCGTCTTTCTCAAGTTGCGCAAGCTTGGCTTTCTCTCTAGCGGCAACCCTGGCGTTACTCGTCTGCTTGAGAAGCAACTCTTGCACATAAGGGTCCCGCACCCAGCCTGACGTTGTTCCATCGTCGTCTGCTCCTCCGGCATCTAGATCATCATCATCCCGGTCTGCTTCCGCACCTTCACCATCTCCAGAAGCCTCTTCATCATCTCGCCCGTTCTCGCCGTGATGATGATAATCGTCATGTTGGCCACCTTCTTCACCATCTCCATCATCTACGCCATCGCTTATCCAACGAGTGTATCCATCCATGAAACCATGGCGGGCGAGTGCGCAGATTCCGAACTGGGTCGATCACCCAGTTGAGTTTGCATCTTCTGCACGGACATCTTATATCTGTCTTGTTATTTCGTATCATGTCGGCCGTCGCACATTTCAAAAATCTAGCCACAATGCCTTCGCTCATTATGCGGACCATTTTTGCCTGCACGATGTACACGGTACAATTTTGAAGTCTATTAGAACCACATAATGAATGCATGCATGCAATGGTCGATAGAAAATTTCGGCATGACCTATCCTAAAATTAGGACCTTTGCGAAATGCCAAAGTCTTGCCAAAATGGAAATGAATCAACATTTTGGCAAAACAAATGGCAACTTGTTCACATACAAACACAAGAGAGAGAGAGACCGATCCATACACACATGAACATATCATTATCCTCTCCATACACACATGCATGAGCATCATCAATACTCTCCATATACACACACATATGACCATCGATCCTCTCCACACACATAAACACATCATGAGCATCGATCATCTACATACATATGAGCACATGTATCATCCATATACACATGAACACATCCTTACATGGACAACTTACCGAGATGAGAGACCGATCGCGAGAAAGATGGAAAGGAGAGGTCTGTAGCGTCGGCCAGGAGACGGATAGATGAGAGACCGAGACCTCCTCTATTACTTATGTAACATCCAAAGCAAGTTTTACATGCTAAAATGGTGAATGTATGGAGAAATTAAGGTGGGAAGGAGAAGATCCCGACTAGATCTAAGGAGGAAGAAGAAGGAAAGTGAAGTGTGGGTGGTGGATGTGTGGCACACATGTGCACATAAAGTGCTGTCCTAAAAGAATCGACACATCCAAGTGGCCCCAAAGGCGCCTGCAGGGAGTACAAACTTATGTGGCGCACTAGGCCGAGTGCGCCACAGATGCTCCTAGTCCCTGTGGCGCACTAGGCGGAGTGCGTGTAGCATCCCAGTTGTCTAACCCCTGTAATGCTACATGTCTTAATAATGAAATGGGCCACTTCCAACATATAATTGTTGCATCATCATCATATCATGCTCATGTCATCATGTTCCCTTGCATTTGAGCATCACATAAAACCTTTTCTTGTCTGCTTCTTATCTCATGTGCATGATTAATTGTAGTTGCCTCTTGATATTGTATTTGGTTCTTACTAAATTGTTAAATGCCCAAGTGGAGTTGGGGGCATCTCTCTTTTGCCTCCACCACCTTTCCCTCACCACCTTATAATTCCACCATCCAACAATATGGGCATGGGTTTTATTTGAGTTATCCCTAGCCATGTTGTTGTTTGGGTCCACCCTTGATCTTTGCTTGGCCTTGTCCACATTTTTGGAAGGAGGATGAATAGTGCCTATTAATATCCTTGTTCTCACAAGGATAATTGAGGCATTGATTATTCTGCATGGGCCATGCAATAGCCACCTTTGTCCTAGTTTTGGGATTTTGCTTGTTTTCTAAATGGATCTTCTCCCTTTGTTTGATCTTGTTTTGTGAGATTCAACCCTAGCCTTTCCCTCTAGCTTACCCCATGCACCCACATGTGCTATGTGGCAAGCCCCAACCAAACCCCCCCCTTGGATCTTGCTTGACCACTAAGTTGGATCATGCATGAACTAAAGAAGTGTCTCATCACCATGGTCATCTCTCCCTTCTTCCTTTTTTCTTGTTCTTCTTGCTAGGGCTAGTTGAAGCTTGTTTGGTCAAGTTTAGTACCATCTCCTCCCTCTCCTCTCCCTCCTAGTAAAAACAACCCTAATCTACCCTCCCTTAAACTAAACCCTAATTTGTTTATATCCTAAATAAATCCTACATCTACTTCTATCCTAAGCTAAAAACCCTAGCACTACCCCTTCTACCTAGCATGCCCATGTTCCTCTCACCCTAGCTACCCCACCGCCACCCATCCCTCTATCCGCCCCACACGACCATGCCCTCTCTAACCCTATGCCCTAGCCCGACCATCCCCTCTTCCTTTCCCCTCTTTCTTTCTCTCAGCTAGTACCTGGCCCCGCCTGCCCATTGCCACGGCCCTAGCCTTGCCCTGCCACGGCCACCCCCTAGCGGCCACGCCACCTGCCGTGCCTCGGCCCCTGAAGGCGAGAGGAGGAGGCCGACGTGCTGCCAGCTTTCCCTCCCCACGCCACACCGCCTCCTGGCGTTCTTATCTCCCCACCTACCTCTACGCCTGCCCAGAGCCCCCAGATCTACCCATAGCGCCGCCTCCCCTTCCTCCCCCCTTGCCACCAGCTCGACATCGCCGTCTACCCCCTGCCCCAGACACTCTAGCCGGAGGCGAGTCACCGCGTGTGGTCGAGGAGGCCCGAGCTTCGCTGCGCTGGAGCCCAGACGAGGAGGAGACGCGCCAAGCACGCCTGCAGCGCGCTGCCGCAAACCCTAGATCGTCGGGCGCCACGGCCGTTGATCGCCTCCACCTGGCCGTTTCGAGCACACCGTCGTCACGTTCGCGGTGAGTTCACGAACCTCCCCGACAACCTCCCATCCTCGCTCGCTTCACAGTTGCGCCGTTTGTTTCGTCGAACACCTGCGCACCGGCGCCTCGCCACTGCCGTTAGCATCGCGCCGCATCGCCTTACCTAGGCGCGGCGACCCGGCAGCGCAGCCACCGCAGCGGTGGCACCGCGAGCCTCGACCCCGTGTTCGAGCCCTGCCCTCGCCACGCCCGGCGCAAGGCCGACGCCGCGAGAGAAGATCCTGATGCCAGGCGTCGTTGCACAAAACCCTTCCCCAACCTTTTAGCAACCCGCGACCCTCGAGGCCCCACGCCGGCCGATGCAATCTTGCGAAAAGACTCCCACAAGAACCAGCTGAACCCGCGGTCCTTCCCTGGCGTGTGCGTTTGCATAAGACCCCTGCTCTTTAGATCCTCAACCCGCGATCCTTCCGCCCATTGTCTCTCTGGAAGTTTTCTAAAAGGTTCTTGTTACATCTAATAAACCGCGGTCCAGTTGCGTCGAGCTCTGGCGTGTGGGCGAGGACCCCACTGTCTGCGGCTCAGCTAGCTGAGGCTGTGTTATAAACGGTTCAGAGCTGTTTTCAAATTCAAAGTATGTTAAATAAATTCAAATTCAAATTATTTCCAGATTTTAAATAACTTTTGCATACTTTATCCAAAATAGACAAATGATATATGTTTTGGATTCAGAAAAATGAGAAGAATTCAAATATGCCATCTGTTTAGTGTTTTGCACCAGTAAATTTCCAAGTTTGTTTAAATTACTTCAATTGCCACTAGAATTTCTTAATTAAATAACTTTTGTTTGGAAAATCCAAATTAAGCAAATGAGTAGTCTAAATTGATCAGCTCGACGAGACCTTCCCGTTTATGATATCCATGACTTCAATTGCAGCATGCATCATATAACTATATAATGAACAACAACTGTTATGACAACAAAATATGACTAAAACCCAATTCAAATGTTACTTTCTTGTTCTTCACACCTTACCATGCCATGATACCTTTCTTGCCATGTAAATTGTGCATCATTCATCATGGCATGATTGTTTGCTTGACGCATCTTATTCATATGCTTGTGCTCTATATTCATGTTGGCCTTGTTTGTTTGGTTTTTCTCGGATAGACACTGAGCAGGGGTTGTATCAAGAGAACCAGGAGCACTACCCAGAACCGTCCTTTGCTTCAACAGAGACACCAGGCAAGCACTACCACATGCTTGCATACATACGATACCTATTGCCTCTATCTTATTCTTGCATCATTGAGTCGATTGCATTAAATTGAATCCCAAGTATGCATAGCTTTTACTTTTAAACCCCACCAAGCTTGTTTCCTCCATCCCATGAGCCACTACTATAGGAGTTGTTTGAGCCATGCAGTCGTAGAACGACATGTGTAGGGTTTGTGAGAGTCGATGGATAACGAGGTACTTAAACAACTTAACTTTGAGTAGTTACGGGATAACTAAAGAAAGTGGCACGGTGGGCAATATTTGCTATTTGGTTTTTCCTGCTCACTTGTGTCCGTAAGACCGAGTACTTGATTCTGTTCCTTGATTTATCGCTATCCACATCCGGAGGTATATGGGACCCCCTGGACGAGAGCTTGATTCCGTCTTATTTCTTGGGGCCACAAACTAGTTTGGGGCTTTATTACTATCTGTACTTATGCCATGTTTACCGCTTTATTTACGATTGTGCGAGGTGCACGCTGTCTGTTTAGGTAAGCGGGATGTTTTGTGATATCGGCATCCCGATTGGGGACCTGCTTTGTTCTGACCATCGACGCAACCTTGAGTCCGTCTCGAGCTTGCTTACTCCGTGGGTAGCTTAATGGGGTGGCCCTGAAATATTTCGAATCTGTGATTGTTCATCGTGAAAGCCTCGTTGGGTTTTGATTTGGTTTTTCCGAGGTTGATCGAGTGTGTTGCTATTGGTGCACCGGCCGGTAAAACATTCTGAAAGCCGTGTCCGCGGTTATGGACGACTTGGAGCACAGTTTCTTGATCATAGACAAGCACAACTAAAGTACCGCTTCTAATTTGACTAAAACAACTTGACTAGTAAATAGTGCAATACTCATGGAATGGTTAATAAAATTGCCAACGGATGGGGGTTGTTCGTCCGCTTCCCTGTTGGTAAGTAGGGAGGAGGATGGATCGGATGAGATTACCATTATAACTGTTATACTTAAATTCACGGACATCCGTCTATCATTGGTTAGGCGGATGGTTAGCGTTTATCTGTAGAATTGCTAGGGTTTATCTTTTGCTGCAATTGCGTCACCCCAGGTTGTGTCCCCTTTAGAGGCATTAAGACTTGCTGAGTACCCTTAGGGTCTCACACGATAAATTCTTGATTCAGATGAACAGGTACCTTCTCAGGACGGATACTGGGTGGAGGAAGCCGATGATGTGGGCAACGATCGTATGGTGTAGAGATTCCGGGAACGGGGATCCGTGAGACCTGTAGTTGGGATGTGCTTATTTTCTCTGGCATCTTATGCCTATTTGCTTCTTATCCGTACTCGGATCTTGTTTGCCGCTTCCGCATGATACTCTGATGTGTGCTGTATGAGGAGCTATCCTAAATTATAGATGTATCCAGGTCATTTGAATCTTGCCGTATGGCGTTGGTATATTTCCTTTCTTTCTAGATGGTGTGGCTCTGATGTACTTTTGTATGGTGGCTTGCGTACATACCCACTTGTGTACGTAGTTGATCCCTTCGCTGCCGACACGCCGTCTGACAGTCCCGTTGAGAGGTTAGCGGTTGGGACGTCTGAAAGGACTACCGTGAGTGGCTTTGGGGCCCCGCCGTACTATTTCAACCGCTATCTCTCATCCAGGCTTGTATCTAGGGCGTAGTTCACCGAGGTAGTTACAATTGGTATCGAGCCATCCCGACCTTGAGGTTTCAGCCAAGCAGTCGTTGTCGATCTAGCAAATATTTTGAGTAGTTATGTATATTAGGGAAAAACAAAACGAGAGTAGGACTGCTTCCATTTTTCTTCTTACCCTCCACCCACCCTTTTACGGTAAGGAAGTGCAACGTTTTCAATTCTCTTCTCAAAGTTCAAACTAGGATTCACGTGTTCGGGTTTAGTAGTACCATAGGATGTGTGTGTGTGTGTGTGTGTGTGTGTGTAGTCCCTTGTCTATCTGTTGCATCCAAGTTGTTATCTTATCTCGCCTTTGGTTATCAGCTGTTGGTACATTCCATACCGATGGGCTTTTGTAACCAGCAATCTATCTTCCTTTTGTATCCGACGCTATCTTGTTTGGGGTGTTCGTTTACGTAGTACCAACTGTAGGTTTCGTCGTGAGAAGAAGGGTTAGGATATGTGTTCCACTTGTTCATGTGCTTGGAGTAATGATTTGAGTGCGGGATGGAGTCGACCATACCACTACTTGTATCATTTGCTTTTGTATATTGGATCGGTAGAGTCACTAATCTTGATTCGTTAAGTAATTTTGCGCATCTATTGGTATTTTAATGCGAAATTTGTGGAAAATTTTTCTTTGATATGTTTGTGTACCACACCTTTTCGATCGTGTGCGATATGCTTAATATCTTTGAGGTGCTATGAACTTTGTTGATATTTTCATATCATCTCGATAAATTGTATCCTTTAATCTTGGTTAATTCCATCTTGGTACTATTACGGATTATTATCATCTTCCATTATAGTCTTGACTTGAGTTTTATATCAATGACAGGATGGCTCCCCACATGGGATGAGGAGGATATTCCTCGAGGCGGGCTCGTGGCAAGCATAGCTACTGCCTGCAGCCATGCAAGAGAACCCGCGCTTTGAGGAGGCGTCAAGGAACGAGTTCACTCCACTTCCTCCACCTCCCAAGCGTGGTGACATCAAGAGCTTCCTCAAGTTCAACCCGCGCCATTCGATGTGTCCGACCGACCTCTTGATCTTGATGATTGGTCAGCGAGATCTCAAGGCTGCTAGAGGCTGGCGATGTGCGAGCAGGAATGGGTAAAGTGTGCTACTCACTGCTCAAGGGAGACGCAGCTCTATGGTGGGAAAACTACACGAAGGCTAGCTGACCTGGGCTGACCTACTTGGGAGAGGTTCTTTGGAGCTTTCAAGGAGCAGTTCCTCTCGAGATTGTGATGGAGCGAATGAAGGATGCTTTCCTCAACTTGAAGCAGGCAATGATAACGTCAACACCTACATCAGGAACTTCATGAACTGTCTCGCTATGGTGGTGATGAGGTATCGATGACAAGAAAAAGCGAAGAGATTCGAGCAAGGGCTCAATCGTCGATCAAGTATGCACTCACGCATGCAAGACCGCAACCTTCGAACTGCAGATATGGCACTACAAGAGGAGGCTAGTAGGCAGATGTTCGAGGAGTCCAAGAAACATAGCAGGGATGCATCAAGCTCGGCAGCAATAGCAACTCCTTCTAAGCGGCGTGTCTGGGTTCCTAACACCCCACCGTCGCTCCCGGCTCCACCAAGACCTGCAAGCTTCACACCAAGGCCATCAAACTTCACCACTGCGGCTCCCAGGGGCTACAACAACCCTTACCCTGGAGCGCCTGGCGGAGTCCCTGGCTTCTCTGCTCCACGTCCAGCTAGTGCCTGCTACACGTGTGGAGATCCTGCACATCGCAACTGGAACTGTCCAATGAAGAACAAAGCTCTCCCTCAACCCCCGCCAAGATCTGCAACAAGCTCTCCCTCGGTTCGTGCACCACCGCCTCGGGCTCTCAACATCAACACTAAGCCCGGGTCTGCGGTTGTTCGCGCCAATCGCTAACGCCTCTCAAGCCGAGCACTTTGGAGTTGTCATGGGTATGCTTTCGATTAACTCCGCCTCTGCACGAGTTCTCTTTGATTACGGTGCATCGCATTCATTTGTGTCTCACAAGTTTGCAAGCGAGAACGAGTTAGTCTGGGTCCTCTTCAAAAGAAGTTGATGGTTCTTTCTCTGGAGCAAATATGATGGCAACTAAGATCAGCCATGGCAACCAAGTTGAGATTGGTGGTTCTTCATTTCGGCTTCTTTGATTGTTCAGGCAACTCGACATTGATGTCATCTTGGGCATGGATTGGTTGACAAAGAATGCAGCTGTGATTGATTGTCTTTGAACGCTCGGTGTCTCAAGATCCACAAGGCCACATAGTCTTTTCTCCAAGCGACTCGGATGTCCAGCTCTATTCCTTGGCTGCTCACGAATGATGACGCTATGGAAGCTATTGAAGGTACCTGGTCTGTGAGTTCGGATGTTTTTCTGAAGAGTTGCGGTATGCCTCCGGATCGCGAGGTTGAATTCGTGATCGAGCTTGAACCGAACGGCTCCTATCTCCAAGAGGCCATACAAAATGGGTCCTTCCGAATGGGTGAACTCAAGCGACAACAGCGAACAAGAGAAGTTGGGTTTCATTCAGCATAGCACTTCTTCTTGGGGTAGTCCAACAATCTTCGTGAAGAAGCGTGACAGAACCGATAGGCTATGTGTTGACTACCGGGCTCTAAATGCTAAAACCATCAAGAACAAATATCCTCTCCCTCGGATAAATGATCTGTTTGATCAGCTGGCAGGAGCTGTGGTGTTCTCTAAGCTTGATTTGAGAAGTGGTTATCACCAAATCAAAATTCGCAAAGAGGATGTGCCCAAAACAGCTTTCACCACTCGCTATGGCCTGTATGAGTACACGGTCATGTCTTTCGGTCTCACCAACGCACCTGCTACCTTCTCGAGGCTGATGAACTCCGTTTTCATGGAGTACCTGGACAAGTTTGTGGTGGTATATCTGGATGATATTCTCGTCTATTCCAAGTCCAAGGAGGAGCATGAAGAGCACCTGAGGTGTGTCCTGAACAAGCTTCGTGAGAACCGCTTGTATGCCAAGTTCTCAAAGTGTGAGTTCTGGTTGCCTGAAGTAACCTATCTGGGACATGTCATCTCTGCCAAGGGCATTGCAGTTAACCCGGAGACCGTGAAGACAATAGTTGAATGGCTTCCTCCTGCTAATGTCAAGGAAGTGCGGAGTTTTCTCGGCTAGCTATTGCCGTCGATTTGTGCACAACTGCTCGAAGATAGCAAAGCCTCTTACCGACCTCCTCAAGAAAGGCAAGAAGTACCTGTGGACACCTGCTTGCCAAGAGAGCTTTGAGACACTCAAAGCGAAGCTCACTTCCACACCAGTCTTGGTTCCTCCGGATACATCCAAGCCTTTCCAGATCTTCTGCGATGCCTCTTTGCAAGGATTGGGTGCGGTCCTTATGCAAGAGGCAGTGGTTGCTTATGCCTCTCGTCGGTTGAAGACACATGAGGTCAACTATCCCACACATGACTGGAGCTAGCGGCGGTGGTCTTTGCCTTGAAGCTGTGGAGGCACTACTTGCTTGGGTAACCGCTAGAGATCTTCTCGGACCACAAGAGTTTGAAGTATATCTTCACTCAACCGGATCTCAATCTTGACAAAGGAGATGGATTGAAGCCATCAATGATTTCGATGTGACCATCAACTACACTCCGGAAAAGCAAGCGTCATGGCGATGCGCTTAGCGGAAAAGCTTATGTCAACAACCTCATGGTAGAAGAGCAGCCTCTCTTGTGCGAGGAATTCCGTCGGCTCAACACGAGATTGTAGAACAAGGGCATCTCCTGAACCTTCCGCTACTCCTCTCTTGGAAGAACAGATTCGGTCTCGTCGCAGTGATCCGCACACCAAGAAGCTCATCGCTAAGCTTGGCACTCAAGTATGAATCCTTCCATGTTGATGATCGAGGCACGCTCTTCTTTGATCACCGGATGTTTGTTCCAAACTACCCGGTGCGAGATCAATTGCTCAAGGAGGCACATGATTCGGTCCTTTCTATCCATCCCGGCAGCACAAAGATGTATATGGACTTGAAAACACAATCTTGGTGGCACGGGTTGAAAAGGTATTGTGCCAAGTACGTCTCGAGAATGTGATGTGCGCAGAGTCAAGGTTCATCGAAACCATTTGGTCTTCTACAGCCATTGAAGCCTCCGAATGGAAATGGGAGAAAGTTGAGATGGACTTCATCACCGGCTTTCCAAGGTCGCAAGGGCAACAATGCAATTTTTGTTGTCATCGGCGAGCTTTCTAAAGTGGCACACTTCTTTCGATCAAAGAAACAATTTACGGACTTGATTGGCTGAGCTCTACATCAACAGGATTGTCTCTTTGTATGGGGTTCCACTGGAAATCAGTTCAGACCGTGGGAGCATCTTCACCTCAAAGTTCTGGGAGAGTTTCCAAAAAGCTTTGGGAACGAAGTTGAATTTCAGCACCGCTTACCACCCTCAGTCGCAAGGACAAGTGGAGAGGATCAATCAGATTCTCGAGGACATGCTTAGAGCTTGCGTCATCTCGTTTGGCATGAAGTGGGAGGAATGCCTTCCATATGCTGAATTCTCCTACAACAACAGCTTCCAGAAGAGTCTGAAGATGGCACCATTCGAGGCTCTCTATGGTCGGAAGTGCAGAACTCCGATTGGTTGGTCAGGTGCAGGAGAAAGAATCTGGTTTGGCCCTGACATTGTGACTGAGAGAGGAGAAGGTGCGTATCATGCGGAGAACACGAAGATTGCTCAAAGTCGTCGGAAGAGCAACTATGACAGAAGCACAGATATGGTATATGCCCTGGTGATCTCGTCTACCTTCGTGTCACTCCCATGAGAGGAACACACCGCTTGGTATCAAAGGAAAGTTGGCCTAGATACATCGGTCCTTTCAAGATACGTGGTAGAAGAGGAGAAGTTGCTTATGCTGGAGCTTAGGAAAACTCAAAGTCCATGATGTTTTCCACATCTCGCAGCTTAAGAAGTGCTTCAAAGACCCCGGCAAGACCGTGGACCATGAGCTAATAGACCTCCAAGAAGATCTCTCTTATCAAGAGCACCCCACCAAAATCCTCGAGACCGCAGAACGAAGGACTCGCAACAAGTCCATCAAATTACGCAAGGTGCGGTGGTCACACCATTACATTGATGAAGCAACTTGGGAGCGTGAAGATGAACTCCGTGTCGACCATCCTTCTCTCTTTGTGTCTTCTTCTTCTTCTTCCTAGAATCTCGGTGAGATTCTGTTAGTGGGGAGAGTTGTAGCATCGGTTGTCTAACCCTGTAATGCTACATGTCTTAATAATGAAATGGGCCACTTCCAACATATAATTGTTGCATCATCATCATATCATGCTCATGTCATCATGTTCCCTTGCATTTGAGCATCACATAAAACCTTTTCTTATGCTTCTTATCTCATGTGCATGATTAATTGTAGTTGCCTCTTGATATTGTATTTGGTTCTTACTAAATTGTTAAATGCCCAAGTGGAGTTGGGGCATCTCTCTTTGCCTCCACCACCTTTCCCTCACCACCTTATAATTCCACCATCCAACAATATGGGCATGGGTTTATTTTGAGTTATCCTAGCCATGTTGTTGTTTGGGTCCACCCTTGATCTTTGCTTGGCCTTGTCCATTTTTGGAAGGAGGATGAATAGTGCCTATTAATATCCTTGTTCTCACAAGGATAATTGAGGCATTGATTATTCTGCATGGGCCATGCAATAGCCACCTTTGTCCTAGTTTTGGGATTTTGCTTGTTTTCTAAATGGATCTTCTCCCTTTGTTTGATCTTGTTTTGTGAGATTCAACCCTAGCCTTTCCCTCTAGCTTACCCCATGCACCCACATGTGCTATGTGGCAAGCCCCAACCAAACCCCCCCCTTGGATCTTGCTTGACCACTAAGTTGGATCATGCATGAACTAAAGAAGTGTCTCATCACCATGGTCATCTCTCCCTTCTTCCTTTTTTTCTTGTTTTTCTTGCTAGGGCTAGTTGAAGCTTGTTTGGTCAAGTTTAGTACCATCTCCCTCTCCCTCTCCCTCTCCCCTCCTAGTAAAAAACAACCCCTAATCTACCCTCTCCCTTAAACTAAACCCTAATTTGTTTATATCCTAAATAAATCCCTACATCTACTTCTATCCCTAAGCTAAAAACCCTAGCACTACCCCCTTCTACCTAGCATGCCCATGTTCCTCTCACCCTAGCTACCCCATTCGCCACCCATCCCTCTATCTCCCCACGACCATGCCCCTCTCTCTAACCCTATGCCCTAGCCCGACCATCCCTCTTCCTTTCCCTCTTTCTTTCTCTCGGCTAGTACACCTTGGCCTTTGCCAGTCCTAGCCTTGCCCTGCACCAGCCACCCCTAGCGGCCACGCACCTGCCACCTGCCCCCTGCCCTGAGGCGTGAGAGGAGGAGGCCGGCGTGCCTGCCACTTTCCCTCCCCCACACCTGCCTCCCGTTCTTATCTCCCCACCTACCTCTCCGCCTCGCCTGAGCCCCCAGATCTACCCATAGCGCCTGCCTCTCCTTCCTCCCCTTGCCACCAGCTCGACATCGCCGTCTACCCTGCCCCGGACACTCTGGCCGGGCGAGTCACGCGTGTGGTCGAGGAGGCCCGAGCTCGCCGCTGCGGCAGCAGCGGAGCGAGAGGAGGAGACGCGCCAAGCACGCTGCATCGGCAAGGCGCCAAGCAAACCCTAGATCGTCGGGCGCCACCGCCCCGCGTTGATCGCCTCCACCTGGCCGTTTCGAGCACACCGTCACGTTCGGTGAGTTCACGAACCTCCTGACAACCTCCCATCCTCGCTCGCTTCTGGTTGCGCGTTTGTTTCGTCGAACACCTGCGTGCACCGCGCCGCCACTGCCGTTAGCATCGCGCGCCGCGCTCGCCTTACCTAGCGACCCCAGAAGCGGCCGCGGCCACCGCGTGGCACGCGAGCCTCGGACCCAGTTGAGCCCCCGCCTCGCCACGCCGCGCGCATCGCGAGAGAAGATCCACAGTGCCACGGGCGTCGTTTTTGCACAAAACCCCTTCCCCCAACCTTTTAGCAACCCTCGAGGCCCCACCGCCGACCGATGCAATCTTGAAAAGACTCACAAGAACCCAGCTGAACCCGCAGTCCTTCCCCTGGCCGCGTGTGCGTTTTGCATAAGACCCCCTGCTCTGTTTAGATCCTCAACCCGCGATCCTTCTGGCCCCGCTGTCAGTCTCTCTGGAAGTTTTCTAAAAAGGTTCCTGTTGTTCTGTCTAATAAACCCGCGGTCCAGATTTGCGTCAGGCTCTGGCGTGTGGGCCAGAGGACCCCTGGCCCACCTGTCTGCGGCTCAGGCTAGCTGAGGCTGTGTTATAAACGGTTCAGAGCTGTTTTCAAATTCAAAGTATGTTAAATAAATTCAAATTCAAATTATTTCCAGATTTTAAATAACTTTTGCATACTTTATCCAAAATAGACAAATGATATATGTTTTGGATTCAGAAAAATGAGAAGAATTCAAATATGCCATCTGTTTAGTGTTTTGCACCAGTAAATTTCCAAGTTTGTTTAAATTACTTCAATTGCCACTAGAATTTCTTAATTAAATAACTTTTGTTTGGAAAATCCAAATTAAGCAAATGAGTAGTCTAAATTGATCAGCTCGACGAGACCTTCCCGTTTATGATATCCATGACTTCAATTGCAGCATGCATCATATAACTATATAATGAACAACAACTGTTATGACAACAAAATATGACTAAAACCCAATTCAAATGTTACTTTCTTGTTCTTCACACCTTACCATGCCATGATACCTTTCTTGCCATGTAAATTGTGCATCATTCATCATGGCATGATTGTTTGCTAGCGCATCTTATTCATATGCTTGTGCTCTATATTCATGTTGGCCTTGTTTGTTTGGTTTTTCTCGGATAGACACTGAGCAGGGGTTGTATCAAGAGAACCAGGAGCACTACCCAGAACCGTCCTTTGCTTCAACAGAGACACCAGGCAAGCACTACCACATGCTTGCATACATACAGTACCTATTGCCTCTATCTTATTCTTGCATCATTGAGTCGCGATTGCATTAAATTGAATCCCAAGTATGCATAGCTTTTACTTTTAAACCCCACCAAGCTTGTTTCCTCCATCCCATGAGCCACTACTATAGGAGTTGTTTGAGCCATGCGAGTCGTGAACAAACATGTGTAGGGTTTGTGAGAGTCGATGGATAACGAGGTACTTAAACAACTTAACTTTGAGTAGTTCGGGATAACTAAAGAAAGTGGCACCGTGGGCAATATTTGCTATTTGGTTTTTCCTGCTCACTTGTGTCCGTAAGACCCAGTACTTGATTCTGTTCCTTGATTTATCGCGCTATCCACATCCGGAGGTATATGGGACCCCTGGACGAGCTTGATTAGTCTTATTTCTTGGGGCCACAAACTAGTTTGGGGCTTTATTACTATCTGTACTTATGCCATGTTTACCGCTTTATTTACGATTGTGCGAGGTGCTGCTTTGTCTTAGGTAAGCGGGATGTTTTGTGATATCAGTCCCCGATTGGGGACTGCTTTGTCGTTCTGACCATCGACTTGAGACCTTGAGTCCGTCTCGAGCTTGCTTACTCCGTTGGTAGCTTAATGGGGTGGCCCCAAATATTTCTGAATCTGTGATTGTTCGGTCGTGAAAGCCTCGTTGGGTTTGATTTGGTTTTAGAGGTGATCGGCGTGTGTTGCTATTGGTGCACCGTAGGTAAAACTTTACGGCCGTGTCGCGTTATGGGCGACTTGGAGCACGGTTTCTTGATCATAGACAAGCACAACTAAAGTACCGCTTCTAATTTGACTAAAACAACTTGACTAGTAAATAGTGCAATACTCATGGAATGGTTAATAAAATTGCCAGCGGATGGGGTTGTTCGTCCGCTTCTGTTGGTAAGTAGGGAGGAGGATGGATCGGATGAGATTACCATTATAAGCTGTTATACTTAAATTCACGGACATCCGTCTATCATTGGTTAGGCGGACGGTTAGCGTTATCTAGAATTGCTAGGGTTTATCTTTTGCTGCAATTCGTCACCCAGGTTGTGTCCCCTTTAGAGGCATTAAGACTTCTTGAGTACCCTTAGGGTCTCACACGATAAATTCTTGATTCGGATGAGCAGGTACCTTCTCGGGACGGATCTTTGGGTGGAGGAAGCCGATGATGTGGGCAGCGATCGTATGGTGTAGAGATTAGGGAGCGGGATCCGTGAGACTGTAGTTGGGATGTGCTTATTTTCTCGCATCTTATGCCTATTTGCTTCTTATCCGTACTCGGATCTTGTTTGCCGCTTCCGCATGATACTACGATGTGTCTTTGTATGAGGAGCTATCCTAAATTATAGATGTATCCAGGTCATTTGAATCTTGCCGTATGGCGTTGGTATATTTCCTTCTTTCTAGATGGTGTGGCTCGATGTACTTTTGTATGGTGGCTTGCGTACATACCCACTTGTGTCGTAGTTGATCCCTTCGCCGACTCACGCCCGTCTGAGTCCCGTTGAGAGGTTAGCGGTTGGGGCGTCTGAAAGGACTACCGGTGAGTGGCTTTTGGGGCCCCGTACTATTTCAACGCTATCTCTCATCGGGCTTGTATCTAGGGCGTAGTTCACGAGGTAGTTCTGATGCGCCACCGAAGTTTGTGGCGTTTGAGCGGTGGGCATGCGCTCGGCGTGGCGCAGACACATGTCGCCCAGATGACCCTGCCGTGGCACACATGACTATAGTGCGCTACAGATGTTTGGCGTGTGGCCAACAGGGCCCTGGCCCACACACATCTGTGGCGCACTATAGTCATGTGCACCACGGTTGTTATAGTTATTAGTAGGGCACTGCCCACAGGTGAGCCACGCCTGTTTTAGCCGTGGGGCACTTCAACCATGTGAGCCACGGATGTGCTGATTACCTATAGACGTTTTCCTAGTAGTGAACAATCGGAATCGACCAATACTTGGGTAAAAAAGGGTTTAGGGGCAGAAAAATCGAGTGGGGGAAGAGGAACAAGAACAACTAGACTGGCAGCCGGCACACATAGTGCAAAGAGAGCAACGATTTCCTACCTGAGGAGAGCCTGCAACTTGTATGCGAAGAGACCCTAACCTATCTTTGATATACCATGTTAGGAAATGAGAATGAGCAACTTTAACTCCGGGTGGAACTCCACCTTCCCCAACTCGTCTCTCGCCTTGCTTCCTCGCCCCATCTCTGATCACCATCCGCTCCTGGTTAGCACTGCCACCTCTGTCCCAAACCCCTCTCTCTTCCGCTTCGAAAACTCATGGTTGCTCGACCAAAACTTCCTTCCACCACTCTTCCTGCCTGGGGTGTCCGCGGCGCCGCCTGCAATGCTGTCCTTGACCTTACCGCCTGCATCGAAAGCTACAGGGTTGCTGCCAAGGTTTGGAAAAAAGAGCATCGTTTCGTTCCTCACCTACAAAATAATTGCCAGTTTGTTGTTGATCTCCTTGACTTTCTTGAAGAATCTCGTGTGCTTTTAGAGGATGAATTCGAGCTCCGTGCCGAGGCCCGTGAGGTGCTTGCCGCGGAGGTGTGCCGTGCTGCCGCCCACTGGAAACAACGTGGGAAATTCAGGGATGTTGCCGAGGGGGACGCGAACACTCGCTTATTCCATGCCAGGGCGTCACAGTGCATGCATCAGAATCATGTTCGTGAGCTCGATGTTGGCGGTGAAATTGTTGCCTCGCATGATGCAAAAGCCACGGCTCTGCACGCCTTCTACCACGACCACTTGGGCCGCGCGCGGCCCACCTGCTAGGGATTCGATCTGGACTGTCTCTACCATGGATCCAGTAGGGTGGATGGGTCAGCTCTCACGGCCCCCTTCAAAGCTAAAGAGATCAGGGACGCTGTGCTGAGTATGAACATAACGAGTGCTCCCGGGCCTGATGGGCTTGGGCCTTCTTTCTACCGTGTTGCCTGGCCTGCTGTGAAGAACTCCATGCCGCGTTTGTTTGATGTCGTCCATGCGAGACACGCAGACCTGGGGGCGATCAATCGGGCGCACATCGTGCTACTGCCCAAGGACGACGAGATCCTCGCCCCAGGCTCCTTCAAGCTGGTTTCCCTGCAAAACTGCTCGATCAAGACTGTGGCCAAGACCCTCACCGCTCGGCTTCAGGGGAAGATTGGGGCCTTAGTTGATGAAAATCAGACAGGTTTCCTCTCTAGCAGGAGCATCTCTGAAACTTTCCTCTTTGCTACTGAATTGGTCCAATGCTTCTTCAAACGGGAAGCCCCCACTCTGATCCTGAAACTGTATTTCTCCAAAGCTTTTGATTCCATCGACTAGGTGAGTCTGAGAAAGATCCTGATCGCTTGTGGCTTCCGTGATATTTGGTGCGATTGGATGGACATGATCCTCTGTTCGTCCAAATCTGCAATTGTGCTCAATGGAGTCCCTGGCCGCTGGATCGAGTGCAAAAGAGGATTGCGATAGGGCGACCCCCTGTCACCGTACATGTTCCTTGTGGTTGCTGACGTGCTCCAGCGCCTGATCCGCCAGGACCCTCTCCTTCGGCATTCGCTATTTGCTGATGAAGCATGCCCCGTCCTGCAGTATGCTGATGACACCCTGATTATTTTGCGAGCGGATGCTCGTGCTGCTTCTCGGTTAAAAGAACTCTTGGACCTGTTTACTGTTTCCACTGGCCTGACGATCAACCTCCATAAGAGCACTTTGGTCCCCATCAATGTGGACGAGGGAGATCTCGCTGACATTCAGTCTACTCTTGGGTGCCGCGTGGAAGGATTTCCACAAACATACCTGGGACTGCCCCTCTCTGCACACAAACTGAACCTTGCGGACTTTGCTCCCCTGATTACTAAGGTTAACAAATACCTGTATGGATGGAGTGCCATCCTCCTCTCGTCAGGGGGTCGTGTGGTCCTGTTAAATGCTGTGCTTGACGCCCTCACCACCTTCGCGATGGGGGCTCCGGAGCTCCCTTCTGCCCTGCTAAAAGCCATTGAGGGGCCGCGTCGCGCTTTTCTCTAGAACATCAAGGACAGGCCCAGCGGTGCGCGGTGCGCGGTGCTTGGTGTCCTGGGCTGTGGTGTGCCGGGATAAAGTGGAAGGAGGGCTGGGCATCAAGAGCTTGGCAGTCAAAAACGAATGCCTGCAACTGAAATAGGTGCTCCATCTGTACTCGATGCCTGATGCCCCTTGGCCATGCTGGGCATGGCGCTCTGCGGATGCGTGTGACCCCGCCGGGCACCACTGGCAACGGCTGCAGCGCCTGCTGCCTCTCTACCGAGATATCTCAGGGTCCATGTCGTTGACGGTCGGCGCACGATGTTCTGGCTCGATGATTGGATGGGAGAGGCCCCGCTCTGCAATCAGCTGCCGACCCTCTTCTCGCATGCGCGTCGCCCTGATGCGACCGTGCGTGAGGTTCTCTCTGGTGGCATCCGTCGCGCCCTTGTGCCCCGGCTCAAAAATGCCGAAGAGAGGCAGCTGGCCCTCATCCTGTCGCGCCTGGACGACGTCCCCCCTCCCTTGACGGACGCGGCTGACTGCCACGAATTGGTGAAGTGCAAGAAGAAGCATGAGGGGCTGGATGTTGCGGAGATGTACATAATGCGTACCTGGGGCGGCATCGAAGTTGACTACTTCGCCTTTGTCTGGGTCTGCTGCGCCCCCTCTAAGGTGCAGTTCTTTGGGTGGCTCCTCTCCCGCTGCCGTCTTTAGACCCGCAACGCCCTGCACGGGAAGAGCATCCTCACTATGGCTGAGGCGACTTGCCCCACCTGTGACGTCCCGAAGGAGACGGCGGACCACCTCTTCCTGAAGTGTGTCTTCACCCAACGTTTCTGGAGCAGGATTGGGATGGCGCTCCCGCGCAGTGTGGACGTTTGTCGCCTGCATGCCCTCCCACCCCCCCGTCGCGATCCCAAAAGAAACGGCATCAACGTTCATACTTCTTTGTTGTTGGCACCTGTGGAAGCACCGAAATGCGGTGGTGTTTCATGAACAAAAACCCTCCCTACCCCTGCTACTCAAAAGCTGTCGTGAAGATGCCCGCCTGTGGAAAGCTCGGCAACCTGCTCAGCGTGCCACTGACTCTGATGCCTGGCTGTTGTGCCTCGGAGGATAGCTGCTGCCGCTTTTCTCTATTTTCTCTCCCTCTATGCTCCCTTGTAAAACTATACGACCAGCGTTTGGGTCTTTCTCCATATAAGTGAAAAAATTCAGGTGGGGCTTTGTCCCCCCGTTGACCATAAAAAAAGAATGAGCAACTTAAATTGACTATATGGCCAAAGACCAATATACATGTATAGGCATATGTTAGATGTATATATCTGTATATTGTATTTCCCCCATATGTTAGGGGGCTTCCTGCATATTTGCCCTGTACCTGTACTATATATTGTGGCCTTTGGCCCCCAGAGGAATATATGTTGCATATTCCTGACATGGTATCAGAGCTAGGTTAGACAATTTTTCTGCAACATCTTCGGCCCGTCCACCGTAAGTCGTCGTTCCTCGGCGTCGCCTCCATGATTCTTGCTTGTTTCCGGCCATCTCGGATCTGCCGTCTTCTTTTAGCTCGATCTGTGTCCGGTTTCAGATCCGGTCGCCGTCTTCACGTCTTCTTTCAGATCGATCTGTGTCCGGTTTCAGATCCGGTCGCCGTCTTCACAAATTTGGCAGCGGTCCGTCTCCGTCGCCGCCCGCGCCGCCACGCCGCCGGTCTCCCTGTCCCCACCTCGTCGCACCTCGCAGGACAACTTCTGCGTCCAGCCGTCGTGTCCTCGTCTCGTCAACGCGACACCGCCCAGCGTCGTCCTCGTCTCGTGACGCGACAACTCCAGCAGGTCGCGTCCTCGTCTCGTGACGCGACAACGTCCACCGCCGAGGGCAGCTTCTGCGTCACTGGCGCCCGCTCGACACCTCCTCCGAGCAGGACGGCGCCCCTCGTGGCTGCCATTGTTCTGTTCTTAGACGCGAGGCCCTGGATTGTAGCGCCCGACTTCGCCACCCCGCGCCCGCCCTGCTCTCCTGGATCGACACGCCGCCCGCTTGTCTGCTCACCAAGACGCCCTCTGCCGGCCTCGCTTGATGTACGCCGCTTGGCAGCTGCATCTCCGCCGGTCTGGCACGAATCCGTCGTCGTCGATCGGTACGGCGTGTTGACTTCCAAAAAGAGAGAGAGAGAGAGAGAGAGAGATGTCTTCTTCGCCGGGATATGTTGCGATTCCTCGCTGCCGGTGATCTTCGATGGCGTGAATTACCTGATTGCTGCCTTTATCTTGCGCGTTCACATGGCGGTCTCCGTCTTTGGGGTATGCTTTCGGCGAGGTCTCACATCGCCGTGCCCTCCTGCTCTGTGGCTCCCCTTTGCGCCGATTGTTCTTGAATGCGATGCTTCTCGAGGCCAAGGATGTTGCTCAGTCTTGATGATAGTGCCATTGCTTATGACACGAAGTTCAGCGGTACTCTTCGATCTCGAGGCCTATCGCCCGCTCTGCTACACTAGTGGGTTGATGAGGATGCTCGTCTTCTTCTTTGTTCTCACCTCGGCGTTACGCCCGATGTCTTCTTTGAGTTCATGAGTCTTCCCTCTTGTTGCCTTTCGGTGGGCCCATCTTCATCGGCGCTACCGGCCGTTTGGGGATGCTCTTTACTGTCGTGGTCCGCCAGAACATGCTCTCCAAGGTGATTCCACTATTGATGAGTTCTATACTCAGTCTTGCTATCTGGCGTCGACTTGATTCTCTCCGTACTATTGTTTGTGGCACATGCTCGTCTTTGCTAGATTGTCTTTCGGTTTGGAGTTTCACCGCATCTATGAGTTTTGTCTCGACTTCGCCGGGAGTTTGAGCCCGTGCTTTCGGCTGAATGCTCGTGGTCGTGTTCGCTCTACGAGGTGTTATACGAGCTTGGGCTGAGGAGACACGTCTCCGTGGTCTTGTCTTCTTGCGGTTCCATCTGTGCTTGCTACTCGTGGTGCTCCTTTGCCGCTGCTCCTCGACTCGGTGGTCCCAAATGCGCCGCCGATACTACCCACTCCTCCGGTCGGTCGGGGTTAACCGGCGACCTCGGTCGAGTCATCACCGGCAGGCTCGTGGTCGAGTCGTCGTGGTTCTCTTAAATCGCGATCTTCTTTGCGAGGATGGCCACACTTGGGCTACTGTTATACAGGACCAGTCTCGTCGGTGACACTAGGCTCGTGGACAGCCGGCTCCTTCGGTCTTGGATTTGCTCTCTCGATCGGGACATTGCTCGAAGTCTTGGCGATGCGCTTGCTTTGCTACATGATCTTCTTGACGAACCTTCTTGGTTACGTGGTGATTCTTCGACCTTTTGCGACCACCACATTCTACGATCAGTGCGTCCCGTGGTATGGATGCGGAGCTTCCTTACATATGACATCTGAGTCTTCTTTTCTGTCTGCTCTTCGTTCTCTCCCTTCTCCTGTCCGTGTCTTTACAGCTGATGGTACCTCTCTTCCCGTTTCTAGTCGGGGCACCCTTTCTACTTCTTCTTTTTTTGTTCCTGATATTTCTCATGTCCCTCTTCTTAAGATGAATCTTTTCTCTGCTATCCAGCTTACTGACTCTGGTTATCGCGTCATTCTTGATGACGATTCTTGTGTTGTCCAGGACCGTCACACACAGGCCCTGGTTGGAGCTGGCCCTCGCAGCCGTGACTCTTCAGGACTTTGGGAGTTAGACTGGATTCGCGTTCCTTCCGCTGCCACTTCATCTGCCAGTTCTTCTCTGGTTGTCGCCTCTACTACCAGCTCTTTTCAGCAGTGGCATCATCGTCTTGGTCACCTCTGTGACTCTCGCCTGTCGTCATTAGTTCATCGTGGTCTTAAATTGCATCTCAGGAGATGGGTCTTTGCATTGTCAGGGCTGTAGGTTGGGTAAACAGATTCAGCTTCCCTATCCTACTAGCGCGTCTGTATCTCAGCGACCTTTTGATTTAGTTCATTCCGATGTTTGGGGTCCGGCTCCCTTCGCTTCGAAAGGGGGCCATCGCTACTATATTTTATTCATCGATGATTTGTCTCGGTACACTTGGTTGTATTTTATGCGCTCTCGCAGTGAGGTGCTCTCCATATATCAACGTTTTGCGGCCATGGTTCACACTCAATATTCTACCCCCATCCGTGTGTTTCATGCTGATTCTGCTGGTGAGTATATCTCCAAGATGTTGCGAGGTGTTCTTCTTGGCGAGGCACTCTTGCTCAGTTCTCATCTGTGCACATGCCGAATGGCGTTCTTGGCGTAAGCATCACCATCTTCTTGAGACCACTCGCGCTATGATGATTGCTTCTTCTCTCCGCCGCATTTACGAAATTTGAGGCTTCGTCGGCTTACCTCATCAATATTCAGATTACGCTACCTTGCGGTGGTATCCCTCTTGGCGCCTCTGGGCGGTCTCAGACTACTCCATGCTTCTCTTGTTTGGTTGTGTTTGCTATGTTCTCCTTGCCCCTTGACGCACCAAGACCGCTCGATCTGTTGAGTGTGTTTTTCTTGGATACAGTGATGAGCATAAGGGCTATCGCTGTTGGGACCCTGTTGGTCGTCGGATGCGTATCTCTCGTGATGTTACTTTTGATGAGACGCGTCATTTCTATCCTCGTCCCACCGCTGGTACTTACCCGGTGGAAGATATCTCTTTTCTTCTCTTTACTGACACACCTCCTTCTACCCCTATTGTGTCTTCTTCAGGATCTCCTCCCCTGATGTCTCTTCTTCGACACCGTCCTCTTCTGCTCCGTCTAGTTCTCCTCGTTCTCCGGAGTCTTCCTCTCCTATTTCCTCTTCTTCATCGTCGTCTCCTGCGTCGTCTTCCTCTGATGATCTTCCCTCTACTCGTCTTGTTCGTCAGCGTTGTGCCCCCAACCGTTACTCTCCTACTCAGTATGGTCTTTCTGTTGCCTCCGAGCCGTCCTCTTATCGGGATGCTGAGCATCATCCTGAATGGCAGCTGGCCATGGCCGAGGAGATTGCTGCGCTAAGCGCCTTTGGGATCTTGTTTCTCCTCCTCCGGTGTTCGTCCTATCACGTGTAAGTGGGTCTATAAGATTAAGACTCGCTCGATGGATCTCTTGGCGCTATAAAGCGGCTTGTGGCTCGTGGTTTCGGCGGGGAGCATGGTCGTGACTATGATGAGACCTTTGCTCACATCGCTCATATGACCACTATCGTACTCTTCTTCTTTGTTTCTTACCGTCCTTTGATACGTGTCCCGGCTTGATGTTAGAATGCCTTTCTTAATGGTGAGTTGGTGAGGAGGTTTATATGCAGCCTCCTCACAGGTACTCATTCTGAGGGGATGGTTTGTCATCTTCGACGTTCTCTTTATGGCCTCAAACAGGCTCCTCATGCCTGGTTTGAGCTTTTGCTTCTGTAGTGACAGCTGCTGGTTTCTCTCCTAGTGCTCATGATCCAGCGTTGTTTGTTCACACTTCTCCTCGTGGACGCACTCTTCTTCTTCTCTATGTTGATGATATGATCATTACCGGTGATGATCCTGGGTATATAGCCTTTGTTAAGGCTCGTCTTCGTGATCAGTTTCTTATGACTGATCTTGGTCCTCTTCTGTGGCATCCCGCAAAACCACTACTAGAAAATCGCGTTGTTTCTGTGCATTGCATCGTCATCTTCATGCATTGTTTGACTGCATTATTTGAAAAGCCTAGTTTTGAATTGTACAAAAACCCCTCTTATCTTCAAACACAAAACCCCGATCGCTTTGGAGATTTTATTTGTCTCAAAACTATTTTGTAAAGCGGCTTTGTTCTATTTTATACAGAGATAAACAAACACAAAAACCAGCACAACCCCCCCCCCCCTAAATCCTATCCCCACCCAATCTATTCCTACCCTCCAACCAAATGGTGCCACCTCACCCTCTCCCCTTTTTTCCTACCCACCCTGCCACCTCACCAATCCCTCTCCTCTTTCCCCATCTCTCTCTTTTCTCACCCCAGCCCTCTACCCCTCTCTCTCTATGCCCCGGGTCCCACCCCCAACCCCCTTAGCTGGCCCGCCCCACAGGCTGTGAGCCCGACCCCAGGCCTGTGTGCCCAAACCACCCCAGCCCAGCGGCCTGCCTGTAAGCCCGCCAGCCCATGAGACCAGTCCCTCCCTGTCCCACCCCCACTTGACCGCTTGCACACTACACGCCTGCCCGCGCACCCCATTGGGCCCCACCTCCCTCAGCCCCACCCGCGGCGACCACACGCACACCACATCCCTTGGCTGCCAGCGCCTCCCTCCTGGTCAACCCGCCGCCTGGGCCCCGCCCTTGAGACCCCACGCCTGCTGTCTCCCCATGCACCCTTCCTCGTCCTCGGCTCGCCATCCTCCTCTGCCCAACACGCAACCGCCTTGCGCGCGCCGTGGCGCGCCTACCGCCGCCTCGCCTCACCCCTCCTCCCCGCCACCCACCGCACGCCGCCTCCGCCCTCGCTGCTCCGCCGGCCCCCGCATCCGCCGCCCTCTGCCCCCGGCCTTGCCCCATCCTTCCCAGCTCCTCCCGCCGGACCGCCCTGCAGCCTCGCCCGCTTGGCGCGTCGCGCCTCATGAACCGCTAGCGGCGACCTCCCCAACCAACCGCCGCCCAGAGTTCCCGCCCGCCCAGCGCCCTTCTCTGCCGTCGCGAGCCCGTGCCGCCCTTCGCCGTCTGCCGCGCTGCCCCGGCTACCGCCAGTCCTCGCCGCCTCCCCTCCTCGGGCCGGCGCCTCCAACCTCGTCTGTTTCCCCCGTCGAGCTGCGCCTCAGGCCACCGCTATCGGCTTCCTCGCCGGCCGGCCGCCGAGGCCCTCTCTGATCGCGTGCGCAGTTGATCTTGTGCTTGCTGCCATGTTTCCTGGTTTGGCGGCCTGGTCACTGCGTTGCTGCATAGATGAAACATCTGCTGGACCCACACCAACGCTAATCCAAGATCGACAATGACCCTCATAACCGGAACCCGAACCCTCGACAAGATCTCCGATCCGACCCATCGACAAGATCGCCCTCGCGGACTCGGAGTTTTCCCGGACGACAAGCACCTCCCGCGGCGTAAGTTCTCACTCACGAGCCAAGACCGTCCCTCGACACGCCAAGAACCACCCCAAGATCACCTCGCCAAGGTCTTCGCCGAGAACGAGAACTTCCCCGGGCGAGGCCGGAATACCTTCATAGACGCCAAGTACCCGGAGACCGATCCTGTGCAAGGGCGCGGTTGCAACAAGACCTACTCCGCTATCAGGGGCGTTCGTGAACCTCGTCGATCCCGTCGGACCACGGACCGAGGCGACCCGAACCCGAACCCACCCTGGATCCCCAAGATCGTCGAGGCCCCTAATGTGTGAACCCCTTCCCGGAACCCTATTTTACAACACAATAACAATTGTTGCATATTGAATTGTCATACTTGCATGCATAATCATGTGGTTTGAGGGCCTTAGGCCGATTCACCTAATAATTAAATATGGGGCCCATATGCGGGCAAATCTAGTCTCATATTGGCCTCATTTAAATTTGTGTAGCGAACCCGGTGCTATCTCTTGCAATGCTAAAACAACATTTAATTTGCGGGGCTATCTAAACAACTTGCACCATCTAATAATTGTCGGGACCCCGGTTCCGCTTAATATGACCTAATTGCATCGCACCTTTGCCATGCCATACATCATACATGCATCATGCCGATCTTCTGCCGTTGTATTAAATAGTGCATCCGGTTTTCTTCTAGCGTTTTGGTTCTTCGCGGATAAGGCCGTTGAGTTGATGTGAGCTTCGCCCGATCTTCGGATGAACCCTTCGACAATGTTTTCAGGCGAGCATCTCCCCCTTTCTACCTATCTTACTTTTATAGTCTTTATTCCCTCCTGTTGATCTATTGCTGTCTGTGTTGCGATGCTTTAGTGTCCGTACCTGTGATATCCCTTGCAGCCTTATATTGCCTTGGACACACCCTATTACCTGTTGTTTGGTAGATAGTTGGACTTGCGCGTCGTAGTTGCTTGCTCAAGTGATGATGTGTGTCGTCATATGCCACAGTTGCTGATGTATTGCCGCATGTTGATGTTGGAGATGATTCTAGTTTTACTTATCGTCACTTTAATTTCTGTTTAACAACTAAAATTGAAATAAGCAGAGGCATCGGTGGGTGATAGAAAATATTTGGTTTCGAGCCCACTTGTGTCCGTAAGACCCGAGTACTTGATACTGTTCCTTGATTTATCGCGCTATCCACATCCGGGAGGTATATGGGACCCCACGAGCGAGCTTGATTCATTCTTATTTCTTGGGGCCACAAACTAGTTTGAGGTGTTTTTACTATCTGTACTTATGCCATGCTACTTTACGTATTTAAATTGTAAGTGCACGCTTTGTCTTTATTTTAGGCGGAATGTTTACGGTATCGACAAGCCACACTTTCGGGTTCCCGTTCGCTTCTGACCATTGTCGCAACCTTGAGCCCGTCTCAGTCGGTGGCCGTTCGGGATCTACTTAAGGGTGGCCCCGAAATATTTGAATCCTGTGATTGTTCGATCGTGAAAGCCTCGTTGGGTTTTGATTTGGTTTTAGAGGTTGATCGGCGTGTGTTGCTATTGGTGCACCCGGCGGGTAAAACTTTACGAAAGCCGTGTCCGCGGATATGGACGACTTGGAGCACATTATCTTGATCATAGACAAGCATAACTAAAGTTCTTGCTATAAATTTGACTTATAATGACTAGTAATCGGCTCCACTACAGCGGAATGGCTAATTAATACGCCCACAAGTGCTTGTTTGATTGTCGCTTGCGACAATTGTATCGACTAGTAAATATGGCAACTTCTGAATTGGTGAATAAAAGTACCAACAAGCTCTTTGGGTTTTGGGTTATCTCATGCTATCGTACGATTAGTAATTGTTGCAACTATCACGGAATGGTTAATTAAAAGTGCCTTGTTTATTTTATCGGGATGATTATTTAAACGACTAGTAAATCTTTGCGATAAGCGAATAAATAAAGCGCCAGCGGTGTGAGTTCCTCGGTTAACTTCCTCGTTTGGTCTCGAGGAAACCCGGGATGGGTTTGTTTGGTGTTAGCTTGAGTTGGATCCGGTTAGGTCATTCTTACCCCTCGATATCGCGGATGTCAAGGAGTCTCTATAGGTTGTTTAGTGCATCTTTGCCCGCTTGATCCACCATACCTATGTGGCGAGGACCGCGAATTCTAGCCTCGCCGTGTCTTGGCCTCGATCTTGGCGCTCCTTCTTTTTCCTTTGCCCTTTGTCGGCACCTTTTGTAAGCAGGTTTTGAGATCGGCGTCGTTAGCGAGGTTACCCTTCCGGCAGCACAGGCGGGTTATGGGCGCCATTGGTTATTCTTGAGGCTCTTAGCCCCATTTGCATCTTGTCCGTAGTCGGACTCTGTCATTTTCAAGGTGATTTGGATCTTTGTAGTATATATCGTATTCTTGACTCTTTGAGTCATTGTATATATCTCTCATTATGGGTCCCATCGAGGACTGTTGTGTAATGTTATTACCGTTTTCCACCCGCGAAAGTGCTGGTGAGCACTTTGAATCGTTCCTATGCGGGTTTGGCGAATTTTGCTCAAACTTGCATAGGTCCGAGGGTGTTCTGAGTGGTATCGAGCTCAGCAGTTGCGATACCCCACAAGTCCAGCCTGTAGGATAACCTAGCTAACGGCCGAAGTAGAGTGTCAAAACTATTTTTGAAAAATCGGTTGGATAGTTCTGATTAGGTCTGATTTTACTCCTTACCCCTCTGCTGTTCTCCTCTTACCTCTACGTGTTTTGAATCCGCTCTCTTCTCTTTCTTCGAGTCCAGGATTTCTCGTGGTTGGGTTTCCGTCGTACCTTCAGGGTTTCACTTTCTTCCTTTTTGTAACGGAGGTGCTACGATCATCAATCTGCAACTGTTCTGTTGTGCCCTACATCCGATCTTTTGTTCTTGAGCTCTTTGTCCTTATGTGTTCCTTGCCGGATATCTGTGTCGTTGAAAACATATGAGAAGGACGAGCATTGGTGAAGTTGGGGTTAACCTTGAGCATGTGTTGCTCATGCCAATGGAACCATCGCGGAATCTAATCATTGTGTCTTTCATACGATTCCTGCTGGCATCATCCCTTTGTTCCGGATACCGCCTAAGAAGATCTTCAGTCTAAATCTCGAGAGTTGAGTTGCCTGATTCTCCTACCAATGTATAGAGTTAATAGTTGGGTCCGGGATGGACTGATCACCCTACCCGACTCTTACTGTTCGCTCTGTACATCGAACTGGTGGATCGATGTAACTTTTCCCTCTTCTAACGGAAGTTAGGGGTGGCCTTATCGTTGATGCCTCTATCTTCGTCCTTTGGTTCTCCGGAGGGCGCTCTCGACGATCACGGACAACGACCTCTTGTTAGTGGTGTCGCGAGGATCTACACGAAGCGCGAAGGATCAGATCGCCGACCTTCCTTCCGGTACCATGAGGCGGATCTCGAGGGCGAGATCCCTTGTTAGTGGTGTCGAATTGTGGCATCCCGCAAAACCACTACTAGAAAATCGCGTTGTTTCTGTGCATTGCATCGTCATCTTCATGCATTGTTTGACTGCATTATTTGAAAATCCTAGTTTTGAATTGTACAAAAACCCCTCTTATCTTCAAACACAAAACCCCGATCGCTTTGGAGATTTTATTTGTCTCAAAACTATTTTGTAAAGCGGCTTTGTTCTATTTTATACAGAGATAAACAAACACAAAAACCAGCACAGCCCCCCCTAAATCCTATCCCCACCCAATCTATTCCTACCCTCCAACCAAATGGTGCCACCTCACCCTCTCCCCTTTTTCCTACCCACCCTGCCACCTCACCAATCCCTCTCCTCTTTCCCCATCTCTCTCTTTTCTCACCCCAGCCCTCTACCCCTCTCTCTCTATGCCCCGGGTCCCACCCCCAACCCTCGGTGCCCGCCCACGGCTGTGAGACCGACCCCAGGCCCACCTTGTTGCCCAAACCCCACCGTGCGGCGTGCCTGGCGCCCGCCCGGCAGCCTTGACCCAGTCCCTCCCCTGTCCCACCCCACCCTTGACCGCTTGCACACTACGCCTGACACGCACCCTGCCACTGGGGCCCGCCTCCCTCTGGCCCACCCCGCAGCGACCACACACGCACACCACATCCCCGCGCGGCCCCGCTGCCCAGCGCCTCCCTCCCTGGTCAACCCGCCGCGCCCCTGGGCCCCGCCCCGCGGGACCCACACGCCTGCCGCGGCTGTCTCCCCCATGCACCCTTCCTCGTCCTCGGCTCGCCATCCTCCTCTGCCCAACACGCAACCGCCCGACGCGCCCACCTCGCCGGCGCGCCTCGCCGCCCTCCTCCTCCCGCCAACCACCGCGCTGCCTCGCCCTCGCTGCTCGGCCCCGCATCCGCCGCCCTCTGCCCCAGCCTTGCCGTCCCCATCCTTCCAGGCTCCTCCGCGGACCGCCCCTACTTGCCGCGGCCTCGCGCCTTGCGCCTCTCCATGAGACCCGCTAGCGACCTCCCCAAGCACCAACCGCCGCCCGGAGTTCCGCCCGCCCGCGCCCTTCTCTGCCCGTCGCGAGCCCGTGCCGCCCTTCGCCGTCTGCCGCGCTGCCCCGGCTACCGCCAGTCCTCGCCGTCTCCCCTCCTCGGGCCGGCGCCTCCAACCTCGTCTGTTTCCCCCGTCGAGCTGCGCCTCAGGCCACCGCTATCGGCTTCCTCGCCGGCCGGCCGCCGAGGCCCTCTCTGATCGCGTGCGCAGTTGATCTTGTGCTTGCTGCCATGTTTCCTGGTTTGGCGGCCTGGTCACTGCGTTGCTGCATAGATGAAACATCTGCTGGACCCACACCAACGCTAATCCAAGATCGACAACGACCCTCATAACCCGAACCCTCGACAAGATCTCCGATCCGACCCATCGACAAGATCGCCCTCGCGGACTCGGAGTTTTCCCGGACGACAAGCACCTCCCGCGGGACGCCAAGTTCTCCACTCTGAACGCCAAGACCGTCCCTCGACACGCCAAGAACCACCCCCAAGATCACCTCGCCAAGGTCTTCATCGAGAACGCCGAGAACTTCCCCCCGGAGCCGAAGGACCGGAGCTCTGCTTCATAGAACGCCAAGTACCCCGGAGACCGATCCTGTACCCGAAGGCCGCGGTTGCAACAAGACCTACTCCCGCTATCCGAGGACGTTCCGTCGAACCTCGTCGATCCCGTCGGACCCTGGACCCCGAGACGACCCCGAACCCCGAACCCCGCACCCCCGGATCCCCAAGATCGTCGAGGCCCCTAATGTGTGAACCCCTTCCCGGAACCCTATTTTACAACACAATAACAATTGTTGCATATTGAATTGTCATACTTGCATGCATAATCATGTGGTTTGAGGGCCTTAGGCCGATTCACCTAATAATTAAATATGGGGCCCATATGCGGGCAAATCTAGTCTCATATTGGCCTCATTTAAATTTGTGTAGCGAACCCGGTGCTATCTCTTGCAATGCTAAAACAACATTTAATTTGCGGGGCTATCTAAACAACTTGCACCATCTAATAATTGTCGGGACCCCGGTTCCGCTTAATATGACCTAATTGCATCGCACCTTTGCCATGCCATACATCATACATGCATCATGCCGATCTTCTGCCGTTGTATTAAATAGTGCATCCGGTTTTCTTCTAGCGTTTTGGTTCTTCGCGGATAAGGCCGTTGAGTTGATGTGAGCTTCGCCCCGATCTTCGGATGAACCCTTCGACAATGTTTTCAGGCGAGCATCTCCCCCTTTCTACCTATCTTAATTTTATAGTCTTTATTCCCTCCTGTTGATCTATTCTTTATGCGTGTTGCGATGCTTTAGTTTCCACTGTGATATCCCTTGCAGCCTTATATTGCCTTGGACACACCCTATTACTGTTGTTTGGTAGATAGTTGGACTTAGCGTCGTAGTTGCTTGCTCAAGTGATGATGTGTGTCGTCATATGCCACGATTCTTGATGTATTGCCGCATGTTGATGTTGGAGATGATTCTAGTTTTACTTATCGTCACTTTAATTTCTGTTTAACAACTAAAATTGAAATAAGCGAGAGGCATCGGTGGGTGATAGAAAATATTTGGTTTCGAGCCCACTTGTGTCCCGTAAGACCCAGTACTTGATACTGTTCCTTGATTTATCGCTATCCACATCCGGAGGTATATGGGACCCCACGAGCGAGCTTGATTCATTCTTATTTCTTGGGGCCACAAACTAGTTTGAGGTGTTTTACTATCTGTACTTATGCCATGCTACTTTACGTATTTAAATTGTGCGGTCTGCTTTGTCTATTTGGAAGCGGAATGTTTACGCGGTATCGACAAGCCCAACCACACTTTCGGGTTCCCAGTCGCTTACAGCCATTGTCGCAACCTTGAGCCCGTCTCGAAGTCAGCTGGCTTCGTTGCGGGATCTACTTAAGGGGTGGCCCCCTGAAATATTTCTGAATCCTGTGATTGTTCAGTCGTGAAAGCCTCGTTGGGTTTTGATTTGGTTTTTCCGAGGTTGATCGAGCGTGTGTTGCTATTGGTGCACCGGCGGGTAAAACTTTTCGAAAGCCGTGTCGCGGATATGGACGACTTGGAGCACGATATCTCGATCATAGACAAGCATAACTAAAGTTCTTGCTATAAATTTGACTTATAATGACTAGTAATCAGCTCCACTACAGCGGAATGGCTAATTAATACGCCCACAAGTGCTTGTTTGATTGTCGCTTGCGACAATTGTATCGACTAGTAAATATGGCAACTTCAACGAATTGGCTGAATAAAAGTACCAACAAGCGCTGGGTTTTGGGTTATCTCATGCTATCTGCACGATTAGTAATTGTTGCAACTATCACGGAATGGTTAATTAAAAGTGCCCTTTGTTTATTTTATCGGGATGATTATTTAAACTGACTAGTAAATCTTAGCGATAAGCGAATAAATAAAGCCAAGCGGTGTGAGTTCCTCGGTTAACTTCCTCGTTTGGTCTCGAGAAACCCGGGATGGGTTTGTTTGGTGTTAGCTTGAGTTGGATCCGGTTAGGTCATTCTTACCCTCTCTCGATATCCGCGGATGTCAGGAGTCTCTATAGGTTGTTTAGTGCATCTTTGCTGCCGCTTGATCCACCATACCTATGTAGGCGAGGACCCCGAATTCTAGCCTCGCCGTGTCTTGGCCTCGATCTTGGCTCCTTCTTTTCCTTTGCCCTTTGGCACCTTGCTTAAGCGGGTTTTGAGATCGGCGTCGTTAGCGGGTTACCCTTCCGCTTGGCACAGGCGGGGTTATGGACGCCATTGGTTATTCTTCAGGGCTCTTAGCCCCATTTGCATCTTGTCCGTAGTCGGACGCTCTGTCATTTTCAAGGTGATTTGGATCTTTGTACCGTATATCTGTATTCTTGACTCTTTGAGTCGATGTTGTATATATATGTTCTGTGGGTCCCATCGAGGACTGTTGTGTAATGTTATTACTTCGTTTTCCACCCGCACGAAAGTGCCTGGTGGGCACCTTTGAATCGTTCCTATGCGGGTTTGGCGAATTTTGCTCAAACTTGCATAGGTCCGATTCTGAGGGTGTTACATCTTCGATACTTTCTTGGGATTGAGGTTTCCTCCACTTCTGATGGCTTTTACATCTCTCAGGAAAAGTATATTCAGGATCTTCTTGCTCGTGCTGCTCTTGGGGATGAGCGCACTGTTGATACCCCTATGGAGATTAATGTTAAGCTTCAACTTATTGATGGTGATCTTCTTTCTGATCCGACACGTTATCGTCATCTTGTTGGGAGCCTTGTTTATCTTGCTGTCACTCGTCCTGACATCTCTTATCCTGTTCATATTCTGAGTTAGTTTGTTTCTGCTCCTACCACTATTCATTATAGTCATCTTCTCTGTGTTCTTCGTTATCTTCGTGGTACGATCACTCGTCGCCTTTTCTTTCCTCGTTCCAGCCCCCTCTAGCTCCAGTGCTATTCGGACGCCACGTGGGCGAGTGATCCTTCGGATCATCGTTCACTTTCTGCTTACTGTGTGTTTCTTGGTGGTTTGCTCATTGCTTGGAAGGCGAAAAGCAGCGGTTTCCGTTCGAGTGTTGAGGCTGAGTTGCGTGCTATGGCCTTGTTGACTGAGGTGACCTGGTTACGGTGGTTACTTGCGGATTTTGGGGTCTCTATTACCACACCGATCTGGTTTTGTCGGCGATGCAGTGCTATTAGTGTTGCACGTGATCCGGTCAAGCATGAGCTTACCAAGCATATTGGTGTTGATGCTTTCTATACACGTGCTCAGTGCGAGCTCGGGTTGTTGCGCTTGATATGTGCCTTGATTTGGTTGGCGGATTTCTTCACGGCCCGGAAGGCGCTGACATGATTTCTTACTCTCCAAACTCAGTGTTGTGGATCCACCATGAGTTTGAGTGTGTGTGTGTGTGTGTGTGGGGTGTTAGGCGATATATCTCAGATATTGTATTTCCCCATATGTTAGGAGGCTTCCTGCATATTTGCCCTGTACCTGTACTATATATTGTGGACTTTGGCCCCTAGAGGAATATATGTTGCATATTCCGGACAGCATATACATGTAGGCTCTTAGAGCATCTCCACTCGTTGGCCGAATCCAGGGCGAAAATTGGTCCGTTTTTCGGCCGAACGAAACTAGTTTTCGGCCTGGGTACACCCATTTTTCCACCCGCGTACCCAGGCCGAGTCCCCAAGTTCGGCTAAAATTCATCAAAGATGGGCGAATTTAATTAAGTTGGGCGAATATAGGCGCATTACATCAAATTTAAACTAAACTAGTACATAATAAACTTATAAAAAGCCACCGCCGCCGGCCCCTCGTCGTCCTACATGCCGAAGTTGTTGTAGAACGCCGTGTATTTGGGGTCGGCGCGGCCGTCATCCTCGCCGCCGTCGTAAATGCGTCGCTTCGTGGTTACGGCAGAACTCCACGGCACAGGTCGCTGCACCTCCAGGGCTGGTAGGACGGGCCTACGTCGTCGTCATCTAGGACGTAGAGAGGGGCGCCCTGGTAGGTGAGCTCACGCCCAGACAACGCCCGACGACGGACGGCCTGCTCCTCGGCCTACTGCTGCAGGCCGAGGATGCGCTGCCGCTCCGCCAGCTCCCAGTACTCCCTGGACCACTCCACGATGTCCGGCGAGGAGGGCTCCACCGGCGGGGGCTGCGGCGTCTGCGGCGGGGCCTCGTGGAGCGACTTCTCCAGCGCCATCTTCAAGGAGGCGTCTTCGGCCGGCGCCGAACCTTCTATCTTGGGGCGGCGGAGGCGTAGGTGGCCGGTTGGAGACGCCATCGCCCGCGGCTCGCGAATGACGATGCCGCGCGAGCGCGTCCGTGGCGGCGAGCGCACAGGCGACTCCGCCTCGCGCTTGACAGCAGTCGGCGCGTGCAGCGGCGCCGAGTCAGAGGAGTGGGACGCCGAGGCGGAGGAGGACGAGCTCATGCTCGCCATCCTCCTCGGCATCCAGTTCGGCGGAGGACGTCGGCCGGACCTGGCCGCTGGCATCGGTGTGCGCGGGAAGCCGAGCCGCGACGTGTTCCCGCGGTTGATGTGCTCCATCACCGCCTCGAGGGTCCGCCCTGGAGCGCTCCACCAACGCCGGCGACCCGCTGAGTTGTTGCGCTTCAGCGGCGACTCGGTGGGCGGCCCCTCGTGGTGGGCGAGCTCCTGCTCGCGGCGTTCGGCGATGAATTTCTCCCAGTGGAGCAGGTTGTTGGCGCTCTCCGCTTCGGCTGGGTCGGCCATGCCGTTGATGTACTCCTGTACATCGTACGGCAACTCCTCCGGCGTCGGCACCGGTGGGACAGGGATGCCGCCGACAGTCAGCTTCCAGCCGGGAGGCATCCGCATGTCCGACGGCGCCATATAGCCGGCGTCGTGCAGAAGGTGTGCCTCCCAGGCCTGCAGAGTGCGCTGGCCGAAGCCGTTCGCCGCAGCTCCATCACCGGGTACCGTGAGGCCATGGCTGGAAAGGGGAAAGCTATGGGAGAGGGTTCGCCGGAGTTTGTGGGTGGGGGAGCTGTGAGCGAGTGTGGAGATCTCCGGCGAGGGGGTACATCTTATAAAGGCCGAGGTGGGCGACGAGGGCGGGAGGGGTGTAGCGGCGAGGACGGGAAAAGGGGAAACGACGGGAAGTTAGTGCCCGCCGGTCCGTCACGGGAGCCGATGCGGCGGCGGTGGCGCCGTAAATCGGCGACGCGACGGGCAGTTAATGTCCGGCGGTCGCCGCGTGGTTTCGAGGATGACGACGACTCAGCTTCTGTCGCTGACTTGGCGGGTCCACGTGTCGCCTCGTTTTTTTTTCGACGAACTCGCTGAGTCCTGCGTTTCCAGGGCGTATCCGGAAATCTGGGTTCGGCCTGGGTAGTGCGGACCAAAATTGGCCCAAATCCGACCGAAAACAGGTTCTTGGGTACACGACTGGACCAATTTTCGGTGTCCGGACCAAAATTCGGCGTCCGGATCGGCCTCCTGGGTAGAAGGGTGGAGATGCTCTTACACAATGGGCGGATACAAGACAAGAGCTATACATCTCTAACAACTTTGACCTCGGCTTGCAGTTCTGGCATACACAAAATTGTTACATCCAAAGTACGTCAGCCCACTGCTGGCAGAAACTCATCTACAATCGAAGCAGACCCTTAATCAAGACGATGCAGGAGAGCACGGCACGGCACGGCCCATATGCCTAAACCAAACAATTTCGCCAGCGGCGTGGCTAGCTGCTGGTGCTGTTGGCGACGATGGTGATGTTTAGCCTCTTGAGCGTCTCGAGCGCGATGAGCTCGTTGGCCCTGTCAGTGGGGTGGTACTCGTCCCAGAAGACGTACTTGCTGCGGTCCTTGCAGAGCGTGGAGAGCGGGGTGCAGGTGAGCGTGGGCCTGATCTTCCCCAGCGAGCAGCACGGGTCGTGGGAGTTGTTGAAGCCGTGCATGTATGGCCGGTTGATGATGTCCTGGAAGTAGTCGTACACGTCCCCGAACTGGAACGTGGCGTTGGGCAGCGACGCCGACAGCCGCGTGATCACCGCCCCGGCCTGCTTGTTGAAGCTGAGGGCCAGCTTGTTGGTGGAGTCCTGGCACGCCGTCGACGACCTCTGCAGGAACCGCTGCAGCGGGATGCAGCCCATGGGGCCGAGCCCGAAGAAGGTGAGCCGCCGCGCCCCCAGCCCGTGCAGGAGCCTGAGCTGGGCTTCCAGGGTGGTGACCATGTAGCTGACGAAGCTCTCGCCGTTGTAGGTCCATGAGTCGGAGTAGACCGGGAGGAGGTAGTTGTTGATGAAGTCGTTGGCGCCCATGGCCACCACGTAGTAGGCCTCGCCGAACAGCTTGTCCGCCGCCGCCTGCCCGACCTTCTCCCGCATGAACGCCTGCGTCCCCTGGAACAGCTCGATCTGCTTGTACAGCGAGAACCTCTGGATCTGCAATGCGAGCACTCAGATCAGTGTACGTGTTTACGCCGGTAGTAACTTGTTTCCGCGAGAGAGAAATTGCTGCGAGAGAGATATAAATGGAGAGAATTGATTGGTGTCTTACGAAGAGGGAGGATGTCTCGTTGAGGATGCCGCCGCCGCCGGACGCGTAGTTGAGTCCGCTCTGGGAGATGACGGTCTCGTCCACGGACGGGTCCAGGAACGCCGGCGGGCGCGGCAGGCCCATCTTGTCGCCCACGATGTCCGCGACGGTTCGGCCGTTGCAGAACCTGCCGTTGGGCATGCCGCTGCCGAAGTCGATGCCGTACCACGGCAGCGCCGCGCGGGCGAGGCTCTTGGTCAGGTAGTTGTTGTTGCCGACGTCGGAGAGCGAATCGCCGAAGATGAACTGCACCACGTCGCCCTGGACAAGGCCCAGGAGCAGGGCCAGCGCGAGCGCAACGGCTAGCGACTTCCTCTCGCGAGCCATCTCGGCAAACGCGTTCTTACACGTCAGGTTGTTCGGAGGTGCTCTGTGTCGAGGAGTATGATCATACGACGATCCACTGCTTGTGTCGTGGTGGTTAATCAGTGAACGGACCTGATTTGCATATATAGATGGGGGTTTGCACGCATGGAGAGGGGAGCTGGGGGTTGGATGTACCTACCTACCTGCGAAGTGTGGGGAGGGAAACTTTGAGCTTCATTTCATTTCATTTGGTGCGTGGCAAGTGGAGGGGTTGGCCTAACATGGTCGTTTACTTCTCTGGCCGATGTCATCCGGCGGCAAAAAGTTGAACAGCCTTTTTCTCACTTCTTGTCCATGCTTTAACGGGAGAAAAATAATCTGCGTCGTGGCAAACTAAGTTATGATTGGTACAACCGAGGCGTGTAGGAGAAACCAGTAAATTCAGCCCTTCCATGCAGTGGTCATGGGCGATGCCACTGCCTCATTTGCCTGACGCTTCAGTCAGGCCACATGGTACACTTGGGCCAGCCTCAACAGAGCCATGTGTCGTCATTTCCACCTCACCCCACTCCGTGAAGTCATTCGCATCTCTTGGGGTCTCGGTCTAGAGCAAGGAAGTCGGATAAACCATTTACGGAGGAGTCAGGATGCGGATGTACTCACCCATCCGACCATCCGGTCTGACACCAAGAACGCTAAGGCATTCATTGACAAATTCAATCAAAATAAAGCCATAGGATGCAGCTCCGGAAAAATCGGTTTGATGATTGTTATAATTGTGATAAGTAAAAAACAAAGAACGAAATTAAAATCACAGCAAAATGGACACAAATTTAACATGGAGAAACCTCTCCTACAAAGAGAGAAAAAAAACTACGGGCGCCAGCCAATAAAACTTTACTATATCGGGGAATATTTACACAACGCCGGGGATTTTCACAGATGCAACTTATCCCAGCCGGTGGCATACAAGAGGTTTATATAACGGTGAAAACCTAGATCTTCGACGATCCACTCGGCCCAAGCCTTCGGCGACAGGCCTCGCTCCGCTCGTCAGAAGTTGGCCTATACTTTATAGAATTTGGATCAACATATAACAAACTCCACCTTAAGACAAATTCTTTCTTGTAGCATCAACAACAATCATCTTCCTGAACAAAACAAAGCAAATACTTTCGGCGCCAATAGCCACTTGGGCTAATCAGTTAAACCAACTAAGTTCGAGCAAAGCTGAAACTTAGCAATAGGAACATGTTTAGTCATCATATCAGCAGGATTATCATGAGTGCTGATCTTGCATACCTTCAATTTACCTTGAGCAACAATGTCTCTAAGAAAATGGTATTTGACATCAATGTGCTTAGTTCTCTCATGAAACATCTGATCTTTTGTAAGGCATGGGCGATGCCACTGCCTCATTTGCCTGACGCTTCAGTCAGGCCACATGGTACACTTGGGCCAGCCTCAACAGAGAGCCATGTGTCGTCATTTCCACCTCACCCCACTCCGTGAAGTCATTCGCATCTCTTGGGGTCTCGGTCTAGAGCAAGCAAAGGAAGTCGGATAAACCATTTAGGGAGGAGTTAGGATGCGGATGTACTCACCCGTCCGATCATCCGGTCTGACACCAAGAACGCTAAGGCATTCATTGATAAATTCAATCAAAATAAAGCCATAGGATGCAGCTCTAGAAAAATCGGTTTGATGATTGTTATAATTGTGATAAGTAAAAAACAAAGAACGAAATTAAAATCACAGCAAAAGGGACACAAATTTAACGTGAAGAAACCTCTCCTACAAAGAGAGAAAAAAAACCACGGGCGCCAGCCAACAAAACTTTACTATACCGGAGAATATTTACACAACCCGGTGATTTTCACAGATGCAACTTATCCCAGCCTATGGCATACAAGAGGTTTATATAACGGTGAAAACTTAGATCTTCGACGATCCACTTGGCCCAAGCCTTCGGCGACGGGCCTCGCTCCGCTCGTCAGAAGTTGACCTATACTTTATAGAATTTGGATCAACATATAACAAACTCCACCTTGAGACAAATTCTTTCGGCGCCAATAGCCACTTGGGCTAATCAGTTAAACCAACTAAGTTCGAGCAAAGCTGAAACTTAGCAATAGGAACATGTTTAGTCATCATATCAGCAGGATTATCATGAGTGCTGATCTTGCATACCTTCAATTTACCTTGAGCAACAATGTCTCTAAGAAAATGGTATTTGACATCAATGTGCTTAGTTCTCTCATGAAACATCTGATCTTTTGTAAGGCATGTGACACTTTGACTGTCATAAAACAAAGTAATGTAAAAATCATCTCCACAAAGCTCAGCAAACAAACCTTTCAACCAAATAAATTATTTGCAAGCTTCAGCAATAGCCATGTATCCGGTCTCATTAGTAGATTGTGCAACAACAGCCTACAACGTAGCCTTCCAGCTAACAACACAACCACCAATATTAAACACATAACCTGTGAGGGATCTTCGCTTATCCAAATCGACAGCAAAATCTGAATCCACATAGCCAACGAGTCCCTCACCAGTCTTACCAAACTTCAAACAAGCATTGTAAGTGCCAAGAAGGTGCCTGAAAACCCACCGAATAGCCTTCCAATGTTCTTTACCAGGATTAGCCATGTATCTACTTATCAAACTCATAGAATATGATAAATCAGGACGAGAACAAACCATGACATACATCAAAGAACCAACAACACTACAATATGGCACCTTTGACATGTACTCAAACTCTTCATCAGTAGTAGGAAATTGAGAAAATGGCAATTTAAAATGAGGAGCAATAGGAGTACTAACTGACTTGGCACCATCCATATTAAAACGATGAACTTTCTTAATGTAACTTTGCTCACTAATAAACAACAAACCACCTTTTCTATCTCGGGTAATTTCCATACCTAAGATCTTCTCAATAGCTCCAAGATCCGTCATCTCAAACTCACTACTTAGGTGTTCCTTCAAAGTAGTGATTTCTTTCATGCTCGTGGCAGCAATTAACATATCATCAACATATAGCAGCATGTATATAGGTGGTCCATCAACAAACTTAATATAAAAACAACTATCATATTTAGACCTCTCAAAGCCATGTGAGATCATAAACGAATCAAAACTATTATACCACTATCTTGGAGATTGCTTTAAGCCATAAAGAGACTTCTTTAATTTACACAAAATCCTCTTTACCAAGCACTATGAACCCTTCTGGTTGGTCCATGTATATTTCCTCATCAAGCTCTCCATGCAGAAAAGCAGTCTTAACATCTAAATTCTCAAGCTCAAGATCACGCATATCCACAATACTAAAGAAAGTGCGAATGGAACTATGCTTTACAACTGGGGAGAACACATCATTGTAATCAATACCTGGAATCTGGCTGAACCCTTTTGCTACTAACCTTGCCTTGTACCTTGAAGGCTCTTTAGGAGACAAACCTTCTTTTTCTTGAATATACACTTGCAGCGGACCGCCTTCTTTTGTTCCGAAAAGCGCACAACATCCCATGTGCCATTTTCTCAAGTAATTGCATCTCTTATTGCATAACATAAACCACTCCTCGCGGTCAACGGATGCAATGGATTCATTGTATGTAGCAGGTTCAGAATCGTTCTCCACCTGTTCAGCATAACTCAAAGCATAACAAACAAGATTATACTCTTCAATTAAACGAGGACGAGGACCACAGTTACGCCTCGTTCTATTAGTAGCAATGGACTCATGTGGATGCTGCAAAATAGTAGGTGAGTGCTGAACAACAATATCAACAATATTTTCCTCACGTGTATCTTCAACGATAGCATCATTATCAAAAGTTTTCTGTAGGTTCTCCACCTGCACACTAACTCTCTCCTCTCCAATAGCAACAAGAGAGGGATCTTATGGCAAGTTGTCATGATACATAACGGATTCATTCAAAACAACGTTTCTACTCAACAAAATCTTTTTAGTTTCATGATTCCATAGTTTATATGCTTTAACTTCTGAACCATAACCAAGTAATATGCACTTAACAGCCCTAGGCTCTGACTTTCCATTATCAATGTGAGCATATACAGTTCAACCAAATACTCTCAACTGTGAATAATCAGCAGGCGTACCTGACCATACGTCAATGGGAGTTTTCTTCTCAAGTGGAACAGAAGGTGACCTGTTGATGAGGTAGCAAGTTGTGTTGGCTGCTTCGGCCCAGAAATTCCTATGCATACCTGTATTAGACAACATACAACGAGCCCTCGAGATGATGGTTCTATTCGCGCGCTCAGCCACGCCATTCTGCTATGGAGTATATGGGATGGTGTGATGCCTGATCATGCCATCGTTACTGCAAAACTCCTCAAACTCATTAGAATAGAATTCCATACCATTGTCAGTACATAGTACCTTTAACTTCTTTTCAGTTTGCTTTTCAATCATAACTTTCCACTTCTTAAAAGCATCAGATTTATACTTCAGAAAATAAGGCCACATTTTTCTTGAGTAGTCATCAATAATAGTAAGCATGTAATTAACACCACCAATAGAAGTCTTACGGGACGAGCCCCATACATCAACATGCACATAATCTAATATGCCTTTGGTGGTATGAATGGAAGCATTGAATTTAACTCTTTTATGCTTACCAAAAATGCAGTGCTCACAAAACTCAAACTTACTCAAGTTGCAACCATCAATTAGCTCTCTCTTGACCAACTCTGTCATGCCTTGTTCGCTCATATGCCCAAGACACATATGCCACAGATGTGTTTTACCACAATCATTAGAAGTAACAACAACAATACCAGGCAAAGTGCTACCTCTAAGAACATATAATTTAGCAGAATTCATATCACCTATCATGTGAATAAGAGAACCTTATGATACCTTCAGAACTCTATGCCCACCGCCATACTTGTATCCATCAACGTCCATGGTACTTAGGGAGATCAAATTTCTGGCCATGCTTGGTATGTGCTTCACCTTACTCAACGTGCGTGTCATGCCATCATGTGTCCTGATCTTAACAGATCCAACACCAACAATATGGCATGGGTTGTCATTCCCCACCCGCACAAAATGTCTAGTCTGCACAAACTCATATGAACTGAACCAATTTTTGTTACAACAAATATGAAATGAACATGCAGTATCAAGTATCCATTCATCATCACGAGAAGCACAAGCAACAAAAACGACTAAGAATTCACCATTAGAACTATCAGAAACAACAACATCCTTACTAGTACCTTTAGACTTATCTTTCGGTTGGTAAGTTCCGTTCCTTTTCTCCTTATTCTGCAACTTCCAACAATCATCAATAACGTGACTAGATTTCTTACAATACCTGTAGAATTTGTACTTTCCCTTGGACTTTGAACGACCTCTTCCATCCTTGATCTTATCTCTGTTGCCATAGTTGTTGTTCCTCTGCTCGGTCCTTCCACAAACCCGCAGAGCCTCAGCGTTGGATGACGGTCCATTTGCCCCTACCATATTTTTCATCTTTTCCCTCTACTTGAGGGCGTCATGTACTTCGACAAGGGTTAGCTCATCACGTTTCAACAATATTGTATCACGGAAATTTATATAGGAACTAGGCAACAAGCATAAGAGTAGAAGAGCTAAATCCTTATCATCATATTTTACCTCCATAGACTACAAGTCTGAAACAATCTCTTTACAAACAGATATGTGATTCATTACCGATCCACCTTCTTGCAGCCTATGCAAGAACAACTTCATCTTCACATTCATCTTACTGGTTAGATCCTTTGACACATAGATCATTTCTAGTTTTGCCCACATGGCAGCAACAGATTTCAACTCCAGTACTTCCTACAAAATATTATTGGACAAATGAAGTTGAATGAAAGACAAAGACTTACGGTCCTTCCGCTTCTCTTTGTCGGACTAGCTCTTAGCATCCTTTCCGCCGAATCCATCCAGCGCTTCATCAAAATTAGAAGTTTGGGCGAGAATCTCCAGCATCTTTACCTGCCATAAGGAGAATCTTGTGGTGTAGTCCAGCTGCGGTAGATCGAACTTCAATGACGACATGTCGCAAACCCTAGATTGGAACCTGGGGCTCTGATACCACTTGTTATAATTGCGACAAGTAAATAACAAAGAATGAAATCAAAATCATAACAAAGGGGACACATATTTAACATGGAAAAACCTCTCCTACAAAGAGAGGAAAAAACCACGGGCGCCAGCCAGCGAAACTTCACTATATCGGGGAGTGTTTTCACAACGTTGGGGATTTTCACAGATGCAACCTATCCCAGCCGGTCGCTTACATGAGGTTTATATAATGGTGGAAACCTAGGTCTTTGACGATCCATTCAGCCCAAGCCTCCAGCTACAGGCCTCGCTCCGCTCGTCAGAAGTTGGTCTATACTTTATACAATTTGGATCAACATGTAACAATGATTCCGTCCTTCGCAACGGTTGTCGTACGACGTACTTGTGGCTGCGCGCCAGAGCAAAATAACATGTTACAACTACATATTTTTTTAAACCTCTAGACTACAAATCTATGTTAATTGTATTATTGCAAATAGCTGCAATGGAAAAGAAGAAAACAAAAATCAAACTACAAACAAAAGAACAAATCGATCATTCGATCTGGTTTCTCAACACATTATCTTTTCTCATGCACTAAGCTTTCACCTGAAGCCTACTGGCGACGGGCCTCACTCCGCATGTCAGAAATTAGCCTCCTTAATGAATTTGGATCGTACTTCAACATGGTTCACATGGAGTTCTGAAGGTATCAAAAGGTTCTCTCGTTCACATGATAGGTGACTTGAATTCTACAAAATTTTATATTCTTAGAGGAAGAACTATCATAGGTGAAAGGACATTTATTGTCTTAATCAGTTTTGGTCTTTGTTAACAATTTGTAGATCATTTTACAGTGTGTTAATGTCTACAGGATGAAAGAATGAAAAGTGAAAAGGTCCTTGCCCTGTGATTTTGTCCCTGCAAAGAACTACATGTTTCAGGGCATTCTAGACCGGAGTCTCCGGTGTGAAAACACCGGAGTCTCTGGTGTGGTCTAGAGTTACCACAAAAGTCTCCGGAGGGGCCTCCAGAAACCTGCCTGGGACAATATGTATAGGGGTTCGGGGATGGACCGGAGATGGTCCGGAGTCTCCGGTGCATGCACTCAGGCCAGAGTCTCCGGTGTGGCTAGACCGGTGTCTCCGGTGTACAAGGGACCGGATGTTCTGGATGGTGGTCCAGAGACGGACCAAAAATGGCCCGGAGTCTCTGGTGTAGGTCAGAGTCTCCGGTCTGACAAGTTGCCCAACAGTCAGAAAACGGTTCAGACTAGTGGGCCTATAATAGGGGACTTCAGCCCCTTCCTGCAGCCGCTCGACCCACTCAAGAACACCACCTCCATTTGAGCCACAAAATCACCAAGATATCTTCATCCAACCATCCAAAGTCATTGATATTTGGAGAATCTAAGGAGGAGGCCTTGATCTATAGCTTCACCAAGAGAGATCTTTATTTCCCCCTCATTCACTTGAGGGCCCCTTGCTCTAGTGTTTCTTTGGAACCCTATCTCTTGATTTGGTTCTTACAAGCTTGTCTTTGATTGTTTTACAGCTTGCTTGTATTTGGGAGCCTCCAATTCAGTTGTGGATGTGTGCCTTGAACTTGTTGTAAAGGTGACGGCTTCCACCTCGAAGGTTGCCGATATAGTGTAAGAGGTGAATCGAACCCGTTGGGGTGAGGTTCATCGGAGAACGAGGGAGGCCTCTCATGGCGTTGGTGGTTTGAAACCACCACCTCTCCAAACACAAACGTACTTCCTCTCAAAAGAAAGGAACCGTGGGAAACAAATCCTTGTGTCTCCGCGTGCTCCACTTTGGTGACTTCTATCCTTTACCGCACTTTACTTATCTTGTTCTTGCTTAGTGTTGTGCTAGGTTGACATATAGGTAAATTCACCATAGTTGCATAATCTAGAGAATTTACCTTTTGTGTCAAACCCTAATTTGAAAAATAGAAAAATTTGAAGTAGCACCTATTCACCCCCCTCTAGGTTCCCATACGATCCTTTCAATTGGTATTAGGGCCTCGGTTCTTTATTCGGGCTTTACCGCCTAAGAGTATATGGGTAGCCAAGATGTAGAAGGAGTGAGTGAGGCTAGTAACACGGCGTCCATGGAGGATCTCAAGAAATTGGAATCAAGCTTGAGCTCCTCCCTGGGCAATGAAATCAAACATTTGCGTGACTTGTTGAGCAACTTGTTAAGGAGAAATTGACCTCACCTCCTCCCCCTCCTCTAGAGGAAGCTCCACCATTACCAAAGGTGAATGCCTCAGCATCACCCACGGTTGTGGTGGTGGCGGATAATCATGACAACACTAATCCCTCCACCAAAAAGGATAATGGGAAGGGAGAGGACCATGAGGTTCTCAATTGGTACTCTCCCGACCCACCTATCCCTCACCCACATATCAACAATAGAGGTGACCCACCTAAGATAGCTGAAACTTCCTTTGCTCAATGGCAATCATTAATGAAATCTCATGTGCACAACTCTTGCATTGAATTGTGGAGAATCATTCAAGAAGGACTCCGAATTGTGGATCCAATCAACTTGACAAGAAGAGAAGTTGTCAATAGCCAACTCAATGCCACCGCTTTGCACATGATTTAACAAGGTTTGGGTACAAAATATTACCCTCATATTGAACACCTCAACACTACGAAGGAAGCTTGGGATGCTCTCACTGAGCTATATATTGGAAATGAGAGCATGATAAGAAAACGGTATGATGCACTGAGCAATGAAGCCGAAGGATTCTATATGAAGGATGGTGAAGATCATGAAGAGATGTATCGAAGACTCAAGTCCACTGCCACCACCTTTAGGAATGTGGGTGCCTCACATATGGATCATGCTTGGATAAAAAGGAAATATGTGAGTGCACTCATGCCCTTTGAGACCACTGACTTAAAGAGTCTACAAGGAAGACAAAACTACCATCTCATGACCTCCAATAAAGTTATGCAAGAGCTGGCCACTTTCAAGGTTGCTGCCAAAGATGCCTGTGCTCGAGCTATTGGAATGGGCAGTGGGGGTAGCCTTTGTAACATCCCAATTTCAGCAACCCTGATTAACTGTCTAGAAGGCAAAAATCAGGGGGAACAAAAAGTTTTTCTTGAAAAGTGTGCTTACTTGTGTGCTTGTGCTCAAGCACATGTTTGTGTATTAGTTGCGTACTCCTCATCTCAACCCTAGTTACAAAAACTATTTCCCAAAAGAGATGTCTTGGCTCATCTTGCATATTCTCAAATCTTCTGGCATTTCAAAAACTTGAGCCAAGATGACTTTGACACAACCAAATACTTTACTAGCATTTATTGCCAAAACTATGGAGACCTATATATTACTCCTTATGTTTTCAAGACAGAACCTTCAACTACTCTTATCCCTAGGTTTTTCCAAAACCTTATTTAAGCCTTTTCATCTCAATCCTGGTAAAGATACCAAGATGGTAATTATCTTACTTCAAGCAAAACCCCTTTCAACCTACCCATCCTTAACTCAAGTTAGGATTGATGGTAACCATAGTAGTAGTTAGATAAGTAATAAGATGAATTGCCTTGATCTACTGGTTGATGAATTGCCTTGATCTGCTGGTTAATGAATTGCCTTGATCTGCTGATTGCCTTGTTTGCTTAGGAACTAGAGTGAGCTAATCTAGTAGCTCATCCATTAGTACCCAATCCCTGCTTGTGATCATCAATCCCAAAGCAAGCATCCAAGTCTAGATCTATCCTAAGCCACTAAGGTAACCACCTCCCCTCATGCTCAGATCAATCCAAGGAGAATCCCTCCGGATGGTTTCCAGCTTAGTGGAGACCCAATCTAAGCATGAACCCTATCTAACTAGTTAGTACCCCAACCTCATCTCCTTGATCATGAGTTTGGAACCTAGCATCCTCTCAAAAGCTTCTGCACTTGCACTCTATCCAAAATCTCCAAAACTGCCAAAATGGCCAAGTCTGGAATTCTTATCTAGATTCAATCTTTAGAGACCTACCTCTTCCAATCTATGTGCATTATGGAGAATGCATCTGAACCATCTTGTAGTAAATCTTTAGTACTACCAAAGCACACTCTTGCCCTTGGCTAAGTCACTCTATTTACCACTCATCCATGATGGTTTTGTAGTCAAGATAATAATCTTTTCTACAAATCTTATCATCTCGCCTACTTTGGCAGAAGCTCACATCTATATGCCACCTCCCCTTGGCCAACTCCTTGCTTGGTTATGATCTACTAGTCATGGACTATCAACTCCCACTTCACTTGTCGCCATTGGAGCCTTGTGCTTCTTAAACCCACTGTCACATCCCAAGATTTTTCCAAATCTTGTAATGTGAAAAATAAATGAATAAAATAAAACTTTGTTGATTTTCAGGGTGAGAAGAATTTTTTTTGAATCCATTTGGAAAATTTCAAAACCTATTTGGAATCAAATAAAATCCTAAAGGGATTTAAAAGATAAATAAACAATAAACTTAAAAATATTTAAAATTACTATTTTGGATCTTTTAAATAAAAGGTTTTGGCTTTCAAAAGAAAAAGTGGATTTATAAATAAAGATTATTTTATAGAGCCAAACTAAACCTTGGCCAAGTATTTTGAAATAAAAATGATTTGTTTTGATTAAAAATAGTAAAGGTTTATTTAAATAAAATAATAAGGAATTAATATCCAAATTTTATTCAAATAAAAGGTTTTACCATTTTAATTAAAACATCAAAACTGATTAAATTATTTAAAATAAGTTTTTCAAGTATTTTATATTCTCAAATAAAACCTACTGAAGTGTTTTGGTCTTATTTCAGATTTCAAAATAAATATTTAAATAAAACAAATCCTATTTGATTTAATAACTAAGGCCCATTTATTTAATTGTTAATGGACCATAAATAAAAATGTTATTTTGTTTTAAACAAGTTTTCCAAATATCTTTATTTCCAAATGAAACCTACTGATTTGGTTTTGAAAATATTTGGATTTCAAATGAAGATTTTATTAAATAGATCAAACCCTATTTGATTAAATAACTAAAGATCCATTTTATTTAATTAATGAATGGATCCTAAAATGAATAAAAATATTATTTTATTATGGAATTTTTGTTTATGCTACTGAACAGAACCAAGTTCAAAAGTTGTGAAGTGTGGTGTTTGTTTGAATTGATTTGGTTGATTGGATTGTTTGTTTGAAAATTCAAATCAGTAAATAGAAATGGAAAAAGATAAATCAATCAGACAGGAAAAAAAAGTGAGAACAGTCGACCCAGCCCAACCGGCCCAACTAACCCAGCAACAGCCCACCTCTCTCCCCCAGCGAACCGTTCTTTCTCACTCAGACCCACACCCGTGCAGTGAATGACTGGTGGACCCCCCCTCACTCCTTTTCCCACTGACGCAACGGCCCCACTTCGCTAGCCATCGTCTTCACCGCGACCTATTCTTCCTCAGACAGCGTCACCGTTCTTAGTCAATCAATCCTCGATTTAATTCACTTAACTGCCGCATTGATTCCGTCCAGCAACCGTGCTGTGATAAACGCCAGCGTCTCCTCCTCCGTTCCCCTCTGTCGCCCCTCCTCGACACGCCCCCAGGCTGTCGGATTTTGCTCAGACATCCCCTTGACTCCGACGAACATCCGCGACGATTCTGGCGAGCCCAGCCACTACCTGGCCCCCTCGACCACCCGAGCGTGATCCCCATCTCCCTACGCATCTCCCAGCACCAACCACTCGTCCGCGCGTGCTCTAGAACGCCGACAACAAGCACGACCGAGCACCACCGACGGCGCGTCTACTCCGGCGAAACCTCCCTGGTAAACCAAACCGCCCCAAACCCTCTCATTGACACTCCCTTACTCCCCATGCTCATACGCACCTAATGCTACCTTCCAATTGTCTCGGCGCGACCTGCAACTCTGTCCACGACAACCTCCAGAGGCACCCGCCGTTCGCAACAGCTCTGGCGAGCAATCCCAGATAGCACCGTGCGCCCCTTGGACTATCACAACCACGTTGAGCACCAGCATTCCACGACGATCACTGTGAGCATCTCCCTACCTTCCCTTGCTTCCTGTATCGCCGGCGCCGTCATCGTCTGGCCGCTCCGCCGCCAGCCACCGCCGCAGCGCCGCTAGTTTAGGGACGAGCTCACAGCAGCCGTCCGATCTTGATCCGGTGGATAGGATAGAAAGTAGAGCGAAGCGGTAAGAGCACGCCTGAGCCATGCGATATCAATTAGATACAATGGCCTGCGTCGTCTGATCCGCGCGAACCGTTTTCGACGAATCAGAACGTGCCGCGTGTCACTGGATGACTTAGAATAGAGTTTGAAATCAGATTTAAATGCCATTTTGAAACCATTGTAACTTTCAAACCACACGTCCAAAATTTGCAAACTTTATATCATTGGAATCAGTGGAACAAACCCTAACCAACCATGCCTTTAGTTTAGCAAATAGTATCTGTTAGCTTGTTGGTTTTTGCAGAAACTTTTGATTGCTTGTTAAGGATGTAAAAATTGTTTAAAAATGAATTTGGGGTTAAAATCTTTGGCAATTGGATTGATTTGAACCTACTAACATTCAGAAACACTTTGTGGACTCAAAAAAATGAATTTGGTGACACAAAATAATGATTCTTTGATTTAAAACCATTTCTGGTCAAATAGAAATGTGATTTATTTATTGAAAATGATTTTGAAGGAAAACCTTTGGGAAATGGTTTGTTGTAAACTCACTGACCCTAGTTTGGAAAATGGATTTGGTAAAGTTTAGGATGGAAAACTTGATTTAGTCATTTCTAGCCAAATGAAAATAATGGTTTTGTTATGAAAATGATTTTGAGTAAAAACTTTGGGAAAATGGTTTAGACCAAATCTACTGACCCAAAACACCAAGTTTTGCAATAGCAACTCATTTGGTGATAAACATAAAGTTTTGCTTTGATAAAAATAATTTTCACCACATAAAATAATGATTAGATTTAAAAATGGTTTATGGACCAAAACCCTTTTGCAAATGACTTTGTCACTTTGGAAAATGACCACTTTTGACTTTACAAAGTTTAGAAGCCTAGTGGAGACCACCTTTGCAATTAAAACCATCTTTTGCATGCTTGCATGCATTACTTTGACTTTGTCATTTTATGTGTTGTTTTGCTTGATTGGTAGATTGAGTTTGTGCCTTGCTTGATTGATTTGTAGTGACTTGAAGAGTGTGATTGTTGCAAGGACAAGGAGTGAACCTATACCCTCTACCAAAAAGGCAAGTGATGCTTCATACTTTTTGTCCCATTACTTTCACTATGCATTAGTGATTTTCTCTAAGTAAAATTGCATGGATTTTGCTAAGTATAAACCTTGCTATAGTAAAACCTAGTAGATGAAACCTTAGTGGAAATCTTCCTAAGTTAATATTCCTATTACTATCAATCTTAGCCTAGCTAATAGAAAACATGGGTGGAATATATATTCACACTATGGAAAAATTCCTAAGTTTGAGGACTTGTGTTTTGTTTAATAAAACAACTAAGTTAATGAATCACCTGGGTGGAATGTTAATTGCTTGGTGGTTTTTGGTTGAGTGGTTCACAAGGCCCATGTTTATGGTTTACCTTGTGTATCTCACTTGTGGATGGCCACCCAGGAACAAAGAGATTTGAGATGTCAAATGTTGAGAAGATTCAAGTGCAACCACTTGGCAATATGGGCTCTGCCATGATCATATAGGTTGCAAGAACTTAGCCATATGGACAGAGGGTGGTAGTGTTTGATAGGTTGGAACGCGTCCATTTTTGTCTAAGGGAAGGCTTCTGAAAGATCTTGTCTTGGGAAACCAAGTCTTGTGGGGAAAGTGCACCACCTCTGCAGAGTGTAAAATCTAAGTACTTAGCCATGTCCCTGGTAAAGGACAATTTGAGCATCAAGACATGGAAGCAATCAAGAATCTCATCATTCCAATTTCTAAGTTAAAATCTTGTGGTTTGAACAAGGGTTGTTTGAAATCTTCAATCTTTGATTGAGAGAAGCCTTGGAAAAGATTTTGTCAAAACAAAAACTTTGTATTTTCAAAATGATAAGGAAAATCTATTATGAGCAATGAAAGCCTCAACTCCACTTAGCCAAATGCATATAGATGATAGACTCCACTATACTATCATAGTATCACTTGCCAATACAATTCAAATGTATTGACCCTTGTGGCTGTAACTTGTAATGTTGCAGGTTTGATTGATTTTAGTGAAGATTGATTGATTAGGATTACAAAGTCTACAACCAACATGTCTGCCTGTGGCACTTTGAAGATGAAGGACCCCATGCTTATAGATATTCTGCTGCAATGTAATGTAATAGCCAAATGAGCTATGTATGATGTAATAAAATTATGTTATTCCTGGTTATAAAGTTGTATTATGACCTTTGTTTCTTGATATTACATCTTAACTGTGGATGCTAGCTATTGATCCAGGGACTAGCATTGTAAACACAGGGGGATCTATCTTATTAAAGATTGGAACCTCTACACCCACATGGTTTAGGAGGCTACCTGATGTATCTGTTATGGCAGCCTTATTTTCAACCAAGTTTGCCATCTCAACATGATCACCTCAAATAAAACCAAGCCCAACCTTTGCTTCCATGATCATTTATATAACTTTGTCTATCCATCCATATACCCCTGGTACCAAGGTGAGCTCTGTGCTCCCTAATCCAACCTTGTTTAGGTGGTATCAAGATAACTAAACCCTAGATCCTTCCCCTATCTAGTTTCCCTTCTTTCCACCACTTCCCTCCAAAACCAAGATTGATATTGATTCCCCATAAATTTTACACCATCTACCTTGGATATAAGCACCTCCAAATAATTCTCCCAATTATTTGGATTATTAAACTATTTTATTTCATTATCTTGCAAATTCCCCAAAACCCTTGTATTTAAAGGCAAGTTTGTTTTTCTCCAAAGCACCTTGCCAACTCAAGGCACAATTGATGCCTTTATATCATATCACATCTTCCCAACTCAAAAATAAATATTTTTGAGATTCTTTATTATTTCGTTTTGCCCTTTTTCTTAAATGGCAGAAACAAGAAATAATTCTCCAAAATTACTTTTCCACCTCAATAAATCCCAATAAAATTCTCCAATGTGTTTTATGGTATTTTGGACCATATCACATAAAAAACAAGCTTGTCCAATGTAAAAATATCATCTTAGCTCCCATAATCTCTTTCTGCACTTTTTGATGAAGTGCATTTAAATGGGATTATAATCTCTAGAAAAATCCCATTTAAATTATGGATAGATTATTTGACCCCATCTATCTACTAGTACCATTTCCACACCTTGCCCAATGCAACATTTTCAACTTTCCTCACAAACCTCCACTTAACCAATTTTGCTAGAGCAATGCAAACTCAAATCAAACAACAACCAAACCAGCACCAAAACTTGTCAAGTACTTCTCATCAGCACCCACACCTCCTCTGGTCGACATAGCACTATAGCATCACTTGACACTTGTCCCCTAGAGTTTGTAAAAGATAGAGAGGAGCAAGACTTGAGTATCTTTGAATTAAAAAGGGTCAACAACTACCCCACTCCCTCTCACCACCTCTCTGCCCACCTTTGAACACAACACCACCCAACACCACCCTTAGCAACCAATGGGAAGCTCCCACCCCATGCCCATTTTGGACATTTCATCTATACCCATGAGGTTTCGAAATAAAAGGGCTAGAGGCCACCCCAGCCTCCACTCGTTGCTCATTTTCCCCCACTCACCTCCCAGAACACCTCCTCCCTTCTCCCTGCTCTGTTCTACTCGTGGGCAGAAGAACAAGAATCTTCGGCCATTTTCTTCCCATAAGCACCACTCTCTCCTCCCTCTACCTCTCTCGCTGCATGGCACCTAGCAATACTCCTCTCCCTCTGACCTATCTACTCGTGTCCTTGTTTGTCTTAGGACCTTCTGGAACATCGTCCAGGGAAAGCTCCGGCAAGCTCCCTCTAGGACGTCCTCACGCGAGCACCTCCCCGACGACGAATCACCCCGTGCCACCCCTCACTGGACTCGCCGTCGTCGACCGTGTCGCCTCGTCGCCTCCATGACCTCCCCCGATCCCTCGGTGAGCTCCCCCGCATCTCCCTGACCCAGCTAGGGTTTCCCTCGCCGGCCATCCAGCCCCGCGGAGACGACGCCTCGCGCCCGTCCGATCTAGCCAGATCCGACGGTCGAGAGCGCTCGACACCCCTTCGCCGGGCGGGCTAGCTGCTAGGCTGCAGCTGGCTATGCGTCGCCCGCATGCGTGCTGCCGCGCTGGGCCGATTCCTCCTGGATGGCCCACCCCGCTAGCAGATCTGGCCCGTTGACCCCAACCCCTTTTTCTTTCTTTAAAAATATCAGATCTGGGATTAGCACTTGGTTTAAATCCAAACAAATTATAAAATGCTTCAAAACTTCTAGATCTAAATTTTCTCAAGTGCCTGGATGTTTTCCCCAACATGTAGACCAGGCTTTACATCAAAATATCCATCAGAATAAATATGATAAATCATACCCCCAGATCTATCCAGTGCACTAAACAATTTCTCCAGAAAATTATACAAATCCAAATGGGATAAATCCATTTGGTAATGAAAGGTACTGACCATAAATTTCATGTCCCACTGGCCACACCCTGCCTTGATTCCTAGTTTGCCCCTGGTGAAAATAACAAAAATAGAGCCTTTCTGACTTTAGAAAATTCCCTAGGTCAAACCAATGAGGTATAGACCTAATTCCAACTCCCCTGGGACACACACAACCATATACTTCATAATCCAGCATCTCATATTTTTATGAGTCTCTGTTGAATTCTAGTGAACTAAACTCTTTTGTGCATGGTTTATTCACTATTAAAATAATTACAGTAGCTCTGTAAGTCCAAAAAGGTTGATTCGAATTTCTACAGAAAGGTATTCTCATTACCTAGAATGTGTCCTTGGAATCAACTAAAAATCTTCTGTAGAATAAATATGATTAAAATTACAAATCTTGTCCTGTACTGCCTTTGGGATTTTCTCAAGGGCATTCTACTAATTGTTTCGAGGTGATTCCAACTCCTCTTGAATCATTCCAACAACTAATACTTAATCACCAAAGGAAATAATTTTGGGACTCCAGAGAAGTTCTGGTGAATTATTTCCTTAAAATAGGGTTTTATCCACTATAGAATCCATTATAAATCAAGGGAAATTGATAAAATAGTGAAACCGCTTTTTTTTGGTTTCATTTTATCAATAACTATATGATGGTATCATTTTTATACAATGGTATCATACAGATCCATCCCTTGGTCAAAAAGCCCTCTCTTAGGTAGTTCCTAAACTATCAATATAAAGGGATCCATCACCTAATGCCTCCAAATCTTCTTCCAATCCAATCCAATCAAACCTCCAACATCCTGCTGATGTTTATCATGTATTAGTACTTTGATTGATGTATGGTTCGATGCTTGTATGCCTTGTATTGATTGGTGGTGTTTGTTTATTTGCATGTATGCTCGATAACGGCGATAGATACGATTGTGTGACGCCGAGAAGAAGGACGCATCGAGGTTATTTTGTTATTATTATTATTGGTATTTTTGGTTATCTAACGCCGTCAAGGGACTTCTTGCTGGTCATAGGCAAGCCACCATTCCTAAACTCCTATATTTAACCTACTTCTGTTTATCAACTGTTTTATATCTCGTCTATAAATTGCATGATCACATGCATGGTTTATTTCAAATAAAAGTGTGTGAGTGACTTGGCTCCTCCAAGTTATGGATGAGTGTACCTTAGGACACATAACCTATTTACACCTATCATTACCCCTTAGAACGAGGCTAAGATGATTATCATCTCCCCTCTTGGAACCCACGGATTTTCAATGATAAAAACTGTTTTGGGTTATACCCTAGTGCAGAGTTTTCAAAATAAAACCCTTGGAAAGAGGCATCCTTGCCGAGTGGAAGTCTATTAAAAGAAAATATGAGGTGGATGAAGATAAAGTTAAGTAAGAGAAAGGAAGGGATGTTCTAAGCCAATGTCTGGAACAATTTATTCGTGCAACCACATTACCCCAGACACTGGGGCTTAGCTCGTAGTTTGTGATATTTAGCCGGGGCTGCTCGTACTCGCTAAAGGGGAGAAATCCCCAGAAATCCGGGCTACCTGTAGGGTAAGGCACTGGTGCAACAATTGGGTATCTCGCGGACGGTATGCTTTTAGGTAGTACGGATGGAAGATTGTCACTATTGCTATCTGCCAGACTTCGGTCTGGATATAGGGGTCAGTACGGATGGAAGGACCAGGGTCGTCGTACCCCATACTCGTACCAGAGAGAACAACCCAAAAGGAAAAGCCGCCGTTGCTAGGGATGGACAAATGAAAAGCGTAAGTTTGATTATCCGAGCCCCTGTCTACCGTATGTAGCAGGCCGTGGTTTTATCCCGGCGGATGTATTGATTCTTGTGGGTAAATTGCACAAACTCTGCAGAGTCTAATCTATTCGAATAGCCGTGTCCACGGTCAAGGACGGTTGAAATGGCAAGTGCTAGGAGGACCCTTCGGTTAAGTTGTGATGAATAATAAGGATGTGACTTGGTCACGAGGAAAAGATAAGATTAATATGGGTTTTGACCAGAGATGGTCGATAAGGTTTTAAAAAGGGTTTTACAACAAAATTGTCTTAAATATTTTTAACAAGGATGTGGAGATGTACAGGTTTTCAAAAAGGAGATATGTGTTCCAAAAACTCTTTTTCAACAAAGATGTAGAGATGCCAATGTTAGGTTTTCAAAAACAACTATAGTGTAGAGCTATCTCGCCACAACCAGATATGCATTATTTTATTACCTTGTCCCGGTGGTTTGCGAGTACATTCAAAGTACTCACCGGCATTGTCCCTAGTTATTTACTTGGCCAGATTGCAGCTGTTAAGAAGGAATGAAGGAGTTGACGTCTATGCGAGCTAGGCCGTCTTCCCAGTCACTTGCCTGTAGGTTAAGGCACGGACTCTGCGATGAACACTTCTGCTACTTGTGTCGTAATCGCCATAATGGCCCCTTTGTAAGTTTTGTACTCGTTAATTAAGGATGATGTAATGATACTTGTCGGTTATGCTCACGGCTCACTGATCATGGGAACGTGAATTGTATGCATAACGGGTAATCTCGGACCGTAAATCCGGGGTGCCACAACCTTTCCTTAAAGGCCAAAGTTGTGGAGTATGTTGATGAAAAAGAGGGTGATGAAGGCTTGTCTATGAGCCACCCCGATGATTTCAAGGTTGCTCATGGTGAGTATATGGCATTCTATGCAAGAAACTTTTGGAAAGACCTTGCCAAAGCCAAGATGGAGATGCAACGAAGAAGCAACCCAAATGGGAGAAGAGACAATGGATCAAAATTGATAACTTGCTTCAATTGTGGTGATCGCTACCATTTTGTAGCCAGATGTCCCTATGTGAAAAGAGAAGATCATGGGGGTAAACTTGTGTTAAAGAAAAACTCCAAGGCTCCATTCAAGAAACCCTTCGTCAAGAAGAATCCCACCAACAAGAAGTCAGATGAAATTGTTTTGATAACACATGAAGAATTCTCCTCCAACAATGAAGATGATGAAGAGGAAACATCAAGTGGTGTGGCTGCTCTTGCTACTACTTCTACTCCCACTTTCTCCCTCTTCGACTCTCCAAATGAGAATATATCCAACAAGAACATCACTTGCCTTATGGAAAGAGGAACGGAGGTATCATCATATCCTCACCCCTCTTTTTGACTGATGATGAACTTGATGAGGAAATATCACTTGAGTTCAAAGAGGAATTAGTTGCTTTTGATGTGTTTATGACTAACTTACAAGGGGAACACAAGAAGCATTTTGTGAACCTCTTGAGCCAACTTTCTCACACACAAGTGTAGGGTTCCGTAGCATGGAAAACAAAAATTTTCTATCGCATACAAACAAACAAGCCAAGATCTATCTACTAGATTGTAGCAACAAGTCGATAGAATAACTCACCCTCGAAGATTCCAAAGTGTTTAACGAGAGCAGATTTTCGTGGGTGATGTAGTCGTACTCTTCCCGATCTCAAGATCGCGTAGACGATCCTTCCGGCGCTGCGTTCGGCTCCCGCAATCGGTCACACGTTCAGATTTTCGGAAGACCTTCCTCTCCTTGTTCCAGCGGCGTGGAGGTTGTAGCACTCTCCTCGCGATTCCAAAGACAACGGTGTGTAGTGGGAAGTAGAGGGGAGATCTCGCAGGGCTTCGCCTTAAGCCGGAGCGAGTATGGTGGAGTATGAGAGAGTCCCTCGACGATCTAGAGTTTAGACACACCGAGGAGGGGGCAAGCCGGCAGCTAGGGTTTAGCTAGGCGTCGGCGGCGGCGGTTTGCCCTAGGGCCGGCGGCGGCTATGGAGGCGGCGACGGCTTGGTACTAGGGTTTAGAGGTAGGAACTTGTGTGTCTAGGAGGGGAGCCTTGCCCCTCCTTATATAGGTGGAGGGGCCGACCAAGGGGAGGGGAGTCCCTCTCTAACTCAGCTTGGTGGTGCGCCGGCGGTGGGAGGAGGAACTCCTCCCCCAAGTCGGTTTCCACCTCCCTCTCCACTTCCCAAAATTAGCCGTTTGACTTTCAAACTTGGCGTTTGACTTTTCAAACTAGGATTTGAATAAACCCTCTATTTTGTTCAGAGATGACACCGAGTACATGATGCAATCATATCAACTTGATATAACACATTCATGTACCCTTCCCCTCCGGAGTGCCGGACATTCCGGAACCTTCTAGAACATTCCCGATGAAAACACCGGAACCATTCTCCAACTCCGAAACGGGACTTTCCTTATATGAATCTTATTCTCCGGACCATTCCGGATCTCCTCGTGATATCCCGAATCCCATTCGAGACTTCAAACAACATTCGGACTCTTTCTCATCATTCCATAACTACTCAAACAACGTCGAATCCTTAAGTGTGTCTCCCTACGGTTCGTGAATTATGCGGACATGATCGAGACACTTCTCTGATCAATAACCAATATAGGAATCTGGAAATTCATATGGCTCCCACATATTTCTACGATTACTTTGTGATCGAATGAACCACTTACATACGATACCAATTTCCCTTTGTCTCACGATAGTTTACTTATCCGAGGTTATGATCGTCGGTATCTCTGCATACCTAGTTCAACCTCGTTACCGATAAGTACTCTTTTCTCGTTCCCGTGATATGTGATCCCTTGTGAGCCAGTCACATGCTTGCAAGATAATTGGATGAAATTTCACCGAGAGGGCCCAGAGTATATCTATCCGTCATATGGATGGACAAATCCCACTCTCGATCCATGTGTCTCAACCAATACTTTCCGAACACTCAATGCCACCTTTATAGCCACCCAGTTACGGTGTGGTGTTTGATGTCATCAAAGCATCCATCCGGTAAAGGTGATATGCATGATCTCATGGTCGAAGGAATTAGGTTACTATGTATCAGAAAGCATATAGCAATTGAACTATTAAAATGACTTGATCTTTATGCTACGCTTACTATAGGAGTATGTCCACCATATCATTCTCCTAACGATATGATCTTGTTGTTAATAACATCTCAATGTTAATGATAGGGAAACCACAATCATCTATTAACCAACAAGCTAGTATTATATAGAGGCTTTACTAGGGACTCTTATTTTAGTTTACAAATCACACAAGTATTAATGTTTCCTTGTTAATACTATTATAGCATGAATGTAAACATTTACCATAAACACAAAGATATAATAATAACTATATTTATTATTGCCTCCAGGGCATATCTCCAACAACAAGAGCTTCTTGATGAAAGATGTCAACTAGGAAGAGAGCACATGATTGAGGTGGAGGCACTAAATAATGCTCTAGAAGAAGGGCAAGATACCAGGATGTCTCTTGAAATAAAACTTGAAGGACTTGATGAGGCAAATGATCTAATTATTAATAAACTCATCAAGGAACATGACCATGCCATTGATAAATATAAAAAGGCTAAAAAGGACAAGATTGAGTTTGGTGTTGTTCATGAAAAACTTGCTGAGGACTTTAGGAAGCTTGACAAGGCTCACAAGGCCTTGGAAAGTGAGCTCTTGTTACTCACAAAGTCTTGTGAAAAACTTCAAACTCAATTGACTAATATTGCTTCACCTAGTACTTTCATTTGTTGGAGATATGCCCAAGAGGCAATAATAAAGTGGTTATTATCATATCTTCACACTTATGATAAATGTTTACATACCATGCTATAATTGTATTAACCGGAAACATTAATACTTGTGTGATTTGTAAACTAAAATAAGAGTCCCTAGTATAGCCTCTTGTTAAACTAGCTTGTTGGTTAATATATGATCATGGTTTCCTGATCATGAACATAGAGATGTTATTAACAACAGGATCATATCATTAGGAGAATGATGTGATGGACATACTCCTATAAATAAGCGTAGCATAAAGATCAAGTCATTTCAATAGTTCAATTGCTATATGCTTTCTGATACATAGTAACCTAATTCCTTCGACCATGAGATCATGCATATCACCTTTACCCGATGGATGCTTTGATGACATCAAACACCACACCGTGAATCGGGTGGTTATAAAGGTGGCATTGAGTGTTCGGAAAGTGGTTGAGACACATGGATCAAGAGGATTTGTCCATCCACATGACGGATAGATATACTGGCCCTCTCGGTGGAATGTCATCCAATTAGCTTGCAAGCATGTGACTTGGTCACAAGGATCACATATCACGGAACGAGAAAAGTACTTATCAAGAACGAGGTTGAACTAGGTATGTAGAGATACCGACGATCATAACCTCGGATAAGTAACATATCGTGAGACAAAGGGAAATTGGTATCGTATGTAAGTGGTTCATTCGATCGCAGTAATCGTAGAAATATGTGGGAGCCATATGAATTTCAGATTCCTCTATTGGTTATTGTTCGAGAAGTGTCTCGATCATGTCCGCATAATTCACGAACCGTAGGGAGACACTCTTAAGGATTGACGTTGTTTGAGTAGTTATGGTATTATGAGAAAGAGACCGAATGTTGTTCGAGTCTCGGATGGGATCCGGATATCACGAGGTGATCCGGAATGGTCCGAGAATAAGATTCATATAAGGAAAGTCCTGCTTTGAGTTCGGGAATGATTCCGTGTTTTCATCGGAATGTTCGAAGGTTCCGGATTGTCCCAAGACCGGGGGGAGGTACATGGATGTGTCATTACATATTGGAATGATTGCATCATGTACTAAGTGTTCTTGCTGTCCCAAATAAAGGATTAAATTGAATCCTAAAACAGAAAAGTCAAATGTCCGGTTGAAAGTCAAACGCTAAAACAAGAAACGTGGGAAACAAGAAAGAGGAGTTGAAACCGACTTGAGGGAGGAGTCTCCTCCCCAAGCTGCGGCACGCCACCCAAGGCCGACTTGGGAGGACTCCCTCCCACCCATAAAAGGAGGCAGGGCTCCTCCTAGAGACACACAACTTTCTACCTCTAAATCTCCGGTTTAGAGCCGTTTTGGTTTAGAGCTTCTAATTGCTTTAGCCAGCGGTTTAGAGCCTTCTAATTGGTTTAGAGCCTTCTAATTGGTGTGTCTAATTACTAGAACACTAATAGCCTCTCTCATAAGCTCCACCATACTCGCACCGGCTTAAGACGAAGCCCTGCGGGATTTCCCCTCTACTTAGGTACCATTTGTTGTCTGCCGAATCGCGGAGAGTGCTACAACCTCCGCCCTCTGGAACAAGGGAGAGGAAGGTCTTCGTCGAGTACCGAACGTGTGACCGATCATGGAGCGCTTTCGAACGTGGCGCCGGAAGGATCGTCTACATGATCTTGAGATCGGAAAGAGTACGACTACATCACCCACGAGAATCTGCTCTCATTAACCGCTTTGGAATCTTCGAGGGTAAGTTATTCCATCGACTCGTTGCTACAATCTAGTAGATAGATCTTGGCTTGTTTGTTTGTATGCGATAGAAAATTTTTGTTTTCCATGCTACGAACCCCTGATGGTATCGAGCCGTGTCTATATGTAGATCATTGCCGAGTAGAACACAATGGTCATTGTGGGCGTTGATGCTTTTATTGTCGATTGCTTCTTGTGTACTTTGCATCTTGCGGTATGTTGGGATGAAGGCCGGGCTAACCTTACATGACATCGTTCATGAGACTTGCTCCACGCTTGACATGCAACTTGTATTGCATAAGTGGATTTGCGGGTGCTTTCTCCTAGCATAGTTAAGATCCAATTTACAACGGTAATCAACAATGCTAGTATCAATGTTGTGGTTCATGTTCGTAAGTTAGAACGACACTTATTGAAAGCCCCAAACCACGTAAAACATGCAAAGAAAGTAGGCGTCTAACTTTGTTTTGCAGGTGTGCATGATGTGATATGGCCATGATTGTGATTATATTTGATGTATGCAATGTTCCTTATTGTAAGTTGGCAACCGGAGAGCCATATGGTTGTCTTTAATTTATGTTAAGACCCGCGTGTCTATTCAAAGTAGTTGTAATAGTTGAAACCGGTGGACGACAACCATGGAGAAGCGTCATTGACCTTGATGCAATGCCGATGATGATGGAGATCATGTTCGTGCTAGAAGATGGAGATCGGAAGCACAAAGAAGAAAAGGCCATATCATATCACATATTATGAATTGCATGTGATGTTAATCCTTTATGCATCTTTTATTGCTTAGTAGACGACGGTAGCATTATAAGATGATCCCTCATGCACATGAATTTCAAATCATAAAGTGTTCACCCTTAGTTAGCACCGTTGCTAAAGCTTGTTGTTTCGAAACACCACGTGATGATCGGGTGTGCTAGATTCTGCAAGTGTATACAACGTGAGCAAGCCAGATTTGCTCATGCAGAAACTAAGGTTTGATCTTGACGAGCCTAGCATGTACAGACATGGCCTCAGGAACACGGATTACCGAAAGGTAGAGCATGAGTCATATAGTAGATATGATGAACATGTCGATTGTTCGCCATTGAAGCTATATCAACTCGTGATGATCGGTTTTGATGTGGTGGATTTGGTTCGTGTGATCACTAAAACAATGTGAGGGATATTGTTTTGAGTGGGAGTTCACCTAGATTAATTTGATTATTAATTAGAACTCAATTTATCATAAACTAAATCAAAGTGAATTTGCATAGTTGTTGTAGTCATTGGCATCCGTTTACCACCGTACGCTTAGTTATAATTGAGATGATAGAACTATAGAATTACGGTTAATTTACTTTCTTAACTGGTATCGTATTGTTTTGAAGTGTTAATATAAAGTTTAAAAGTCCTATTGCAAACTTTCAAGAAGTTCAGTTACTCCATGAAGTTTAATAATTGGTATTAAATCAAGAGTGACAATTCCAAGAGTTAGTATATGAGTATCATGTTTGTCTCCATGATTCTTGATATTCAAAGAATTCTCTTAATATCAAGGTTATCTAGGATCTGAAAGAGTTATTTCAGAAACCATGATGTGTGGAAGATATTGTGATATCTGAAACAAAGTTTTGGTTGCAACATGATAGAGTATAATATGGCAAAAGTCATGTTCTCATATTTGATGAGAATTTGCAAAAGGTTGGAGACACTTGTTGTCCTGATCCTCCAAAAGGTTTTGGATAGCAACATTATACTCATAATTCATCGTTATATGCTAAAAGTAGCTTGATCATGGACGATTCCATGTTAAGGGTGAATATTTGATGTAGGTAAAATGTTTACTACACCAAGAGATTACTAAAGAAAGGAATTTGAAAGAACACCAAACATTTGATGATGGTGATCTACTTCAAAGTGCAAGTCCAAAGACATTGGTATTTAACTATACACGCTTTGGACTATATGTCATATGTATGACTCCTTGTTGATGTTGATAGATTCTTTCAAATGAATAGGAAATCTTGAAGAGAATCTCATAAATATATGGCGTAAAGGAAAAGACTAGAATTGTCGGTTTAAGTATATAGATGATATACATGTTATGGCTATATTCTTTGCTTATTAAACAATGTGGTTCTTAAGTATTTAATACTGAATTTGTTGGTATGAATCGTCATACGAAACAATGTAATTCATGAACTACAATGGACTAAGTAACTAGCAAAGAATATGTGATGATGTTCATCGAGAACAAATAAAGGGTTATTGTGTTGCTCGTTAAACATCAAAGCTTGCCTTCAAGATTTGTTTTATCAGTATTATGAGAACAAAAGGGTTGTTCAAATAATTGCCGTAATCCATAAAAGATGGATGATTCACAAAATCTCGTTGGAGAAATCACATCCATAAAACTAGTGCTAAAATGTCGAAAGACAAATTGATTGAAAGGTCACTTAGGAAGTGACATCGCGTTTAAATTATATTGGAAAGAACACATGAAGAAACTCCATGTGGATGGAATTTTGGAGTCTTTTGATTTTTGATCACATGACGCTTGTGAAACTTTCCTAGAGATAATTAAAACTTCGTTCATAGGCCAAAAGGGAACGAATGACTAGCTTATTGGAAATTGTACATATTGTTGTACAAAGACCATCATGTGTAGTCAAAAGCGATGGATTTCAACTTCATATGCTTTCTCCGAGAATTTGAGTGAATATATGAATATTTACTTAATAAGGATAAAGTATGAAACACTTGAAAAGTTCAAAGACTTTCAAGATGAAGTGCAAAATCATAGTAACAAGAATATAAATAGTTTATGATAAAGATCATAAAGGAGATATTTGAGTTACTGAGTTTAGCATAATACCTAAGATTTAAGGAATTGTTCCGTGGATTTGCATTTCCGAAACACCATAAGGGTATGGGCGTTGGAGGTATGTAATTAAACCTTGTTTGACATGGTAAGATCAAAGGTATAATTCATAAAACTGTCATTATATTTTAAAGATTAAAAGCTTTAGAGATTACCGTTTTCCTTTGAAAAGAGCTCCATCATAATCCGCTGAAATGACACCATATAAAGTTATGGTTTGGGATAAAACCCAAGTTGTCCTTTCTTAAACATTGGTATGCTTTGCATAAGAAAGATGTTTTGCAACCAAAGTCGGATAAACTGTCTTTGTATGTTATTTGAATAACATTAAGTATTCCTCCATAACACCAGAGACAAAAGTGTTTGTCACTTAAAACGTCAAGTTTCTTTGAGAAGGAATTTTTCGTGAAAAGTTAAGTGGGAGGACAATAGAACTTTGATAAGGTTAAAAGAACCTTAGCTATATGTGAAAAGTGTTCCGAAGGCAGCAACAAAGCTCATGGCTCACGTACCTCAAAGGTTGTGGTCACGAAGATCTAAGTTCCTATTGAAACAAGTAGATCGGGTAAACAATCAAATACCAAGATTTGAGGGTTGAATCATTATTTGAGAATAATGAACCGACTACATGCAAAGAAGCGATGATGGGCCGACTCGTCAAATGGCTTGAAGCCATAAAATCCGTGATAGTTCCATACACGAGAAATCAAGTTTTGAACTTGAAGGACCCTCGAGAAAGGTGTAAGACCTTACAGTTGTGTTTGGATCTATAAAGAAATAGACATGGATGTTTCACATCTATGAAATAGTCGACATGTTGGGAAAGAGTTCACAACAATGTTCAAAGGTTGTATATGACAAGATTTGATCTTTCATAGCGATGTTTAGTCTAGACGGATTAATGTAGCAACCACTACATATAAATTTTGTTATATGGTAGTTGAATAAACAAAACAAGTTCTTCTAATAGAATTGTTACCTAGGACGTGTGCATGACGGTCCAAAGGGTTTTGTTAAATTCAAGGGATGCTAAAACATATGCAAACTTCAATGGTTGAAGTAAACGTGTGAGTTGGAATCTTCACTATGATGAAACTGTTAAAGGAGTTTTAAAAGTTCATTAGAGACAATGAAGATGCTTGCATTTGCAAGAAATTAAGGGAGCGCTAAGACATATTTCTAATACATTATGTGGAGGACATATTGTTGATTAGAAAAGATGTATCTTTATTAACACATATTAAGAATTTCATCCCGATGGAAGACTTAGGCAAAACCCAAATATTTGGCATCAATAGACGCTAATATGGTTGTGCGTAAGTACATAGACAAGATATTGAATGAGTTCAATATAGAAACTACAAGAGAGGTTCTTGTCACACGAAAGGATTGAATAAGTTCAATGTTGATGATATATTCAAGTGTATTGACATTTGGTAAAGTGAAACAAATAATCAAGTATAGATTGATACTTGATGTATGAAATCACAAAGAGTATTTATATCAATCATCTTGTGATATGTACAAATCCAGATATGTCCTATGCTCTAAATGTTGTGAGCATATACCGAATGATTCATAAGATGATCATTGGACAATAGTAAGGATATTCTTATGATCTTTTGGAAGAACTAAGAGTATAATATTTGTAGAAGTGACAAATAGATGGTTAGTTCATTGTAAAAGTACTACATTGATACTAGCTTTGTCACAAAGTACAAATTAAGTTTATCTCAATCTAAACTAAGGGTGGCACAATATAATGGAATGTGAGTTCCATAATGGATTTGGATGAGTTCCAAAGTTAAGACATTGTGACAGATACTACAACAAAAGGCTAAGTATATGACTGCTATTATAGCAGCAAAAGAGGGCATTTGTGTCAAGTAGTTTGTTATCAAACTAGGTGTAGTTCACAGAGGGATAATACTATGAAGATATATTGTGCAACAATATTATCAACATGTTTTAACCCCAAAGAACTAAAGGTCACACCGAACGACCAAATTCATACAAAGCCATCTCATTAGAGAATGAGTGATGCGTAGAGACGCAAAGACATGCAATTACACACGGACCTGGAAGTGTCAAGATCCGAAGATCAGTTGACCACTAGCAATCGTGTACATACAACACCGGAAAGCCATAGGTGTTGAATACACAAAGGTTTGAAACTAGATTATTGACTCTAGTGCAAGTGGGAGACTGTTGGAGATATGCCCAAGATGCAATAATAAAGTGGTTATTATCATATCTTCACACTTATGATAAATGTTTACATACCATGCTATAATTGTATTAACCGGAAACATTAATACTTGTGTGATTTGTAAACTAAAATAAGAGTCCCTAGTATAGCCTCTTGTTCAACTAGCTTGTTGGTTAATATATGATCATGGTTTCCTGATCATGAACATAGAGATGTTATTAACAACAGGATCATATCATTAGGAGAATGATGTGATGGACATACTCCTATAAATAAGCGTAACATAAAGATCAAGTCATTTCAATAGTTCAATTGCTATATGCTTTCTGATACATAGTAACCTAATTCCTTCGACCATGAGATCATGCATATCACCTTTACCGGATGGATGCTTTGATGACATCAAACACCACACCGTAACTGGGTTGTTATAAAGGTGGCATTGAGTGTTCGGAAAGTGTTGGTTGAGACACATGGATCAAGAGTGGGATTTGTCCATCCACATGACGGATAGATATACTCTGGGCCCTCTCGGTGGAATGTCATCCAATTAGCTTGCAAGCATGTGACTTGGTCACAAGGGATCACATATCACGGGAACGAGAAAAGAGTACTTATCAGTAACGAGGTTGAACTAGGTATGTAGAGATACCGACGATCATAACCTCGGATAAGTAACATATCGTGAGACAAAGGGAAATTGGTATCGTATGTAAGTGGTTCATTCGATCGCAAAGTAATCGTAGAAATATGTGGGAGCCATATGAATTTCCAGATTCCTCTATTGGTTATTGTTCGGAGAAGTGTCTCGATCATGTCCGCATAATTCACGAACCGTAGGGAGACACACTTAAGGATTCGACGTTGTTTGAGTAGTTATGGTATTATGAGAAAGAGAACGAATGTCGCTCGAGTCTCGGATGGGATCCGGATATCACGAGGTGATCCGGAATGGTCCGGAGAATAAGATTCATATAAGGAAAGTCCTGTTTGAGTTCGGGAATGATTCCTGTTTTCATCGAATGTTCGGAAGGTTCGGATTGTCCAGCACTGGGGAGGGGTACATGGATGTGTCATTACATATTGGAATGATTGCATCATGTAATAAGTGTTCTTGCTGTCCCAAATAAAGGATTAAATTGAATCCTAAAACAGAAAAGTCAAATGTCCAGTTTGAAAGTCAAACGGCTAAAACAAGAAACTGTGGGAAACAAGAAAGAGGAGTTGGAAACCGACTTGAGGGAGGAGTCTCCTCCCCAAGCCGGCACGCCACCCAAGGCCGACTTGGGGAGGGACTCCCCTCCCCTGGCCGCGCCTCCCCACCCATAAAAGGAGGGGCAGGGCTCCCCTCCTAGACACACAACTTTCTACCTCTAAATCTCCGGTTTAGAGCCGTTTTGGTTTAGAGCTTCTAATTGCTTTAGCCAGCGGTTTAGAGCCTTCTAATTGGTTTAGAGCCTTCTAATTGGTGTGTATAATTACTAGAACACTAATAGCCTCTCTCATAAGCTCCACCATACTCGCACCGGCTTAAGACGAAGCCCTGCGGGATTTCCCTCTACTTAGGTACCACGTTGTCTTGCCGGAATCGCGAGAGTGCTACAACCTCCATTTGCTGGAACAAGGAGAGGAAGGTCTTCGTCGAACCGAACGTGTGACCGATCATGAGCGCTGCGAATGGCGCCGGAAGGATCGTCTACACGATCTTGAGATCGGAAAGAGTACGACTACATCACCCACGAGAATCTGCTCTCGTTAACCGCTTTGGAATCTTCGAGGGTAAGTTATTTGATCGACTCGTTGCTACAATCTAGTAGATAGATCTTGGCTTGTTTGTTTGTATGCGATAGAAAATTTTTGTTTTCCATGCTACGAACCCCTACATCATTCCCTCTGGTAGTACAAATACTCTTGAAGAAAATGCTAGGTTGAAGGGGGATCTTGCTAATGCCCCATTTCCAAGAGGAAACAAGTCCATTGATGACATTTTGAGTAAGCAAAGGCCAAATGGTGAGAAATGGGGCATTGGCTTCGTCTCCAAATCCAATAAGAAGAATAACAAGAAGAGGAAGGCCAAGCTCACACAAGAAAAAGACAAGGCCATTATGGATAGTAAGACCACAAGTGGAAAAACTATGTCACATGATGATTTTGCGGGAAGTGCTAACCCTCGCTATGTCTTAATGCGTGATTATTATGGTTATGTTTATGCACAATATGTTGGCCTGCTTGATGGTTATATTGCTTGGTCTATTTGGGTTCCCAAGACCCTTGTTGCTAACAAAAGAGGACCCATTGAAAAATGGGTACCTAAAAACTAGTTTGATCTCTTGTAGACCTATTCTTCCGGAGGATCGAAGTGGGTTCTTGATAGTGGATGCACAATTCATATGACCGTAAGCAAAACCATTGTCAAGGAGTTGAGACCAAATTATGATCAAATAACCGTGACATATGCCGACAAATCAAAGTCTAAGGTAATGGGTTTTGGCAAGGTTGTGGTTGCTCACGATATTACACTCGTGGACATCATGCTTGTTGAGACCATTGGCTATAATTTACTTTCAGTCCATGCTCTTGGAAAGATGGGATTTGCCGCCTTCATTGATAATGAAATTGTGTTCCTCATGTGGAGCTAGTCTCTAAAGTTCGCTTTTGTTGGGTGCGTGAAAAATGACTTGTATGTGGTGGAATTTTCGGGGAAAACCACTACAAGTGCGATGTGCTTATTCAGAAACACATATGTGGGTTGGTTATGGCATTTCCGTCTAGTCCATGTCAACATGAGAACTTTGCAAAGTCTCCACAAGGATGGCCATATTTTTGGACTAAAAGAAATGTTTGTTGTGCCAAAGATCACATATGCAGGGCTTGTGTTGAAGGAAAGATGCATGATTCTCCCCACAAGCCGAAAAACTATATCAAGTCCAAGAGGATCTTGGAGCTCCTTCATGTGGATCTCTTTGGTCCTCCATCTCATGCAATTCTTGGTGGGAAGAAATATTGTTTGGTGATTGTTGATGACTTCTCAAGATATACATGGGTATATTTCTTCAAGCTAAAAAGTGAGACCCAAGAAAACTTCATCGACTTCATCAACATGGCACAACATCAACGCAATGTTCCTATGTTGATAATAAGGAGTGACAACGGCCCTGAGTTCAAGAACTACACCTTGAATGGATTTCTTAGTGATGAGGGGATAAAACACCAATAATCCGCTGCATATACCCCTCAACAAAATGGTGTAGCTGAGAGGAAGAACCGAACTCTTATTGATATGACTAGGACTATGTTGGCGGAGTTTAAATCTCCATACAATTTTTGGGCCGAAGCAATCTCCACCACCTTCCATGCATCAAACTGGCTCTACCTCCGCAAAGAATTGATCAAGACTCCATATGAAATTCTTACCGATAACAAGTACAACGTTTCATACTTCTGGGTGTTCGGTTGTAAGTGTTTCTATCACATAAAGGGTATTTGTTTGTACAAATTTGATTCGAAATCATTAGAGGGTATTTTTGTTGGTTATGGCCTCGAATCCCACACTTATAGAATCAATGACAAGCTCTTCGGAACTGTCAAAGAATCTTGTAGTGTGGTTTTCAAAGAATATGATGGTCCCCAAGGGGGGCGTGTTGATGTTTGTGATGTAGATGATGAAATTCCTTAGGATGACATAGGAAGAATGGGTGTGGGATTCATCCACCCCGTTGAGGAACCCCTTGTGGTAGATCGAGAAGAACTATGCTCTACTCAAGTGGAGCCCTCAAATTCATGATACATCCAAAACGTATCTACTTTCCCGAACACTTTTGCTATTGTTTCTCCTCTAATTTGTGTGATTTGGATACAACTAACACAGACTGACGCTGTTTTCAGCAGAATTGCTTTGGTGTCTCATTTTGTGCATAAAATCAACTTTTAGGAAAAATCCCGAAAAATATCGCAAAACTCCTATTTTACCAGAAGATTCACGGAGCCAGAAGAAGAGACGGGGAAAATCCATGAGGGGCCCACACCCCTGGCCACACGGGCCAGGTCAGGCCGCGCCTGGGGGTGGTGAGGCCACCTCGTGCACCCCCTCGGTCTCTCCTTCGCCTACATAAGCCCTCTGACCTAAAAACAGAGGGGGGCTCGACGTTTTTCTAGATAGAGTTCCTCTGCGTCGCCACCACTAGAAACCGTGATTCGGAACCAGAAACTCCGTTATGGCACCCTGCCGGGACAGGGAATTGGAGGAGATCATCGCCATCATAATCACCGACACCTCTCCATCAACCATCCATGTTTCCCCCATCCATGAGTTAGTAATCCCCTGCTGTAGGCTATGGGGATGGTAGGGATTGGATGAGATCTATCATGTAATCAAATAAGATTGTTAGGGCATGGTGCCTAGTATCTTTGTTAGTGCCTTTTGACATTGTTGCAACTTGTTATGCTTAATGCTTGTCACTAGGGCCTGAGTGCCATGATCTCAGATCTGAACATGTTATTGATTCATGATGATAGTATTGTTTGTGATCTTATATACAAGTTGTTTACACATATAATTGTCCGGAACCAAAGGCCCCGAAGTGACAGAAATTGGGATAACCGGAGGGAATGGCCGTGATATGAGGATCACGTGTGTTCACGGAGTGTTAATGCTTTGCTCCGGTACTCAATTAAAAGGAGTACCTTAATTGTCAGTAGATTCCCTTGAGGCCCCTCTGCAACGGGCTGGCAGGACAAAAGATGTTGTGCATGTTCTTATTGCGAGCAGGTATGACTATATATGGAACACATGCCTATGATTGTTTAGTACCTGGATTCTTTATCTTATTTATCTGCAAATGCCTTAGGTCTTGAAATTACATGAATAATCTTGTCCATGCAACGCCATCCATCCATCCCTATGCCTACCGCACTCAAACCCTGTTGTTTGCTACTATTGTTACTACTGCCTTTGTTTTACTGCCGTTGTTACTTTGCTATTGCCACTACAAAACTGTTGCTACTGATAAACTACTGTGAGCAAGACTATTTACAGGTGCAGCTGAATTGACAACTCAGTTTTTAAGACTTATAAATATTCTTTGGCTCCCCTTGTGTCGAATAAATAAATTGGGTGATACTACCCTCGAAGACAGTTGCGATCCCTTATACTTGTAGGTCATCAAGACTATTTTCTGGCACTGTTCCCGTGGAGCATAGCTTTATTTTTAAGTTCACTTGGATTTATTATAGTTCGCTGCTATCCTTTTCATCATGGGAAAGTCTCGTGATGGAAAGTTTTCTATTTTAGCATCCACTACAAGAAGAGGTACAATTCTAAACACCTATGCTACTCTTGATTCACCGTCTGTTATAAGTAAGCTTGTTACACCACCACTGTAAGGGATCCCAACCTTTTGAATAAGGTAGAGTCCCCTGTGTTTACAATGCTAGTCCCTGGATCAATAGCTAGCATCCACAGTTAATATGTAATATCAAGAAACAAAGGTCATAATATAACTTTATAACCAGGAATAACACAATTTTATTACATCATACATAGCTCATTTGGCTATTACATTACATTGCAGCGGAATAACTATAGTCATGGGGTCCTTCATCTTCGAAGTGCCACAGGCAGACATGTTGGTTGTAGACTTTGTAATCCTAATCAATCAACCTTCACTAAAATCAATCAATCCTGCAACAATACAAGTTACAGCCACAAAGGGTCAATACATTTGAATTGTATTGGCAAGTTTCAATACTAAGTTGAATATAAGTGGATCCTATCAATACATGCATTTTTGGCTAAGTAGGGTTTAGGGCTCATTTGCAGAAGCAAAATTTATCCTATCTTTTCAAAATGGTTTTGGTCCTTTGTCAAATCTCCTTTTTCAAAATCCCTTGAACTCCTTGGTATCCCCAAGTATTCAAGTCCTTGTCAAAACATCTCTTGAGCTCCTTGGTAACCCCAAGTGCATCAAGTTTTATCAAAATCTCTTGAGCTTCTTGGTAACCCCAAGTGCATCAAGTTTTATCAAAATCTCTTGAGCTCCTTGGTAACCTCAAGTGCATCAAGTTTTCATCAAAATCTCTTGAGCTCCTTGGTACCCCCAAGTGCATCAAGTCTTTTGTTGTCACTTAGAAAGTTTTCTTTAGAAATTTGAATGTCGAGATTTCCCATAGCTTCAAACTTTAGTTGCTTAGTATTGTCCATAACCGGGGACACGGCTAAGTACTTAGATTTTTATTATCTTCTGCAGAAGTAGTACACTTTACCCACATGTCACAATCCCATCCTTTTGCCACCAGTGGCCACTGGATTGGTGCTCACCAAGATGGAGTACTGGCAGATTGAGAATGTGACGAAGTCTTTCCAGCGGGTCCTCCCATGCACCATTGCTAGCTTGTCTTCAGTACCCATGTAGGATTCCAGGTCCTCATGTCTAGTAACTTGAAGACAATGCATGGTTCTTCCCAATGTAGTTGACTAAGCCAGAGCCATAAATAGCATGTGGTTGCACACGAAAGCCACAATTGGAGAAACATGTTCAATCTCTAAGTTTCCTGGGTGGTTTTCCTTGGAGCACAACACAAAGAGATTGCCATAGACGTGGTTCCTTTTGTTGCCACTTTCTCCAAAACTCAAAGTATCCTTGGCCACCCAGGTGGTTCATTGAGTCCTTGTTTTATTATATAAAATCACAAGTATTTTCTCAACTTCATAAAATCTCAACATGTAACTCTTTTCAAGATATAGCATGGCTAAGCATGTAACAACTACATTGTTTTCACTAAGGAATGTATAGGGTATCCTATTAGGTTTTAGCATAGCATAAGTATAGAAATTCTTTTCATGCATGTTTCAAAATCCACTAAGTATAATGAAAATAGTAGGACTTTAGATGATAGTGTCACTTGACTTTCTTTTGGTAGGGAATGTTGGTTCACTCCTTGCTCTTGCTAGTCTCACACTTTTCTAACTTCTCTATAATCAATCAAGCAAACACAATATCAACTAGCATTCCAAACCAATAATCAAACAAACAATTCACACACATAAAACAAAGGGATCTAAGTCATGCAAGCAAGCAAAGATAGGTTTATTTGCAAAGGTGGTCTCCACTAGGCTTCTAAACATCTGTAAGGTTCAAAAGTGGTCATTTTCCAAGGTGGCAAAGTCATTTTCAAAAGGGTTTTGTTTATAAACCATTTTTAAATCCAATCATTATTTTATGTGGTGGAAAATATTTTTATCAAAGCAACAACTTTAAGTTGTTCACCAAATAAGTTGTTGTTTCTCAAAACTTGGTGTTTTAGGGTCAGTAGGTTTGTTTCAAATCATTTTCCCAAGGTTTTTAGTTCAAAAACATTTTCATAATAAAACCAATATTTTTATTTAGCTAGAAATGGGCTAAATCAATTAATCCATCCTAAACTTCACCAATCCATTTTTAAAACCATGGGTTGGTTCCTAGGGTCAGTAAGTTCACCATTAGCTAATTTGCGAAGATTTCAACCTCAAAAACATTTTTGGACAATTTTTCTAATCTAAACAAGCATACAAATGTTTCTGCAAAAACAAACAATCTAACAGATACTATTTACTAAAAAAATTGCATGGTTGACTAGGGCTTGTTCCACTGATTCCAACGATATAAAGTTTGAAATTTTTGGATGTGTGGATCAAAAGCTACAAGGGTTTCAATTTGCAAATCAAATCTGTTTTTAAATCGAATCTAGCCACGCGTCGTGTTCCTACTGGTCGACACCGGTTCGGGTGGATCGGCCTCTGCGGGGCGTTGGATTTGAACAGATCGCACGGCGCAGGATGCTACTTACCGCTTCGCCTAGCTTCTATCATGTGCGTCCGATCTAGATCCTACGATCCGCAGCAACTCAACAAAGAACTGGCGGCGCTGCGCGGCGGCAGACGGCGGCGACGTCCAGGCGGTGGCGCTACGGCGGTTCTAGGAAGCAAGGAGGGAAGGGGAGGTGCTCACCGTGTTCGCGAGGTCGAGGTGGTGCTCAACGTGTGGTCGACGTGGCAAGGGGTGCTCAGGGACGGCAACAATTCCTCGCCGGAGTGGGGAACGGCGTCGGGTGGTTCTGTTCGTGGTCGGGGTCGACGTAGCAGATCGCCCTAAGGCAGGATAAGAGCATGGTTAGATGTACAAGAGCGAGGCGAGTGTGGGAGCGTGAACGAGAAGGAGAGGGGCGGTCGGATACTACCTGGGGAACTCGCCGGAGTTGCTTGCAGACGCGGCAGTGCTCAGTTGAAGACGGAGCCATCGTTCTGGAGCGCCCGCGGTTGAATGGGAGGTACAGGGAGAAGCGTCTGGGAGTGGGGAGTGTGCTCGTGTGCTCGGGGAGGCAAGGCGGTGGTTGGTCTCACCGGATTTTGAGCAAAGGCTCGTCGGAGCAGTGAGTGGTCTCTGGCGAAATTTGAGTAGCCTGGTGGCGTGTTGGTTATGGTGACAGAGGGGAAAGGAGGAGAAAACGCAGGCGATTAATAGGACGTGGTCGCAGGAGGAGTAATGGCCGTGGTTAACGCGAATTGATCGCCGGCGTTAAGGCCAGGAAACGGCGAGGAGGAATCAGCGTGGTTGAAGACGATGAATAGGAGTGTGGGACCTTGCTGTCAGCGAGAAAACGAGAGGGAAAGGAGGTCCACCAGTCAGCGTCTGCGTGGGTTAAAAGATGAGTGTGAATCGTTTTCTTCGGGAGGGAGAGAGTGGGCTGGTACTGGGCTCGACATGCTATTTTGCAGAAACTTTTTGATTTTAAACAAGGAGAAGAGGAGAAATTGCCTGAGTCATGGACAAGGTTCTGTGCCTTGATTCATGCACATCCTGGATATCCATTACCTAAAAATGAGCTTCTTGGTATATATTATAATGGACTAACTCATGAATCTAGGACATACCTAGATAGTTTTGCTAATTGTGTTTTTAGGAAAAGAACTCCTGCAGAAGCCGAATAATTAATGGCTAAAATAAGCAAGAATTATGATGATTGGACTACATCTAAGACAATTACACCCGAGCCAACTGTGCCTGAACCAACCCCAACACCAACACCCAAGAAGAGGGGAGTGATCGAATTAAATGATGAAGTGATGAAAGAAGCTAAGAAATGTCTTAAGGAGAAGGGTATTAAAGCTGAAGATGTGAAGAATTTACCTCCTATAGAGGAATTATGTAAGACAATCTCTCACTCATCCACTATTGAGGTACACTCTCTCCAACATTTTGATGAAGGTGATATTCCTTATGGTAAACCTCATGATCAATGCTTAAAGGAACTTGATACTTTTATTGTTAAGGAAGGTAATTTTAATAAAAAAGTTCAGAATCATTTATTGGAAAACTCTAGAGCTATTAATGAGTTGAAATATATTGTGGAAAGAACATCTAATGATGTTAAAATGCTTTTTAAACATTTCCAAATGGTTCAAACTCAAATTGATCAACTTGCTGAAGTACAAAAAGATATGCTAGTGAATGCTTCTGGAAATAAAAATGCTTATGAAATTAGAACTAGGAGTGGTGCTACCACTCAAGATCCCATATATCCAGAGGGACATCCTAAAAGAATTGAGCAGGATTCTCAACAAGCTGAAAATAGAGGTACTTCTTCTAAGATAAAGAAAAAGAAACATAAAACAATTGAGGAACCTTCTAAACCTGCTGTAGATCCTAATAGTATATTTGTCTCTGATGCTGAACCTGAAAGTGGTAATGAGAACAATGATGCTCCTGATAAGGAAGAAATTGAAGAAGAACCTAAAAAGCACAATAAGAACACTAAGTACACTAATGAAGATTTTGTTGCTAATAAACATGGTAGTGAAAGAGAACCTTGGGTGCAAAAACCAATGCCTTTTCCTAATAAGAAACACAAGTCAAAGGAAGAAGAACACTATAACAAGTTTTGTGAGTGGATGAAGCCTTTATTTTTGCAAATTCCTTTGACTGATGCTATTAAGTTGCCTCCTTATTCAAAGTATATGAAGGATATTGTCTGTAATAGAAGGAAGATTCCTAATGAGGAAATTTCTACTTTGCTTTCTAATTATTTCTTCAATGGTAAGGTCCCAAAGAAACTTGGGGATCCAGGTATTCCAACTATTCCTTGCTCTATTAAAAATAATTATGTTAGAACTGCTTTGTGTGATTTGGGATATAGAGTTAGTGTTATGCCTTTTTCTCTCTACAAGAGACTTCAACTAGAAAAATTGGTACCAACTGATATATCTTTGCAGATGGCTGATAAGTCTACTACTATCCCTGTTGGTATATGTGAGGATGTTCATGTTCAAGTGGCTCATAATTTCTTGGTATTAACTGATTTTTTTGTGCTTGAGATGCCTGAAGATGATAATACACTAGAGGAAAAAGGGCCATCCGTTCGCCACCCCTGGGAGCATTAGTCCCGGTTGCGCCACCAACCGGGACTAATGCTGGCACGCGTCCCGGTTGGAGCGGGCACGGGGCCAGGGGGCATGGGTCCCAGTTGGTAAGGGGGCATGCGTCCCGGTTGGAGCCACCAACCGGGACTAAAGGTTTGGCCACAGCCACCACGTGGCGTGCTTGGCTCCAACCGACTAAAGACCCTGCCCTCTATAAATGCAACGCCCAACCCCCTCGCCTCCACTGTTTTTCGAATGGTGTAAGGTGTGAGGGTGTGTGCTAGTTTTTCTCATGCATGCATTGAAGGTGTTTGTTGAAATGTTTGAGTGAAAAATCCAGTTGAATTTCTCATAGAACAAAAATATAGAAGGTGTCCAGACGCTTGAGCTTTCTCCTCTTTATTTCCCTCGATCGAGGTTAGCAATCCTATCTTTTCTAGGTCATTGATACAATTCATGTGTCGGTGTGAATTGGTTATTTCACTATTTATGATGTCCTGTTTTTGATAAACTTACTTATATGATGCGATGAGCAGTCGGGAATGGATGTACGGTGACGTGGTAGCCGGGTATATCAAAGGCGTGGATAAATTTATCGATGTGGCTACGACAAACAAAGAGAATGGATTTATACGTTGTCCATGTGTTCAATGTCGGAACAACAAGGATTACTCTTCCTCGAAAATCATTCGCGCCACCGATTATGAAAGGTTTCATGCCCAACTATAATTCTGGACCAAGCACGGGAAAGAGGGGTTATGATGGAAGATGGTGAAGAAGAAGATGATGATAACAAATATCATCATATGTTTCTGAATACGGTGATACCGCAATGGAAGACAATGGAGAGGAAAAAGGTGAAGAACGGGCATCGGATGAGCGGTGATGAAACTTGGTAGGGTCATTTCGATGCAAAGAGACTGTGAAATGTAAAATGAGAAGTTGAAGTTAGAGGGCATGTTAGAAGATCACAAGAAATTGTTGTACCCAAATTGTGAAGATGGGAGCACAAAGCTCGGTACCAATCGGAATTGTTGCGATGGAAGGCAGTGTGGTCTAACCGACTCTTCATTTGAAAAGATCTTGAAAATAATGAAGCCGAACTTCCGAGAGTACCTCTGAAGCAAAGAAGACTCTCTCCTCACGGTATTAGATGTGCAAAAGATACATGCATGCATTAATGATGCATCCTCTACATGTAAGGAGTATGAGAATTTAGATAAATGCCGGTATGTAACGTTGCGGTATAAGATCGACGAGATGACCACTGTGATGTTGAGGAGAGCCCCTGGAAGAGGGTTCCTGCTAAGGTTATGTGGTATGCTCCTATAATACCAAGGTTGAAACACATGTTCGAAACAAAGAGCATGCCAGTTGTTGTGATGGCACAAAGATGACCGTAAGAAAGACGGGAGTTGAGACACCTGGCGATGGGTCACAGTGGAGAAAAATCGAGAGAGACTTTCCGGACTTTGCGGTGACGCAAGGAACTTATGGTTTGGTCTAAGTACGGATGGCATGAATCCTTTTGGGGAGCAGAGCTGCGATCCTGACTGGCCCGTGACTCTATGTATCTACAACCTGCCTCCTTGGTTGTGCATGAAGCGTAAGTTCATTATGATGCGGTGCTCATCCAAGGCCGAAGCAACCGGCAACGACATTGATGTGTACCTTAGGCCATTAGTTGAAGAACTCTTACGGTTGTGGGGCAAACCAGGTGTACGTCGTGGGATGAGAACAAACAGAGCCATTTAATATACGAGGGTTGTTATTCAGAATCACAATGATTGGCTGCTCTTAGTAACCTTTCGTGATGGACAAACAAAGGATATAAGGCATGCGCCTTGCTTAGATAAGACCGAAGGTACATATTTGCATAAATGCAAGAAGGTTGTGTACCTAGCGAATCGACGATTTCTTCCGACCAATCATCCCATAAGAAAGAAAGGCAAGCATTTTAAAGGTGAGGCAGATCACCGGAAGAAGCCTGAACTCCCTGGTGGTGATGATGTATTTGGTATGGTCAAGGACATAGAAGTAATCTTTGGAAAGGGTCCCGGCGGTCAATCAGTTCCGAACGACGTCGCTACAGGACACGCACCCATGTGGAAGAAGAAATCTATATTTTGGGAGCTGCCATATTGGAAAGTCCTGCGTGTCCGCTCTTCAATCGACGTGATGCACGTGACGAAGAATCTCTGCGTGAAACTGCTAGGATTCCTAGGCGTGTATGGGAAGACAAAAGATACACCTGAAGCACGGGAGGACCAACAAATTATGAAAGACCCAAAGAACATGCATATAGATAACAAGACGGATAAAGGGCGTCACTTAAGTCGTGCCAGCTATGCTCTTACCAAAGCAGAGAAGGAAATCTTTTTTGAAGTCCTCTACATATCAAGGTGCCGTCGGGCTTCTCATCTAATATAAAGGGATAATAAATATGGCGGAGAAAAGTTCCAAAACCTGAAGTCTCATGATCACGTGATTATGACGTGATTGCTTCCGATTGCATTGAGGGGCTTCTACCGAAAATGTTCGAGTACCCATTGTGAGCTGTGTGCATTCCTCAATGCAATATCTCGAAGGTAATCAATCCAGATATTCGCCAAGGTTACGAAGGATGTGGTACAATATCTTGTTAGTTTTGAATTGGTGTTCCCACCATCCTTCTTCAATATTATGACGCATCTCTGGTTCATCTAGTGGAAGAGATTGCCATTCTCGGTCCGTATTTCTGCACAATATGTTCCCCTTTGAGAGGTTCATGGAGTCTTAAAGAAATATGTTCATAACTGCTAGACTGAAGGAAGCATCTCCAAGGGATATGGAGCAGAGGAGGTCATTGAGTTTTGTGTTGACTTTATTCGACCTTAAGCCGATTGGTGTTTCGACTCGCGACATGAGGGAAGACTAAGTGGAAAAAGGCACTGGGAAGAAAGCAATGATATGTAGGGACGGGATTCTTTCACTAAAGCACACTACAGTTCTACATAATTCCACCTTGGCGACTCCGTATATGGAGGAACACAAGAATATTATACGCTCAAAAACCCGGGAAGCTTGAATCATGGATTAGATGAACACATGAAGTCTTTGGTTGGATGCGGACACATCTCTTGAATGACACCACTTTGTTGGAGATCAGCTATACTTGTTGGCGCGTCACCATCTTCTCTTGTATTGAATTTCCAAAGTGCGAAATAAATGGGAATACATTCTACACGATCTCCCAAGATAAAAGAGCACCAACCAAAATAGTGGTGTCCGCTTTGATGCAATAGACGAGAATGGACAAAAGGACACATATTATGGTTACATAGAGGAGATATGGGAACTAGACTATGGAGTCTCTTTTAAGGTCCCTTTGTTTATTTGCAAATGGGTCAACTGAATGGGGAAGGGTAAAGATAGACCGGTTATGCGGAATGACAACAGTGGATCTCAACAATCTTGGTTATAGAGATGAACCATTCGTCCTAGCCAATGATGTGTCTCAGGTTTTCTATGTGAAGGACATGTCCTCCAGACCGAAAAAAAGAAAAAATATGCAAACGAATACATCATATGATGAGACAAAGCGTCACATAGTTCTTTCAGGGAAAAGAAACATCGTGGGAATCGAGGACAAGACAGACATGTCAGAAGATTATAATAAGTTTGATGAAATTCCGCCCTTCACAGTGAAAACTGACCCAAGCATTCCGTTAAGTAAAGAAGATGCTCCATGGTTACGTCTGAAGCGGTCATAAGGAATTCCATAGTTACGTCTGAACCGGTGTGCTCCATGCCCGTCCCCTATCTTCATGCACACCGGTTCGACCATAGTTAGAAATTCAGATAATTCAAAACGGGCATAATAAATTCAAAAAAATCCGAACAATGAAAATCCTTCGCGTGGTGTCATATTATGTTACATAGTTGAAAGGAAAAATACCAGACTTGGTATATTGATCATGTTTCAAAAAAACCTTCACAAAATGACCTATCATGTTCGAGGTTTCATGGCTTTCGGTCCAAATGACCGATGTTATGTGCTGAATCACGGCATAGTTTGTCATGTTGTGCCCATATTATGCATGTGTGTGGACATCGGTATGGAGAACAATGTTGCAGGAGGAAGTTTTCCTTTTTGTCGCACGAAAAAGCCCTTTTCCATTTTCCGAGCGCAAAAAAGGGTCGTTTTGTGAAGTAACCACCAAAATGCCGTTTCACAATGCTACCGTCCCATTTTCCTAAAATACTAGACCACCTTACATGGACTATCTCCCAACCGGTACATCTCAAACCTTTTCGTCCATCCCGGGTAAAAAGGACAAATGTCTGCCAAATCGGTAGGAAGTGGGTCCGGTTTGTACTACAGTACATGATCTATCGCCTGTGATTTTTGAAAAATCATTTTAGACTCGCAATATGTGGTTTCTTCAGAGATCCAATGCAAGTTCTAACGATGCCCGTCCCTATCTTCATGCACACGGTTCGACCATAGTTAGAAATTCGGATAATTCAAAACGGGCATAATAAATTCAAAAAATCCGAACAATGAAAATCCTTGGCGTGGTGTCATATTATGTTACATAGTTGAAAGGAAAAATACCAGACTTGGTATATTGATCATGTTTCAAAAACCTTCACAAAATGACCTATCATGTTCGAGGTTTCATGGCTTTCGGTCCAAATGACCGATGTTATGTCTTGAATCACGGCATAGTTTGTGATGTTGTGCCCATATTATGCATGTGTGTGGACATTGGTATGGAGAACAATGTTGCAGAGGAAGTTTTCCTTTGTCGCATCGGAAAAGCCCTTTTCCATTTTCTGAGCGCAAAAAAACGGGTCGTTTTGTGAAGTAACCACCAAAATGCCGTTTCACAATGCTACCGTCCCATTTTCCTAAAATACTAGACCACCTTACATGGACTATCTCCCAACCGGTACATCTCAAACCTTTTCGTCCATCCCGGGTAAAAAGGAATGTCTGCCGAATCGGTAGGAAGTGGGTCCAAACCTTTGTTTTTTGAATTATTTATTTAAATCCAAACACTTTTTATGTTTAAATTTTTTCTAAATTCCAAATTGATATTAAAAAAATATAAGTTAATTCATTTTAATTGTAAATGGTTCATATTTTAAATGGTTACATTAATTATTTTTAAAATGTAAAATGTTTTTGAATTATTTATTTAAATCAAACACTTTTTATGTTTAAATTTTTCTAAATTCCAAATTAATATTCAAAAATATAAGTTAATTCATTTTAAAAGGTTACATTAATTATTTTTTAAAAATAGAATATGTTTTTGAATTATTTATTCAAATCCATACACTTCTTATGTTTAAAGTTTTTCTAAATTCCAAATTGATATTAAAAAAATATAAGTTAATTCATTTTTAATTGTAAATGGTTCATATTTAAAATGGTTACATTAATTATTTTTTAAAACAGAAAATGTTTTTGAATTATTTATTTAAATCCAAACACTTTTTATGTTTAAAATTTTTCTAAATTCCAAATTAATATTCAAAAATATAAGTTAATTCATTTTAAAAGGTGACATTAATTATTTTTTAAAAATAGAATATGTTTTTGAATTATTTATTCAAATCCAAACACTTCTTATGTTTAAAGTTTTTCTAAATTCCAAATTGATATTAAAAAAATATAAGTTAATTCATTTTTAATTGTAAATGGTTCATATTTTAAATGGTTACATTAATTATTTTTTAAAACAGAAAATGTTTTTGAATTATTTATTCAAATCCAAACACTTCTTATGATTAAAGTTTTTCCAAATTCCAAATTAGTTATCATTTAAAAAACAATACAAATTTAAACCCCAAAATAAAAAATAAGGCGGGAACAGAGAGAAAATACCTGAAATTTTTTGAAATCAGGGGAATATGTCCCGGTTGGAGCCACCAACCGGGACTAAAGACCCTCAAGCAGCAACGCTTTGAAAATATTGGAGTATAGGTCCCGGTTGGTGGCTCCACCCGGGACGTATACCCCTTTAGTCCCGGTTGGAGCCACCAAACGGGACTAAAGGTCCTTTGGTTATAACTGGGTGCCCCTCCTCTTCTTCTTCCCCCATCTCACCTCCTCTTATCTTCTCAAGACGACGCCGTCAGTTCATTGCACGCCTACACGCCTCGCCTAGCTGTTGCAGGGAAGCATTCGCCGCCCGAGGCTTCTCTGAAGGAATCAGCCCTCGCTCCCAATAATCGCCATGACCCTCGAGCCCGACGATCGCCGCCGTCGATTCGTCGGCTCGACCTCGCCTCGCCTCCCGACACCACCACCGCACTTTTGGTATCTGCTGGTCCTCGTGGACCTCTCTCTTGCCCTCTCGCTCTGGTTCATCCTCCCGTCGACTCCACCACCACCGCTCGCCGTCGTTGTCGAGAAGAGGTCGATGGCGACGATTCAAGAACGCTGATTCTCCGGTGGAGATGATCTTGCGATGAGGGTTCAACGGCGCCTCATGGCCGTGAGGTGGCTGAGACGGCAATGACGCAACACCTCAGCTAGGGTTCGGGCAAAGGGGGAAACGGGAAGAAGAGAAGCTAGGGTTGTTGATGGCGGCTGAGCTCTTATAGGCTCATGGGCGGCGATGATCTTGGCATGCGTGGCGCAAGGTGGGTGGCGAGCCCGCCATGAGCTTCTTCGTCGGGGAGGAAGAAGAAACAGAAGGCCGAAGGAGTGCGGCCTGGTGGCTGCTCTTGGGCCCCGGGTGGGCTTCCTACTAGCGCCAGAGAGAGAGAAGGAGAGATGGGCTCGGCCCAGTAGCTAGGTTGGATACATTTTTTATTTCCATAAATTTTTTTCTATTTCTATTTCTGATTTCCCTTTTGTAATTTGAATTTCAAATCTGTTTTGAATCTTTTCAACTTACAGAAACTTTTATAAAGTTTATGAAATAGTGTGAGACCCTTTTATACACTTTGGGCTCAACTCATGTAGTTAGTTGTTTAAATACAAAACTCATTTGAATGGTTTTCAAATGGAGGGGGAAGTTAGGGTTGAGGGTTTGATTTGTTCTTTCTTTATTAAACCAAAATGCAAGTTCAACAATTTAAATGACAAGTATAATTAGAAGAACAAATGCACCCCTCTCATATGTTCCGGAGTTTCCCCGAGTTAGGGTTTTCACCCGTTGGAACCCCGATTAAATCGTCGAGCATGTCTTAGGGTTACATTCCAATGCAAATTAACTTGTCATATCATCATACTTGCTTGAGCATTGCATCGATGCCATGTGTTGATTGTTTCCCTTTCTTTTCGGTGTTTCGATTATTAGGTTTATTATTAGTTAGGTATTATTAGGTTTATTAATTAGTTTGGTATTATTGGTATTCAATTTAATGGTCACCAATGTGGGTAGCCCAGACCGATTCACATTGTCAAGCAACTTAGGTGCATGTGGGTTCGACGATGTGCCTATCTACTACACGGTTTCCTTTCTCTTCATTTTTATTATTGTGTATGTATATATTAGGGTTTCTCAATTAGGGTTTATATCTCTCAACACCGTACTTAACTTTCTCCTTTAGCCGCTTTGACTTATTCGCTTTTTCCACCCAGCGTAAAATATGGACCCACACGTCGAGACGAAGAAAAGGAAGAGTTGATCCAAGGTGTGATCCGTGGGGAAGATAATTTAGACGTATCAACGTTTCGAACAACTCCGGTGAGGGTGATCCTCTTTACCGGAGTAGACAACTTGTTTGAGGTTGAAGGTGTTGCCTCAGCGAGGGAGAAGGCGATGCCTTGTGTAATCGAAGACGACCGCTCGGCAAGGTGCATGTAATATAAATCAATTCATTAATTAATCATCTGCTATCTATATAGAAATAGTAACGGCGATCTTTCTTCTTTTAGCCCTCCGGATCGAAGGAATCTCTGAAAAAAGAGACGAGGCCCAACCAAAAGTTGCAAGACCATGAGAGGTTCAGATCGAAGATGTCGCTGAGACGGGCAAGCAGACTCGAAGTTGTCGCAACCAAATTTGTGGCACAATGCGGAGTAATCGTTAGGGACTTAATCCGATCACCATTAGAAATTGGAATAGGCTTGCTAATGCGGATGAAGAGGGAACATGTTTATTTGTCCCTAACCACGCCAAAGATTTCTTGTGGAAGAGGCTCATGGTTAATTTCAAACTACGAAGATAGAGCTGGATCCAAATGCGGAGGATCCATTGAGGACGCCTTACAACATGGGAGAGCCATGGAGGCTAAGGTCGGGAGTGGGCTTTGAAGAAGATGGCCCATGTTTCACCAACTGGAAGAAAAGATTGCACCTTGACTATGTCGTGAAAAGAAGACTCGATTTCAAGAATATTCAGTTTGAGAAGATAAAACCATTCGGGATGAGTTTGTGGAATACAAGAAATCGTAAAAAGCTAAGAAAATGTAAAACAAATAAGTTTGAATCTCGCTAACAAGAAGTATCACCATACTATGGGGCAAGGTGGCTCTGGTGGCATTCCTAAGTGGGAGAAACTTGAGCAGGAACTGCGTGATAAAAATATCACCCCAGAGGCAGACGATTGGGTAGAACGTGCAAGGAATTGGTTTTACGGGCATGGGGGCACGTTGGACTCGGAAGGGAGGTGTATATATACCATACGACATAAAGAAGACCCCTTGCCAATCGAGAGGATGAGAAAAGCAGTAAAGGCTGTTAAAGATGGGGACTTCATTCCCGATAGAGAGAATGATGAGCTCACACTCGCCCTTGGAAATAAGGAACATGATGGACGAACACGAGGCACAATAGGCTCCCAATCATGGAGGACTGGGTTTCCCGAAGAGAGGAAGAAATATCCTGATAGAAGCCGTCAGAGGAGTAAGGACAGGGCGGCAGTTGAAGCAGAAAGTCAGAAAGAGCGAATGCGTTTAATTGAAGAACGATTAAAGAAACAACAAGATGAAATTAACTCACTTAAAGAGCAAAGTACTACCGGCGCCCCATCTCAGCAGCACACTGCATTCGATGCTACCGGCCTATCGAATAATCGAAAAAGCAGTGTGGCTTCCACCGAGGTCCCGGGTGATGACAATGGCGATGCCGATGATGCACCGACGATGGCTCCTGTTGGCTACCCAGGATGATATCACGAGATGACACAATGCGAGCTACATGTCAAAGTTGTGAACATATCAATGAAGGTGGCGGTCGGCTATGCCTTACCAATTGGACCCACACCAACTTACCACGGTCGTCCGGTTCCGAGGGCTACGCTGTTGTCGGTGGATGAAATCATGCCCACCTTTGAGGTTTTGGATCTTCACTACCCCGCGGTGAAGGGATGTGATCGCTTTGGTGACGCAAAACGTCACCATTCTATGGTCAAGGATTGTATCGCTTCAAATCACACGCCAAGGCCATCTTCGCCGCCTCACCCGTCTCCGAAAGGTCGCCGCCGCGGCAGCCGTCTTCGTCGCCTCACCCGGCTCCGTCGCCTCACCCGGCTCCGTCGCCTCACCAATCTCCGGTGCAGCCATCGCCGCGGGAGCCATCGCCGGCGCCTCAGGATAAAAAGCGTAAGCGCATCGCCATCTTGTCGTAAGCGATCGCCGAACGTAAACAAGAGCCTCTTCCAAAAGTACCAACGGTTCCTCCCAAGAGAGCTTATGACTGTCTTGAGGAGATCGCGGCGATCGTTGATGCGGAAGACAATGCGTTTTAAGCTAAGGCGGCCGAAGAGCCGAGTTCCCCACCAAAGAAGAAAAAGCCAAAGTGTTGAAAATGCTAAAGACTCTTCATCAACCCGAGCCAAAGTCATCGACTATGAGCGTTCTATTCTCAAGTCACATGCGGCACAAAAGCCTCAAGAGCGATCTTGATGCAAGCGGTAAATCTGTTGCCCACTCGGAGAACAAGCAAAGCAGACTTGCGCCTCTCAAGGTGATTTCTCAAACCAATGTGGGGTCGAGCAAATATGGGGCGAAGAGCAAGATGATCCAGTAGTTTACTGTCTGAGCTGCCATTGCTCAAGGTATGAGTATTGCCCAAGATACTTATCCCGCTTAGAGTTCTTCCCGTGAGTGAAGTAGCATACCAATACCAGACGGAAAACCTCTCGTCAAACTCGAGGAGGTAAACAATCTTCCAACAAAAATACGAAGATTGCATAATCGGTACATGCATGCCACAAGGGCGGGGCTAATCGGATAGTCCGAGGTTACAAAAAGCATCATGGGAAAGATAAGGATGACATGATATCCGTTGAATTTGATGAACTATTTCAATTATTCAATCAAGACGCCTTGGACAAATTGATCATGAGTGCCTATTGTGCGTAAGTACTAATTACGTAATTAATTTAGTCTCCATCTATAATATTTTGTTTATTGCATGTATATAATCATACTTTAATATGCGTAATGAAGATTCTCGAATGCAGAGAGGACAAATCTATGACATTGGCTTCATTGACCCATATTGGGTTCATGAAGCTAATCTCAAAATAAGCCCCAGGATACGGAGGATAATATAGTACAGCGTTAAGGTTTCAAGAAACCAAAAGGGAAATACTATTTCCTTACAACTTCCATGAGTGTTATTGTCTTGTATACACTTTCTATTTTGCTTACTCGATGTTAAGTATATAATTGATTAGTTCTGCATTCGCAGTACCACTATATTCTGCTCATCATTCAACTTGACAAAGGCGTGTACTAGTCATGGACTCGAAACATAAACCCCTTGAGACGTGGAAGGACATGCAGATACTTCTCCGGTAATTCTAATCATTACGACACTATATCGGCGTTCGTGAATTTTATGATATCAAGTACTTAATAACTTATTTTATTCGCTTTCTCGCGGGCAGCTTGGAAGCAGTTCACCAAGAAGGCTAGGGTGTTTGGAAAGAGGAGCTTACATTTCAACCACTAGATGTAAGCACCACTAGCTATATCCGCGCATCTCTTTGATTCTAGTTTTGATACAATTATTATCATGCTTGATTATTATTTTGATTGAACTCGTTGTCGTGAAGTGCCCGACGCAGGAACAGTAACAATCTATGTGGATACTATGTATGCGAGTTCATCCCAGACGTGCGATGAGAAGGGCAGGAATTTAGAGCAACTCCACGTCGTAAACAATTTCTATAGTTTTAATTACAATCAAATTGTGTTTAGTTTCATATTCATATTGACTCCTTTTTAAATCGGATCGAACGTCTACGGGACGGTCTTACGCCAAAGGATCGACACTGAGCAATACATGAGGAATTGGCGGGATTCTTGGATGCGTAAGTCCTAAACACACAAGGGAATACTACTCGGTGTGTATAGACAATAGGAATTGTAAAAATAGCAACTTTCAAGAAATTGGCGGTAGCATCGAATAGCAACTTTTGTATGTAGTGCATGAACTCGATCGTGTATTGAATGTAATGTTGTCATGATGATCTTGTGTAATATAAGGTTCCTTCATTGATAAGTGCAAAACACTAAATAAACAATAAAACAACTTAAATGAATTCTCCGCGGCACAAAAAGTGGCAAAATCTGCCGGCAACAAAATGTGCCAAAATGAATTCTTCTTGGCACAGAAATGGGCAAATCTCTGCAAGCGAAGTTTATTAGTCCGGTTCTTGTTACGAACCGGACTAATGCTCCACCCTCAAGGCTACGATGCCGCCGTGTGCCCCCATTTGTCCCGGTTGGTGGGGCAACCGGGACTAATGGTTGGAGCTTTAGTCCCGATGGCCCCGTCCCGGTTGGGCAACCGGGACTAATGGCCCTTACCAACCGGGACGCATGAGGCGTTTTCTACCAGTGATATGTCTATTATTCTTCGGAGACCTTTTATTAATACTACAGGTGTTGTCATCAATTGTAATCAAGGAAAAGTAAATTTTAATATTAATGAAAAAAGAGCATACTGTCTATTTCCCAAAGAAGATTGATAAGAGTTATGGCTTGAATTCAATTGAAAATATTGAGGACATCAAAGTTGGAGAAATATATTTTCCCATACGACAAGAAAAATTGAAACTGTTATGATTGGGACTATTGCTATCAAGGTTGAGGTAAAAAATCATTTAGTGAAATGCAAAGCTTTGTTCCATATAAGATTGTTTTGGTAACAAGACTTGATCAACCTTGGTAACAAATGGATTTTAATGGACAAAACAATGATTTCACAATGATTATCCTTGCTCACTTCTATCTTTCTCCATTCCAATCTTTGTTTTTCCTCTTGTTAGTCTTAGTTTTGCTAGTTGCTTGCTTTCTAGAGTGTTTTAAAACTTCTGTAGTTTTAGTTTTGGTTTGCTTTTGTATCTTTCAAAAATCTTTTTCTGCGAGAAAATCAATTTTCATAACCTGAAAATTGCCCAAAAATAAAGTTTCCTAAAAAATTCCAGAAAATTCATATTAAATTTTTTTCATGGAAAAAGGGGTAGATGGGCAGCTGGAGTGACCCAGGGGGACCCACTAGGCCGGCACAACCCTGGTGGCGCGGCCTTCCCTCGGGCGCACGTGGCCCAGATGTGGGCCACCCCTGGCCCTCTACTTAGCCTCCTCCCTGCCACTTCTTTCTCTCTCCCGAAAAACACCGGGAAACTTCTCAAAGCTCGAGTTCCTGCTGTTCTTGCTCCCGATTTTCAATCTTCTTGCTTATCCCATCCTTGCTGTTGATTTTTGGAGGGATTGCTCTCCGGTATGTGCCTCCTCCGCTTGTCCAATTAGATTTTTATTGGTGGATTGTATCTTGAGTATTTTGCTACTATAGGTGACAGGTTTGCTTGTTCTATGCTTAGAAATTTCATTTTGATGCATGTTTAGCCCTCTAGCAAGTTCCTATAGTAGTTCCTCATCATTTATTAGCTTGTAAATCACTTGGTTTGATATTTGTGAATTTCAGAAAAGAAGATGAGTGAATACCAACTAAGTCAATATGAATTAAGGGTACCGGAGATTATGAAAGTCCACAGCGAGGAGCAAGTTTTCTCTTTCATTTATCCATGCCTATAATTCATGAGATCTGCAGGGATATTTCAGTATTTCCAAACTCTAATTTCTAATGCAGGGTTGGAGCATTTTTTTGGAGAAGAACCTTACCAATATGTGAAATTAACTATGTCTGTGGTATAGGATTTTCGATTTAGTTGGACTTTGCCTAACCCCATGGTTCACTACAAAATTTACAATGTAGCCGTCAACCTCCCGTTTGATGATTTTTGTGGAGATATTAGAGTGCCACAGTGGGGTTCTTGTGAGAATATTAGGGAGAGGCCTACGCCACTCATGGACTTATATGCAGAGATTTGCCAAGGATGCAGCTTATCAAATGAGAGTGGTAAAAATTCAGAATATTCATCTTCCATCCATTTGTTATTTTGCCTATTTCATTGCCAAGTGTGTTCTTGCTAGGAAACTGCTAAATTATCTTCATTTGATCTAGCTTTTATCTCAGCCGCCTTGAAATGACATAGAACTTATAACTTGGGTGCTTTGATAGCTTTCCGTCTTGCTGCTAACCATGAGAAAGGTGGAATTTGTGGAGGTCTCATTGCCTCTCATTTATTAGCTTAGCATGGTTTAGCACCTTATCATTCAGACTTGAAGTTTCCCATAGAGAGACTTGATCTCAATTCCATGATACAACATAAATTTGTTTCTTCTTGGTCTAGTTTGAGCGAGTTATCTTATGAAATAACCTTTCTCAAGAGTGGTCGGAGAGGGGGTAAATTTAAGAAAGTAGTCCCTTTGCCTACACCTGCTTTGTTTAACTTTGATACCAGGAAAGGTTGGTCACTCACGGAGGAAGAACTTGAAACATACATGGCGGAGCTCTCCTAGCAAGAGGAGAATGTTGGAGAGGAGGACGAAGATAATTCAGTTCAGCCCTCCAACATGGGGGAGTCTTCATACCAGCAGCCCACTTATGATTGGGGCGCTTCTTCTTCTTCTTCATCGCGAGGGCCTGATTATGATCATTCCTACGATGATCCACTGGCTTAGGGTTACTACCCGCGTTTTGATTGATCTCCACTTAGGCCAAAATCCTAAGCTTGGGGGAGGTATACCGACATCACACTCATCCATATATCATGTTCTATCGGTACTTTGTATATCCATGTTTCGCTTTGTTTTTAGTTTCTGTTTCTGCTTTCCAAAACACAAAAAAGACCAAAAATATTTTCGTTGTTTCTCTTGGTTTGTTTCTTTGCCTTTTAATTTTGGTTTGCTATGAGAAAAATCCAAAAATATTTTGCTTTGTTTGCTTTTGCCTTTAGTTCTTGTTATCTAAAAATTGAAAACCCAAAAATATTTGTTGTTCTTCTCTGGTTTTGTGAAGTTCGTTGCAGGGTTCAGCTGTCCTCAGTGACTCCTTTGGAGTTTGGTTTCATGTTATTATTCAAGCCACACAAGTGAAAGGCAATAATGATGATTTATGACAACTCAAGGTGTGGGAAGAGTCTGGTAATGAACTCTAATTGTCTTCATTTTTGTACATATATGCGGTGACTTATCATACCACTGCATGATGTTGTACACTATAGTCGTTGACATAACACTAATGAAACACCGTTCACTAGTATTACATCCCTCAGAGTGGTACAATAGAAACACAGCAGGGCCAAGACATGACTATAGGTTACAACTCAACTCTTTACACAAGATCCAGAGAACACTCTAGGTTAAAGAGAGAGAAAGAATCTTCTTACAAAGAAGAATCTGAAATAAATAACTCAAAAACTATCATACTATTAAGACTAGTATCTTAACTAATGGTCTGGCATTGCGGCTATCACAATACACTATAGAAATAGGTTCTATGGTTAGATATTATATTCCTATCTAATCAGTAACTTCGTTTTCACTTGGGTTGATGTATATGTTGACTTTCTTGACTTCATTGAAAAGATTTAGCTTCTGGTGATGATTCTTGGAGCATAACTTGATGTAGACATCGTCTGTACTGGCTTTAGAACCTAGCAAGGGTTAAGAAGATACTTTGAGTATGAGCGTACTCAGCAAGTTCACTAGAAAAGGAGTGTTTGATGCACTATTTCTACAGCCACAGACCATAGGTCATAGGCAATGCAGGTTTTCGTAAACATTTCTTCAAAGCTTGGTTTTATTCTGAAAAGCTATGTCCGTCAACCTTCACGGGTTTACCAGAACTTTCATGGAGTTCCTTTCCCGCCGCGTTCGCAGCTCCTTCCGGAACAGGGAGTAACAAGTTACAGTTCTTACACTCTGTAGTGGTGTGTTACTTTACCCATGAGAGATATTAGCTTTGTTTCACATCCGGGCTGCGAACCCATTCATACTTCCTTGGTATGAGGCCCAGACTAAGAGCCAAGCCAATCACTGCCCTCTACGCGACCTCATATGTTTGCACGATCCTTCGAGGCTGGCTCACCTTCGTTAAGCCCCCTTTTGGGCAGGCTAAAACCCTAATGAGTTCCCGAAGACTCTATGACCTGGTGTTGCCCTGGCAAGTGCCATATTAAATGGTCCATCCACTAAATACCATCCATAGATAATCTAGACACCAAAAGTGTGGGGCGTAAGGGTGCGCACCCATATGTTGGATCCGCACACGGAATCACAACGTCACGTTAAGGTCGTCTTGCCTCCATACGAGAGGAAAAGGATACAACTGACTTCTCCGTTCCATTCGAAATCTCATGGTTAACGCGTTATATACGGCGCAAGAATCACTGGCGACATTGGTTGTTAAGTCCTATATAATATGTTCCTTTACCACCGGAACTTTCATAGTAGGTTATTGCCTCATGGTAAATAACTTATAATCATATTATTATGAAAATAGTGTTTTCTGACCTTTTTCAAATGCAGGTGAAGACAACACTGGATTTGCAAAATACTTTACAGAAAATAACCAAAGGACATGAGCAAGTGTGAACTTGCCTTTTGTGATTGCAAGATTATGCACTCACGGTCTTCAATAAAATATAAGATCCAATATCTGAAAACAACATCATTGGTCCGGTAAGGACTAATGTTTAAAGAAGCAAGATGCTATTATGCATAAGTAATGTATTCATAAACTCGAATCCCGAGGATAACGTTGCTCTAGGGTTTGAATACTGGAAATGGTTTCTTTGGAATGTGTTGCTATTTTAGATTAAGTTTCATATTTTTGCTTCTTACTAAGGCTTGTGAGTGTGTGTGAACAACACATATCTATATAACAATAAGGTACATATATATGGAATGCTACTTGAAGACTACTTATATAATAATTGTTTATCTTCAAATTTACTTTACAAGTAGTGTCACTTATAAAGAACTTTAAGTGCTATTAATCCTAAATATATAAGTAAAGTATAAAGTAAGGTGTTTACTATTAACTGTCATATGTTGACTGAAGTGGCAAAACGAATAACTTTTGAAGAAAAGATTCCTTTATTAAGGTTTAAACAATCCTTGTGGCTCATCAGAGGTGGTTGATGTTGTTTGTGCTTGCTAGAACAGTTTGGATTTGAGATGCTTTATAACTTAATTATAACAGACCAAAGTTAACTATAAAGTATATAATAATTTTCTTAGCATTATACTTAAAGTCTGGTAGACTAAAGTTAACTTTAAAACATAGATGGACGCTAGGTGTAATGCTTATTATACTTATATCTTGTTCACTTCATAATGTTTCTTTAAAGTTACTTAAGAATGGTATTACTTTTATTTGGTAGTGGTTTCTTTACATTATAAATGTAGAAAGGGATTTATCTCCCTATAAGGGTGTTGTTAAGGTTTGTGAATAAGTAAACAATATTATTTACTACTTATGAACTCACTATAGTGTTTTGATTTGTTTATAAACTTGTGGTTAAATTAAAGGAATGGGTTTTATCTCATTACAAATTATTCTTGGATATTTTATATTGGATAAGAATCTTTTTAGAAAATAATCTACACTTATGGTTGAATGATAATTCAATAAAATTGCATTTTTAAAATGTGTTGAACCATTTTGACTTCATAATGTTAGTATTTAAGACTAATACTATTTATTAGATTTAATTGGTTAATTTAAAAATATTAACAAATTTTATTTGACATTATATGAATTATTAACTAAAGAAATAGGTTTAAATTCAAGTTATTAAAGTGTTTAACTTTTTATTTAACTTAAAAGTGGAATATTATATTTTTTAACATATAGGTATTATTTTTGTGATCATTTTGGTATATTACACTTATTTTTGTGATTTAAAAATAATAAGATATGATTTTTAAAGATTTATTATTTTATAAATACTTAATAAATAATAAATATTTATTTAAGTGAAATAATAATGCATCATTATAGTTTTAAATTATAGTTCTTATTTTTCTAAGATTTTTGGCATTTTATTTATATTTTTAACATTTACCAATATTAAAATATGGATTTTCTAAGTTTTATTACTATAAAACCTTTATTAAATAATATTTATTTAAATAGTTATCATAATAATATTTGATACTAGTTTTAAGTTGTAGATTTTATTTTTCTGAATTTTTTTATATATTAAACATATTTTTCTGAATTATAAAACAAAAGTTATTGATTTTATAAGATTTACTCATTTTGGGAATTTTTAATTAAATAACTAAATATGTTTATTAGGTAATGCTGATGTCAGCATGAAGTGAGGGGTTTTTCTCACCAGAGCCAATCCTACCCCAGTCACTGACTGGTGGGACCTTTGCCATGTCATATCTCAGGTTTTTATTTATTACAGAAATGAATAACTCAATTTATGAAATGATAAAATGATATATGACATCAGCGTGATGTCACGCTGACATCATCCAAGGAATGATCCTCAGATCATGGTTTGATCCTCAGATTGGGAGCATGCGGGCACACAGGGGTGGTCTTGTTCGAATCAGTGGGATGCTGGAAGCCGAATAGTGGCGACGCGGCTAGTTTTTGGTCGCCGGAGACGACAACACGACGACGGCCAGTAGCGGCGGTGGTCGCGGGGATCGCGATTCAGCACGCAAGGAATAAATCTACAAAGGGCATTCGCACGAGGAACTCACCAGGAGCACGATGAAGGGCTCGGCAAGGCCGGAGGTGGTCGGGATTGACGATTATTGATGATGGCCGACGGCGTGATCGTCGGGGATCGGATCAATGCGGCCGATTAAGAGCTCTTCAGCTTGATTCCTTATTGCTGGAGATGCTACACACCATGGTGAAGCTTGTGGTATGCTCATCTCGTCGTGGGGTGGTCTCTAACGGTGACGGCAACAACTCCGGCGAGCTAGGTTTTCAGGCAGAGGTAGAAATGGGGAAAGAGACGTTGCTGGAGCGAGTGAGAGGGAAAATGAAGATATGAGGACAAGGGAGACGCGCTCGGCTGATCTTATCCTTGCTCCTGGTGATGGCGGGCATCGCGACATGGTGAGGATCGACAGTGGCAGCTCTGGCACGCAGTTACCTGCCTGCGTGGGGATGACGAAGGTGTGACAGAGGGTGAACCAGTATGGGCTGATTTGGGCCAAGTGGGTCGCGGTGTAACGCGCGTGAGCGACAGAAAGTGGAGAGGAAAGATGGTCCGTGGGCCAGATTTGATTCTTCTTCTATTTTTTCCTGGTTCTTTCCCTTTTCTTTATTCTGTTTTGTTTTCAATTCAAATTTCTTCAAGGTTTTAAATACCATATTTTTTGTATAATGTTTTAAATATTCCAAAGATAACTATACTGATTGATTACTCTAATCATGTTGATATTTTTCAATGCTCACAATTATATTAAAAATTATTTATTGAATGGAATAAATAAGAATTAGGGATTTAGGGTTTTGTTTCTAGATTTGTATTTTAATATTTGATTTGAACCTTTGTTTATGGAATTTATTTGCTGAATACTTGCAACAACAAGAAAGTTATTATGAATCAATTTGTGAACTTTTATTATATATTATTATATTTTCTTCATTTTCTTTATCTATATACTTTTCCTATTATTATTTGTGAGGGCTTTTGATATGAATTTAATTGAGCTAATATCCACAAACTTATTATAGAATGCCTTACTATTAACTAATGAGATTTTACTCTCTTTAACTCATGATATTAAGGAAATCTTTGTATGGTGAATTCTATTATTAAAAATCTAATAACAGGTGAATCCTGACCACCCTTCTTATTTTGAATATGCATAATTCTTTTCTTCGAACTAGTTATTCACTACTTGCTTAAGTGTGATTAATATATGGATATAATATTGGGCATAATGGTTTATAGTAATTTCCAATTATGTGGTACACATGATTTAAAGGTATGAAAGTGTAAAAGATATACTTGAGTGATTTGCTATATGCAATTATTCCTATCAGACATTGTGGAAATAGGATGATAAATCACTCAAATGAAATGGATTTTATGTTTGGTTAAAAATTTAGGGTTTAATGTTTACCAAGAATTCCTATCTTCCATAATTCACAATCCTGGACTGCTAATTAAGGAATTCCTTTCCTAGATATATTACTTCTTTATATCCTTCATCATGTGCTAACATGATGAGCTTTACTTTACATAAATATTCTTATCCACCTATTGTTCTTGTAAATCTATTTATAATCACAATGACCTTGACACTAAAGCTTTTTATAATTCTCTCATATCTATACTTGGCTATAACAACTATTCTACTATTAATAATCTCCAATCCAACAAGTGGTTACATCTAACTCCATTCATACCCTTCCTAAATCATCCATAACTAATACTACTCCAGTAGAGGTATATATCAAGTTCTACTCTCCTCAAGTGATTAGTATTTTCCAAGAGGAAAATACTACTTCTATAATCCAGTGTGCTCTAGCATCATGTTAATTATACTATCTTGTCTCTACTTAACTCTAGTAACAAATACTCCAACCTCACATTATATTAATGTGACCTATAATGGCTAACCTAGGATAATATATCTAGACTAGGGTTTAATCATGTTCTATCCACCAATGTCACTTATACTTGATATAAGCATTCAATCTTGGTGAGTAAAGCATGATCATTATAATCCTTTGATCATATATGGCTTAGGTTTCCAGTTGGCTATTCAAGGCTTTCATCTATACAACATTACAGTTGTATTAAAATTATCTTCTCCGTGAATCTATCTGACTATGAGAGATTATTCATTTACTATACCTACTTTATTCAATAGGATTACTCCTGGGTAACTATCTTCAATACTCATCCTTGTAATCCTCTTTGTTACCACATATATCTTTATTTCAAATAACTCTTATATCCATTCAGGAATTAGTAATCCTATTGATTTAATTCTCTTCCAGCACTTCCATCCTATAAATGATATTTAAATCTAGCATTACCACCTATCTCTTCTTACTTCTTTCTCTAAAGGTTTTAGAGTGGATGCTATGGTAAGGTCAAGAGTTGATAGATCAAGAATTGATAGGTTAATAATTGGTGAATCAATAGTTTATTACTCAACATTGATGAACAACAGATATAAAGATAGGGTTCATTAGAGATGATAAATATTGATATGGACAGAAAGATATATGGTGGATGATCTTGACTTGGTTTCTTTCCTACTCAATATCACTAAAGAGTTAAGATTGTATTACCATGATGTTCATGGTATAAATAGATGAGATTAAGATTTAGTTGTTACATTCCTATTACTTAAGTTATGTTTATAACTTGGCATTCATGAGTTGTGTAATGAATACTAGGAGATGATTACTTAAGGATCAAATATTAATCATTAAGCAATGCATTATGGTTTAATTTTATTACATGGTCTACCCCTAGATAAAATCTCCCTTACCCAAAAATAAGGTTTTAGCAAAGGTCATATTGAGACTTATCGCAGTCAACTTGATGATCTACTTCAATTCCATCAAGTTGAGAGAAGCTTCAATCACTTTGACAAGTTTTGTTCAAAAGTGCGAAAATTATTCAGATTTTCTATGCATGAATGCAATGCACACATCTGGGTTCAGCTTATTTCTAAGCTCTAATGCTGGGATGTTACAATATACTCATCATTGTGGACATGCTTAGTCGGTTCATGTAAGGTGTATGTTATTTAATGAATGCTTAGTAGTTCTTGCTCTCTTATGATTAGCTCCAACTTGCTAATAGTTTGTAGCATGTCACATGAATGTTTGCTTGCATTGTTCTATTCATAACTTGGTATGACATTGCGGTATCCTCCTCTGAATGCTTCATTTGAATCGACTTGGCACATGCTCACACATGCATATAACTAAACCAAAGTCAGTTAAGCCTCGATGATTTATTTTGCCTCAGAGTTCTTGCATCACTTTTATGCCATAATTAATTTTGTTTTGTTGCAAGCATGATTATGATAGTTACTGCTCTCTCATTTGTCGCTCTCTTTCTATTGCTAGCCTTCACTTGCACTAAGTATGAGCTCTACTCGTGTTTCCGAACTCCCTAGAACCAAAATTGTCAAAAAAGTGTCCACCATATCTACCTATTAGCATCATTTGCTATTCCTTGCATATTTATTATGCCTCGTTTCCTTCCAAAATAAAATGTTTGCTTGTTATGAGAAAGTTAGTTACTAAAGCTCTCACGAACTTGATGGCACACTTTATTTTCTTGCACTTAATAAACCTGAACTATTGTGATTGTCCATGGAAGTTATATGCTTGCAAATTATAGGCTGGGAGTTAGCAGAACCGTGTTGTCATGGGGAATGCTTTCAACACTTGTAAATACTTATCCAGTTGATATCATGCTCCTTTGTTTACGGATGTCAGCGGTGTGAAATAAAAGGGAAGCTTGTAAGTCCATGGAGTTATATATATGTGTTAGAGAAATGCCTGGGCCGCTAGCCTAAGCCATGCCTAATCATGGTGGAAACTTGCAGGATAACCATAATGAGCAATCTGTGAAGCATCCTCAATAAAAACCTATGCAAATAGCAAATAAAAAGATCGCTGAGATGCTCATTGTCTATTGCCTTGTCATTTTGATATGGGATAGCTCCTGTATCATGGGGCAAGGGGTAACCCGTTGGCGGTTCTCTATGATATGCATGTACTTACAATGACAAGAACTTACCGGTAACTAAAGTTTAGTAGCATGTGGAACGGCCCTCGTACTCAAGGGACATGAGATTTCCTGTTTATGGTTTGTCAAGCATATAACTCAAATTGGACCTCACTTTAAACTTAACCACTTAAAGATGCCTATGATATGGGCAATGAGAGCTCAAGTCTAATGAGTACCATACTTTCAGCATTTGGAAGCATTTCAAACTTTTCAAAACCTTTTCACTTCCTTATTGAGTCACCACTTATTCTATGAGCACTTTCTTGAGAGCATAGTTGTCGTTCTTAGTGTAATGTGCTTGTTTTCAAAACTTGGTTAATTATGACATAACTTTGATGCTTGTATCTTTGATATCTTTACTTCTAGTCTTCACTTGAAATTCAGAGGTGCCTTGGCATTTATGTTTTGCTCCACAATCAAAGGCAAGCGAGATACCACTCTATCATACCTTATTATGAGCATTGCAATGTTGCTTATGTTTATGTTTCATGCTGCTTGTTATTATTGTGTTGGAATCTCTTCATAGCTTGCATGACTATTGAGTAGACTTATTTGCATACTCCTTATTATTAATTGTCTAAGTATTGATCATATGCTGAGAATATATACATCACATGAAGCAAATGTGTTCGTGAAATTTCTTTTATCGCACTCAGTTTTCAACTGAATTGCTTGAGGACAAGCAATAAGCTAAGCTTGGGGGGAGCTGATACGTCCAAAACGTATCTACTTTCCTGAACACTTTTGCTATTGTTTCTCCTCTAATTTGTGTGATTTGGATACAATTAACACAGATTGACGCTATTTTCAGCCGAATTGCTTTGGTGTCTCGTTTTGTGCAGAAAATCAACTTTCAGGAAAAATCCCGGAAAATATCGCAGAACTCCTATTTTACCAGAAGATTCACGGAGCCAGAAGATGAGACGGAGAAGGGCCACGAGGGGCCCACACCCCTGGCCGCACGGGCCAGGCCAGGCCATGCCTGGGGGTGGTGAGGTCACCTCGTGCACCCCCTCGGTCTCCCCCTTCGCCTACATAAGCCCTCTGACATAAAAACAGAGGGGGGTTCGACGTTTTTCCAGATAGAGTTCCTCTGCACCGTCGCCACCACTAGAAACCGCAATTCAGAACCAGAAACTCCGTTCTGGCACCCTGCCGGGACGGGGAATTGGAGGAGATCATCGCCATCATCATCACCGACGCCTCTCAATCAACCATCCATGTTTCTCCCATCGACGAGTGAATAATCCCCCGCTGTAGGCTATGGGGATGGTAGGGATTGGATGAGATCTATCATGTAATCGAATAAGATTATTAGGGCATGGTGCCTAGTATCTTTGTTAGTGCTTTTTGACATTGTTGCAACTTGTTATGCTTAATGCTTGTCACTAGGGCCCGAGTGCCATGATCTCAGATCTGAACATGTTATAGATTCATGATGATACTATTCTTTGTGATTTTATCTGCAAGTTGTTTACACATATTATTTTCCGGAACCAAAGGCCCCGAAGTGACAGAAATTGGGACAACTGTAGGGAATGGTTGTGATATGAGAATCGTGTGTGTTCACGGAGTGTTAATGCTTTACTCCGGTACTCTATTAAAAGGAGTACCTTAATTTCTAGTAGATTACCTTGAGGCCCCGCTGCAACGGTGTGGCAGGACAAAAGATGTTGTGCTTCTCATTGCGAGCACGTATGACTATATATGTAACACATGCCTATGATTGTTTAGTACTTGGATGCTTTATCTTATTTATCTACAAATATCCTAGATCTTGATATTACATGAATAGTCTTGTCCATGCAACGCCCGCCCATCCATCCCTATGCCTACCGCACTCAAACCCTACTGTTTGCTACTATTGTTACTACTGCCTTTGTTTTACTGCTGCTGTTACTTTGCTATTTCCACTACAAAACTGTTGCTACTAATAAACTACTGTGAGCAAGACTATTTCCAGGTGCAGCTGAATTGACAACTCAGATGTTAAGAATTATAAATATTCTTTGGCTCCCCTTGTGTCGAATCAATAAATTGGGTTATACTACCCTCGAAGACTGTTCCGATCCCCTATACTTGTGGGTCATCACTTCACAACATCAAAAAGCTCCTACTATTGAGGAGGACAATGACCCAAGAAAAGACAATCTGTGGAACTTCAACAAGTTGATCTGGGAGAAACCTCTTGCCAGGAGGATCATGAGTCTCCATTTACCAGATTGTCCAGTGTTGCTCAGTCCATTGTACAAGGAAGATCTGTAGAATCAGCCATAAGATCAGCTCAATGCCTGTCTAGAAGTGTGCATGATCAAGACCAAGGTCAATCTTTTCCTCTTGATGAAGAGAATAATTTCAATGATGATCAAGGTCAAGTTGATGGTCAAGATGAGGACCAAAATGATGAATAGATCCCCACAAGAAACAACAAGGAGATCGAAACTCGTAGCCAAGCTAGAGTGGATAGAATGTTGGAATTAAGAGATCACACTCTTGAGAATGTGGCTGGAGATCTAAGAAGAGGAATGTCCACTAGAGCTCAATTGAAGAGTTTTGGTGAACACAAAGCAAACATCTCCATGGTGGAGCCATAGAAAGTATGGGAAGCTCTTGAAGATTCAGATTGGTTGGAAGCAATGCATAAAGAGCTCAACAACTTTGAGAGAAACAAAGTATGGAAGTTAGTTGAAAAGCCCAAAGATTGCCGCAATGTTATTGGTAATAAGTGGATATTCAAGAACAAGCAAGATGAGCATGGAATTGTTGTGAGGAACAAGGCAAGATTGGTTGCACAAGGGTTCTCTCAAATTGAAGGCATTGATTATGGAGAGACATATGCACCCGTGGATCGCCTTGAGTCCATCTATATCCTTCTTGCTTATGCGGCACATCATAACTTTAAATTACAACAAATGTATTTAGACAGTGCATTTCTTAAATGGACCATTGCATGAGTTGGTATATGTAAAGCAACCCCCGGGGTTTGAGGATCCCAACTTCCCAAACCATGTCTATAAACTTGATAATGTGCTCTATGGGCTCAAACAAGCCCCATGTTCGTGGTATGAGCACCTTAGAGAGTTGTTGTTAGATCGTGGGTTTGAGATTGGTAAAATCGATCCCACTCTTTTTACTAAGAAGGTCAATGGGGAGCTTTTCTTATGAAAAATATATGTTGATGATATTATCTTTGGATCATCTAACAATTTTTTTAATGACGAATTCTCAAAGCTTATGACTAATAGGTTTCAGATGTCTATGATGGGAGAACTGAGAGTATTTCTTGGTTTCAAGATCAAGCAAATAAGAGGAGGAACTTTCGTAAACCAAGCCAAGTATACTCAAGACATGCTCAAGAGATTCAACATGAAAGATCTAAATCGAGCTCCTACTCCCATGGCAACCAAGACTCATCTTGAACTAAATCCAAATGGTAGAGATGTGGATCAAAAGGTATACCGGTCTATGATTGGTTATTTGCTTTACCTTTGTGCATCTAGACCCGATATTGTGTTGAGTGTAGGAGTGTGTGCAAGATATCAAGCGGCTCCTAAAAAAGCCATTTTATGGCGGTCAAAATAATCTTCCGATATTTGGTTCATACCCCAAACTATGGCTTTGGTATCCTAGGGGCTCTACATTCTCTCTCTGTGGATACACGGATTCAGATTGGGTGGGTGATAAGGATGATACAAAATTAGCCTCTGGGGCTTGCTAATTCCTTGGTAGGTCCTTGGTGTGTTGGTCTTCTAAGAAGCAAAATTTTATATCTCTCTCCACCGTCGAAGCCGAATATGTGTCAGCTGTAAGTGCTTGTACTCAATTGCTACGGATGAGGCAAACTTTAAAGGAATACAGTGTCCACTGTAACAAAGTGCCTCTTCTATGTGACAATGAAAGTGCTATCAAGATTGCCTACAACCTGGTGTATCATACAATGACAAAGCATATTGAGATTCGACAGCACTTCATTAGAGATCATGTTGCTCGAGGTGATATTGAGCTATCCTATGTGTCAACCAAAGACCAACTAGCCAACATTTTCATGAAGCCACTTGATGAAGCAAGGTTTTGCTATTTGAGGAATGAACTAAATATCATAGATTCAAGGAGCTTGACTTGATTACCTGGCATACCCACTTATGTCTTGACCCTTATTGTGTTTAGACGCAGGCATGGAGATAGGGGGAGTGCGTTCCTAATACATTGGACTATCCCTCCCCCATAATGCCGATATTAAAGAAAATCAATTCTCTTTATACCATTTTGTGATATGTGAGATTCATCGATGAGTATTGGCTATGAACCCAAGGATAATTCTTTGTGGTGTCATGCCACAAACTCTTACATGGTGGCCTCATCCACCGCCCTCTTATTAGTGAAGAGATTGGTTCTTGATTCATTTTTAATTGGAGCTCTATTGAACATCTTCTTGGATTTCTATGATTTTTCTTGATTCTTCACAGTTTGACATCTTAACCCAAGCCTTACCCTTGCTATAAACCCTCTATCTCCCCTATATGTTCCCATACACTCATGTCTGGTGTTTTTGGTTGAAGAGGACCGGAGTCTCCGGTGTACCCGCACCGGAGTCTCCGGTGTAGACTGGAGTCTCCGGTCCGGACGGTTTTCAAGCCACACTTAAGGGAGGCCGGGGTGAACTAAAACAAACAGTTTCATTCTTCCACCTCGACCTCTCCTCTATCACCTGTCGCCTCCTCTTCCAAATCATCACCCGGAGGTCACGAAGCCGCCGAGATCCGCCGTTCCGCTGGCCAACTACTTCCTCTCCACCCTTGGGCCCTTACCACCGGTGGAATCAATCCCATGGACAGATCTGGTACCTCTCCTCCCCTTTTTTAACTTAGGGTTGATCCCTTGGTATATTTTGAGGATTTGTACCGATTTGGTCCACTGGAATCACTTGTTTGCGTGCACACTATCACATTAGCCTCGATTCCTTGCCCGTTATCGAGCATTCAGTACCCACCGATGCCTCCATGTGCATGCCTGACTCTCCCGACCGGAGATTCCGGACCTCACGGCCGGAGACTCTAGTCCAGGCCGGAGACTCCGGTATGCACAATGGATACTCCGGTGTGGAGTGTATCTGGCACATCTAGCAAAGTCTCGAGGGTCTTGTTTTCATCTCCGGAACATATATGCTTATCTCCATGCTATCTCCCTCCTGCTAGTTTCATAGGTGGCTCTGGTTCTCGTCGTTTCCCCCACACCAAGTCCAAGTCAAAGAGGGATGATCTGCAGTATGATGAGGATGAAGCCAGTATGTTGTGCCCCGGTCCAACCGGAGGCAGCATGCTAGAGATGCATCATACATGAGGCGGGAGCGTGAGTGTATTGAGGAGGAGACTCAAGCCAAGAGGGCTAGGTACAACAATCTGCAATCTTTGGCCCGCATGTCAAAGGAGGAGTTCCGTGAGTTGCGTAAGACACAGTTCTATGACTTGCCACGGACCAGCGATGACCCATGTTATTGAAGGAAGGGGCAAGCAGTGTTCATGAAAGACATTTACAACAAGCTCACCAAGTCACCAGTTTGCCCCCAGAAGTACCTGAGCATTGAACAAATGAGGAACAACTCTTACTTTACTGATGCACTGTGGATTTCTAAGAAGCTCAGGCTGCACGGACTGATGGAGATCCGCCAGGACTACAACACCACTCTTGTTCAGCAATTCGATGCCACGGTGGTGTTTGGGACTAACCAAGCAAGGACAATGATTTGGATGACTGGATATCACAGCTGCTCTGCCACTTTCTTTGACTTTTCCACTGCCATCCAAGAGACTTTTTAAGGGGTGTCCACTCATGTGGGGCACCGCATGCATTCCACATCTCTTGGCGAGAACAAGAACAAACTAGCCCACTATATGGCAGCAAGGTTGTTGTGGGAGGATCCAAGGGCCTCAAGCCCCTCTGTAATCTGATGTTGAGGATTTTCTGCTAGACCATCTCCCCCAGTGCTGGCAATTATGATGCCATCAAATGTGATTTGTTCAACCTATTATACCATAGACACAAGGTCTACATTCCTGTCCCAGAGGCAGAGGATGCTGCTATTGACATCATAGACTTCATATTTGAGGAGATGTATCATGCCATACTGTACAAGAAGTCCCCTCCCTATGCACCACTTGTCATGAGGCTCATCAACACCCAGGCTCATGGTTCACCTCTTGCTATGCCTCCCAACCTTGTGGATCATGCTCTTGTGTCTCTCCAGCAGAAAGGACACATGGGGCCACCCTCCAAATGCTCACAGGCTCACGGAGAGGAGGATGATATTTCTAAGGCCAAGCGGGCTCCCTCGCCTCCTAGGTCTCGGAGGAAGAATACCTCCAATGCACCCATGCCTCCTGTCACATCCCAAAATTTTCCAAATTTTGAAATGTGAAAAACAAATGAACAAAATAAACAATTGTTGAAATTTAGGGTGAAAAAAAACTTTTTGATTCCAAATGGAAACATCAAAACCTATTTTGATCAAATAGAATCCTAAAGGGGATTTAAAAAGATAAACAAATAATAAATAATTTTTTAAAAGTTGGAATCACCATTTTTGGATCTTAAAAAAAAGATAGGGTTTTTATAAGCAAAGGTAGAAATAATAAATAAGGACTATTTTAAAGAGCCAAATTAAAACTTGGCCAAGCAATTGAAATAAAATATTTTTGTTTAATAAAAAGAGTAAAGGATTATTTAAATAAAATCATAAGGATTTATTAATATCCATTTTTATTTAAGTAAAGACTTTTCCCAAATTTAAATGAACATTAAAACATATTAAAGTATTTTTTAAAAATTATAATTCAAAGTAAATTATTTTTAAATAAAACCTACTGAAAAGGTTTTGGTAAAATTTAGAATTCAAATAGAATTTTAAAACGTATTTAAATCTTATTTTGAAATAAAGACCAATGTCTATTTATTTTTAATAAATAATAAACCCTAAAATTAATTATTATAAATTTTACTTTAGAATATGTTAATAAACAGTATTAGAATATACACAAAGTTTGGCAAAGGTTTGAATTCAAATAGTGTTTGAATTGTTTGAATAGAAATCAAAACAGAAAAATAGAAAAAGAAAAACATTCTGTATAAAAAGATGAAGCGAAACCAGCCCATAATCAGGCCCAGTACAACCCAACTCGTAGCCCATCTCCTTCTCCCTCTCGCGAATCGTTTTCCACTCAGAAACAGACCCGCAACGTCGCTGAGCTGTGGACCCCACTCTCTCTCTCTCTCTCTCTCTCTCTCTCTCTCTCTATCTCTCTCGCAGACAACCAGGACCCACCCGCCAGTCCTTCTTCTTCTCCCGCCGCGACCTTTTCTCCCCCAACCCCATCGCAGTTTCTGGTTTTGAAACTATCGCTTAATTCTCCATAATGCTGCAGTAATCCCTCGCTGCGAAGACCCCATCTTAAACGCCTGGTCCCTCTCTCCTTTCCCCCAGACGCCGCCCACCCTCTGCCTCCAGGCTGCACGAATGGCAAGCTCAAACCCACTGTCTCCGACGAGCCTCTCCGGCGAAATCCGGCGCCGTACGACCACCCCTTTCCTCCCAGTTCACACATGCATGCTCCCCATCGCCCCATACATATACCAGTGCCGCTCGCTAGCCCGCGCGTTCACTAGAGGCTCGGCAAGATCAACATCAGAGTGTCGCCGCCTCCTGCCTCGACTCCGGTGAGTTCCCCCGGTGAGTACAGACCGCCCCTGTCCCTCCCGTTGATCCTCCTATGATCTACGCACTTGCCGGCGTCTAACGATACCTTCCTGTTGCCTTCTGGTGGTCTGTAGCTCCGCCCCCGTCGACAAACAGAAGCACCTCGCGCCGCTGCTAACTCCGACGAGCAATCGTCGCTACTCTAGTGCGCCCCTCGACGAACTAACCCCACCTTGAGCTTCACTGCAACCACGCGAGCACGGTGAGCATCCTCTCTCTCTCCCGCGCGACCTAGTTCGTCGGTAACCTCATCACCTGAGCGCGCGCCGCCATTAGCCGCCGCCAGTTCCTGGCAGGTGCGCTGTAGCCATTGGATCCCCATCGCGTGGCTCAGATTAGAACTTAACGAAGCGGTATCAGACGATCTGTGCCTTGCGATTTAAATGAAATCCTGCGGCCTGCGCAGCTCGATCCAGCCAAAGCGGTATCGTCCAGTAAAAATGAGCCACGTGTCCAGAGTTTGTTTTAAAATAGAAATTTTGATCTATTAGATATGCAAACTTGCAAAAATCATAACTTTTAATCCACACATCTAAATTTTGCAAATTTTATATCAATGGAATAATCAGAACAAGTACCTTCCAACCATGCACTTTGTTTAATGATTTGCTTCTGTAAACCTAGTTGTTTTTGCAGAAACTTGTGTATGCATAATTTGAATATAAAAATTATTCTAGAAATATTTTTATGGTAAAATCTTTGTCAAATGGATTGTTTTGAACCTACTGACCATAGAAACAAACTTATGGATTTAAAAATGTATTTTGTGAAGTTAAAGAACGAATCTTTGAATAAGAGCCTTTCTAGTCAAATAAAATTATTGTTTATGTGCTAAAAATACTTTTTGAGTAAAATCTTTGGAAAATGATTTGAATTAAACTCTCTAACACTAAACACCAAGTATTGAGATTTAAAAATATATTTGACGAACCCTATAAAACTATTACTTTGCTAGAAGGCATTTCCAACAACATAAAATATCACTTTGATATAAAATTGGTTTATGGGGTGAAACCTTTTGCAAATGGTTTTAATATTAAACACTTGACCTTAAAACACTAACATGTTGTGTTTAAAAATATTTTACAAACTCTAGGGATTATCATTTTGATTTAAATCATTTCTAGCAAGACAAAATGATTTAAATGGCCATTTTCACCAACTTGAAGTTAAATGGTTTTACCACTTTTGTTAATGACCAATATGAGCTTAAATTTTTTTAGAGCCTACTAGAAACCACTTTTCCAAATAAAACAATCTTTTGCATGCTTGCATGCATTGCCTTGTTTTTACTATTTTATGTGGTAAATTGTTTGAGTGCTAGTTGAATATGTGTTTGCTTGATTGAATTGTAGTGAAGTTAGAAGAGTGTGATAATTGCAAGATCAAGAAGTGAACCAATATTATCTACTAAAAAGGCAAGTGACACTATCATCCATGACCTATTATTTTCATTACAATTAGTGGATTTTTGTAGCATGCATGATAGGACTACTATATTTCTATGCTATGCTATATCCTATTAGAATATCCTTATATCTTCCTTAGTGAAACAATGTAGTTGTAGTATGCTTAGCCCTGCTATATATTTGGGATGGGATACATGATATGATTATATGAAGTGTTGGAAAAATATATGTTTTATATAATAAAACAAGTACTCAATGAACCACCTGGGTGGAAAGAGGATACTCAAGTTTTGGACAAGGTGGCAACAAAAGGAACCATGTTTATATGGCTATCTTTTTGTATGTGCACTAGAATAAAACCACCCATGGACTTAGAGATTGAACATGTTTCTCATACAGTGGCTTCCTTGTACAGCCACATGCTAAATGGGCTCTGGCTTATTCAACTACATAGTGGAAGACCCATGCATTGGCATCTTCAGGTTAACTAGAATTGTGTAGGGAAATATATCCCTACATTGGTGCCTGGTAGACAAGCTAGCATTGTGCATTGGGAGGACTTATATGGAAAGACTTTGTCACATTCTCGATCTGTCGGTACTCCATTTGGTGATTACTTATCCAGCGGCCACTGGTGGCGTCAAGACGAGATTGTGTCATGTGGGTAAAGTGTACAACTTCTGCTGAAATCAAAATTCTAAGTACTTATCCGTGTCCCCGGTTATGGACAACTCTGAGCAACTAAGTCCTGAAGCTATGGAAGATCTCGACATTCCAATTTCTCAAAGTAAAACTTGATGGTGACAACAAGGGATTAGAAGCACTTGGAGTTTTCCTAGGAGTTCAGATTTTTTTCCAAAAGAGCAAAACTATTTTGAAAAGATAGGATAAAACTATATTGCTTTCTGCAAAGGAGCCTAAAACCTACTTAGCCAAATATACATGTAATGATAGGATCCACTTATTTCTACATAATAGTGAAACTTGCCAATACTATTCAAATGTATTGACCCTTGTGGATGCAAATTATTATGTTGCAGGTTTGTTTGATGTTAGTGAAGTGTGTGTTGAATAGGATTACAATTCTACAACCAACATGATTGCCTGTGGTACTTTGAAGATGAAGGACTCCATGCTATATAGATATTCTGCTGCATTGTAATGTGATAGCCAAATGAGCTATGTAAGATGTAATGAATTATTTTATTCCTGGTTATAAAGTTGTATTATGACCTTTGTTTCTTGATATTACATCTTAACTGTGGATGCTAGCTATTGATCCAGGGACTAGCATTGTAAACAAAGGGATCTCTACCTTATTAAAGGTTGGGACCTCTACAGATGGTATCAGAGCACTGTGTTGCCTGTAGGATTGTAACCCTAGGATTGGACAAACCCCTTAGAAAAATAGGAGTTGTTTTTGTTCCAAAACTTATTTACAAACAATCTTGTAAACTCTTTCCTTAACCTTTTTGGTTTTGATTCTACATCTTTTACTTTTCAACTTGATGGACAAAGCCTCCACCATGACCAAAGACTTCAACTTAGACATCACTAAGGACTACAAGTGAGAACCAAGAGACATTAGATTGCCTACCAAAAACTTTGATATCATGTTAGAGTATGGATCATATTGACCTATGAGGTATGACTATTCTAGGTTGATTGTTTCAAGAAAACTTGTTGTTCCTTCAACTCATGAGTTAAGCTCATAAGTTGTTAAGTGAATAGTTGCTTGTTGATTGTTTGATTGAACTTGATTGTTTTGGGTGGTGTGTTAGAACTTCTTAAGACCTATCCATCATTACTTATCCCTATCAAACCAACAGATGCCTCATCGACGTGCCAATCCCAACCAAAACAACAACAATAACGTCACTCCCGACATGCAGCAGTTGATGATAGCTCAAGCTCAACTGATGCAGATGATGACACAGTTAGTGCAAAATCAGAATCAAAATAACAACAACAACAACCAGAATAATCCTCCAGCACTTGACATGCTCACCAGGTTTCTGAAACTAAGGCCTGCAAGGTTCTCTGGAATAACTGATCCAATGGTAGCCAATGACTGGTTACGTTCGGTAAATAAGGACTTAGTGACTATTGTCTGCACCGACGAGGAAAAAGTTAGGTTTGCAGCATATCTGCTTAAAGGGCCAGCATCAACATGGTGGGACAGCTTTCAGATCACCACTCCCCTTGAGGATGTGACTTGGGATATTTTTGAGGATGGTTCCGTACAACTCACATCTCATCTGGAGTGATGAACTTGAATAAAAAGGAGTTTCACAATCTGAAACAGCGTCACCTCAGTGTGGCTAAGTACATTGAAGAATTCAACAATCTGGCACGCTATGCACCGGATGAAGTTGATACAGATGCTAAGAAGAAGGAGAAATTCCTCGAAGGACTTAATGATGAGTTGAACCTATAGCTGTCTGTTGCCTATGTCCCAACTTATCAATCACTCTGTGACAAAGCCACCATCTTGGAGAACAAGATGAATCAAGTTGAGAACAGAAAGAGGAAACATAAACTCAAGTATCACTTAGGATTATCACAAAGGAAGCGTTCATTCAAAAAGAGCAATGAAGATTCTGAACCACATCAGTACCACCACAACAACAATGGAAGTGATAATAATGGAAATGATACTGACAATGGAGATGACCTTGGTCAGAAACAACATGACACTTTCAGGAGGAAAGACATTAGCCAGTTGCAGTGCTATAATTGTAAGGAACTTGGACACTATGCATCAGACTGTCTTGAGAAGGAAAAGAAAAAGGATGTTAGAAACTCCAATGGATATGACTCCAATGTGACCCAAAAAGGACATGTGAACCCCATTGACATGGATGGGAACCTTGAAGAAATAGAAGATGTGGATGTCCGGAATTAGTTAACTCAGTTGAGTCAAATAAGGATTCCTTGTTGGATATCAATCATTAAGCCATAGTCAAGTGAACCATCAATGTAACCCTATAAGACTTTCTTTTAAGGGTGGTAGTACCCTAGTTGCCTTGAAGCCAACTTGTAACCTCTAGCCTTCCCAAATCTCGGGACGAGATTTCTTTTAAGGGTGGTAGCCCGTCACATCCCAAAATTTTCCAAATTTTGAAATGTGAAAAACAAATGAACAAAATAAACAATTATTGAAATTTAGGGTGAAAAGAAACTTTTTGATTCAAAATGGAAACATCAAAACCTATTTTGATCAAACAAAATCCTAAAGGGGATTTAAAAAGATAAACAAATAATAAATAAAATTTTAAAAGTTGGAATCACCATTTTTGGATCTTTAAATAAAAATATATGGTTTTTATAAGAAAAGGTAGAAATAATAAATAAGGACTATTTTAAAGAGCCAAATTAAAACTTGGCCAAGCAATTGAAATAAAATATTTTTGTTTAATAAAAAGAGTAAAGGATTATTTAAATAAAATCATAAGGATTTATTAATATCCATTTTTATTTAAGTAAAGACTTTTCCCAAATTTAAATGAACATTAAAACATATTAAAGTATTTTTTAAAATTATAATTCAAAGTGAATTATTTTTAAATAAAACCTACTGAAAAGCTTTTGGTAAAATTTAGAATTCAAATAGAATTTTAAAACATATTTAAATCTTATTTTGAAATAAAGACCAATGTCTATTTATTTTTAGTAAATAATAAACCGTAAAATTAATTATTCTAAATTTGACTTTAGAATATGTTAATAAACAGTATTAGAATATACACAAAGTTTGGCAAAGGTTTGAATTCAAATAGTGTTTGAATTGTTTGAATAGAAATCAAAACAGATAAATAAAAACATTCTGTATAAAAAAAATGAAACGAACCTAGCCCAGAATCAGGCCCAGTCCAGCCCAACTCGCAGCCCATCTCCTTCTCCTTCTCCCTCTCGCGAATATTTTTCCACTCAGAAACACATCCGCAAAGTCGCTGAGCTGCAGACCCCACACTCTCTCTCTCTCGTAGACAACCAGGACCCACCTGCCAGTCCTTCTTCTTCACCCGCCGCGACCTTTTCTCCCCCAACCCCGTCGCAGTTTCTGGTTTTGAAACCATCACTTAATTCGCCATAATGCTGCAGTAATCCCTCGCTGCGATGACCCCATCTTAAACGCTTGGTCCCTCTCTCCCGTTTCCCCTAGACACCGCCCACCCTCTGCCTCCAGGCTACACGAATCGCAAGCTCAAACCCACTGTCTCCGACGAGCCTCTCCGGCGAAATCCGGCACCGTCCGACCACCCTTTCCTCCCAGTTCACACATGCGTGCTCCCCATCGCCCCCTGCATCTCCCAGTGCTGCTCGCTAGCCCGCGCGTTCACCAGAGGCTCGACAACATCAACATCAGAGCGTCGCCGCCTCCTGCCTCGACTCCGGCGAGTTCCCCCGGTGAGTACAGACAACCCCTGTCTCTCCCGTTGATGCACCTATGATCTACGCACTCACCCGTGTCTAACGACACCTTCCTCTTGCCTTTCGGTGGTCTGTAGCTCCGCCCCCGTAGACAAACAGAAGCACCTGGCGCCGCCACTAACTCCGACGAGCAATCGTCGCTGCTCCAGTGCGCCCCTCGACGAACTGACCCCACCTTGAGCTTCACTGCAACCACGCGAGCACGGTGATCATCCTCTCTCTCTCCCGCGCGACCTAGTTCGTCGGAAACCTCATCACCTGAGCGTGCCTCCATTAGCCGCCGCCAGCGCCGCCAGTTCCTGGCAGGTGCGCTATAGCCATTGGATCCCCATCGCATGGATCAGATTATAACTTAACGAAGCGCTATCATACGATCTGTGCCGTGCGACTTAAATGAAATCCTACGTCCTGCGTAGCTCGATCCATCCAAAGCGGTATTGTCCAGTAAAAATGAGCCACATGTCTAGAGTTTGTTTTAAAACAGAAATTTTGATCTATTAGATATGCAAACTTGCAAAATTTATAACTTTTAATCCACACGTCCAAATTTTTCAAATTTTATATCAATGGAATCAGCAGAACAAGTACCTTCCAACCATGCACTTTGTTTAATTATTTGCTTCTGGAAACCTAGTTGTTTTTGCAGAAACTTGTGTAGGCATAATTTGAATATAAAAATTATTCTAGAAATATGTTTATGGTAAAATCTTTGGAAAATGGATTGTTTTGAACCTAATGACCATAGAAACCAACTTATGGATTTAAAAATGTATTTTGTGAAGTTAAAGAATGAATCTTTTAATAAGAGAATTTCTAGTCAAATAAAAATATTGTTTATGTGCTAAAATACTTTTTGAGTAAAATCTTTGGAAAATGATTTGAATTAAACTCTCTGACCCTAAACACCAAGTTTTGAGATTTAAAAATATATTTGATGAACCCTATAAAACTATTACTTTGCTAAAAGGCATTTCCAACAACATAAAATATCACTTTGATGTAAAATTGGTTTATGGGGTGAAACCTTTTGCAAATGGTTTTAATATTAAACACTTGACCTTAAAACACTAACATGTTGTGTTTAAAAATATTTTACAAACTCTAGGGATTATCATTTTGATTTAAATCATTTCTAGCAAAACAAAATGATTTAAATGGCCATTTTCACCAACTTGAAGTTAAATGGTTTTACCACTTTTGTAAATGACCAATATGAGCTTTAAAATGTTTAGAGCCTACTTGAAACCACTTTTCCAAATAAAACAATCGTTTGCATGCTTGCATGCATTGCCTTGTTTTTATTATTTTATGTGGTAAATTGTTTGAATTCTAGTTGAATATGTGTTTGCTTGATTGAATTGTAGTGAAGTTAGAAGAGTGTGATAATTGCAAGATCAAGAAGTGAACCAATATTATCTACTAAAAAGGCAAGTGACACTATCATCCATGACCTACTATTTTCATTACACTTAGTGGATTTTTGTAGCATGCATGATATGACTACTATATTTCTATGTTATGCTATATCCTATTTGGATATCCTTATATCTTCCTTAGTGAAACAATATAGTTGTAGTATTCTTAGCCCTGCTATATATTTGGTATGGGATACATGATATGATTATATGAAGTGTTGGAAAAATATATGTTTTATATAATAAAACAAGTACTTAATGAACCACCTGGGTGGAAAGAGGATACTCAAGTTTTGGACAAGGTGGCAACAAAGGGAACCATGTTTATATGGCTATATTTTTGTATGTGCACTAGAAGAAAACCACCCATGGACTTAGAGATTGAACATGTTTCTCGTACAGTGTCTTCCGTGTACAGCCACATGTTAAATGGGCTCTAGCTTAGTCAACTACATAGTGGAAGACCCATGCATTGGCATCTTCAGGTTAACTAGAATTGTGTAGGGAAATATATCCCTACATTGGTGCCTGGTAGACAAGCTAGCATTGTGTATTGGGAGGACTTCTATGGAAAGACTTTATCACATTCTCGATCTGCCGGTACTCCATTTGGTGAGTACTTATCCAGCGGCCACTGGTGGCGTCAAGACAAGATTGTGTCATGTGGGTAAAGTGTACAACTTCTGCAGAAGATCAAAATTCTAAGTACTTAGCCGTGTCCCCATTTATGGACAACTCTGAGCAACTAAGGCCTGAATCTATGGAAGATCTCGACATTCCAATTTCTCAAAGTAAAACTTGATGTTGACAACAAGGGATTAGAAGCACTTGGTGTTTTCCAAGGAGTTCAGAAAAAATTGCCAAAAGTGCAAAACTATTTTGAAAACATAGGATAAAACTATATTGCTTTCTGCAAAGGAGCCTAAACCCTACTTAGCCAAATATGCATGTAATGATAGGATCCACTTATTTCTACATAATAGTGAAACTTGCCAATACTATTCAAATGTATTGACCCTTGTGGCTGCAACTTATTATGTTGCAGGTTTTTTAATGTTAGTGAAGTGTGTGTTGAATAGGATTACAAGTCTACAACCAACATGATTGCATGTGGCACTTTGAAGATGAAGGGCTCCATGCTATATAGATATTCTGCTGCATTGTAATGTGATAGCCAAATGATCTATGTAAGATGTAATAAATTATTTTATTCCTGGTTATAAAGTTGCATTATGACCTTTGTTTCTTGATATTACATCTAAACTATGGATGCTAGCTATTGATCCATGGACTAGCATTGTAAACACAGGGATCTCTACCTTATTAAAGGTTGGGACCTCTACCCGTCCCATGACACGTGAGTACGTACAGGAGAAGGTCAAGAAGGCCTAATTTTGGGAGAGGACCCTCTGTTGCATGAATGTGGATATTCGCAAGCAACAACATGCCTCCTACAAGAGAAACCGTTGCATGGAGAAACTACTCAAGGAAATTAAGGCTCAGGGAGAAGAGGAGGATGAGGAAGGAGATGATGAGTACATAGATGAGCATGGCTCAACCTTCCATAGAGTCTGACTATACACTCTCTTTTGGGGCATGGAATGCCTAGCAGGACAACTTAGTGGATTGGAAGACATTTTCTGAGGTTACTTCTGGTTTTGGGTCTCAGGGCACGTCATCTTCTTACCCTCATGGCAAAGGGCCTGTAGCTCTAGGAGGTGATGATGATTATCAGGAGGAGGATGATGAGGATGAGGACATGGATGAGGACGATGACTCCGAGTGATCCTTTGGGGCGCTATCTTAGGTCTTTTTTCCTTTTTTGGCGTTTCGATGCCAAAGGGGGAGAACACACTGTCAACGGGATTTGCATGGGCTCAGAATTTGGCTCTTTTATGCTCTTCTCTTCGAACATTTGCTTTTGCTTCTTTGATTTGTGAGATATTATGTGTGGTGATGACCTATGTTTGTGTTATGCTCCTATGCTACTGTAATCTGTGTGAGACCTATGTTTATTACCTATTACCTACCGTGCTTGATTTACTTGTTTATCTTAGTGCACATCGTCAGGGGGAGCATTGTTATACATTGATTATATCTCATTGCAAATATTTTCATGCAAAATCACTTGTTGTCATCAAACACCAAAAAGGGGGAGATTGAAAGGACATTTATTGTATTAATAAGTTTTGGTGTTCGTTAACAACTTGTAGATCATTTTATAGTGTGTTAATGTCTACAGGATGAAAGAATGAAAAGTGAAAAGGTCCTTGCCCTGTGATTTTTTCCCTGCAAAGAACTACATGTTTCAGAGCATTCCAGACCGGAGTCTCCGGTGTGGTCCAGACTTACCCCAAAAGTCTCCGGAGGGGCCTCTAGAAACCTGCCTGGGACAATCTGTATAGGGGTCCGGAGATGGACCTGAGATGGTCCAGGGTCTCCAGTGCATGCACTCAGACCGGCGTCTCCGATGTGGCTAGACCGGAGTCTCCGGTGTACAAGGGACCGGAGTCTTTGGAAAGTTTCCGAGGAGCTTTCCCCAAGTCAGTTGGGATGTTCTGGATGGTGGTCCATAGACAAACCGAAGATGGTCCGGAGTCTCCTGTGTAGGCCGGAGTCTCTGGTCTGCACACCGGAGTCTCTGGTATGATAAGTTACCCAATGGTCAGAGAACGGTTCAGACCAATGGGCCTATAAATAGGGTACTTCATGCCCTTCCACCAGCTGCTCGACCCACTCAAGAACACGACCTCCATTTGAGCCACCAAATCACCAAGATCTCTTCATCCAACCATCCAAAGTCATTGATATTTGGAGAATCAAAGGAGGAGGCCTTGATCTATAGCTTCACCAAGAGAGATCTTCATTTCCCCCTAATTCACTTGAGGGCCCCTTGATCTAGTGTTTCTTTGGAAACCCTAGCTCTTTATTTGGTTATTACAAGCTTGTCTTTGATTGTTTGATAGCTTCCTTGTATTTGGGAGCCTCCAATTCAGTTGTGAATGTGTGCCTCGAACGTGTTGTAAAGGTGCCAGCTTCCACCTCGAAGGTTGTCGATATAGTGGAAGAGATGAATCGAACCCGTTGGGGTGAGGTTCATCGGAGAACAAGGGAGGCCTCTCGTGGCGTTGGTGGTTTGCAACCACCCTCTCTCCAAACACAGACGTACTTCCCCTCAAAAGGAAGGAACTACGAGAAACAAATCCTTGTGTCTCCACGTGCTCCAATTTGGTGACTTTTATCCTTTACCGCACTTTACTTATCTTGTTCTTACTTAGTGTTGTGATAGGTTGACATATAGGTAAATTCACCATAGTTGCATAATCTAGAGAATTTTCCTTTTTGTGTCAAACCCTAATTTCAAAAAGAGAAAAATTGAAGTAGCACCTATTCACCCCCTCTGGGTGCCCATACGATCCTTTCAATAGGTAATTTTGTTGCTATTGTTACTAATGATGATCCTAGTGAAAGTAATGTGTGGCATATGCGCTGAAGCGATCTAAACCGTTAAGAATTAGATCCTGTGTTTATAGTGCTAGTCCCTTGGATAGATTAGCTAGAACACACAGTTTTGATGAATAAAAGAGTATCAATGCATCACATTATTACAACGATTGATCCAAGAATATAAATATTACAAAGTTGCTTAGCTCACAGCTAGCTTAAATAACATAGTTCAACAAATAAACAATAGATAAAGGCTCCATCACACCACAGGCAAACCGCTGAGTGGAGATTCACAACCTAAACGAAAACCTTACTTGTCGTCGAAATAACCTGCAACATAAAAAGTTGCAGCCACGAAGGGTCAATACATTTGAATTGTATTGGCAAGATGTCACTGTTAGGTGGACACAATTGGCAACCTATCATATACATGCACACTTTGGCTAGTATAGGTTAGGCTATTTGCGGAAAGCAGTATTTTCTCCTACGTTTTTAAATAAAGTTTTAGTTCTTCAAAATAACTAAGAACAGCTCGAGCATGGGCTGGAAATTTGGCTCTTTTATGCTCTTATCTTTGAACATTTGCATTTGCTTCTTTGATTTGTGAGATATTATGTGTGGTGAGGACCTATGTTTGTGTTATGCTCCTATGCTACTGTAATCTGTGTGAGACCTATGTTTATTACCTATTACCTACCGTGCTTGATTTACTTTTTTTTTTATCTTAGTGCACATCATCAGGGGGAGCATTGTTATACATTGATTATATCTCATTGCAAATATTTTCATGCAAAATCACTTGTTGTCATCAAACACCAAAAAGGGGGAGATTGAAAGGACATTTATTGTATTAATAAGTTTTGGTGTTCGTTAACAACTTGCAGATCATTTTACAGTGTGTTAATGTCTACAGGATGAAAGAATGAAAAGTGAAAAGGTCCTTGCCCTGTGATTTTTTCCCTGCAAACAACTACATGTTTCAGAGCATTCCAGACCAGAGTCTCCGGTGTGAAAATACCGGAGTCTCCGGTGTGGTTCGGAGTTACCCCAAAAGTCTCCGGAGGGGCCTATAGAAACTTGCCTGGGACAATCTGTATAAGGGTCCGGAGATGGACCGGAGATGGTCCGGGGTCTCCGGTGCATGCACTCAGACCAGAGTTTCCGGTGTGGCTAGACCGGAGTCTCCGGTGTACAAGGGACCAGAGTCTTTGGAAATTTTCCGAGGAGATTTCCCCAAGTCAGTTGGGATGTTCTGGATGGTGATCCATAGACAGACCGAAGATGGTCCGGAGTCTCCTGTGTAGGCCGGAGTCTCTGGTCTGCACACCAGAGTCTCTGGTCTGATAAGTTACCCAATGGTCAGAGAACGGTTTGGACCAATGGGCCTATAAATAGGGTACTTCATGCCCTTCCACCAGCTGCTCGACCCACTCAAGAACACGACCTCCATTTGAGCCACCAAATCACCAAGATCTCTTCATCCAACCATCCAAAGTCATTCATATTTGGAGAATCAAAGGAGGAGGCCTTGATCTATAGCTTCACCAAGAGAGATCTTCATTTCCCCCTAATTCACTTGAGGGCCCCTTGATCTAGTGTTTATTTGGAAACCCTAGCTCTTTATTTGGTTATTACAAGCTTGTGTTTGATTGTTTGATAGCTTGCTTGTATTTGGGAGCCTCCAATTCAGTTGTGGATGTGTGCCTCGAACGTGTTGTAAAGGTGCTAGCTTCCACCTCGAAGGTTGTCGATATAGTGGAAGAGATGAATCGAACCCGTTGGGGTGAGGTTCATCGGAGAACAAGGGAGGCCTCTCATGGCGTTGGTGGTTTGCAACCACCCTCTCTCCAAACACAGACGTACTTCCCCTCAAAAGGAAGGAACTACGAGAAACAAATCCTTGTGTCTCCACGTGCTCCAATTTGGTGACTTCTATCCTTTATCGCACTTTACTTATCTTGTTTTTACTTAGTGTTGTGATAGGTTGACATATAGGTAAATTCACCATAGTTGCATAATCTAGAGAATTTACCTTTTTTGTGTCAAACCCTAATTTGAAAAAGAGAAAAAAATGAAGTAGCACCTATTCACCCCTCCTCTAGGTGCCCATACGATCCTTTCAATAGGTAATGTTGTTTCTATTGTTACTAATGATGATCCTAGTGAAAGTAATGTGTGGCATATGCACTGAAGCGATCTAACCCGTTAAGAATTGGATCCTGTGTTTATAGTGCTAGTCCCTTGGATAGATTAGCTAGAACACACAGTTTTGATGAATAAAAGAGTATCAATGCATCACATTATTACAACGATTGATCCAAGAATATATATATTACAAAGTTGCTTAGCTCACAGCTAGCTCAAATAACATAGTTCAACAAATAAACAATAGATAAAGGCTCCATCACACCACAAGCAAACCGCTGAGTGGAGATTCACAACCTAAACGAAAACCTTACTTGTCGTCGAAATAACCTGCAACATAAAAAGTTGCAGCCACGAAGGGTCAATACATTTGAATTGTATTGGCAAGATGTCACTGTTAGGTGGACACAATTGGCAACCTATCATATACATGCACACTTTGGCTAGTATAGGTTAGGCTATTTGCGGAAAGCAGCATTTTCTCCTACCTTTTTAAATAAAGTTTTAGTTCTTAAAAATAACTAAGAACAGCTCGAGTCACTCGAGAGATCCTAAAAACTATGGACACATTGAGTCACTCAAGTTCTCCTATAACCCATTAAGTTCACCCATCAAATTTTATTATAGAAATTGGAATGAATGAAACTTTTCAACTGCGTCAAGAGAAGTTACTCATAATTGTCCATTATCGGGGACACAGCTAAGTACTTAGTTCTTAAACCATCTGCAGAGGCTAGTACACTTTACCCACAAGACCCGATCAACCCCTTTTGAGAGAAGACCAGGACGAGACCTTTGGGAAACAAAACCATGAGCCTAACCCCGGACCGTACCATCCTATCAACAGTTGAATTTTTTTGTTGCACTGCATATGTTCACGTTGATAATGGAAATCTAGAGTCTATAGCAGTTAAGTGCATGTTCCTTGGTTATGGTTTAGGAGTTAAAGCATATAGGTTGTGGAATCCTGAAACTAAAAGTATTTTATTGAGCAGGAATGTTGTTTTTAATGAACCCGATATGTATCATCATATGCGTCCTCTCATGTATGATAGGAGAAAGTTAGTGTGTAGGTGGAGCACCTACAGGAAACTGTTGAAAACGATGATGTTATTCAAGATACACAACATGAAAATAATGATGATTATGTTGTACTGCCCGCACCTAATGTTTTGCACCAACCACATCATTTTATCCCAGTTGATAGCATAAAGATAAATATTGGTACTCATCCATGTTTAATTGAAGAGTGTAACATTTTTAAGTTTGCTCTTAGTTGTGAAGAACAGGTGGAGAATGATCTTGGAATCCAAGGTGTCACTTCTCATGACCGTGAAAAATGGTTGTCTACAATGCATGAGGAGACGCAGTCGCTCGAGAATAATGACATGGAATGTTGTGCACTTGCCTAAACAAAATAAAGTTGTCCATTGCAAATGGATATTCAAGAGAAAGGAAGGTTTGACTTCTAATGAGACTTTGAGATTTAAGGCAAGGTTAGTGGATAAAGGTTTTAGTAAAATACCAAGTATTGATTACATGATGTGTTATATCTGGTGGTAAATCATAGCTCCATTCGTACAATTTTTGGTATTGTTGCTATGCATGATCTTGATCTTGAGTAGTTAGATGTGTAAATACTTTTTTTTCATGGGGAACTTGAGGAGGACCAACCTAATGGGTTCTGAGTGACTGATATAGAGGACTTTGTGTGAAAATTGAAGAGGTCGCTTTATGGTTGAAGAGATCTCCAAGACAATGGTAGGTTTGATTCATTTATGATCTTGCAAGGTTTCAAGAGGTCACAATAGTTGTATTTACATTAAGTTTTTTAATGGATCGCCTGTATACTCGTTATTATATGTTGATGCTATGTTGATTGCTGCTAAGAGAAAAAAAAGGAAATCGCTACTTTGAAGGCACACCTAAGTATTGAGTTTGAGGTGAAGGATCTTGGTGTTGCGAAGATGGTCTTAGGAATGGAGATTACCTGAGATAGAAATTTTGGTTTGTTGTTTCTTAGTCCGCAAATTTATATCAAGAAATTTTTTCAACATTTTAATATGCACGATGTAAAACATGTTAGTACTCCTATTTCTCCTTGCTTCAAGTTGTCAGCTTCTCAATATCCTACTACCAATGAAGAGTTTGAGTACATGTCAAAGTTCCATATTCTAGTGTTGTTAGTTTTTTGATGTATGCCATGGTTTGTTCTCATCCTGATTTATCATATCAATGAGTTTGAATAGTAAATATATGGCTCATAAAGAACATCGGAAGATTGTTTAGTGGGTTTTCAGGTATGTTGGTGGCACTTCCAATGCTTGTTTGAAGTTTGGCAAGACTATTGAGCGTCGACTGCATGGATACAAATTTTACTACTGATTTGTATAAGATAAGATCCACCACATGTTATGTCTTTACTCATCGGCTACGTGATGTTAGCTGAAATAAAACATTGCAGGCTATTATTATTTCCAATATACCACTGAAAAGCTGAGTATAAGGCAATTGCTGAAGCTATTAATAAATTTGTTTGATTGAAACATTTGTTTGGTAGGATTTCTGGAGGTAACTCTTGCATAACTTTGTTGAGTGACATTCAAAGTGCAATACACCTTAAAAGGATCAAATTTTTCATGAGATAATACCATTATGTTCAAGACATTGTTGCTCAAGGTAAACTGAAGATATGCAAGATTAGTACTCATGATAATCTCGCTGATATGATGAAAATCATATTCCTGTTGCTAAGTTTGAGCTTTGCTCAGGCTTAGTTGGTATAACTATTTATCCCTAGTGGATATTGGCACTTAAAGTGTTTTATTTGTTTATTGAGGGACATATTGATGTTCATGCTACAAGATGAAATTTGTCTCAAGGTGGAGTTTGTTAAAGTTGTGATCCAAATTCATAAGAAGGCTAACTTATAATGGAGGATAGCAATGCCCGGTGACACCATCGACTATAAATACATATTGTAATTCATGGCTAGGGTTTCACTACAAAAATACACCCCGTGCCCGGCACTTTTTTCGGATGACACAAGCGAAAAGTACCTGAAAAGTTGGTTACCCGGCGGATGAGCATTTGTAGCACCATTTTTCCGTGATGGCCACTTATACACTATGGTAGATACAATACAAGTCGATTTTGTCCTTGTTGTAGGTGATGCGTAAGAGTGTCATTTTGAAATGCCGCGCTTCGACGAAGGAGGCATTTGTAACATCCCAAAAATACTAAACATGGATCATCAAAATTAGGGTTAACAAAAATTTTTCCAACTAAAAATAAGAATGCATTCATATGTGTGTATATTCAAAATTTGGATTCTTTTGAATTGCCATGGTTCTGTGTTTCTTTGCTTGTAAAATGATTCTTAGGTGAAATAAACATCATCTAAACAATCCCCAAACTTTTCCCAAAGACAAACAACTCAAAATAAACAAATGAAGTGAATGGTCACTTTGGCCAAATTAACTCTCATGCCTACTTTGGCTATCTCTAATTTTCAAAACTCAACAGAAACATGTATGGATCTTTGCACCCCTTTTTAGTACTCATAATAAGGTACCAAGGACCACTTTGTGATCATCCAAAAATATTGAAATGCTTAGTTTAAATGACAGTTTAAAATTGAATCTATCTCATATGGGAAGATGCCACTATTTTAAAAACCACTCAAACAAGCTCAATTTTCAAAACCCAAGCACCCACAGAATCCTCAACACATGCCTAGAACACCCACTAAAAATCTTTTCAAAATTCTAAAATAAATTTCTTGCGGCCATTTCATCAAACACTTGGAGACAAAAAATCAAATTGGCCAAACTTCACTGTTTTGAGCAGTAATTTGGCTAAGCATTGTTCACCATTGATCACACTTGTCTCCCCTAGTGCCAACCAGTGCCTTGACCACCCCTACCCATCGCACCATGCCATGCCAACCCGAAGGAACCCTTGCCAGCCGACCATGGATAGCTAGCCAGAGCAAGCACCAAGCCTAAACACCATGTCTAGGACGCACACCACCGTCCACCGCCACCCCTGTCCAGCGCTTGAACCCTGCCAGCCACTGGACCACACGCCCAAGCCATGCCAAACTTCTCTAAGAGCATGCCGAGAGCGCGCCAGAGTGCCACCCTCGACACACGCCCACAGACCGCGCGCCGCCCTCGCCGCGTGCACACGTGATCACCACCACCCCAGCAACCCCGCAGACACGCCGGTTCGCCGCCGCACGGACCACGTGCGCTGTGCGCCATCAAAACCTCCGTCGGGCCCTCTCTGAGCGCCGAAGCGTTCCGACCAATCAGCACCGCCCCACACCTCGCCACCACGCCGTTGAGTTTCACCAGGGAGCACAGCACCGCCCCCTATCGTCGCCCACGCTGATAGCCCTCTGTGCCGTCGACCACGACGAGCTCAGCTCGCGCCCGTCGGTCCCCTCTCGCCACTATAAATAGAGGCCACCCCCGCTCGATTTCTTCACACCAGTTCGTTCCCCTCTCTCGTAGAAACATCCCACACCCTTCCCCGGATCAAGGCGAGCACCAGGTGGCCGGAATTTCACCGGAGTTCGCCGCTGCAGAGGAGGAGAGGTGCCATCGATTGGAGCCGCCCCAGGAGGAGCCACCGGTGCCAGGAGAATCGCCGTCGTCGACTTTGTCGTTTTCCCACACCGCCGCCCCTCGCCTAAGCCCCGGTGAGCCTCCCACGACCCCCACTGAGCCGCTAGGGTTCGAGCTCGCCGGTGACATGTTCATCGTCGACGACGACCCTCAGCCGTTGATCTCACTTCTAATCCAACGAACCACACCGCCCCATACCACTTCGCGTGTTATGAGCCACTGACTGGTGGAACCCCCCTAGTTTCAATTTAGATTCAAACCTTTCCCGCGCAGCCCAACCGTTTGAATTTAGATTTTTCTATTTTAATTCAAACTCAGTTATGTACCTAGTTTCAAAAATCAACCCAGCCCGATTCATTGGACCAAATTGCATGAAACCAATTTTGTTAGAAAGATACTGAAATGCTTAATCCAATCCCGTTTGATTCAAGTCATTTGGATCTGTAGATCACCCTTGGTAAAAATAACAAGGCAGAAGCTTTTCTGCATTCAAACATTTTTCAAATTTTAACCATAATAGCTTTTGAGTTGATTCCAACTCTCAAAAATCACATTTGATCATACCTTTCAGAATATATAAAAACATATGGGTTTACTTACAGAAATAATGTTCAAGTAATAAAAGAATGCCACATAGGCATTTCTAGTCACTTTATTTATTTAAAATAAAAGGCTAAACCTTATTAAATCGTGACACCACTTTAAATCACATTCCCATATACTGAAATATGTGGTGATGACATGTGTCAACATGATCCCAAGTTTGAGTTGAAGAATATTAAATCTTAAGTAGTTTTTCAATGAGTAGAAATTACTTTTCTCAAAATAAAATAAATAAGGCAAATGCTTTAATCTTTTAATATAGGTGATGATGCTAGATCATCTATAGTACCCTTTTGTGTGATGATTGAAAATAGTTAAGTATTGTTTGGTGATTGTGTACCTCGTATTTATTTATAGATGCTAGTACCGACCAAGGATACGAGGAGGAAGGAGGATACTACGAAGAAGAAGCCGAGGAGAACTTCAACCACTGATCTGCACAAGGCAAGCCTTACTATCCAAGTTGACTTATGCAAGCCAATACTTGCAAGCTATTAACTTAGCAAGCTTATACTGATACTTATGCAAGCCAGTACTTGAAAACTTGCAAGCTAACACTTTCAATTATTAAAGTTAGATAACCTATGCAATGCACTAAGCATGCTTGGTTGAACACATTTGATGATACCCAATCCTAGTTTCTCTTAGAGTTTACTTAAGTGACTTGTAGATACTATAAAAATCATTGAAGGTTGCATAAAGAACATTAAATTTGGCCTAATCTAGAAAATCTTGATGTCATCCTAAGGCATGAGATTGAACTTAGTTAAACTCCACTTGTTTACCACCCCTCATTAGTACTTATCACCACCTGTAGATGCTAGTGCTAAGCATAAAACTTGATAAACTTTAGATGGGAACACTTGGTGAAAATGGTTATGAAAACCTTGGAATGATGAGTCATTCTACTGAAATGTTTTGACATGTGTTTCCGAACACCAGATTATTTTGATGATGAAAATGTTGAGGCATAAGCCTTAGACCTTTATAAAACTGATGGTTGTCTGGATGTGATGCCATTCCAATTTTACCGTACAACCACAATACCCGAAAATTGGGTAGGGCTTAACTGGAAACTTATATACCTTAGTATGGGTTCCCTCATGGCCAAGGTCTGAGCTGAGGCTACCTTGTGAAGATTGTCCACCTGTGCAGTACCCAAGATGACAATTGGTCATGGTTGGGAGGCCAAACATACCGGAGAGGTGCCTATACTAGGGCGTGTAATGGAAAGGTTAGGATTGATTATCCGCATACTGAGTATGGTGAATTCAGGATTTGTTCCTGAAGGATGTATCAAATGTTGTGGTGAAAGTGTACAATATCTGTAGAGTGTCAAACTATTAGAATAGCCGCGTACGCGGTTATGGACAGTTGGAGTGGCCATACTGTTCCCCCGTCAGATGTTTTCAAAATGACTTGTGAAATGAATTGAGATTTTGACTTGACCACAACAGTGTTGTGATGTGAAATTCAAGTTCCCACTTAGGTGTTATAAAATTTCAACTAGCTTTTCTTGCTTCTGAACTTAGTAGAGGTAAATCTGGATTTTTGCAAAACAACCCTAGAGCTTAGTGTCCTACTACAAAAACCCCCTTAACTTGTGAGTATTAGTTTGCGAGTACTTAAAGAGTACTCATGGCTTTGTCCCTGGCTATTCCCGTGGCCAGACTATGAATAGGAGTACCAGGATGATGGACCGTAGGAAGGTTACGAAAACTAGGATCATCTCCCATCATCAGCATTGCCTGTGACCCCGGAGATGGAGCTTCGCCTACGCTACCTTTATTATTACGTTATTCCGCTTCTTGAGTTGTATTAAGAACTGGATCATGAGATCCTTATTTGTGTAAGACCTTATGTATGGTTTGTAATGGATTATGTACTGTGGTATCCAAATCTGTTATGTCTCGCAAAAATGGTAATCCTGGGATTGCGATGTATGGCATAACAGGCATCTGGGATTTAAAATCAGGGTGTTGACAGCATTCCCTCGTTGTGACGTCTATCACAAGCACCATTAAATCTAGGAAAATAGTCAAACATATCCCATTGATTGGTGCCAGCGCATTAAAGTTCTCGATCATACTAGTTGGACCCATCCAATATACCCACAGTAGTGGGTCTCTGTGACTTATGGGCATTGAAGCAAGTGAGGAGCAAAGTTCTGGCTAACTTGCTGAATGGCCCATAAAGAAAGCCTTATCACTCCTAGTGTTTTCCTATATAATACAGGGAACACTTGCCCTCTAAGAAGACGCCACCACACTCCCTCCCTCCACTCCGAACCCAAGATCCCATCCCCATATCTCTCTAGTCTACACTAATGTTTAGTACTAAGTCAAGATCCCATCTCTTCCTGCTAGTGTGCAATACAAATCCCAAAGACCCCATCATCTTTTTCCGCATGTAGTGACCAAGTAGATGCATTGTAGGTTTGCCTTGGGCGATACTATACCACAGGTATCTTTGTCATCCTTTCTACAAATCAGGTTTGTCTGTTTTCTTCTCCTTGTTAATAAATTTTAGTGCTCTTCTAGATCCTCTGTAGGGAGACTGGCCGCCAGATCCACAACGAGGATACTAGTCAAGGCCAGCCGCCAGATCCGTGGCGAATCCGTGTCGAGGAGGCCAACCGCCAGATACAATCAGATGAAGGCTTGTAGATCGATAGCTAGGTTGTTTGTAGCACAAAAATGATGTAATTCTGATGTATGCAAGATGCACAAGAACTACAAAAATGGAGATTTTTTCTTAATAATCTTTTTTTGTATTTTTATGTCTATAGATACAGGAAATCGAGAACTTCTCTCTTAGGAAATTGAATTTTATATCTTAAATGTAATATATGAAAATGGAATTTCATATCTTAAATATTATGAATTTTTTTATTTACTTTCGCTGCCCCCAACAGGTGTGTAACATCCCAAAAATATTGATCAAGGTTATCAATTCCAATCACCAAATTTAGGGTTAACAAAAACTTTTGTTAATAAAAAATCATATGAATGCATGTGTGTATGTGATGATTGTATGAATGCATGAATGGACTTGTTTGATTGTTGTGAATAGAAAGGAATGGTTTAAAGATGAAAACAACATCATCTAAATCAATTCCATGCAGAAACAAATCAAGAGAATTTCAAAAACAAACAAAACAAGCAAATGGTCATTTTGCCAATCTTGCTCACTAGGCCACTTTGAGTGTTTCTAGTCCAAGATTTCAAACAGAAACAAATCCATTTATTTTCACTCCTTGCTAGACCAAGTGAAAGTGAACCCAAGACCACCTTGCAAACCCACAGAAACATTTGGCAACCTTATTCAAATGACATTTAAAAATTGAATCTATATCATATGTGAAGATCACCATTTCTCAAAACCCAACCAAACCAGTGCACCTTGAAAAATCCAAGCAACCATAGACTACCTAGTATGTGACTAGTACACCCACCAAGTTTCATCCAAAAATTCAAATTCAAATCTCTTGCGGCCATTTCATCAAACACCTTCTGATCACAAATCAAATAAAACACCAAACACTACAGTGAGCAGTGTTTGTGCCTAACTTGTTCCCTCTCTAGCTCACAACACACTCTCAGTAGATCATCTAACTTGTTTAACCAACCATAGCTCACTGTAAACTTGACAATGCCATCAATGGTGACCATGCCCGAGCCCCAAATGCCACCCCAGTGTCGACAGCAAGCTAGAAGCCACACTAGCCTCGCCAACCTTGTCTAGCAGGCACTCCATCGTCCACCGCCACCCCCTGTATAGCGCCCAAGCCCTGCCAGCCACATGACCACACAGAATGAGCACGCCTAGTCTCTCTGCGACCATGCCGAGAGCGCCCTAGAGCGCCGCACTCGACACGCTCGCACAGACCGCGCCCCGCCCTTTTCGCTTGCATATGTGATCACCACTGCCCAGGGAACCGCCCATACATGCCCGTTCGCCGCCGCGCGGACCGTAGACGCTGTGCGCCATTAAAACTCTCGTCAAAGCCGCTCAGAGAATCGAAGTGTTCCGACCGTATCGCACCGCCCCACGCCTCACCTCCATGCCGTTGAGCTTATCCAGGAGGCAGCGCACCATCCCCTACCCCCAGCCATGTCATTAGCTCGTTGTGCAGACGACCACGACGAGCTCCACCCGCACCCTTCGGTCCCCTCGTCGCACTATAAAAGGAGGCCTTCCCTGTTTGATTTCAGCACACCATCTTACTCCCCTCTCCCTCAGAACCACCCCACCTCATCCCAGGAGCAAGGCGAGCACCAGGTGGCCGGAATTTCGCCGGAGCTTGCCGCTGCTGGAGGAGAAGGGCGCCGTTAATTGGATCCGCCCTAGGAGCACCGGTACCAGGAGGATCGCCATCGTCGACTTCGTCGTTCGCCCCTATCGCCGACCATCATCGGAGCCCGGTGAGCCCTCACTGGCCGCGCTAGGGTTCGACCTTGCCGTGTTTTGTTCAGGCGTGGACGATGAACCTCAGCCGTAGATCTAGCATCTAATCCTACAACTCTAATCGCCCCATACCCCTTCGCACCCCCTGTCTCGCTGACTGGCGGGGACAATCACTTAAACCGCCCGCGCGCGCTGTGCACAGTGGGTCGGCCTAGTTAACACTCCCGCGCAACCCAGTAATTTAAATTTAGGTTTATCAATTTAGTTTCAAACTTAGTTCTGTCTGTACATTCAAAAATCAATCCAGAGATATTCACTAAACCAAATTGCATGAAACCAATTTTGCTAGAAAGGTATTGAAATTCTTAATCCAAGCCTGTTGGATTCAAATCATTTGGAATTTTAGACCACCTATAGTAAAAATAACAAGGCAGAGACTTTTCTACATTCAAACATTTTTCAAAATTCAATTATAAATGCTTTTGAGTTGATTCCAACTCTCAAAAATCACATTTGATAAGACCTTTATGAATATATAAAATATCTAGGTTTACTTGTAGAGATAATAGACAAGTAATAAAATAATGCCCCATATGCATTTCTAGTCACTTTATTTAATCAAAATAAAAAGGTTAAACCTTATTAAATTGTGACACCACTTTAAATCAGATTCCCAAGTACTGAAATATGTGGTGATGACATGTGTAAATATGATCCCATGTTTTAGTTGGAGAATATTAAATCTTTGTGATGATTGTGATGATGCTAGATAAAGGAAATAAATTTTTGCCTTAATCTTTGTGATGATTGTGATGATGCTAGATCATCTAGTGTGAACCTTTGTGTGCTAAATAGAAGTAGTTAATAATTGTTTGGTGATTGTGTACGTCGTATTTATTTATAGACGCTAGTACCGACCAAGGATACGAAGAGGAAGGAGGCTACTACGAGGAAGAAGCAGAGGAGAACTTCAACCACTGCTCTACACAAGGCAAGATAGAACTTTGCAAGTTAACCCTTGTATTATAACTATGCCAACTAGATGCATTAGACATGCATTAGTTATACCACTTGATGATACCAAATGCTAGTTTTACTTGCAAGCTTAATCATTTTATTTCTTTATCAAAGCTTTTATTTGTGTTTACTTAGTGACCTGCAAGTTTTGGAAAGATATGAAAGGTAGCATAAAGAACATAAAACTTGGCCTAAGTTAGATAGATCTTGATGTCATCCTGAGGCATGAGATTGAACTTAGATCATTCACACTTGATTACCACCCCTCATTAGTGTTTATCCCCATGTGTAGATGCTAGTGCTAAGCATACAACTTGATCACTTTAGATGGGAATACTTGGTAAAAATGGTTATGAAAACCTTAGAATGATGAGTCATTCTGATGAAATGTTTTGACATGTGTTCTTGAACACCAGATGATTTTGATGATGAAAATGTTAAGGCATGAGCCTTAGCCCTTTATAAAACTGATGGTTGTCTGGATGCGATACCATTCCAATTTTGCCGTACAACCACAATACCCGGAATTTGGGAAGGGCTTGACTGGAAGTTTATATACCTTAGTATGGGTTCCCTTGCGGCCAAGGTTTGAGCTGAGGCTACCTTGTCAAGATTGACCACCTGTGTAGTTCCCAAGATGACAGTTGGTCATGGTTGGGAGGCCAAACTCATAGGAGAGGTGCCTATACTAGGGCATGTAATTGAAAGGTTAGGATTGATTATCCGCATACTGAGTATGGTGAATTCAGGATTGTTCCTAACAGATGTATCGAATATTGTGGTGAAAGTGTACCACCTCTACAGAGTGTCAAACTATTCGAATAGCCGCATCCGCGATTATGGACAGTTGGAGTGGCCATACTATTCCATCGTCAGATGTTTTCAAAATGAATTATGAAATGAATTGTGACTTTGACTTGACTACAACAGGGTTGTGATATGAAAACTCAAGTTCCCACTTAGGTGTCATAAAAATTTCAACTAGCTTTCTTTGCTTCTGAACTCAGTTAAGGTAAACCTGGATTTTTGCAAAACAACCTATAGCTTAGTATTCCTACTCAACCACTTTACTTGTTAGTGATAGTTTGCGAGTACTTAAAGAGTACTCATGGCTTTGTCCCTAGCTATTCCCGTGGCCAGACTATGAAGAGGACTATCAGGAAGATGGACCGCAGGAAGGTTACGACAACTAGGATCATCTCCCATCGTCAGCATTGCTTGTGACCATGAAGATGGAGCTTCGCCCATGCTACCGTTATTATGTTATTCCGCTGCTTTGATTGTACTAAGACTGGATCATGAGATCCTTTATTTGTTGTAAGACCTTATGTATGGTTTGTAATGGATGATGTACTGTGATATCCAATCTGTTATGTCTCGCAGAAAGGGTAACCCTGGGATTGCGACGTATGGCATAATAGGCATCTGGGATTAAAAATCTGGGTGTTGTCAAGTTGGTATTAGAGCCATCCTGACCATAGGAGACCCTAGTTTAGAATGGACGTTTGAATCAAAAACTTAGTTTCAAAACAAAAGACACGAGTATTTATGAAAACCTATTCTCATTCTTATCACTTAGATTCTTTCATGAAAATTCATGTCCCTCAAAAATTCTTGCAAACTTATATAAAATTTGACACACTTGATCACTCTACTAACTTAGTCATCCTATATTATTATAGATGGATGTGAAGTATAGCAAGTTTTATCAATTGGGAAATGGAGGAAAGCTCATCTTTGAGCGTGATTTGGACCAACTTTCAGAACTTCTGGAGCGCCCACACCCCGAGTTCTTCGGAGCCCAGCTCAACGATCAGGAAGGAGGAGAATTGCAATGGCTGATTATTGTGAGTCTCTGAGGAAATATTGAAGCCCCCCACCTTAGAGGGAGTCAAGTTCACCTTAAGGGAGAACAACTGGCTCGATGGACTTGCCAAGGCCATGCAGGAAGCTCTTTCCCGTCTTTGTGGGCAGAGTATCAATCAGATCAAGGGCGCTCACTTTGAGTTCTATCCAAGGCGTGATGCTATGGGACAACCACTGGAGGTACCTCGTCACCCATATGTGAAACATCAAGTGGACCATCTCAGCTTCATGATGTTTGATCGGCAGAAGGAGTTGGACAATGCCCGCTCCTACGCCAACCACAACTACGCCCTCGCTGTCAAGAAGGACCAGGACATCGCCATGCTGGTGAAGGATCGCAAGTCTCGTTGCCGTCAGCTTGACAAGAAGGAGCGCATAATTGCCCGCCTTCTTCACAGGATCACAGACTTGGAGGAGACCATCCACGAGAGGGACATGCAGTTTGAGGAGCGGGAGAACGCATGAGAGGATATCCGTGGAGACCCCTACTCTTACCTCAGTGATGATGATGACTTTCTAGAGGATCAAGCCATGGAATTCTTCACCGATGAGGATGAATTCGCCTTCATTGATGATGATGATGATGATGATGAAGCCACCAATTCCGAGGAGTAGTAGCACTCGAGCACTAACGTTAGTGAGTTGTATCTGGTCCCACTGTATTGTATTTCACAGAATGGTTCTTAAAACCATCTGTTTTTCCTTGTTGTGGTGTGTGTTTGTATCGTGTGCTATGAATGAATGAATGAATGAATGAAAATCAAGTTGCTTGAAAAATCCGAGTCAAACTTTGAAAACTTTTCAAAAAAAAACCCGAACCTTTAAAATTTCCCTCTTGTCTCATGATCTATCTCAATATTCAGATGCCTCGTGGAGGAAGCACTTCGTCCCTGGACCCAATGCTGCCGATCTTGCAAATGTTGGTTTCTGACCGCGAAGTTGAAAGAGCCGACCGTCAAGCCAACTTAGCCACCCTTCAACACATAGCTCAGATGGCCAACAACAATCAAGGCCATGGAAAAAAGGACAACCATGGATCTAAGCTCAAGAACTTTCAGAACACCAATCCACCCATATTTACTAAGTCTGAAGAGCCCCTAGATGCAGATGATTGGCTGCAAACCATGGAGAACAACTTAGAAGTTGCAGGAGTGGAAGCCAACGAGAAGGTACTGTTTGCCACCCACTATCTGGCAGGAGATGCAAGAGCTTGGTGGAACAACGTTCGCGCCATGAATGGAGGAAAAATGATGACTTGGGATGAATTCAAACTCATGTTCAGCAGAACCCATGTGCCACTGGGTTTGATCAAGAGGATGAGAGATGAATTCAGAGAAATTAAGCAAGGGAGGATGACAGTAGTTGAGTATCGTGACAAATATTTGTCACTAGCTAGGTATGCACCGGATGAGATTGACACTGAAGCCAAGAAGAAGGAGAGATTCTTGAATGGTCTGCATGATGAGATGCAGACAATGTTAGTCAATATTCCATTTGCTAACATTGAAGCCTTAGTGGATTCTGCCATTCAGATGGAAGGCAAGATCAACCGAGCCAATAAGAACCGCAAGCGTAGAATGATGCATCAACGAGGAACCCACCATACCCCAAAGTATCGCCCCAACCCGTCTCCAGGATTTGCCCCAAGAAAACAATAGACCCCAGATGAACCGTCCAACCTATCCCAACCGTGGAGGAGGAAACCCAAGGCCCGGAGGAAACCACAACAACAACCCCAGCAACCCCAGCAATTTCAACCGTGCACCGCCCAAGTTCAACAACAACAATGCTGCCACCAACACCAATACTGTCCTGAGGACTGGAAGCAATGTTGTGCCTGTTGCAATCAAGGACAAGTCTCAGGTGACTTGTTATGAATGCAGAACCACTACAAGAAACATGTTGATACATCACCCTCCATATTGGTCACTGGAAGGTCACAGTTTTTAATTTGTGACCTTTTTGTGACCAAATAGAGAAGGTCAAAAGCTGAGCATCACTAGTTAAACACCACAACCTTTTCTCTGAATTGGTCATAGATGACTATGACCAATATAGATGGTCACGAATTCTATGACCAACTATATTAGTCACAGATTGTTTGCCCTGTCCACGTAGGATCCTACGTGGCCCATCCTACGTGGCAAATATGTGACCAATTGAAAAGGTCATCGACCAGATTTAGCCCAGTCCAGTTAGGTGTTTTATATGGGCCAAGCCCAAAAATTCAGCGTGTTTATTATTATATGTGTCAACTCTAATCAGCTAAATGGGCCAAACCCAAAGTTTAGGCCACTTTATTTTTGGAGCGTGGCCATTTTCAAAGCAATTTAATTTTTCTTTTTATTAACAAACAATGGGTCCACTAGTCAGATGGGTCCAGTTGTCTGGTTTTACTCATTATGTCCCACTTGTCATGTTCTTTTTACATGTTTAACTACATTTTGCATTTTATAATACTAGAAAATAAATGAGAAATAATTATATCATATCACAACGCTCATTTACATCATATCATAGAAACAAACATAGATGATATTTCAAACCATGGCCAGAATCAGTATTACATCATATCACAGTGCTCATTTATAGCTCGCTGGAATAGAATCCAGCGCGTGTTGCCACCCAGCTAGCCAACTCATCAACGCGCGTGCATCAGCCGGAATCGATCCTGCGAGTCATCCAGCTGGATTCATGCACGCAGGTGTCACAGTAGGATCCAGGCGCGCCGTTGGAATCCATCTGCCTCCGGCCATACCATTAACAACATGTCATTGAGCTACACTGCGCTGTATGCAGCACCAAAGACCCACCAACAGAGTGCCGCCAAGGCACCTTCCAGTCCACGCTACCAATACTTCTTCCTCGCTCATGTCCGCTCCCAGACTCATCATGGCACCTCCAGCCTTCTCGCCAGCAGCTCCATCTCATTTCCTCAGCAACATCCTCCACTCACCAGCAGCTCCATCTATCTTACCTCCATCATCTTTCGCTGTTGCTATGTTTCAGATTATCTGTCAAGGATATATACAATAGTGATATCAGAATTGTCAGCTACTTAATGTTCCTAGTTCTGAGTTTGCAATTCAATTGTGATCTTCAACTAACTGTATGTTCAAATTAGTGTTGTGTATACAATCTCGAGCAATCAAATGATGCGGATCATTAACAAACTGCAAAACATAGATGAGCAGTACTGCAGAAATGCTACATAGATGAGCAGTACTGCAGAAAAAAATTATATATAACACTATAATGGATGTGTCACACCAAAAATCAAATATAGCACTTAGAAGGAAACTAAATGGACTGTGCAAGAGACAATTGAACATGTACAACTTTTCTAGAACTCAACATCACTTCATAGGAACCAACAAGGAATCAATCTTGAGTACATTTCTCATATTATCATCAAGCAAGCATAACAGGCATTAAACAAGCATGACAGGTACAGTTCATATTATCATCATTCAATCTTGAGTAAATTGACAATATAGTAGGATGGGTACAGCAGAGATTCAGAAGTCAGAACCAAGCATGCAGATCATTAACCATGTGTTCGACCAAGAAATCTCGAATACTTACTAAGTTTAGAACCTGGGCCACAGATTAGGTGTCGTCAGGCACGGCCTTGGTGTCCGTGAGCAGGACCTTCGCCTGCTCTTCGTTGTTTGCATGGCCAGCGTCCTGGAGGGCGGAGAGGCGGACGTCCTGATTGTAAAGGTGCTATATATGTTTGTTGATTTGATGCTTTGATTCCTGTATTTGCAATTCAAATGTATCAGTTCTACATAAAAGAGGAACCAACACATTTAGTCTCACTGGAGGGAATATCTATCTACTAAGAAAACAAAACATTTAGGAAAAAATGTCCTATGCTACATGTCAAGTATCAGAATAGTGTGTGAATCAGTATTATGCTACATGCCATCCTTCCTTCCTTGAACCTCAATTGGCTGCCTCATATAAGGTTAGCTGACATAAATAAGTCATACAGATATGAACAACATACATATATGCATCATTCATCATATAAATCAACTGTTCATTTGGTCAGAACCAAGCAAACTGATCGAGAAAATATCTTAATTTACAAAATAAGCATGTATTGACCACACTACTAGTAGCAAGGACATAACAATGATCACTTAACAAGGACATATGCAGGAGCGAGGAGAGGATGACACACACATACCTGAACCAAGCATTAACTAAACCAAATATTATTTGGACATCAAAACAGGAACTACCGAGACATCTTCTATCTATACTTGTAGCGGGAATCACTTTGACTAACAACAAAATATGAACTATTCAGGAACTAGCGGGACAGCAAAATAGGCACAACAAGCACTAACATAGTGAAACAGGAAAATCAATAGGAAACTCGGAAGGTCTATGGTATATTTCATTGTCCCAGGACCACCATAGCTAATAATATCGTGGCCACCACATCTAACAATAAAATTTTATCATTTAAAACAACTGCTGATTTCGATGGAATGAGGAAATATTTAGAATGTGGTTCTTTTATGTGAAACTTCAGAATGTACCATAGAACATGTGAGACTACTACTACTACTACTACTACACAATCAAGTTGCAAATCAGTAATGATACAACACTAGTGAGACTAAATAAACCTGAGAAAGCAAGGCAACATGTAAATTACTATAACGATTCATCACAACAAAATTCCAATCATAGAACATGTGAGACTAGTACTACTACACAATCAAGTTGCAAATCAGTAATCTGACAACAACAGAAACGAACTACGTTGGCTATGAATAATAAAACAGGATCTGCTATAGACACCTAAATAGGATCCACATCCCAAAACTCGTACGAACGAATTCGAGCAACCTGTGACCATCTACGTACCACCATGAAATTCGAGTCTCCTACACTAAAGGAAACAATCGGCAAAAGATAGGAGAGAAGGATGGGATCGGCGGTAGTATGACGGTACCTTGCAGGGCGTATGTAACCTTGGCAGAGTCGGAGTAGATGGGGAGGGACATCCAGCCGGCAGCGAGGGAGAGCTTGGCAGCACCAATGGAGTCGTAGTAGGCACGAGGCTCCAGCGGAGGCGACCTTGAAGGAATACTTAGCGCGATGGGGAGGATGCAGTGTCGCGGTTGAAGCGGGTGTGGGAGCATGGGCGTCGAGGCCTGCAAGGCAGTTCGTCTTGGTGGTGCGAGGGCAGCAAGACCTCCAATCGACAACCTCCTTCTTTGTCGCGAGGACGGGCTAGTTGGCCATCGATGACGGCCAGCTAGGGTTCGACCGTAGTGGCACGATTCGAGGAGCACGACGAGGGGAGTCGGTAGGGAATTGACTGGGGAGGACAGCGTCTGCGAGTGGTGGTTCTAGGCTGCGCCGGCGTGGTTGGGGATCTGGAGAGAGGCGGAGGGGATGGGGATCTGGAGAGAGGCGGCAGGGTTGGGGAGACGAGGTCTCGCGTGTGAGGGTTAGGGTTTGGGGGTGGATGTATCGCGATCTCGACGGTGGTGTCATGATTTTACAAAAGTACCCCTGCAGACTTTTGTGGTGCAAGACTAGAATTGTAGGGCGTTTTGGCCAATTCATGTCTACAATGTGGAGGATGGGGAGAGGGAGAAACCAGTGCTGTATTTTGAGCCGTTGGATAGATGCCATCTGAACGGTTGGTCTGGATTGTTAAGCTAATCCATGGGTATCCTCATTCTCTCTTCTGATTGGAAGGTTTTTAACCACATTTTAAAAATGTCGTAAGAAATTCAAAAACGGTCCAAACGAGGTAAATTCTTCGCGTGGTGTCTTATTATGTGAAATATTTGCAAGGAAAATACCAAAATTTGTATATTACAAGTTTCTCGAAAAAACCTTCTCTGAAATGACCTATCATGTTCGTGGTTTCATGGCTTTCGGGTCAAACGACCAATGGTATGGCTAGAATTGTGGCATAGTTTGTGATAATGTTCCCATATTGTGCACGCATGTGCATCTTGGGATGGCGAACAATGTTGCAGCAGGAAGTTTTTCGTTTCGTCACATAGAAAATGCATTTTCCATTTTTCGAATGCCGAAAACGGGGTGTTTTGTAAAGGAACCACCAAATGAGAGTTTCAAAATGGTTCCGCCACATTTTTCAAAAATAATATACCATGTTACATGGACAATGTCTGAACCGGGGCATCTTAAACCTTTCGGTCCATCCCTGATAAAAAGACAAATTCCTGCCGAATCGGTAGGAAGTGGGTCCGATTTGAACTGCAACTACAAAATATGATGCTCATGATTTTTTGAAAAAAAATATTTTTAGATTCACAATATGCTATTTAATTAGAGATCCACTAAAAGTTTAGTGAGGCTCATCCCCTAGCTATGAACCATCATGCCCGCCGTTTTGACCATAGTTTAAAACGGGCATAATAAATTCAAAAATGATCCAAACGAGGTAAATCCTTCGCGTGGTGTCTTATTATGTGACATATTTGCAAGGAAAAATACCAAACTTAGTATATTGCAAGTGTCTCGAAAAACCTCCTCAGAAATGACCTATCATGTTCGAGGTTTCATGGCTTTCGGGTCAAACAACCAATGTTATGGCTAGAATCGCGGCATAGTTTGTGATAATGTGCCCATATTGTGCATGCATGTTCACCTTGGGATGACGAACAATGTTGCAGGAGGAAGTTTTCTGTTTTGTCGCATGGAAAATGCATTTTTTCATTTTTCGAGTGTAGAAAAACGGGGCGTTTTGTAAAGGAACCACCAAATAAGAATTTCAAAATGGTTCTGCCACATTTTTCAAAAATACTATACCATGCTACATGGATAATGTCTGAACCGGGGCATCTCAAACCTTTTGGTCCATCCCTGATGAAAAAGACATATTCCTGCCGAATCGGTAGGAAGTGGGTCCGATTTGAACTGCAACTACATGATATAATGCTCATGATTTTTTGAAAAAAATATTTTTAGACTCACAATATGCTATTTCATCAGAGATTCACTAAAATTTTAGCGAAGCTCATCCCCTAGCTATGAACCATCATGCCCGCCGTTTTGACCATAGTTTGAAACGGGCATAATAAATTTAAAAAACGGTCCAAACGAGGTAAATCCTTTGCGTGGTGTCTTATTATGTGACAGATTTGCATGGAAAAATACCAAATTTGGTATATTGCAAGTGTTTCGAAAAAACCTTCTCATAAATGACCTATCATGTTCGAGGTTTCATGGCTTTCGGGTCGAACGACCAATGTTATGGCTAGAATCGTGGCATAGTTTGTCATAATATACCCATATTGTGCTACATGTGCACCTTGGGATGGTGAACAAAGTTGCAGTAGGAAGTTTTCCGTTTCGTCGCACGGAAAATGCATTTTCCATTTTTCGAATGCCAAAAAACGTGGCGTTTTGTAAAGGAACCACCACATGAGAGTTTCAAAATGGTTCCGCCACATTTTTCAAAAATACTATACTATGTTACATGGATAATGTCCAAACCGGGCATATCAAAATTTTCGGTCCATCCCTGATGAAAAAGACAAATTCCTGCCGAATTGGTAGGAAGTGGGCCCGATTTGAACTGCAGCTACATGATATGATGATCATGATTTTTTGAAAAAAATATTTTTAGACTCATAATATGCTATTTCATAAGAGATCCACTAAAAGTTTAGCGAGGCGCATCCCCTAGCTATGAACCTTCATGCCCGCCGTTTTGACCATAGTTTGAAACGGGCATAATAAATTCAAAAACAGTCCAAACGAGGTAAATCCTTCGCGTTTTGTCTTATTATGTGACATATTTGCAAGGAAAATACCGAACTTGGTATATTGTAAGTGTTTCAGAAATGACCTATCATGTTCGAGGTTTCATGGCTTTGGGGTCAAACAACCAGTGTTATGGCTAGAATCGCGGCATAGTTTGTGATAATGTGCGCATATTGTGCACGCATGTGCACCTTGGGATGACGAACAATGTTGCAGGAGGAAGTTTTCCGTTTTGTCGCACGGAAAATGCATTTTTCCATTTTTTCGAATGCCGGAAAACGGGGCATTTTGTAAAGGAACCACCAAATGAGAGTTTCAAAATGGTTCCGCCACATTTTTAAAAAATACTATACCATGTTACATGGACAATGTCTGAACCGGGGCATCTCAAACCATTCGGTCCATCCCTGATGAAAAAGACAAAAATCCTATCGAATCGGTAGGAAGTGGGTCTGATTTGAACTACAACTACATGATATGATGCTCATGATTTTTTGAAAAAAATATTTTTAGACTCACAATATGCTATTTCATCAGAGATCCACTAAAAGTTTAGCGAGGCTCATCCCATAGCTATGAACCTTCATGCCTGCCGTTTTGACCATAGTTTGAAACGGGCATAATAAATTCAAAAATGGTCCAAGCGAGGTAAATCCTTCGCGTGGTGTCTTATTATGTGACATATTTGCAAGGAAAAATACCAAACTTGATATATTGCAAGTGTCTCAAAAAAACCTTTTCAGAAATGACCTATCAGCATGTTCGAGGTTTCATGGCTTTCGGGTGAAACGACCAATGTTATGGCTAGAATCGCGGCATAGTTTGTGATAATGTACACATATTGTGCATGTATGTACATCTTGGTATGCTGAACAATGTTGCAGGAGGAAGTTTTCCGTTTCGTCGCGCAGAAAATGCATTTTCCATTTTTTGAATGCTGAAAAACGGAGCGTTTTGTAAAGGAACCACCAAAGGAGGTTTTCAAAATGGTTCCGCCACATTTTTCAAAAATACTATACCATGTTACATGGACAATTTCCGAATTGAGGCATCTCAAACCTTTTGGCCCATCCCTGATGAAAAAGACAAATTCCTGCCGAATCGGTAGGAAGTGGGTCCGATTTGAACTGAGCTACATGATCTGATGCTCATGATTTTGTGAAAAATATATTTTTAGACTCACAATATGCTATTTCATTAGAGATACTCTAAAACTTTTACTTCCACCCCTGGCAAAAAACTCAAAAGTCAAAACCATGATTCAAAATATCTATCTACACCTATTAAGGTTTTATATGAAAAATATATTCTTCTATTTTCCCTAGAAAGTAAAAGTGTTCCATATTATTCTTACAATATTCTCTGAAAATTTTCAAGTTCTATGGATTTTGTTTGAGTCAATTTGAAACAATTTAGAAAAGAGTAAGAAAACAAAGCTAGAGGCGCAAGCAGCACAGGGACATTGTCGCAAGGACATCATAGGGGTGGCACAAGCAGCCCAAGAAGCACAAGGAGTTAGCCGTTGTCGCGTCCCAAGTAGCAAACACAGGGACGGCCCAAGCAGCCGCAGCACAAGGAGTAGCCCAAGTGTGCGGGCTCGCATAATTATATGTGTCGTGTGCAGTTGTTGCACTGAAAGGCAGCTTGGTGCGGTGGTTTGCCTCTTTGAAAGAATGCTGGAGCTCAGCGGTTCGAGTCCCCAGCTCCTCCTTTTTGCTGGTATTAATACCCGATGAGCGCATGCATCCTTGCTGAGTGGCGCCTACTTAGACAGGTGGATTAAGCGGGGCCCACATACATGGCATTTTCAATACTACCTGTACTGATACGTGGACAAAAATTGGCACTTGGATATGACACATAGGCAATATTTGACAAATGGACATGACACATAGACGATCTGCTTAGGTGGCAGTCTAGTCACCCTCTTTCTAATTTAGAATATATTGTTAAGCGGGTATTAATACCCGATGAGCGCATGCATCCTTGCTGAGTGGCGCCTACTTGGACAGGTGGATTAAGCGGGGCCCACATACATGGCATTTTTCAATACTACCTGGACTGATACGTGGACAAAAATTGGCACTTGGATATGACACATAGGCAATATTTGACAAATGGACATGACACATAGACGATCTGCTTAGGTGGCAGTCTAGTCACCCTCTTTCTAATTTAGAATATATTGTTAAGCGGGTATTAATACCCGATGAGCGCATGCATCCTTGCTGAGTGGCGCCTACTTGGACAGGTGGATTAAGCGGGGCCCACATACATGGCATTTTTCAATACTACCTGGACTGATACGTGGACAAAAATTGGCACTTGGATATGACACATAGGCAATATTTGACAAATGGACATGACACATAGACGATCTGCTTAGGTGGCAGTCTAGTCACCCTCTTTCTAATTTAGAATATATTGTTAAGCGGGTATTAATACCCGATGAGCGCATGCATCCTTGCTGAGTGGCGCCTACTTGGACAGGTGGATTAAGCGGGGCCCACATACATGGCATTTTTCAATACTACCTGGACTGATACGTGGACAAAAATTGGCACTTGGATATGACACATAGGCAATATTTGACAAATGGACATGACACATAGACGATCTGGTTAGGTGGCAGTCTAGTCATCCTCTTTGTAATTCAGAATATATTGTTATTATATGATATGACCATCTAAATTGGTCGTAGTCTCTCAGATAAAGGCTTTAAACCACTCATATCCATCTACGACCATTTCATGTTAGGACACCGTGACCATTTTGACAAAATTGGTCGTTATTTTTCATGGTTTGGACCCTCCTAAATTCCCTACGACCAACTAGTTCGGAATGTTCATAGATTTATGACCAAAAAAACCATGATTGTTAAGAAAAGGTCACTAGTAAGCAGATTTCTTACAGTGAACCAAAGGTCAATATTCCAATGAGTTCCCCAAGAAGATTGAAACATCCTCCAATGCAAATGCCCCAGCTCAGCAGCAGCGTTGTGTTCAGCCTGGAAGAAGATTCGCCCCAGGGAATTCTCTCAACCGCAACGGCCGTTTGTTTCTCATGAATGCTGAAGAGGCCCAAGAAGCGCCATATGTTGTGCTGGGTATGTTTTCTGTTAACTCAGTACTTGCAAGGGTGTTGTTTGATTCTGGAGCATCGCACTCGTTTGTTACCGAAGAATTTGCATGCACTAGTAAGATTTAACCAACAAAATTAAAGCATGTTATGATAGTTCAAATACCTGGTTCAACCACCAAAGCTAGACAAATTTAGACAAATTTGCAAGGCCGTAACTATCCGAATCAATGGCATAGATTTTTATGCTAATCTAATAGTACTTGGAATTAAAGGTTTGGAAGTAGTACTAGGAATGGATTGGATGTCGAAACATAAAGGATTAATTGACTGTGCCAAGAAATCCTTAACCATGACTAGTACAGCCGGAATATCAGTAGAGCATGTATCTGAAACCTTGCCCCGTCAATTCAAGTGCAACGAGAGTCTATCCAAACCAACCATTGACCAAGTCAGAGTAGTCTGTGAATACCCCCGATGTATTTCTAGATGTTTTGCCCGGTATGCCCCCAGATCGAGATATCGGGTTTATCATTGAACTAATACCTGGAACCGGACCCATAGCCTAAAGACCGTATAGTATGAACCCGTCTGAACTAGTGGAGCTGAAGAGGCAACTGGATGACATGATGGAGATAGGACTGATTCAACCAAGTGCGTCGCCATGGAGATCACCTGTCTTGTTTGTGGACAAGAAAGATGGAGGTAACCGTTTGTGTACGGATTATCGGAGCTGAATGATGTCACCATCAAGAACAAGTACCCACTGCCGAAGATAGGAGACCTGTTTGACCAGTTGACCGGTGCCAAAGTGTTTTCTAAGATTGACCTTAGAACTGGTTATCATCAACTCAAGATTCGTGCAGAGGATATCGCAAAGACCGCCTTTACCACTAGATATGGACTGTATGAGTATACTGTCATGTCTTTTGGATTAAGCAATGCCCCCTCTTATTTCATGAACCTCATGAATAAGATTTTTATGTACTTCCTGGAAAAGTTTGTCATTGTTTTTATTGATGACATTCTGATCAATTCCAAATCCGAAGAAGAACATGAGCTACACCTAAGGACCATCCTTGGAACCCTTAGGGAGCATCAGTTGTATGCCAAGTTTAGCAAATGTGAATTCTGGTTACAGGAAGTAGGATTCCTCAGACATATCCTATCAGCCGGAGGAATTGACAAGGTTAAGGATGTTGAAGAATGGCAAGCCCCAACAACTCAAACCCAAGTTCGTGCATTTCTCGGATTAGCGAGATATTACCGCGAGTTCGTAGAAGGATTCTCGAGCATCGCAAGACCCATGACCCAATTGTTGAAGAAGGATAAGAAGTTTGAATGGACAGAAAAATGTGAAGCGAGTTTTCAAGAACTCAAGAAGAGATTGATTTCAGACCCAATCTTGATCATGCCTGATATCATGAAGCCTTTTGATGTATATTGTGACACATCCAAGATCTATCTTGGATGTGTGTTGATGCAAGAAGGCTAAGTAATATCATATCTATCCCGACAACTGAAGCAACATGAGCAGAATTATCCTACCCATGACCTTGAACTAGCAGCCGTAGTTCTAGCCTTGAAGACATGGAGGCATTACGTTATGGGAAACCGTTGTGAGATTTATTCGGATCACAAGAGCCTAAAGTATATTTTCACTTAGAAGGAGTTGAATATGAGGCAAATGAGATGGATAGAGTTAATCAAGGACTATGATATGTACATCCACTATCACCCCGGTAAGGCCAATGTGGTAGCAGATGCCCTTAGTAGATTGTCCTGTTGACTGAACTCCATGATTCTGAAGGAGCAACCAAGTTTGCACAAAGAGATGGAAGATTTTAGAATGGAATTAGTAAGTGAAGGATTTTTGGCTAGCATAGAACTTCAACCCACTTTGATTAGTCAGATCAAGGAGGCACAAAAAGGAAATGCTAGTATCGACGGAATCAAATGTCGCATTGATACAGGTAAAGTACCCAGATTCATCGAGGATGAAGGAGTTTTGTGGTACAAAGGACGTATCTGTGTGCCAGCAGATTCATAATTGAAGCAAGCTATTTTGAAAGAAGCCCATGATACTCTTTATTCTATCCACCTAGAGGAACGAAGATGTATCAGGATTTGAAGGAACAATTTTGGTGGCACAAGATGAAGAGAGAAATCGGTAGCTACATAGCCAAGTGTGATATGTGTCAAAGGGTCAAGGCGGGACATCAGAGACCCACATGACGGTTGCAACCATTGCAGATTCCAGAATGGAAATGGGATTCCGTAGGAATGGATTTTATCATTAGTTTACCTACATCTAGTAAGGGAGATGACTCTATTTGGGTCATAATAGATAGACTGTCCAAGGTAGCCCATTTCTTACCAGCCAAGACCACTTATCAGAGTTCAAAGCTAGCAGATTTGTACATTGCTAGAATCGTCAATAAATCAAAGGATTAGGAACAAGACTAGATTTCAACACAGCCTATCATCCTCAGACCGATGGACAAACGGAGCGAGAAAATCAAATACTCGAAGATATGTTGAGAGCCTATGTGTTGGAATATGGATCTAAATGGGAATACTGTTTGCCTTTCGTAGAATTTTCATACAACAACAGTTACCAAGACAGTTTGCAAATGGCCCCATTTGAATTCATGTATGGAAGGAAGTGTCATACCCCTTTGAATTGGTCGGAAGTAGGAGAGAGTCAAATTTTCGGACCCGACATCCTACGATAAGTAGAAGAGAAAGTTCACAAGATCGGTGAGCACCTCAAGACCGCCCAATCCAGACAGAAGAGTTATGTCAACAAAAGACGTCCAGACCTCGCTTTCAATATCAGAGATTTTGTTTATCCCAAAGTGTCACCTTTGAAGGGAATGCAACGTTTATAGCTCAAAAGAAAGTTACCCCCCAGATATATGATGAGTGCAGCAGCACTTCGTTGGGAGACACCAAGAGGAAGGTGTGATGCAGTTCAGCAGGCAAGTTTACCTCAGTAAGAAACCAAGGTTATCGAACTAGTAGGAGGAAGGGAACGCCCCAAAGGTGCTGCAAGCAATGTGGAGACCTGCACAACACAAACTCAAGACTTTGCCCCAACAAATCAGTGAGGTTGTCAAGCTCACCGGTTTGCTATAACAAAGGATTAAACGTATGGTGTGGAAGGTAATGGTTTGCAGAAAGTAAACAAGTAACAGTGGAAGATGTATCAATGGTAAAGATTGGACCGGGGTCCATCGTTCACTAGAGGTGCTCTCCTTAGATAAAAAACATGGCATGAAGGGTAAACAAATTATAGCAGGGCAATTAACCTATGAACTGAGCAAGGCATTACAATGCAATACCAGACAAAAAGATCCTATGAGATTCGATTGGGAAATACAACAATATAAATAGACCGCCATCCAACTGTATCTATGACTAGAAGTCCACCTTCAGGTTATCATCTGAACCCCCTCCAACATTAAGTTACAAGCAAACGACAACTGCTTTAATCAAAGTGTGTAAGGTAAGCAATCCACTTGTTCCATGAACAAGAGACCATTGTTTTCTCCCTAGTGGCAACAAAACATCTACAACCGAAGAGATTTCTGTCACTTCCCTTGGAAACTAGAGGCATGAACCCATTATCGAGCATAAATACACCCTCTTGGAGTCACTAGCAACTACTTGGCCAAGATAGCTACTAACAACGGAGAGCATGCAAGATCACAAACAACACAGACAAGATAGTATCAAATAGACAAAACCATTAATCAATCTGACATAGTAATCGCAATATCCATCGGATCCCTCCAAACACAACATGCATGATTACAAATAGATTAGATCTTGATCATGAACAGAGCTAACAAGATCTATACATGAAAGCACAAGGAGGAGATACAACAATCTAGATACTACATGGACCCATAGTCCAAGGTGGAACTACTCACGCATCATACCGGAGAAGAAGGCATCCGGGATGATCTCCCCTCTGGCAGGGTGCCGGTAAGAGCTTTAGATCCCCCCGATCTAGGGAAGATGGTGGCGACGGCTACCGAAGATTTCGTGGAGTTTTGATCGGGTGTCTAGGGTTTCTGCATCGGGGGCTTCTTATAGGCGAAGAAGCGAGGCTCGGAGGTGGCCAGGGGCCCCACACCCTACCCAAGTGCGGGATGGGCCCACCCGCACGAAGGGGGTGGTCTAGCCACCCTGGTTTGCTTCTTTGTCTCTCCTATGGACTTCGTGTCCCCCACGGTAACATATCGACTTTGGATTTTTTCCTATCCAATTCCGAGAATATTGATTTTCTGCCTTTCTGGAACCAAAAACAGAAGAAAACAGACAACTAGCACTATGGCAACTTTAATAGGCTAGTTCCAAAAAAGATATACAAACACCTCAAAGTATAGACAAATCAAAGAAAAGTAGATACTAAACAAGCCTGGAGCATCAAGAATTATATATACGTTTCTGACGTATCTATATATCGGGCCCTTCAAGATTTTGAATCGTTGAGGAGAAGTATCATATCAACTGGAACTGCCAGAGGAGATGTCAGCCATGCATAATGTATTCCATATATCGTTACTTCGCAAATGCCTAGAAGTCCTGGAGAAGACCGAAGTTTTCAAGAACATTGATCACCGAACCATAGAGATCAATGATGACCTGACGTATCCTAGAGTACCCATCCGTATTTTGGAGTAAGCTTTCAGAACCACCATGACCCGGAGTATAAAGTTTCTCAAGATCCAGTGGAGTAACCACACTGAAGAAGAAGCTACCTAGGAGCGAGAAGACTACATTAAGACAAAGTTTCCCGATCATTTTAAATCCTAGTTTTATTTTTCTCAAATCTCGGGACAATATTTTGTTTAAGGAGGGAAGGTTTGTAACTTTCCAAAAATATTGATCAAGGTTATCAATTCCAATCACCAAATTTAGGGTTAACAAAAACTTTTTTAATAAAAAATCATATGAATGCATGTGTGTATGTGATGATTGTATGAATGCATGAATGGACTTGTTTGATTTTTGTGAATAGCAAGGAATGGTTTAAAGATGAAAACAACATCATCTAAATCAATTCCAAGTAGAAACAAATCAAGAGAATTTGTAAAACAAACAAAACAAGCAAATGGTCATTTTTTCTAATCTTGCTCACTAGGCCACTTTGAGTGTTTCTAGTCCAAGATTTCAAACAGAAACAAATCCATTTCTTTTCACCCCTTGCTAGACCAAGTGAAAGTGAACCCAATCCCACCTTGCAAACCCACAGAAACATTTGGCAACTTTATTCAAATGACATTTAAAAATTGAATCCATATCATATGTGAAGATCATCATTTCTCAAAACCCAACCAAACCAGTGCACCTTGACAAATCCAAGCAACCATAGACTACCTAGTATGTGACTAGTACACCCACCAAGTTTCATCCAAAAATTCAAATTCAAATATCTTGCGGCCATTTCATCAAACACCTTCTGATCACAAATCAAATAAAACATCAAACACTATAGTGAGCAGTGTTTGTGCCTAACTTATTCCCTCTCTAGCTCATAACACACTCTCAGTAGATCATCTAACTTGTTTAACCAGCCCTAGCTCACTGTAAACTTGACAATGCCATCAATGGTGACCATGCCCAAGCCCCAAATGCCACCCCAGTGTCGACAGCAAGCTAGAAGCCTCACTAGCCTCGCTGACCTTGTCTAGCAGGCACTCCACCGTCCACCGCCACCCCCTGTCCAGTGCCCAAGCCATGCCAGCCACTGGACCACATGAAATGAGCACGCCCAGTCTCTCTGCGACCATGCCGAGAGCGCGCCAGAGCGTCGCCCTCGACACGCTCGCATAGACCACGCCCCGCCCTCTCCGCTCGCATACGTGATCACCACCGCCCAGGGAACCGCCCAAACATGTCGGTTCGCCGCCGCATGGACCGTAGACGCTGTGCGCCATTAAAACTCTTGTCAGAGCCACCTAGAGCATCAAAGTGTTCTAGCCGCATCGCACCGCCCCGCGCCTCTCCACCATGCCGTTGAGCTTCGCCAGGAGGCAGCTCACCGTCCCTATCCCTAGCCATGATGTTAGCTCGCTGTGCAAACAACCATGACGAGCTCCACCCGCACCCTTCGGTCCCCTCGTTGCACTATAAAAGGAGGCCTTCCCCGTTTGATTTCAGCACACCATCTCACTCCCCTCTCCCTCAGAACCACCTCACCTCATCCCCGGAGCAAGGCGAGCACCAGGTGGCCAGAATTTCTCCAGAGCTTGCCGCTACTGGAGGAGAAGGGCGTCGTTGATTGGAGCCGCCCTAGGAGGAGCCACCGGTACCAGGAGGATCGTCGTCGTCGACTTCGTCGTTCGCCCCCATCGCCGACCATCACCGGAGCCCCGGTGAGCCCCCACTGACCCCCACTGGCCGCACTAGGGTTCGACCTCGACGCGTTCTGTTCAGGCATGGACGATGAACCTCAGCCATAGATCTAGCATCTAATCCTACGGCTCTAATTGCCCAGTACCCCTTCGCACCCCCTGTCTCGCTGACTGGTGGGGACAATCACTTAAACGGCCCGCGCGCGCTGTGTGCAATGGGTCGGCCCAGTTAACACTCCCGCGCGACCCAGTAATTCAAATTTAGGTTTATCAATTTAGTTTCAAACTTAGTTCTATGTCTAGATTCAAAAATCAATACAGAGAGATTCACTAAACCAAATGGCATGAAACCAATTTTGCTAGAAAGGTATTGAAATTCTTAATCCAAGCCCATTGGATTCAAATCATTTGGAATTTTAGATCACTTATAGTAAAAATAACAAGGCAGAGACTTTTCTGCATTCAAACATTTTTCAAAATACAATTATAAATGCTTTTGAGTTGATTCCAACTCTAAAAAATCACATTTGATAAGACCTTATGAATATATAAAAATATCTAGGTTTACTTGCAGATATAATGGACAAGTAATAAAAGAATGCCCCATAGGCATTTCTAGTCACTTTATTTAATCAAAATAAAAAAGGTTAAACCTCAATAAATTGTGACACCACTTTAAATCACATTCCCAAGTACTGAAATATGTGGTGATGACATGTGTCAACATGATCCCATGTTTTAGTTGGAGAATATTATATCTTAAGTAGTTTTTCAATGAGTAGAAATTACTTTTATAAAATAAAGGAAATAAAACTTTTTCCTTAATCTCTGTGATGATTGTGATGATACTAGATCATCTAGTGTGAACCTTTGTGTGCTAAATAGAAGTAGTTAAGAATTGTTTGGTGATTGTGTACCTCTTATTTATTTATAGATACTAGTATCGAACAAGGATACGAAGAGGAAGGAGGCTACTACAAGCAAGAAGCAGAGGAGAACTTCAACCACTGCTCTACACAAGGCAAACTATAACTTTGCAAGTTAACCCTTGCATTATAACTATGCCAACTAGATGCATTCACTAGTAGAAAAAAGGCCATCCGTTCGTGCCCCCTCAGAGCATTAGTCCCGGTTGTGCCACGAACCGGGACTAATGCTGGCACGCGTCCCGGTTCGAGCGGGCACGGGGCCCGGAGGCATGCATCCCGGTTGCTAAGGGGGCATACGTCCCGGTTTGTAACACAAACCGGGACTAAAGGTTGGGCATCAGCCACGTGGCGTGGCACACATCTTTAGTCCCGGTTTGTGTTACAAACCGGGACGTATGCTCTCGCCCTCTATAAATGCAACGCCCCAGCCCTCTGCCTTCACTCTGTTTTTTCTTGGTGGAAGGTGTGAGGGGTGTGCTAGTTTTTTTCCCTATGCATGCATTCAAGGTGTTTGATGAAATGTTTGAGTGAATGATCCCGTTCAATTTCTCATAAAACAAAAATATAGAAGGTATCCGAGACGCACTTGAGCTTTCTCCTCTTTATTTTCCTCGATCGAGGTTAGCAATCTTATCTTTTCTCTGGCATTGATACAATGCATGTGTCGATGTGAATTGGTCATTTCACTATTTATGATGTCCTGTTTTTTGATAAACTTACTTATATTATGCAGATGAACGGTCGGGAATGGATGTACGGTGACCGACGCGTAGCCGGGTATATGAAAGGCGTGGATAAATTTATCGATGTGGCTACGACAAACAAAGAGAATGGTTTTATACGTTGTCCATGTGTTCAATGTCGGAACAACAAGGAGTACTCTTCCTCGAAAATCATTCGCGGCCACCTGATTATGAAAGGTTTCATGCCCAACTATAATTGTTGGACCAAGCACGGGGAAAGAGGGGTTATGATGGAAGATGGTGAAGAAGAAGATGATGATAACAACTATCATCATATGTTTCTGAATACGTGATACTACAATGGAAGACAATGGAGAGGAAGCGGTGAAGAACGGGCATCGATGAGCCGGTGATGAACTTGGTAGGGTCATTTCGATGCAAAGCGAGACTGTGAAATGTAAAATGAGAAGTTGAAGTTAGAGGGCATGTTAGAAGATCACAAGAAATTGTTGTACCCAAATTGTGAAGATGGCAGCACAAAGCTCGGTACCACACTGGAATTGTTGCGATGGAAGGCAGAGTGTGGTCTAACTGACTCCTCATTTGAAAATATGCTAAAAATAATGAAGCCGAAGTTTCCAAAACATAACGAACTTCCAGAGAGTACCTATGAAGCAAAGAAGACTCTTTGTCCTCTAGGATTAGATGTGCAAAAGATACATGCATGCATTAATGACTGCATCCTCTACCGCGGTAAGGAGTATGAGAATTTAGATAAATGCCCGGTATGCAATGCATTGCGGTATAAAATCAGACGAGATGACCCTGGTGATGTTGAGGGAGAGCCCCTCCGGAAGAGGGTTCCTGCTACGGTTATGTGGTATGCTCCTATAATACCAAGGTTGAAACGCATGTTCAAAAACAAAGAGCATGCCAGGATGTTGCGATGGCACAAACAAGACCATAAGAAATACGGGAAGTTGAGACACCCTACTGATGGGTCATAGTGGAGAAAAATCAAGAGAGACTTCCTAGACTTTACAGGTGACGCAAGGAACTTATGGTTTGGTCTAAGTACGGATGGCATGAATCCTTTTGGGGAGCAGAGCTGCAGTCACAGCACCTGCCCCGTGACTCTATGTATCTATAACCTGCCTCCTTGGTTGTGCATGAAGCGTAAGTTCATTATGATGCCAGTGCTCATCCAAGGCCCGAAGCAACCGGGCAACGACATTGATGTGTACCTTAGGCCATTAGTTGAAGAAATCTTATAGTTGTGGGGCAAACCAGGTGTACGTGCATGGTATGAGAACAAACAGGAGCCATTTGATCTACAAGGGTTGTTATTCGTAACCATCAATGATTGGCCTGCTCTTAGTAACCTTTCAGGACAGACAAACAAGGGATATAAGGCATACACACATTGTTTAGATAAGACTGAAGGTACATATTTGCATAAATGCAAGAAGGTTGTGTACCTGGCGAATCCACGATTTCTTCCGACCAATCATCCCGTAAGAAAGAAAGGGAAGCATTTCAAAGGTGAGGCAGATCGCCGGAAGAAGCCTGAACTCCCTGCTGGTGATGATGTATTTGGTATGGTCAAGGGCATAAAAGTAATCTTTGGAAAGGGTCCCGGAGGTCAATCAGTTCCGAACGAGATCGCTACAGGACACACACCCATGTGGAAGAAGAAATCTATATTTTGGGAGCTGCCATATTGGAAAGTCCCGCGTGTCCGCTCTTCAATCGACGTGATGCACGTGACGAAGAATCTTTGCGTGAAACTGCTAGGATTACTAGGCGTGTATGGGAAGACAAAATATACACCAGAAGCACGGGAGGACCAACAAATTATGAAAGACCCAAAGAACATGCATACACAAAACAAGATGGATAAAGGGCGTCACTTAAATCGTGCCAGCTATGCTCTTACCAAAGCAGAGAAGGAAATATTTTTTGAAGTCCTTTACAGTATCAAGGTGCCGTCGGGCTTCTCATCTAATATAAAGGGGATAATAAATATGGCAGAGAAAAAGTTCCAAAACCTGAAGTCTCATGACTGTCACGTGATTATGACGCAGTTGCTTCCGATTGCATTGAGGGGGCTTCTACCGGAAAATGTTCGAGTACCCATTGTGAAGCTGTGTACATTCCTCAATGCAATATCTCATAAGGTAATCAATCCAGATATTCTGCCAAGGTTACAAAAGGATGTGGTACAATGTCTTGTTAGTTTTGAATTGGTGTTCCCACCATCCTTCTTCAATATTATGACGCATCTCCTGGTTCACCTAGTGGAAGAGATTTCCATTCTCGGTCCAGTATTTCTGCACAATATGTTCCCCTTTGAGAGGTTCATGGGAGTCTTAAAGAAATATGTTCATAACTGTGCTAGACCAGAAGGAAGCATCTCCAAGGGATATGGAACAGAGGAGGTCATTGAGTTTTCTGTTGACTTTCTTCCTGACCTTAAGCCGATTGGTGTTTCTGACTCGCGGCATGAGGGAAGACTAAGTGGAAAAGGCACGCTGGGAAAGAAAGCAATGATATGTAGGGATGGGGATTCTTTCACTAAAGCACACTACCACTAGTGCAGAACGGCCCATGCGTCCCGGTTGGTAAGAGCCATTAGTCCCGGTTGCCCAACCGGGACGGGGCAATCGGGACTAAAGCTCTAACCATTAGTCCCGGTTGCCCCACCAACCGGACAATGGGTGCACGCGGCAAGCAGCAGTGGAGCATTAGTCGGTTCGTAACGAACCGACTAATAACCCGCCTTGCCGAGATTTAGCTCATTTCTTCGCCGCAGAGAATTCATTTTGCACATTTGGTTGCTTGGCAACATTTTCGCCACTTTTTGTGCCGCGCAGAGAATTCATTTAGGTTGTTTTATTGTTTATTTAGTGTTTTGCACTTATCAATGAAGGAACCTTATATTACACAAGATCATCATGACAATATTACATTCAATAGACGGATCGAGTTCATGCACTACATACAAAAGTATTCCCTTGTCTATACACGGATCGAGTTGCTATTTTTACAATCCCTATTGTCTATACACTGAGAATAGTACCCCTTTCGGTCTAGGACTTCGCATCCAAGAATCCCGCCAATTCCTCCCGAATTGCTCAGACGCGATCCTTTGGCGTAAGACCGCCCGTAGACGCTCGATCTGATTTAAAAAGGAGTCACCTATATGAATGAAACTAAACACAATTTGTTTGAAAATAAAACTATAGAAATTGTTTACATACGTGAGTTGCTCTAAATTTCTGCCCTTCTCATCGCACGTCACGGATGAACTCGCAAACATAGTATCCACAGAGATTGTTACCGGTCCCCGTGTCGGCACTTCACAAGAACATAGTTCAATCAAAATAATAATCAAGCATGATAATAATCGTATCAAAACTAGAATCAAAGAGATGCGCGGATATAGCTAGTGGTGCTTACATCTAGTGGTTGAAATGTAAGCTCCTCTTCCAAACACCCCTAGCCTTCTTGGTGAACTGCTTCCAGCGCTGCGCCGTAAGAAAAGCGAATAAAAGAAGTTATTAAGTACTTGATATCATAAAATTCACTTAACGTTGCCGATATAGTGTAGTAATGATTAGAATTACCGTTGGAGAAGTATCGCATGTCCTTCCACGCCTCAAGGGGTTTATGTTTGAGTCCATGACTAGTACCGCCCGCCTTTGTCAAGTTGAATGATTAACGAATATAGTGGAAGCTGCGAATGCATAACTAATCAATTATATACTTAACATCGAGTAAGCGAAATAGAAAGTGTATACAAGACAATAACACTCACTCAAGTTGTAAGGAAAAAGTATTTCCTTTGGTTTCTTGAAACCTTAACGCGTGTACTATATTATCCTCCGTATCCTCGGGGCTTATTTTGAGATTAGCTTCATGAACCCAATATGGGTCAATGAAGCCAATATCATAGATTTGTCCTCTCACGCATTCGAGAATCTTCATTACGCATATTACAAGATGATTATATACATGCAATAAACAAAGTGAGATAGCCGGAGACTAAGTTAATTACTGAATTAGTACTTACGGACAATAGGCACCGATGAGCGATTTGTCCAAGGCGTCTTGATTGAATAATTGAAATAGCTCAACAAATTCAATGGATATCATGTCATCACTTTCTTTCCCATGATGCTTTTTGTAACCCTCAAGACTATCCGCTTAGCCCGCACTTGTGGCGTGCATGTACCGTTATGCAATCTTCGCATTTTTGTTGAAAGATTATTTACCTCCTCAGTTTGACGAGAGGTTTGCCGATCGGTATTTGTATGCTACTTCACTCACGGGAAGAACTCTAATCGGGATAAGTCTGGCAATACTCATACCTTGAGCAGCTTCTCCAGTATTGCAACTACCTCTGGATCATACCGCTCTTCGCCCCATATTTGCTCGACCCCACATTGGTTTGAGAAATCACCTTGAGAGGGGCGCAAGTCTGTTTTGCTTGTTCTCCGAGCTGGGCAATGATTTCCGCTTGCATCAAGATCTTGCTCTCGAGGCTTTTTGTGCATGTGACTTGAGAATAGAACGCTCATAGTCCGATGACAGCTTTGGCTCGGGTTGATGAAGAGTCTTTAGCATTTTCAACACTTTGGCTTTTTCTTCTTTGGTCTGGGAACTCTGGCTCTTTCGGCCGCTTAGCTTAAAAACATTGCTTCGCATCAACGATCGCCATGGTCTCCTCTTCAAGATACCATAAGCTCTCTTGGGAGGAACCGTTGGTACTTTTGGAAGAGGCTCTTGTTTAAGTTTCGCGATCGCCACGACGACAAGAGCGAGACGCTTACGCTTTTTATCCCGAGGCGCCGCGATGGCTCCATGGCGATGGCTGCACCGGAGATTGGTGAGGCGACGGAGCCGGGTGAGGCGACGAAGACGGCTGCCATGGCGCATTTACCTCCGGAGACGGGTGAGGCGCGGCGAAGATGGCCTGGCGTGTGATTTCAAGCACGATACAATCCTTCGCCATAGAATGGTGACGTTTTTGGCCACCCAGACGATCACATCCCTTCACCAAAGGTAGTGAAGATCCAAAACCTCAAAGGTGGGCATGATTTCATCCACCGACAACAACAGAGCCCTCCGGAACCGGACGACGTGGTAAGTTGGTGTGGGTCCAATTGGTAAGGCATAGCCGACGCCACCTTCATTGATATGTTCACAACTTTGACATGTAGATCGCAGGTGTCATATATGTGATATCATCCATCGGGTAGCCAACAGGAGCCATCGTCGGTGCATCATCGTCATCGCCATTGTCATCACCCGGGACCTCGGTGGAAGCCACACTGCTTTTTCGATTATTCGATAGGCCGGTAGCATCGAATGCAGTGTCTTTGAGATGGGGCGCCGAGTACTTTGCTCTTTAAGTGAGTTAATTTCATCTTGTTGTTGCTTTAATCGTTCTTCAATTAAACGCATTCGCTCTTTCTCGACTTTCGCTTCAACCGCCGCCGTCCTTACTCCTCCGACGGCTTCTATCAGGATATTTCTTCCTCTCTTGAAACCCAGTCCTCCATGATTGGGAGCCTATTGTGCCTCGTGTTCGTCCATCATGTTCCTTATTTCCAAGGGCGAGTGTGAGCTCATCATTCTCTCTATCGGAATGAAGTCCCCATCTTTAACACCTTTTATCGCTTTTCTCATCCTCTCGATTGGCAAGGGGTCTTCTTTATGTCGTATGGTATATATACACCTCCTTCCGAGTCCAATGTGCCCCCATGCCCGTAAAACCAATTCCTTGCACGTTCTACCCAATCGCCCTGCCTCGGGTGATATTTTTATCACGCAGTTCTCGCTCAAGTTTCTCCCACTTAGGAATGCCACCAGAGCCACCTTGCCCCATAGTATGGTGATACTTCTTGTTAGCAGATTCATTTTATTCTTTTCGACATTTCCTTAGCTTTTTCGATGTCTTGTATTCCACAAACTCAGCCTGTAATGGTTTTATCTTCTCAAACCGAGTCTTCTTGAAATCCGAGTCTTCTCTTTCACGACATAGTCAAGGTGCAATCTTTTCTTCCAGTTGGTGAAACATCGGGCCATCTTCTTCAAAGCCCACTCCACGACCTTAGCCTCCATGGCTCTCCCATGTTGTAAGGCGTCCTCAACTGGATCCTCCGCATTTGGATCCAGCTCTATCTTCGTAGTTTGAAATTAACCATGAGCCTCTTCCACAAGAAATCTTTGGCGTGGTTAGGGACAAATAAACATGTTCCTCTTCATCCGCATTAGCAGGCCTATTCCAATTTCTAATGGTGATGGGATTAAGTCCCTAACGACATTCGCATTGTGCCACAAATTTGGTTGCGACAACTTCGAGCGGCCGGTCATTCTGCAGCGACATCTTCGATCTGAACCTCTCATGGTCTTCCAACTTTTGGTTGGGCCTCGTCGCTCATTTCAGAGATTCCTTCGATCCGAGGGCTAAAAGAAGAAAGATCGTCGTTACTATTTCTATATAGATAGATGATTAATTAATGAATTGATTTATATTACATGCACCTTGCGGTCGCCTTCTCGATTACACAAGGCATCACCTTCTCCTCGCGAAGGCAACACCTTCAACCTCAAACAAGTTGTCTACTCCTAAAAAGAGGATCACCTCACCGAGTTGTTCGTAAACGTTGATACGCCTAAATTATCTTCCCCATGGATCACACCTTGGATCAACTCTTCCTTTCTTCGCCTCTCGATATTTTACGCATAGGTGGAAAACGAATAAGTCAAAGCGCTAAAGGAGAAAGTTAAGTACGGTTGAGAGATATAAACCCTAATTCAGAAACCCTAATATATACATACACAATAATAAAATGAAGAGAAAGGAAACCGTAGTAGATAGGCACATCGTCGAACCCACATGACAAGTTAATTTGCATTGAATGTAACCCTAAGACATGCTCGACGATTTCATCGGGTTCCGAGGTGAAAATCCTAACTCGGGAAACTCCTAACATATGAGAGGGTGCATTTGTTCTTCTAATTATACTTGTCATTTAAGTTGTTGAACAATGCATGATTATAGTTTAGATAGATAGGTTTCATTTTTCTGAACAATTTGATATATTATTTGTATTTTTCGACTTATAAACAATAAGTTATTGATTTTACAATATTAAATCATTTTCTGAATTAAAAACAAAAGGCAAATAGTTTTTACACCGGGCGACCCTAGCCAAGGAGATCGAGATGGGCCCTAGTGCCAACTCAGCCTCCACGCAGCAAGCCCCACTCAAACATCACATCGCCGGTGAGCACTGCGGTGGCCGCGACGTTGCTAGAGGGCTCGGGAGGCGCGTGGGTTTGTTCGAAAGAGGGTGTCGAGGCGAACCTAACTAGTAGGGGACCTTTAGTCATTTAAATTGTTGAACTTGCATTTTGGTTTAATAAAGAAAGAACAAATCAAACCCTAAACCCTAACTTCCCCCTCCATTTGAAAACCATTCAAATGAGTTTTTTATTTAAACAACTAACTACATGAGTTGAGCCCAAAGTGTATAAAAGGGTCTCACACTATTTCATATACTTTATAAAAGTTTCTGTAAGTTGAAAAGATTCAAAACAGATTTGAAATTCAAATTACAAAAGGGAAATCAGAAATAGAAATAGAAAAAAATTTCTGGAAATAAAAAATGTATCCAACCTAGCTACTGGGCCGAGCCCATCTCTCCTTCTCTCTCTCTGGCGCTAGCAGGAAGCCCACCCGGGGCCCAAGAGCAGCCCAGCCAGTCTGCATTCTTCGGCCTTCTGCTTTATCTTCTTCCTCCCCGACGCAAGCAGCTCACGGTGGCTCACCGCCGGCCACCCGATGCGCCGCCGCATGCCAAGATCATCGTCGCCGCCCCCGCGAGCCTATAAGAGCTCCAGCGCCGCCTAGCTTCTCTTCTTCCCTGTTTTCCCCCTTTGCCCGAACCCTAGCTTCGACAACAACGACGGTGAGCGGCGGTGGTGGCAGGGAGTCGACGGGGAGGATGAACCAGAGAGGGGCGAGAGAGGGTCCACGAGGACCAGCAAGATACCAGTGCGGTGGTGGTGTCGGGAGACGAGGCGAGGTCGATCCGACGAATGACGGCCGGGCGATCGTCGGCTCGAGGGTCGCGACGATTGGGAGCGAAAGCGGGCCGATTCCTTCAGGAGAAGCCTGGGCGACGAAGCTTCCCGCACGCTATCGGGCGAGGGCGGCGGAAGGGCGTGCACGGCGCAAGCGGCTGCGTCGAGAAGAGAAGAGGAAGTGAGATGGAGGAAGAAGAAGAGGCGTGCGCAATTATAAAGGAAGGACCTTTAGTCCCGGTTGGTGGCTCCAACCGATTAGTAGATACGTCCCGTTGGAGCCACCAACCGGACGATACTCCACTTTTTTTTCAATTTTCAAAGAATCGAGGGCGCTGCTAGGGATTTAGTCGGTTGGTGGCTCCAACCGACATATTCCCTGCTTTCAAAAATTTCGTGTTTTCTCTCTGTTCCTTTATTTTTTATTTTGGGGTTTAAATTTGTATTGTTTTTAAATGATAACTAATTTGGAATTTAGAAAACTTTAAACATAAAAGTGTTTGGATTTGAATAAATAATTCAAAACCATTTTCATTTTAAAAATAATTAATGTAACCATTTAAAATATGAACCATTTACAATTAGAAATGAATTAACTTTTATTTTTTAATATCAATTTGGAATTTAGAAAAACTTTAAACATAAAAGTGTTTGGATTTGAATAAATAATTCAAAACCATTTTCTGCTTTTAAAAATAATTAATGTAACCATTTAAAATATGAACCATTTACAATTAAAAATGAATTAATTTTTATTTTTTAATATCAATTTGGAATTTAGAAAACTTTAAACATAAAAAGTGTATGGATTTGAATAAATAATCCAAAACCATTTTCTATTTCTAGAAAATAATTAATGTAACCTTTAAAATGAATTAACTTATATTTTTAATATTAATTTGGAATTTAGAAAACTTTAAACATAAGAAGTGTATGGATTTGAATAAATAATCCAAAACCATTTTCTATTTCTAAAAATAATTAATGTAACCTTTAAAGTTAATTAACTTATATTTTTGAATATTAAGTTGAATTTAGAAAAATTTAAACATAAAAAGTGTTTGATTTAAATAAATAATTCAAAACATTTTCTGCTTTTAAAAATAATTAATGTAACCATTTAAAATATGAACCATTTACAATTAAAATGAATTAACTTATATTTTTTAATATCAATTTGGAATTTAGAAAACTATAAACATAAGAAGTGATAGACTACGGCCATTGTTCGGATTTTTCCTTTGAAACATGATCAATATACCAAGTCCGTATTTTTCCTTTCATATTGTTAGAACTTGCATTGGATCTCCAAGAAACCACATATTGCGAGTCTAAAATGATTTTTCAAAAATCACGGCGATAGATCATGTACTGTAGTACAAACCGGACCCACTTCCTAAGCAGACATTTGTCCTTTTACCGTGGATGGACGAAAAGGTTTGAGATGTACGGTTGGGATATAGTCCATGTAAGGTGGTCTAGTATTTTAGGAAAATAGGACGGTAGCATTCAAACGGCATTTTGGTGGTTACTTCAAAAAGCGACCCGTTTTTGCGCTCGGAAAATGGAAAAGGGCTTTTCCGTGCGACAAAAGGAAAACTTCCTCCTGCAACATTGTTCTCCATACCAATGTCCACACACATGCATAATATGGGCACAACATCACAAACTATGCCGTGATTCAAGACATAACATCGGTCATTTGGACCGAAAGCCATGAAACCTCGAACATGATAGGTCATTTTGTGAAGGTTTTTGAAACATGATCAATATACCAAGTCTGGTATTTTTCCTTTCAACTATGTAACATAATATGACACCACGCCAAGGATTTTCATTGTTCGGATTTTTTTTGAATTTATTATGCCCGCTTTGAATTATTTGAATTTCTAACTATGGTCGAACCGGTGCATGAAGATAGGGACGGGCATCGTTAGAACTTGCATTGGATCTCTGAAGAAACCACATATTGCGAGTCTAAAACGATTTTTTCAAAAATCACGGGCGGTAGATCATGTACTGTAGTACAAACCGACCCACTTCCCGCCGATTCTACAGACATTTGTCCTTTTACCGTGGATGGACGAAAAGGTTTGAGATGTACCGGTTGGGATATAGTCCATGTAAGGTGGTCTAGTATTTTAGGAAAATAGGACGGTAGCATTCAAACGGCATTTTGGTGGTTACTTCACAAAACGACCGCTTTTTGCGCTCGGAAAATGGAAAAGGGCTTTTCCGTATGCAAAAAGGAAAACTTCCTCCTGCAACATTGTTCTCCATACCAATGTCCACACACATGCATAATATGGGAACAACATCACAAACTATGCCGTGATTCAGCACATAACATCGGTCATTTGGACCGAAAGCCATGAAACCTCGAACATGATAGGTCATTTTGTGAAGGTTTTTTCGAAACATGATCAATATACCAAGTCTGGTATTTTTCCTTTCAACTATGTAACATAATATGACACCACGCGAAGGATTTTCATTGTTCGGATTTTTTTTGAATTTATTATGCCCAATTTGAATTATTTGAATTTCTAACTATGGTAGTCACAAACCGGGACTAAAAATATTTTCCGCCATTTCCCACCTCTTCCCGCCAAGTTTTCGCGCCCTTTCCTTTTCTACTAGAGCTTTTAGTCCCGGATGTAGTCACTAACCGGGACTAAAGATATTTCCCGCCATTTCCCACCTCTTCCCGCCAAGTTTTCCCGCCCTTTCCTTTCTACTAGAGCTTTTAGTCCCGGATGTAGTCACTAACCGGGACTAAAGATATTTCCCGCCATTTCCCAAAGCTTCATGCCAAGTTTTCCCGCCTTTCCTCTATATTTAGGGTGATCGTGTCATGGCTATCCACACATCCACACCTTCCTCTCTTAGAACAATGGACAACGCCATCTTGGGCCATTCGACCCTCGAGGAGACCGAGGCGGCAGGCGTCTCCAACTACCCTTGTCCACCGGGGTACCGGCCGCCCGCCGGCTGGATGCTGAGCGCTGGAGGGGTTCCTGTCCCTCAAGGTTCCGCACGCCAAGCGGCCATCACAAACCACTTCTACCACGAGCTCACGCCGAAATGGATGGATCCCCAGTGGGATCCCGACAACTATGACACCTGGAATGCCTTCTTCGCTAATAGGCGGGAAAGGGAGCTCGCCAGGTACGAGGGTGATGGCCCGCCACCGGTGAACAACAACGAAGTCGGCCGTCGTCTGTGGTGGGAGAACCGTACTATCATCGAAGTGATGCGCTACATCGCCGGGGGAGACCATCCTCGCCTACGGTGCCCACGAGTCCACCCGCCACAGGCCCCACACTGTCCCGGCGGTAGCGGCATCGTCTTCCAGGAGACCCCTCTCCCACCCGCCGTGAATCCAAGGCTGGAATGGCCCCTGGTATATGCCATGGATGGGCTGAGGATCCCCGGAGTGGCAGGTGACGATGACGATGATGATGACGACGACGATGAAGACCCTGAAGCTGCGTACTATAGGACTAGGCATGATTATGACTAAAGGGGGCGGCTTTAGGCCTGAGTGTTAGCTAGTCCCGATTTGTCCCGGTTTTTAATATTAATAAATGTCTTAAGTGTTACCTAATAAATAGAGGGAAATGCCTATATAAAGAGAGGGTTCATATTTAGTCCCGATTTGTACGGTTGGGATATAGTCCATGTAAGGTGGTCAAGTATTTTAGGAAAATAGGACGGTAGCATTCAAACGGCATTTTGGTGGTTACTTCACAAAACGATTGTTCTACATACCAATGTCCACACACACATGATCATTGTTCAAGACATTTAGTCCGGATGTAGTCACAAACCGGGACTAAAGGGATTGGCAGAGTGGGCCGACAACACTAATAATAGGGGTGAGTGTCGACATTATGTCGCGTTAGGCTTGTACCTTGTCCCGATGGTGTCACCAACCGGGACTAAGATGAACCTTTAGTCCCGGTTGGAGACACCAACCGACTAAAGATGAGTCAAGACTAATAATAGGGGTGAGTGTCGACATTATGTCGTGAGTGTCGACATTATGCCGAGCTGCTTGTACTATAAATATGCATCCTTGTGAGTCCAGTCCTCCAGCCAGTTTGAGGCATCTCCAAGATGGTTTTAGAGCAGGACACCACTACGCGCTGTGGAGATGCCGACGGAGCCTGATCCTCCGCATCTCCGAGAAAGGGTCATAGAGGCACTCCCTAATATGTGAAATTAGTTAGCTCCGAGGCGTATTGATCTAGTTAGTGAAGTTACAAGCTGCAAGATGGTTTTCGAGAGCAGGGACACCATCGGCCAGTTCGAGGAGATGCCGACGGAGCCTCCTCCGCATCTCCGAGAAATCTGGTCATAGAGGCACTCTAATATGTGAAATTAGTTAGCTCCGAGGCGTATTGATCTAGTTAGTGAAGTTACAAGCTGCAAGATGGTTTTCGAGAGCAGGACACCATCAAGGCCAGTTCGTGGAGATGCCGAGAGCAGCCTCCCAAGATCTCCGAGAAACTGGTCATAGAGGCACTCCGGTCCAGCCACAAAATGGGACTAACACTCAAGACATTTATTAATATTAAAACGAGACTACAAAACTGGGACTAAAGGCCACAAACCGCGAAAGATATCCTTCGGTCAAGCCACAAACCGCGAAAAGACATGAACTAGAGTTACATAATATGAGCATGAACTTCTTGGCATATGTCATTCCTTATGACCGCTTGACGTAACCATGGAGCATCTTCTTTACTTAACGGAATGCTTGCAGTTTTCACCGTGAAGGGCGGAATTTCATCAAACTTATTATAATCTTCCGACATGTCATCTTGCCCTCGATTCCCACGATGTTTCTTTTCCTGAAAGAACTATGTGACGCTTTGGATCATCATATGATGTATTCGTTTGCATATTTTTTCTTTTTTTCGTCCGGAGGACATGTCCTTCACATAGAAAACCCGAGACACATCATTGGCTAGGACGAATGGTTCATCTCTATAACCAAGATTGTTGAGATCCACTGTTGTCATTCCGCATAACTGGTCTATCTTTACCCTTCCCCATTCAGTTGACCCATTTGTAGCGAAACAAAGGGACCTTAAAAGAGACTCCATAGTCTAGTTCCCATATCTCCTCTATGTAACCATAATATGTGTCCTTTTGTCCATTCTCGCCTATTGCATCAAAGCGGACACCACTATTTTGGTTGGTGCTCTTTTATCTTGGGCGATCGTGTAGAATGTATTCCCATTTATTTCGTACCCTTGGAAATTCAATACAGAGAAGATGGTGACGCTGCCAACAAGTATAGCTGATCTCCAACGGTGGTGTCATTCAAGAGATGTGTCCGCATCCAACCACCGAAGACTTCATGTGTTCATCAGTAATCCATGATTCAGGCTTCCCGGTTTTTGAGCGTATAATATTCTTGTGTTCCTCCATATACGGAGCTGCCAAGGTGGAATTATGTAGAACTGTAGTGTGCTTTAGTGAAAGAATCCCGTCCCTACATATCGGTGCTTTCTTTCCCAGCGTTTTTCCTTTTCCACTTAGTCTTCCCTCATGCCATGAGTCGAAACACCAATCGGCTTAAGGTCGGGAATAAAGTCAACACAAAACTCAATGACCTCCTCATTCCATATCCCTTGGAGATGCTTCCTTCAGTCTAGCACGGTTATGAACATATTTCTTTAAGACTCCCATGAACCTCTCAAAGGGGAACATATTGTGCAGAAATACGGACCGAGAATGGCAATCTCTTCCACTAGATGAACCAGAGATGCGTCATAATATTGAAGAAGGATGGTGGGAACACCAATTCAAAACTAACAAGACATTGTACCACATCCTTCAGAACCTTGGCGTAATATCCGGATTGATTACCTTCGAGATATTGCATTGAGGAATGCACACAGCTTCACAATGGGTACTCGAACATTTTACGGTAGAAGCCCCTCAATGCAATCGGAAGCAATGCGTCATAATCACGTGATCATGAGACTTCAGGTTTTGGAACTTTTCTCCGCCATATTTATTATCCCTTTATATTAGATGAGAAGCCCGAGCACCTTGATACCGTAAAGGACTTCAAAAAGATTTCCTTCTCGCTTTGGTAAGAGCATAGGCACGACTTAAGTGACGCCTTTATCCGCCTTTGTTATCTGTATGCATGTTCTTTGGGTCTTTCATAATTTGTTGGTCCTCCGTGCTTCGTGTGTATCTTTTGTCTTCCCATACACGCCTAGGAATCCTAGCAGTTCACGCAGAGATTCTTCGTCACGTGCATCACGTCGATTGAAGAGCGGACACGCAGGACTTTCCAATATGGCAGCTCCCAAAATATAGATTTCTTCTTCCACATGGGTGCGTGTCCATGTAGCGACGTCGTTCGAATCGATTGACCCGGGACCCTTTCCAAAGATTACTTCTATGTCCTTGACCATACCAAATACATCATCACCAAGGGAGTTCAGCTTCTTCGGTGATCCGCCTCACCTTTGAAATGCTTGCCTTTCTTTCTTACGGGATGATTGGTCGGAAGAAATCGCCGATTCGCTAGGTACACAACCTTCTTGCATTTATGCAAATATGTACCTTCGGTCTTATCTAAACAGTGGTACATGCCTTATATCCTTTGTTTGTCATCCGAAAGGTTACTAAGAGCAGCCAATCATTGATGGTTACGAATAACAACCCTCGAGATTAAATGGCTCTGTTTGTTCTCATCCCACGCATACACCTGGTTTGCCCCACAACCGTAAGAGTTCTTCAACTAATGGCCTAAGGTACACATCAATGTCGTTGCCGGTTGCTTGGGACTTGGATGAGCACCGCATCATAATGAACTTACGCTTCATGCACAACCAAGGAGGCAGTTGTAGATACATAGAGTCACGGGCCAGTGTGGATCTGCAGCTCGCTCCCCAAAAGGATTCATGCCATCCGTATTAGACCAAACCATAAGTTCCTTGCGCCACCGCAAAGTCCGGGAAGTCTCTCGATTTTTCTCCACTGTGACCCATCGAGGTGTCTCAACTCCCGTCTTTCTTACGGTCTTCTTTGTGCCATCGCAACAACTGGCATGCTCTTTGTTTACGAACATGCGTTTCAACCTTGGTATTATAGGAGCATACCACATAACCTTAGCAGAACCCTCTTCCGAGGGGCTCTCCTCAACATCACCAGGTCATCTCGCTCGATCTTATACCGCAACGCTGCTGCATACCGGGCATTTATCTAAATTCTCATACTCCTTACATGTAGAGGATGCATCATTAATGCATGCATGTATCTTTTGCACATCTAATCCCAGAGGATGAGAGTCTTCTTTGCTTCGAGGTACTATCGGGAAGTTCGTTATGTTTTGGAAACTTGGCTTCATTATTTTCAGCATCTTTTCAAATGAGGAGTCGTTAGACCACACTCGCCTTCCATCGCAACAATTCCAAAGGTCGCATCGAGCTTTGTGCCGCCATCTTCACAATTTGGGTACAACAATTTCTTGTGATCTTCTAACATGCCCTCTAACTTCAACTTCTCATTTTACATTTCAGCCTCGCTTTGCATCGAAATGACCCTACCAAGTTCATCACCGCTCATCGATGCCCGTTCTTCACCTTTTTCCTCTCCATTGTCTTCCATTGCAAGATCATCAGTATTCAGGAAACATATGATGATAGTTGTTATCATCATCTTCTTCTTCACCATCTTCCATCATAACCCCTCTTTCCCGTGCTTGGTCCAAATTATAGTTGGGCATGAAACCTTTCATAATCGTGGCCGCGAATGATTTTCGAGGAAGAGTACTCCTTGTTGTTCCGACATTGAACACATGGACAACGATAAATCCATTCTCTTTGTTTGCCATAGCCACATCGATAAATTTATCCACGCCTTTGATATACCCGCTACCCGCCGTCACCGTACATCCATTCCCGACTGTTCATCGCATCATATAAGTAAGTTTATCAAAAACAGGACATCATAAATAGTGAAATAACCAATTCACACCGACATGAATTGTATCAATGACCTAGAAAAGATAAGATTGCTAACCTCGATCGAGGAAATAAGCTCAAGCTGCCTCGGACACCTTCTATATTTTTGTTCTATGAGAAATTCAACGGATTTTTCACTCAAACATTTCAACAAACACCTTCCATGCATGCATGAGAAAAAACTAGCACACACCCTCACAGCTTACACCATTCAAAAACAGAGTGGAGGCAGAGGGGGCGTGCATTTATAGAGGGTCTTTAGTCGGTTGGAGCCAGCAAGGGACTAAAGGCGTGCGTGCCACGTGGTCGTGCCAAACCTTTAGTCGGTTGGTGGCTCCAACCGGACGCATGCCCTCTACCAACCGGGACCCATGCCCTCGGCCCCGTGCCCAACCGGACGTGCGGCAAGATAGTCTCGATTCTTTGGCGCAACCGGGACTAATGCTCCCAGGGGTGGCGAACGGATGGCCCTTTTTCCTCTAGTGTACACAGTTCTACATAATTCCACCTTGGCAGCTCCGTACATCGAGGAACACAAGAATATTGTACGCTCCAAAAACCCGGGGAAGCCTGAATCATGGATTACAGATGAACACATGAAGTCTTTCGGTGGTTGGATGCGGACACATCTCTTGAATGACACCACTGTTGGAGATCAGCTATACTTGTTGGCTGCGTCACCATCTTCTACTGTATTGAATTTCCAAGGGTACGAAATAAATGGGAATACATTCTACACGATCGCCCAAGATAAAAAGAGCACCAACTAAAATAGTGGTGTCCGCTTTGATGCAATAGACGAGAATGGACAAAAGGACACATATTATGGTTACATAGAGGAGATATGGGAACTAGAATATGGAGTCTCTTTTAAGGTCCCTTTGTTTCGCTACAAATGGGTCAACCTGAATGGGGAAGGGGTAAAGATAGACCAGTTGTACGGAATGACAACAGTGGATCTCAACAATCTTGGTTTTAGAGATGAACCATTCGTCCTAGCCAATGATGTGTCTCAGGTTTTCTATGTGAAGGACATGTCCTCCAAACCGAAAAAAAGAAAAAATATGCAAACGAATACATCATATTATGTGCCAAAGCATCACATAGTTCTTTCAGGGAAAAGAAACATCGTGGGAATTGAGGACAAGACAGACATGTCAGAAGATTATAATAAGTTTGATGAAATTCCGCCCTTCACAGTGAAAACTGACCCAAGCATTTCGTTAAGTAAAGAAGATGCTCCATGGTTACGTCTAAAGCGATCATAAGGAAGGACACATGCCAAGTAGTTCATGCTCATATTATGTAACTCTAGTTCATGTCTTTCGCGGTTTGTGGCTTCACCGAAGGATATCTTTCGCGGTTTGTGGCTTGACCTCGACTATATATAGGGGGGGCCTTTTGTCCCGGTTTTGTAGTCTCAGTTTTTAATATTAATAAATGTCTTGAGTTTTAGTCCCGTTTTGTGGCTGGACTGGGACTATGAAAAAGTTGTCCCGATTCGTACTTACCATTGAGATCTGATCTCCAAACGCGCGCGGTCACATATTAGGGAGTGCCTCTATGACCAGTTTCTTGGAGATCTTGGGAGGATCGGGATCCGCGGCATTTGCTGAAAATGGTCGAGTGGTGTCCTCTCTCAAAACCATCTTGCAGCTTGTAAATTTTCTAACTAGATCAATACACAGGAGCTAACTAATTTCACATATTAGGGTGACTCTATGACCGATTTCTCGGAGATCTTGGGAGGATCGGGATCCGTGACATCTCCACAGGCGCGTGTAGTGGTGTCCTGCTCTCGAAAACCATCTTGCAGCTTGTAACTTCTCTAATAGATCAATACGCCTGTGAGCTAACTAATTTCACATATTAGGGAGTGCCTCTATGACCAGTTTCTCGGAGATGCCGGAGGAGGCTGGGCTCATCTCCATCTCCGAACTGGCCGTAGTGGTGTCCCTGCTCTCGAAAACCATCTTGGAGATGCCTCAAACTGGCTGGAGGACTGGACTCAGAAGGATGCCTATTTATAGTACAAGCAGCTCGGCATAGTGTCGACACTTACGAAATAATGTTGACACTGAAAGTACAAAGGAAGTCGCCTAGAGGGGGGGGGTGAATAGGCTTTTTAAAATTATTACGGTTTAGGCTCAAGTAAATGCGGAATAAAACTAACGTTTAATTTATTGAGCACAAAACCTAGCCACTAAGTTCACCTAGGTGCACCAACAACCTATGCTAAGCAATATAAGCAACAAGGTGATAGCAAGGTATAAGTACTTCAAGCACGATGGCTATCACAATGTAAAGTGCATAAGTAAAGGGTTCGGTTGAGAGATAACCGATGGACGCGGAGACGAAGATTTGTTTCCCGAAGTTCACTTCCAAAGAAGCAACGTCTCCGTTGGAGAGGTGCGATGGAGCAATGCTCTCCGAACGCCACAAATGGATCACCTCGAGGTGTGGTGGCTCGATGCTCACCCAACGCCACACAAGGCCTCACCCCGGATGCGGAAGCACGCAACTCACCGACGCCACAAAAGGCTCACCCTATTCTCCCAAGTGCGCACCACAAAAGGCGGGCACTTGCTCCACTATGGGACGCTTGAGGGCGGTCACCGAACCCGTACAAGATTGGGGCTAACTCCACAACTCAATTGGATGCTCCCAACAACAAAGCCACAAAAGGCCAACAATGCCACAAAAGGCTACAAGACCACAAAAGGTCAACAAGACCACAAAAGGTTAACAATCCAACCACACAACCGTCTAGGGTTCCAAGGAACCCAAGAGAAACAAGCTCACAAGCTTGAACTCGCCGAATCTCCGAGGAGAACTCAAACCTATGCACCAAATGCAAGGGCAAGTCCTTCTCTCCCAAATTCCAACAAAGCTACAAAATCTATTGGGGGAATAAGGGAGGAAGAACACAAGAGGAGAACACAAAACTCTCCAAGATCTAGATCCCAATGATTCCTTCACAAAGAAGGGATTTGACTTGGGGGGATTGTAGATCTAGATCTCCTCTCTCAAATCCCTCAAAAAGATGCAAGAATCATAGGAGAGGGAAGGGAGAGGGAAAGCTTCTTCAAGGTTGACAATGGAGGAGAGAGAGAAAGCCAAGAACCAAGAAGAAAAGCTAGTGCCCACGAAGGGGAAGAGGAGCCCCTTTTAAAGGGCTCCCAGATCGCCGTTATGGGCATTCGCGACACTGGCGAACTTCGGTGGGAGGCGGAAGTTCTGGCACCCACCAACAGACGAAAAATGCGGAGTGAGAAAAAAGCGAATCATGGCCGGAACTTAGGCCTGCGGAAGAGTTTCACTGCTCCATCAACGGTCATCAGACCGTTGACGCCCGCTCCAGAAGCTCCAGAAGCACATCTGCCCATTATTTCCCGTCCTTTTTTTCCCACCCATTAATATATAAAAAATATAAGTTAATTCAAATCCAAATTAAAACACAGAAAATGGTTTTGAATTATTTAAAAATAGAAAATGGTTTTGAATTATTTATTCAAATCCAGACACTTTTTATGTTTAAAGTTTTTCTAAATTCCAAATTAATATTCAAAATATATAAGTTAATTCATTTTTAATTTTAAATGGTTCATAGTTTAAATGGTTACATTAATTATTTTTTAAAAATAGAAAATGGTTTTGAATTATTTATTCAAATCCAGACACTTTTTATGTTTAAAGTTTTTCTAAATTCCAAATTAATATTCAAAAAAATAAGTTAATTCATTATTACTTTTAAATGGTTCATAGTTTAAACGGTTATATTAATTATTTTTTAAAAACAGAAAATAGTTTTGAATTAGTTATTCAAATCCAGAGACTTTTTATGTTTAAAGTTTTTCTAAATTCCAAATTAATATTCAAAAAATATAAGTTAATTCATTATTAATTTTAAATGGTTCATAGTTTAAATGGTTACATTAATTATTTTAAAAAACAGAAAATGGTTTTGAATTAGTTATTCAAATTCAAATACTTTTTATGTTTAAAGTTTTTCCAAATTCCAAAGTAATTATCATTTAAAAAATTACAAATTTAAACCCCAAAAAAAATAAGGCGGGAACAGAGAGAAAATTCCTGAAAAAATTTGAAAACAGGGTCATATGTCCCGGTTGGAGCCACCAACCGGGACTAAAGACTTCTGTATGCCTTGGTCTCTTGAAAAATTGAAGTATCGTCCGGTTGGTGGCTCCAACCGGGACATATGATTCATTAGTCGGTTGGAGCCACCAACCGGGACAAAAGGCCCTTCGTTTATAACTGGCTCGCCTCCTCTTCTTCTTCCCCATCTTACTTTCTGCTTCATCGACGCTACATGAGACGCCCATGATGCGGGCAAGAAGCTTCCGAGCCTTGCCGACTTCGCCACGAGCTCCGCCTCGTTTCCCTCTATCTCCCCGCAAAAGGAATCGAAGAGGGGCATCTACAATCGTCGCCATCCTTCTGCTGTACCTGTTTTCCGACAAATTCCGGTGAGACCTATCCTTCCTCCGCCCTACTTTGGCCACCAAGGTCTCATACAGGACCTAGCGCACCCCATTGATGCCCTGTTTTGCTTGCTCGAGCCCCAAATACTCGACATCGTCTTCGTCTGCAAGCGCCGCCCGCAAGCACAACTCCGGCGAGGAATCTAGGACGAACAGGACCACCCCTTCCTCAACCGTGACCACCACTGAGCCCACCTCGACCACCGCAACCTCTCGTAATAGTCCACGCTCCCCTTACCCCTCTGGAATCGCCGGAGCACCACCCTCCCGATGCATCGCCGCCGCGCGTAGTGAGCAGCACTGCCGCCCGTCGTGGTGACGTGGTGCCCGCGTGGCCCAGGTCCCACCTGCCAGCCTCAGAGGGAAGGTGCCTCTGCGGTGCAGGTTAGAAGTGGCCTAGTCCAGGTCCACCCGTCAAGCCCTGGTCTAGGTCCCACCTACCTGCGTGGAGGCTGAGGTGGCCACGGGCCCCTCTGTCAGCCACTGTGGCTAGCAGTGGCCTCGGTGTAAAAATGTTTTCTGTTTTGTTTAAATTCAGAAATGGTTTAATTAAATCCAGAAATTGATATAATATTGTAAATTCAATAATTAATTATTTATAACTCAGAAAAATACAAATAATATATCAAAATGTTCAGAAAAATGAGATCTAACTATTTAACCTATAATCATGCATTGTTCAACAACTTTCAAGACAAGTTTAATTAGAAAACAAAATCAACCCCTCTCATATACTCCGGAGTTTCATCGAGTTAGGGTTTTCACCCCTCGGAACCCCGTTTAAATTGCCGAGCATGTCTTAGGGTTAGTTCTTATTACAAATTAACTTGTCATATCATCATCCTTGTTTAATAATTGCATCGATGCCATGTGTTGATTGTTTCCCTCTCTTTCTGGCGTTCGGTTCTTCGCGGTAGAATACGAGATCGAGATCAAAGACCGAGGTCAACACCATCGAAGATCGAAGATTTCTTGATAGCCATTGCATTGTAGATGCTTAGCCATGATATTAGTTATCATAGACCCCAGTTGAATCGATGTTGCACCTAGGGTTAGCCGGTGTATCCTCGCCAGGGCATCCCAAACCCAAGGGTTGATTGATTGCCGCCTTTCTTTTCGGTATTGGTTCTTCGTGATAGGATCCGAGCCCGATGGTTTCTCTGAATTAGGGTTTCCAATATTGTAAATTCATTTTTATTATTGTGTATGTATATATTAGGGTTTCTCCGAATTAGGGTTTATATCTCTCAACACCGTACCTAACATTCTCCCTTAGATGCTTTGACTTATCCGTTTTTCCACCTATGCATAAAATATGTACCCACACGACAGAGACGAAGAAAAGGAAGAGTTGATCCAAGGTGTGATCCGCGGGGAAGAAAATTTAGATGTATCGACGTTTCTGAACAACTCCGGTGAGGGTGGTCCTCTTTTTGCCGGAAGAGACGACTTGTTTGAGGTTGAAGGTGATGCCTTCCTCGAGGGAGAAGGCGATGCCTTGTGTGATCGAGAAGACGACCGCTCCGGCGAGGTGCATGTAATATAATTAATTCATTAATTAATAATCTGCTATCTATATAGAAATAGTAACGACGATCTTTCTTCTTTTAGCCCTCCGGATTGAAGAAATCTATTGAAAAGAGCAGACGAGGCCCAACCAAAAAGTTGGAAGACCATGAGAGGTTCAGGATCGAAGATTTCGCTGAAGACGGCAAACCGACGGCTCTAGAAGTTGTCGCAAACAAATTTGTGGCACAATGCGGAGTAATCGTTAGGGACTTAATCCCGATCACCATTCGAAATTGGAATAGGCCTTCTGATGCGGAAGAAGAGGGAACATGTTTATTTTTCCCTAACCACGCCAAAGATTTACTGTGGAAGAGGCTCATGGTTAAGTTCAAACTACCGAAGATAGAGCTGGATCCAAATGAGGAGGATCCAGTTGAGGACGCCTTAGAACATGGGAGAGCCATGGAGGCTAAGGTCAGGGAGTGGGCTTTGAAGAAGATGGCCCAGTGTTTCACCAACTGGAAGAAAAGATTGCACCTTGACTATGTCGTGAAAGAGAAGACTCCCGATTTCAAGAATACTCAGTTTGAGAAGATAAAACCATTCTGGGCTGAGTTTGTGAAATACAAGACATGACAAAAATCTAAGAAAATGTCTACAACGAATAAGCTGAATGCTGCTAACAAGAAGTATCACCATACTATGGGGCAAGGTGGCTACAGGGCTGACATTCCTAAGTGGGAGAAACTTGAGAATGAACTACGTGCTAAAAAGATCACCCCAGAGACAGACGATTGGTTAGAACGTGCAAGGAATAGGTTTTACGGGCATGGGGGCACGTTGGACTCAGAAGGGAAGTGTATATATAACATACGACATAAAGAAGACCCCTTGCCAATCGAGAAGATGAGAAAAGCAGTAAAGGATATTAAAGATGGGGACTTCATTCCCGATAGAGAGAATGATGAGCTCACACTCGCCCTTGGAAATAAGGAACATGATGGACGAACACGAGGCACAAGCGGCTCCAAACCATGGAGGACTGGGTTTCCGAAGAGGAAGAAATATCTGATAGAAGCCGTCGGAGGAGAAAGGACATGGCGGAAGTTAAAGCAGATATTGAGAAAGAGCGAATGCGTATAATTGAAGAATGAATAAAGCAACAACAAGATGAAATTAACGCGCCAAAGAGCAAAGTACTACGCCCATCTCAAGACACACCGCATTCGATGCTACCGGCCTATCGAATAATCAAAAAGCAGTGTGGCTTCCACCGAGGTCGGTGATGACAATGGAGATGACGATGGTGCACCGACGATGGCTCTGTTGGCTACCAGTGGATGATATCACAGAGATGACACTGCGAGCTACATGTCAAAGTTGTGAACATATCAATGAAGGTGGCGGCTATACTTACCAATTGGACCCACACCAACTTACCGTTCGGGAGGCTCTGTTGTTATCCATATATCGGGTGGATGAAATGAAATCATGCCCACCTTTGAAGTTTTGGATCTTCACTACCCTGCAGTGTGAAGGGATGCATCTTGGGACGCAACAAATCACACCATTCTATGGCCAAAGGAATGTATCGTGGCTAAAGCCATCTTCGCCATCGCAGGCCATCTTCGCCGCCCGTCTCCAATTAAAGTCGCCGCCGCCACGTCGCCTCACCCGCCTCACCCGCTCGTCGCCTCACCAATCTCGGCTGACCATCGCATGAGGAGCCATCGCGGCGCCTCGGGATAAAAAGCGTAAAGCGTCCGCTACTCTACATCATGGTAGCGATCGCTTAAGCGTAAACAAGAGCCTCTTCCAAAAGTACCAAAGGTTCCTCCCAAGAGAGCTTATGGTATCTTGAAGAGGAGATGGCGATCGTTGATGCGGAAATGACGTTTTAAGCTAAGTGAGCGCCGAAGAGAGCGAGTTCCAAAGACCAAAGAAGAAAAAGCCAGAGTGTTCAAAATGCTAAAGACTCTTCATCAACCCGAGCCAAAGCTGTCATCAGACTATGAGCGTTCTATTCTCAAGTCACATGCGGCACAACAAGCCTCGAAGAGCAGTACTGATGCAAGAGAGAAATCTGTTGCCCAGCTTGGAGAATAAGCAAAACAGTCTTGCGCCCCTCTCAAGGTGATTTCCCAAACCAATGTCGGGTCGAGCAAATATGGGGCCGAACAACAGTATGATCCAGAGGTAGTTGCACAATACGGAGAAGCTGCCGCTGCTCAAGGTATGAGTATTCCCCAGTACTTATCCCAGTTAGAGTACTTCCCCATGAGTGAAGTAGCATACAAATACCAGTACGACAAACCTCTCGTCAAACCTGAGGAGGTAAATAATATTTCAAAAAAAATGCGAAGATTTCATAACTAGTACATGCATGCCGCAAAGGCCGGGGCTAACTGGATAGTGCTGAGGGTTACAAAAAGCATCATGGGAAAGAAAAGGATGACATGATATCCATTGAATTTGATGAACTATTTCAATTATCCAATCAATACGCCTTGGACAAATCGATCATCAGTGCCTATTGTCTATAAGTACTAATTCTATAATTAATTTAGTCTCCAGCTATCTCACCTTGTTTATTGCATGTATATAATCATACTGTAATATGCAGAATGAAGATTCTCGAATGCAGCAGAGGACAAATCTATGAAATTGTCTTCATTCACCCATATTGGTTTCATGAAGCTAATCTCAAAACAATCCCCCAGGATACGGAGGATAATATAGTACACGCGTTAAGGTTTCAAGAAACCAGAAGGGTAATACTTTTTCCTTACAACTTCGAGTGAGTGTTATTGTCTTGTATACACTTTCTATTTCGCTTACTCGATGTTAAGTAAATAATTGATTAGTTATGCATTCGCAGCTTCCACTATATTCTGTTAATCATTCAATTTGACAAAGGGCGTGTACTAGTCATGGACTCGAAACATAAACCCCTTGAGCAGTGGAAGGACATGCAGATGCTTCTCCAACGGTAATTCTAATCATTACGACACTATATCGGCAACGTTCGTGAATTTTATGATATCAAGTAATTAATAACTTATTTTATTCGTTTTCTTCGCCGGGCAGCGCTTGGAAACGGTTCACCAACAAGGCTAGGGGTGTTTGGAAAGTGGAGCTTACATTTCAAGCACTAGATGTAAGCACCACTAGCTATATCCGCACATCTCTTTGATTCTAGTTTTGCTACAGTTATTATCATGCTTGATTATTATTTTGATTGAACTATGTTCTCGTAAAGTGCCTGACACAGGGACCAGGTAACAATCTATGTGGATACTATGTTTGCGAATTCATCCGGCAGACGTGCGATGATAAGGGCAGAAATTTAGAGCAACTCCACGTACGTAAACAATTTCTACAGTTTTTAATTACAATCAAATTGTGTTTAGTTTCATTAATATAGGCTGACTCATTTTTTAAATCAGATCGAACCTCTACGGGACAGTCTTCTGCCAAAGGATCGCGTACGAGCAATTCAGGAGGAATTGGCGGGATTCTTGGATGCAGAAGTCCTAAACCCAAAAGAGGAATACTATTCGGCTGTGTATAGACAATAGGGATTGTAAAAAGAGCAACTTTTGTATGTAGTGCATGAACTCGATCCGTGTATCGAATGTAATATTGTCATGATGATCTTGTGTAATATAATGGTTCCTTCATTGATGAGTGAAAAACACTAAATAAACAATAAAACAACATAAATAAATTCTCTGCCGCGGCACAAAAAGTGGCGAAAATCTTTGCATGACAACAAAACTTGCAAAATGAATTCTCGCATGGCGAAGAAATATAAATATCTGCTGGCGAAGGTTATTTGTCCCGATTCGTGTTACGAACCGGGACGGTTGCTCCACCCCCCTCGCCCTCTGCCGCCGCCACGTGTACCCTCATTTGTCCTAGTTCGTGTTACGAACCGGGACGGTTGCTCCACCCCCCCTCGCCCTCTGTCTCCGCCACGTGTACCCCCATTTGTCCCGGTTGGTGGGGCAACCGAGACTAAAAGTTGGGGCTTTAGTCCCCATTGCCCCGTCCCGGTTGGGTAACTAGGACTAATGCCCCTTACCAACCGGGACCAATGGGGCGTTCTGCACTAGTGATTAGACATGCATTAGTTATACCACTTGATGATACCAAATCCCAGTTTTACTTGCAAGCTTAATCATTTTATTTCTTTATCAAAGCTTTTATTTGTGTTTACTTAGTGACATGTAAGTTTTGGAAAGATATGAAAGGTTGCATAAAGAGCATAAAACTTGGCCTAAGTTAGATAGATCTTGATGTCATCCTGAGGCATGAGATTGAACTTAGATCATTCACACTTGATTACCACCCCTCATTAGTGTTTATCCCCATGTATAGATGTTAGTGCTAAGCATAAAACTTGATCACTTTAGATGGGAATACTTTGTGAAAATGGTTATGAAAACCTTAGAATGATGAGTCATTCTGATGAAATGTTTTGACTTGTGTTCTTGAACACCAGATGATTTTGATGATGAAAATGTTAAGGCATGAGCCTTAGCCCTTTGTAAAACTGATGGTTGTCTGGATGAGATACCATTCCAATTTTATCGTACAACCACAATACCCGAAATTTGGGTAGGGCTTAACTAGAAGTTTATATACCTTAGTATGGGTTCCCTTGCGGCCAAGGTTTGAGCTGAGGCTACCTTGTGAAGATTGACCACCTATGAGTTCCCAAGATGACAGTTGGTCATGGTTGGGAGGTCAAACTCATAGGAGAGGTGCCTATACTAGGGCGTGTAATTGAAAGGTTAGGACTGATTATCCGCATACTGAGTATGGTGAATTCAGGATTGTTCCTGACGGATGTATCAAATATTGTGGTGAAAGTGTACCACCTCTGCAGAGTGTCAAACTATTCGAATAGCCAGACGTCTGTGATTATGGAGCGATTAGTGGCCATACTGTCCCGTTGTCAGATGTTTTCAAAATGACTTATGAAATGAATCATGACTTTAACTTAACCACAACAGGGTTGTGATATGAAAACTCAAGTTCCCACTTAGGTTTCATAAAATTTTCAACTAGCTTTCGTTGCTTCTGAACTCAGTTAAGGTAAACCTAGCTTTTTGCAAAACAACCTAGAGCTTAGTATTCCTACTCAACCACTTTACTTGTTAGTGATAGATTGCGAGTATTTAAAGAGTACTCATGGCTTTGTCCCTGGCTATTACCGTGGCCAGACTATGTAGAGGACTATTAGGAGGATGGACCGCAGGAAGGTTACGACAATTAGGATCATCTCCCATCGCCAGCATTGCCTATGACCATGAAGATGGAGCTTTTCCCATGCTACCGTTATTATGTTATTTCGCTGCTTTGATTGTACTAAGACTAGATCATGAGATACTTTATTTGTTGTAAGACCTTATGTATGGTTTGTAATGGATGATGTACTGTGATATCCTATCTGTTATGTCTTGCAAAAATGGTAATCCTAGGATTGCGATGTATGGCATAACAGGCATCTGGGATTAAAAATCCGGGTGTTGTCAACGCGGATGTGAGGCAATTCAATATCAAAATAACATGCATCAAATATGAAAATAGTAAATCTAATTCAATCTATCATTTAGATACGATCTTCTACTACTAAAATCTCCACATTGTCGTTGTAATGCAAGTAGTAAGTAGTGAAGGATTTGAATATGTAGCATACAAATACACACATTAATATTAGTACTGAGATCAGGTCGATTTTAACTAGAATATCCATTAAAATAGTAAATGGTAAAATAATTATTGAGTCTCCAAACACACTAGGAGAGAAATGTTTTGTTCACTAAAATAGTGATTATGGTGGAGACAAAGGTACATGAGAAAGGAAACTAAAATTGAGAAATATTGTTCATGGTGAAGAACGGGGCTGGTGGAGTTGTCATAAAGCTTGGGTTGTGGTTATCAGCGTTGGTGGAGACAACATGTTTCCGGACACTTGTATTCACTATTGTAAATGGGATATCATCAGAGAGCACTATATCATTGATGCTATAGCGTTGCCTTGATCCTTTGCCCTCTATCCTCTTGAAGTACTTTTGTGCATGGCTTGAAACCTGTGACGGAGTCCTTGTGGTGACGAAGTACTTAGATATGTCCTTCCATTTTCCACGGCCATAGAAACTTAACCCACGGAGAAAGAGCCTAAAATAACCAGGTTTGAGATAAACTAGTTAGGTTAACTATGATTGAAAGAACTACCGAATGGCCATTTCATAAGTTTTTTCTAGTTGTTAAATGAATTGTCTAAAACTTGAAAATTATATAGATCTTCTCATCTAAAAAATATAGTTAGAACTCCATATAGTAATTTCACCAACATATGTTTAATTTTGTTGATCCTAGTGTACAAGATATGGTATCAAATGATTGTACATGAATAAAGATTGAATAGACAACATGTTCATTCAGATATTTCATAATTAACCATATCATAATTATGATATGATCAAAAACTTATCTTTCTATCATATCATTTGCATGTTATCCATTTAATTTATTAGGACAAGTGATAGTAGTATTAAATTTTCAAGGGAAGCGCAACAATTTATAGGGCTGTTTAGTGGAATATTATACTATCATGTCAAATTAATGCATTTACAATGAAGGGTAAGAAGATGCAAAGAAATACAATTAATTTGAACTTTAGGGGTTATTATTTCTGGTAAGTGTGACCATATATTCAGAAAAACAACACAAATAAAGACCAAATTAACCTTCATGCTTCATGAAAGAGATTCTGATATAATGATAATGAGTATATGATTTGAAATACACCTAATGTGTCTGGAAGGAAAGTGTAAAACCAACACATATAAATTTTAAATCTCATGAAAAAATATAAGAACTAAAAAATCAATAACCTATGTTCCTCCTCAGTCCAAAACATTTTTGCGCGTGGTGCAATCACTTGTTGATGAATGGACATCATGTTGTCTAGCGCATCCACCTTGTTCTCCTCTAACACTTCTAATCCCTCCTCTACCTCTATGCCACCCTGCAATGGACAACCAAGCACAAAATCATTACCATTTATGGATATCTCTCGCTCCTCTTCAGCATCACTGTATTCCCTCTCATGACACATCAATATGGAAATCTACACTAGGATATCAACACATAAGTCTAGTACCTGATGCGCGGTCTTACAAGGCAACCATGAGCAGAGATCACCCATGATGATGTTCTTCTTTCTCCCATCGTGATTGGCACCATTGGAGTTGTAGTTGTTGCTATTGAGCCCATTAATGATTGAACTTCCCTCATCCAACCCAGAGGAGATCCCCTCCTTGTTGAATCTCGTATTCATGGTGGCCTAGAGAGAGTTTGCTACAAACTAGGGGAGTATGAACTTTGATGTGTAAAGAGGATGAGAGGAGGGCGGTGTATTTGTAGAACACACAAGTAGCATATCCAACCATATTAATAAAGTTTATTAATTGCAGTATAATTGCTCTAGATATATTGATACAGTATCAATATACGACAATAAATTCATACAATAAATACTTGAAAGTGTATATCTAATACCAACAAGGAAAATAATATTTTGTGTTGTTAATTAGTTTTTGGCAATGTATATTTGTTAAGGTTCCTAGTAATAATACTAAAAAAGTTCCATTACTAATCTAATGTAATAATCTACTCCCATTCTTAAACATGTTAATAACCTCTACACTCATAGGATATCCTTACTATATAGGTTTAACTATAACCTACTGTGCATATTGGGTTATCAACACATAATATATACACATGATCATTTGAAGAACATGGAAAAAATATTTAGGTCATCCTAATAATTATTTGGTCATGCCATCCATAACCCATGTTTTTAGAGTACAATACTCATATCATTGTCATCACCACCTCCCTAATTAGGGCCCACATAATTATATCAATTATAGGCGGGGTTGGTTGGGATCAAACCATTAATGCATCATCAATGCATCTTCTGGTTGCGCACATACTTATTGCTAAACCATATACCTACCTCACATAAATAATCAATCAATGTCATCAAATGGAAGCATACAGAAGTTTTGTCATAGGTTGCGCACGCTATTTTGGTTTGTTGTGTTGCCGGTGGGAAAGTTCAATCATTAACACACCGAGTCGTATAGTCTTGTTTCTATTTCTATCCTCTAGATGATATTCTAAATAAAAATCTAGAAATGCCAAACGTCTCATTGATCTTTTTGTTCAAGATCTGTATTTGAACACAAACATTAATTTGGTATGTGGCGCAACACATAGTACTTATAATGGATTTCTATTTTCGTTCCATTGGTTCGTTAGTTGTACTTAGTTTTCCTCAGCTGCTTAACTTGTCCTCATTATTCCTCTTCCTCTATTCTAAAACCCTCGCAAATTCTCGGATGGAGGCTCGTAGGTCAAAGTCTTGAATATTACATGCTGATGGGTGGGGCCGCGTACAGATGGTTCCTCCATCAACGGTTATATGCTGACGGGTGGGGCCAGGATACACATCGGACTAGCCATCCATCTCTCGCTGATATGTGGACCGCTTTATTTCCTGATTGTGTGGCTAGTGCAGCCAATGACTAATGGGGCCATGATGTTGGGGCAGAGCAGATACTCCCCAAAAATTGGTAGGTGAGGTCGTGTATGACACGTGCGGTTGGATCTCTCTCTAATCCGGTCCTAGCCCCCATCACCAAGTAGCTCCTACCCCACCGGCTTCCAGATCAGCCATTGCCGGCGACTCGTCGCATCTCCGGCTCTGTCCTTCGGCAACATTGGACGGGCTGCGGCGCTGCATCTCAACCACCACTCCAGCACTTGTTTTGTCCACACGCATTACACGTCGAGGCAGTATGAAACGCACGCAGGTCTGCCGCCCACGACAACCAAGATTTTGTTCTGCCACTGTAGCCTGACGAACGGGCGCAGAAATTGCTAATATTGCTTGGTAAGACCTCTTCTCTTGTACCATCCATCCTAATCGATTCGGTTCCTCTAATTTCCTCGAGATTGCAGGTGCAAATTAGTCCTCAATGTGTGGTCATAGAGGTTACACCAGCGAGGGTGGATATTCGATCATGTCGTGGCCACGTTCTCCTTCTCTACCTCGTCAAAAGTATAGGTAGCTCTTCCTCTTTATACTACCATTAAATTTGAAGTGCCGCCATGGCCAGTGGGACTGATGTCAATTGGGTTTTTTGGGGATTGTTAAAGTGTGCTAGTGTCACATCCCAAAATTTTCCAAATTTTAAAATGTGAAAAATAAACAAACAAAAGAAACAAATGTTGAAATTTAGGATGAAAAGAAACCTTTTGCTTCTAAATGGAAACATCAAAACCCTACTTGAACAAAATTTTAATGAAAAGGAAACAAACAAATTTCCAAACAAATCAAATGCATTCATAAATGGATGTATCTTGAATTTAAAGCACTTGGGAAAAATTAAACCAAAATCCTAAACCCTAATGAAAGAAATCATCTCCAAGATCACTCCAAGACTATGGCTTTGTTCCATATAAAAAATTCAGCAACAAAAATTTATAAATGATCAAAATGGTAAATAAAAATATTATAAAGCCATGGAAATTGGTTTCATTCAATTTGGAACCATGGATAAAAACTTATGATTTTAATAAGATAAAAGGAAATAATTCCCAAGGCTAATAAAGCTCCTAACAAAAATAAACACTAAATTATGAGAAAAGTAATCCTAAAAGTATTTGAAAAGATAAATAAATATTAAAAAAATTATACAAAGTGGAATCACCAATTTTGGAACTATAAATAAGAAGATATGAATTTTATAAGACAAAGAAAGAATTAAATAAATAACGAAATATTTAAAATACAATTTAAAACCTTGGCCAAATCCCTAAGAAAATGGAATAAAATTAATTCAAATAAAATAAATCATTAAAGGTTTATTTAAATAAAATAATATGGGTTTGAACCATGTTCAATTTTATTTAAATAAAGACAAAATGCCTAATCTAAATAAATATTAAGTCACAAGACAAATATTTGGTTTATTGCCAAAATGGACTTTTAACACATTAATAAATGGTATAAACCTATTGAAAAAATATTTGGAAAGATTTGAATTCATTCTGATGTTTAAATCAGTTGAATCAAATGAAAACAAAAAATATAAATAGAAAAAGGGAAAAGAATAAGAAAAAAATAGAAAGCTAACCCTACCCAGCACCCCCAGCCCAACTTGGACCAACTACAGCCCACCCGGCACTCCCCCTCTCTCTCCCTGCTGGATTTTTCTCACCGCGCACCACACCCGCATCCCTCGCCGACTCCTCGGACCCACAGCCATGTCACATCATCTTCAACGCGCGCTGACCCCGCCCTCTTTTCCTCCTCGTCGTTTCTGGCCGAGTGAATTCAATTGAATTCGTTTTAATGCACGATTAATCCTCCCACTTGACCATGCTACCTTAACCCCCTCTGTCTCCTCCCCATTTTCCCTCCCTTCCTCGTATTAGAGAGCCCCTAGGCTGCCCTGAATTGGACCCGTGCCGCCACAGCTCCGATGAGCTTGCCAACGAATTCCGGTGAGCCCCGACCCCCTCTCGCTCTCTTGTTTAATTTACCGTAGCCCTCTTTCTCGTGCGTGTTCACTCATGCCTCCCGTTCATTTTCTTGTGCCTCGTAGCCTTGTCTTCGTCAGCATCTGCTAGGACCCGGCGGTGAGCACAACTCCGGTGAGCCCTAGCGTCCGAACCCATGCGCGCATTGTCCTCTATATCATGCTATCTTGATCTCCATCATCTTGCGTGTTCGCTGATGCTCGCCATTCACTCGCGCATGATCTATAGGCTCGCCCCCAACGACATATGTGCATGCCCGACCCCGTGCACCCCTTCGCCAGCCACGACCATGTTGAGCATAGTCATGTCCCTGCGAACCTGGTGAGCCCCTGTACCCCCTCCCTTGCACCCTAGAATCGCTGGACCACTGTCTACAGAGCACCGCCGCCGCGCACCGTCGTTTGCGCCGCCTGTTCTTGGCCAGAATGATTTAGTCCGTTAGATCTAGATCTAACGTCGTGGATTAGATGACTTATCGAAGCGGTATGAATCGATCTGATCTGCGCGATGCTATTTATATCCAATGGCCTGGGTAACTCGATCCACCTGAAGTGGTACCAGCCATTAGAAACATGCCATGTGGCCAGTTCAGTTCAGACAAATTCCAGAAAATGAATTTAGATGTTTAAACTTGCAAAAATCATAACTTTCGATCTGTATGTCCAAAAATTACAAATTTTATATCAATTGATTCATAAAAATGAAACCTTTGCAACTATGGCCCTGGTTTGGTCATTTGCTTCTAAAAACCTAGAGTTTTGTGCAGAAACATTTGTAGGACTATTTTGAGTATAAAAAATATTCTAAAAATTATTTTTGAGTGAAACCTTTTGAAAATGGTTTTGTTTTGAACCCTCTGACCATAAACACTAACATTTGAATTTAAAAAATATATTTTGTTAACACTAGAAATTATTACTTTGAATAAAAGCATTTCTAGCAAAATAAAAATGATTTAAAAGGCCTATTTTCACTAACTTGATTTTAAATGGATTTCCCCTTTTATAAAAGACCAGTAGGTGCTTTGAAATGTTTAGAACCTTGTTAGAGAGCACTTTTTCAATAAAACAACCTCTTTCATGCTTGCATGCATTTCTTTGTTTTTATTGTATTGTGTTGTGAATGGTTTGAAAGCTAGTTTTGAATGTGTGCTTTGCTTGATTGAATTGTAGTGAACTTTGAAGAGTGTGACAATTTCAATATCAAGGAGAGTAACTAGATTCTCTACTTAAGGGACAAGTTATACTTTGGTCATCAAAACTCCTATCTTTTAAATATTGCATTAGTGATATTTTTGTAGTATGCATGATAGGACTATATTTTTATATATTGATATGCTACAGTAGATCCTATAGAATATATCTTGGTAGGAATCTTCCTAAGATAAGAGACAAGTTATGCTAGTATGCTTAGCCTAGATATTATAATTCAAGGGTGGAATATTCATGCTATGATATTAAGCAAAGTCTATGACTAAGTTTTTGATTAATAAAACAACTAAGTGAATGAATCACATGGGTGTAATGGTGAGAATGGTTTGTGTTGAGTGGTTACACAAGGCCCATGTCTATGGTTTACCTTGTGTATCACACTTGTGGTTGGCCACCCAGGAACAAAGAGATTTGAGATGTTTTGTGTTGAGAAGCTTCTAGTGCAGCCACATGGCATATGGGCTTTGCCTTGACCAACTAGGTTGCAAGAACTCAGACAGGCAGACCGTTGGTGGTAGTGATGATAGGATGGAACGCGTATGTGCTGATCTGAGGGATTTTTTCTGAAAAGTCTCATCTCGATGCATGTCGAGTCTTGTGGGAAAATTGCACCACCTCTCGAGAGGGTAAAACCTAAGTACTTAGCCGTGTCCCCGGCAATGGACAATTTGAGAATCAAAGACATTGAAATGATCAAGGATCTCCTCATCCCAATTTCTCTAAGTTAAAAACTTGTTGGGTTAACAAGGGAAGCACCTGGTGTGTATCCAGTGTGCCATTGTTTGATAAAGTGTTTTGAAAAAAGAGAAAAGCTATTTTCAAAGGATAGGGAAAACTTATTTGTGCAAAGGCCAGCCAAAACTCCACTTAGCCATATATTCATGTAGATGATAGATTCTCCTTATCAATATGATATCACTTGCCCATACAATTCAAATGTATTGACCCTTGTGGCTATAACTTATTATGTTGGAGGTTTGTTTGATGTTAGTGAAGTTTGTTGAGTAGGGATTACAAGTCTACAACCAACATGATTTCCCGTGGCATAAGACGATGAAGGACTCCATGCTATATATTTATATTAGCTGCTTTGTAATAAGATAGCCATATGAGCTATGTAAGTTGTAATTAACTATTTTATTCCTAGTTATAAGTTGTAATATGACCTTTGTTTCTTTATATTACATCTTAAATTGTGGGTGCTAACTATTCGATCCAGGGACTAGCACTGTAAACACAGGGATCTACCTTATCAGGTTGGGACCTCTACAGATGGTATCAAAGCACTGTGTTGCCTATAGGATTGTAACCCTAGGATTGGACAAAACTCCTTAGAAAAATAAGAGTTGTATTTGTTCAAACCTATTTACAAATAATCTTGTAAACTCTTCCCTCAACATTTTGTTTTGATTCTACATCTCTCCCTTTTCTACTTGATGGACAAAAACTTCAAACATGAGCAAGGACTTCACCATCACCAATGACTTTAACTTCAGTTTCACCAAGGACTTCAACTTGGACATCACTAAGGACTTCAAGTGAGACAGGAATAATACTCAAGACTTGGAGACTAAGGAAACTCAACTCATGAGGAAACATTATAGACACCACCTTTGAACTTTGTGACCAAGATGCAAGAATTTTCTTCCAAGGATACAATGATCTTGTTCATGATGTAACAACTAAGAAGAATGGAATGATCTCAAGTGATAACCATAGTTAGACCACCACACTAGTGTTTAGTTTAAAACGATTTATTTATCACACCAACTTATGTGGTGTAGCAAAAATATTTTGTTGCCTAAAAATATGATTGAATCTTGTTGTTTGGGTGGAATGCATGATTGTGATTGCTTGCACATTGCTTTGTGTTATTTGTTGTGTGTGAGTAGAAATTCTCTCCCTAGAAATCTTTTGTCTGTTCTAATTCCAACCCAACCCAAACAGATGACTTCTCCAAGAGACCTCAACTCCAACATCAAGGATGGTGACAACAACAACAACCTAGAGATGCACATGACAGAACAACTGCTAGCAACCCAAGCCCAGTTGAATCAAGTGACAACTCAGTTTTTAGCCAACAAACATTGAGCTAGACCCATCCATGCTAAAGTTCTTGGAAACCCAATCTCAATTGTTGCAAAGGATGACTAATCAGATGGTCAACATGATAAGCAACCCTTCCCAAAGGGATTGTGACAACAATGATATCAAGTATGATATTATAGAAGGAACTCAAGCCTGCAAAATATGTGGAGACATAGAACACACTTATAAAGAGCATATGGACCAATGCCCTAATTGTGAAGAGAAACACCCGGCTAGACAATACCCCACATCTCAAGTTTCTTGTTTCCTATGTGAAGGAAATGATCATGTACCTATCCAATGCCCCATCTATCCTATAGTTCAGCAGATGAAACATCAAACTAAGGATGGAATACAACAAGTCTTTGGAAATATTCATGAAGGTACAACTTCTACCAAGAAGGATGAAGACAAAGTCAAACCTCAGTATGCACCTCCATACATTGTAACCCACTATGGTGGACAAAAGAGGAAACATGGATGTTATCCTAGGAACTGTTCTAAGAACCGAGGAAGTTTTCCCACCTTTGTGGCGAAGTATGAGGAACATAAACTAAGAGCCCTCCTAGCTTTGGAGAGACCCAAAAAGAAGAAGAGCCAAGGAAACAAACAAGAGATAGTGACATCAAAGATAAACAGAGACATTAGCCAAGTGATGTGCCACAAATGCAAAGAGCTAGGACATTATGCATCCAATTGCCTAGAAAAGGAGAAGAACAAGACAATAAAATTTGGAAAAGACATCAACCTTGTCACATGTTTCAGGTGTGGTAACAAAGGACACTATGCAAACAAGTGTCCAGAGAAGTTACATCAAGACACCAAGTAAGCCAAGATGTAATCTTTTCTTCCATACAATCCCGAGAAAAGGATCGGGTTCCACTATCAATAGATAACGGAACAACAAACCACACAAGTTATCTCACAGTTTTGACCCATCTAGAGGGTCACGCAGAGTACGACACCTTATTACAAACCAAACACACATAAGCGAGAAGTGAAATATAAGGAAAGCTGGAGACGCAAGAACACCGCCCGCAGGCTAGCGGTAGTTGTTCATACATTAAGAAAACCAACGCAAACAACGACAGGAAAGGCCCAAAGATTTATTCTCCTAACAGCATCATATCCTTCTCCTTTTCTCCCGCCCCCTCGCCAATTCAGGTGCATCGTGTGCACGTTCTTCAGGAATCGCCGGAAGTCCCAAAAAAGGAACAGGATCCACATCCATTGTCGTAGCGTCAGATAACGCATTTTGTTGCAAAACATCAGCCCCAGCACGTAGCATTTTTTGTTCCTCCTCCCCATGTAAACCTGCCCAATACCGGATGAAAACACATGCATATATAACCAAATCAATAGGGGAGTTAATAAGTTTTTTTTTCAAAACATGCCATGTTCCTAAGCTTCCATATAGCCCAGCAAATTGTTGCCAGCACTGTAATCTGCACATTTTTGCTAACTCCCAAAAACTAAGAAACCCACCATAAATACTGAGAAAAGGACCCAGGCCTATTCCCAGCACCAATAGATTTAGCAACCACACCCACACATATTTAGCATCCACATAGGTGAATAATAGGTGCCCAATGGTTTCCTCCTCTGAACAAAATCTACAAGAGGAATCCCCTTCCCACTTCTCTTTTTCATATTATCCTTAGTGAGAATAGCATTATGCCAAATCAACCACAGACATATCTTAATCTTCAGAGGAATTTTTGCTTTCCATAGGTGCTTAAAACTCCTGTCAATCCCAACATTTGATAGATGAGAATACACAGATCTAACACAGAATCTACCAGATTTGTTCCACAACCAGATAGGCCTATCCTTTTCCTGATTCAGAGTTATTCCACTCACCAAACTTCTCAACTAATTATGCTGGTTCATCCCATCAACATTTAACCATCTCCTAAATGAGCATCTCCACCCTCTCTCAGCCACGTCAGCAACAATAATTATTTGATTCTGACAAATATCAAATAGATCAGGAAAGTTATTTTTCAAAGGAACATCTAAGCACCATGCATCATGCCAAAAATCAGTCAACTCCCCATTTCCAACCTTCATTCTCTTACCAGACAAATAGAGATCCCTAATTTTAAGCAGATCATCCCAACAAGGAGAATCACTCTGTCTGTGTTTCACAGCACTGACCCATCCTCTTCTCATATATTTCTTTCTCACAAAAACTTGCCAAGGGCCTTCATCAGCCTCAATCCGCCACCACCATTTGCAAAGCAAGCTGATATTAAACAACCTGATATTCTTGATCCCCAAGCCTCCTTTTTTTCTGGGTCTGCAAAAAAATCTCCATTTCACCAAATGATACTTCCTTTTGCCAATCCTGCCATACCAGAAAAAGGCTCCTGTCTGTTTCTCCACCTCCTCCACATTTGTTTTGTGCAAAAGGAACATAGACATGGGGTAAACAGCCACACTGGACACACAAGCAGTAATTTTAACATGTCTACCTCCCAGAGACAAAGCTCCACCCATCCAGCCATCTAACTTATTTTTCAACCTGTCCCCAATAAAACCCATCTCAGCCACTGTGCATCTTCTACTGCAAACAGGTAGCCCCAAATATTTAATAGGTCAGCTACCTTTCTGACAATTAAACAACTCAGCATAGTTGAAAAGCTTATCCTCATCATCTAACACCATCATCACCTTGCTTTTATCAAAGTTAATTTTGAGACCAGACATGGATTCAAACAACTATAACAGCAACTTCAGGTTTTTGGCCCCCTCAATCTCTTCTTTAATGAAAAGGATTGTATCATCAGCATATTGTAAAATAGCAATCCCTTTATCAAACAGATTATCAACTAACCCTGTAAACAAACCACTTGCTTGGGCATTAAGAACCATCTTAGCCAAACATTCCCTAGCCAGATTAATCAAGAAGGGAGAAAAAGGATCCTCTTGTCTAACCCCCTTAAAGCTGCCAAAATAAGGACCAATTTTCCCATTTACTTTAACACTGAGAGTACCTTGAGTCACAACACTCTTCAACCAGATCAGCCAATCTTCACTGAAACCTTTCTGTTTACAGTAGTAGAACAGAAAATCCCAATTGACCTTATCATAGGCCTTTTCAAAATCAATCTTCAAGATCACACCCTGCTGCTTCTAAACTTTTGATTCTTTCAGTATTTCATGCAACAAAGTAACCCCATCAGCAATAAATCTCCCTTTGATAAAAGCAGTCTGACATGTATCAATCAATTTCCCCATCACAGTTTCAGTTCTTAATATCAATGTTTTGGTGAAAATTTTGAACAAAACCTGAAGGAAGCAAATGGGTCTATACTTTTGAATTATATCAGCATCATCACCTTTGGGCAACAAAGTAATCACACCATAGTTGATACTACTCAAATCAATCTTGTGTGCATAAAAATCACAAAACACAGCCATAACATCCTCTCTGATAATCAACCAGCAATGCTGATAGAATTCAATAGGAATCCTGTCAGGGCCAGCTGTTTTGTTTTTTTTCATCTGATCAATAACCTCCTTCACCTCTTTCTCAGTAAAAGGTACACCAATTTTTTCCTATCTTCATCATTAAGTTTTTCCCAAGCCTGCCAATTATCATCAAAAAGTCTAACAGAGAAACCTCCAGCAGGGGCAAACAGGGCCTTATAGTAAGCAGTAGCATGCAACAATAGATCATGAGTTCCTTGAACCTCACTATCCCCATCTTTCATAGAGAATTTTTTTCTCCTCACACCATTATCAATCCTGTGAAAGTATTCAGTATTGTTATCACCTTTCAACAGCCAGTTATCTCTCGATCTTTGCTGCCAGAATTTCTCTTCATTCTCATACACTTCCATTAGTTCTTTCTGAATTGAAGCTTTTCTTTTCAACTGCTCTGCACTAAGCAAAATCAACTCCTCTATATCTTCCAAATCCTGAAGCTCTTCTACTAACTCTTTCTTCTTATTTTTTCTCCATCCACCTAACATGAGCACCCCACCCTTTCAGATCATTTCTAACATTTTTTAACTTTTTCTGCAAACTATCAAGACTGTTTTTACCTCTGACAGGTTTTCTCCAGATTTTCTCCACTCTAAGCAAAAATTCATCACTCTGCAGCCAACTTTTCTCAAACCTAAACTCTTTGCTGCCACCTTCCTGCCTTTCCATAGTATCCAGGATTAAAGGACTATGATCAGAAACTTCCATAGTCAGCTTATGCACTGTGGTAAGAGGAAACAACTTATCCCATTCTTTGCAAACAAGTATCCTATCAAGTTTCTCCAAGGTAGGAACTGTCTGATTGTTAGACAAAGTAAACTGCCCCCCAGACATTTGAATTTCCCTCAAACCATAAGCATTAATAATAGAATTAAACATGTGGCCCCACTTATTCAAAGAATGACCTTTGTTTTTCTCAGAAACAAACCTAATCACATTAAAATCACCACCCACCGGCAAAGGAATCGACTGGTCCTCACAAACATTAGCTAATTCTAGCAAAAACTCCTTATTTTCCTCCTGAGCAGCCCCATAGACCACCACCAAATGCCACTGAAGTTGTTTCTTGATATCAAACACTTTCATCTTAACATGAAATCTACCCACAGATACATCAAGTTTGGCCAATTTGGAGGAACGTAGGCCCCCCAAAATGCCCCTAGATCTCCCCACAGAGGGCAACCAACTCCAGGAAAATTGATTCATAGGATCAATTCTCCTAAAAAAGTCATCAGAATAATATTTCTTAATAGTCTCTTGCAAACCAATGAAATCCACTTTTTCCTGTCTCAACAAATTACTCAAATAAGCACTCACACCTTTTTCCCCACACCCCTAATGTTAAAAATAGCACCTATCATAATACAGTTCTTCTCTCCCTTGTTCCAGCCACAACACCACTCATAGGGTGATAGTTGTGGACCTTCACAGCAACAACACTTAACTTTCTATTCATCCCACCAGAACTAGTTTTCATCTTCTTCCTGGTTTTTCTAGAAATCACGGGAGTAAATTCCCCTTCATCATTACTATCCTCCTTCCAATCAAGAAACAAAACTTTCTCACCCAGATCCACCTCTGTCACAACCTCACCCTGTTTTCTATCATGTAAACTGTTCCTAGCAATCTCTAAATCTTTCAAAGAATTAATATGTTCTAAAGATATGGAAGCAACATCAATCCCCATCTCCAAGGCTCTATGCATAATAACATCATCATCTAGAGCAGCAAAAGATTTATAAAAAGTTAAGTTGGTACCTAACAGATCTCTGTTAGGCTGTTGAGCCAGATGCCTTTCCTCCATGCTTCCAGCACCACCTTGGGCAGCAACCCTTGAACTCATCCTCAGCAGTTGCTCATCCACACAAGCTACATTTTCAGGTTGAGATCCCATACTTTCTTGAGTGCTGACAATATCAGGTTGAGATGATCCCATAGCTACCACCTCATGTTCCTGACTCTCCACCTCCATAGCATGTACATCACCCCTCACAGAACCTTCTCCATCACCTTTGCCACTATCAGTAGATGAACCAAATGACTCTTCATCAAATACATCACCACCACCTTGTTGATCAACATCACCCTGTTCTCCCTCATAAACCAGCAAATGACCATATTTCTTTTTGAGCTCATAATACTTATCACTACTCCTGTCCCTTAACAATCCTCTAATAAAATCTTCAAAGTTCTGGGGGCCAGCAGCAGCAGGAGGATTGATATCACCAACAACAGGAGGAGCTAAATTCTGAATGACCTCCATGTGAACATCACCCAAACCAGCACCATCACCCACACCACCCCCTGAACAACATCTTGTGGTCCCACAGCAAGATCTTTATTCTGAACATTGTCATGATCAGTATTACCACCCTCTACATTCTCCCTGATGACAATCCCCCTTGTGTTTCTACCACTTCTAGAACTAGCCCAAATATTAGCCATTTTTCTCCCAAAAGACACCTCACCAGAATCTTCCTGTTCCACCAGCACCCCTTTACCTTTCTCCAAACCAGCCCCACTAGTGTTACCAGCAGCATGTTGGCGACCACCACTTCCCCCCACTTGCACCAGCAACAGCTCCAGTCTCTTGCCCATCACCACCAACAGGCCTATTTTGCCTAGTCTCGTCCTCATGCCTCCCATCAATCACATTGACATCATCTTGCCCATCGACACCCACTGATACAGGAATAGTTGGCACTGCATCAGGAGCAAAAATTTCTCTGGTATACTTGAACTCATAAATCCCACCATGTATCTCCCCCCTTCTGGTATTGGGAACCAAAGTAACATCCAAACAAGCAATCTTCACCCTTACATAAGACAAATTCCTCAAGCTATTTCTGTCCAGATCCAAGGGCTTGCCCACAAGAGATGCAACATAAAAACAGTTGATTTCTCCCTATATTTCATAGGAATACCAACAATCCTGAACTAGGCTTCTTCCAACCACTCCACAGGTTACAAATCCCCATTCCACTTGGACAACTGAATAAAAGCCTCAGTAATTGTCTTCATAAACACTTTTCCCAAAGTTAAATTCATCAATGGATCTAGCAGAAGGAAATCTCATAAAAAATTCAACATCATTGATAGGCCTAGCATTGAATCTCCATCCAGAACCCAAAGCAGCAGCCCACATTTGGAATTCTTTTTCAAGGTCCTTTCCAGTTACATCACCCCTGGCCACACTTATATGAGCATAGTGCAACTGTTCCATGGACTGAACAGTAGACTCCACCACAGGAATGGAATGAAAACCCTGCTCGAAATCAGTACTACCAAAAAATAAAGGAACATACTCCCAATGCTTCTTCTCTTGACAGACCAAAATACTATGATCCTTGCCACAATTCTCACACACTTGCTCTTCTTGTACCACATCATGTAACTGCATATCACCTGGATCAGCAACAACATTCACATTCCTCTGCACACTTACTACTGGTGGTGGTACAGAGGACCCCACCAGAGTAGTGGCCACAACATCAGACTGGTTAACTATAGTAATCGGTGACACACTGACAGGACGACCACCCCCAACAGGCACATTGACAAAAGTGGAAGCAGATGTATTCACCCGAGTCACAGGACGATTCAGAGGAACATAAGGATTCATAGTAGGCCTAGTAATGGTAATCTGCTCCACTGTACGAGCAAAAACCGGCTCTCCTCTTCTAGGGTTAGCATCGGAGTTACCTGATCTGCCCGGAAACGACGAGGTTGTAGCATCTGAACCTGACCCCTGTTGCATCTCAGGGCGATGACTCCACCGGCCACGGTTGCGGGCCTGATCTGCCTCATGGCGATGCGCCTCCGCCAGGGCCCTATCCCTTGCCATGGCTTCATGATGCTGATCCTCCAATCTGGCCTCGTTCTCCACCTGCTGCAACTCATCATCTCTACGCCTTGCATCCCACCGCCGCGCTTCATCGCGACGACGGTCATGTTCTTGGATCCAATCACTTTCCCTGTGATTCTCATCCAACACTCTACGATCCACGGGGTGGCTCCCTTGTACATACCCAGATCCTGATCTGTTCGCATAGGGACCAGATTGGACTGGAGGACGAGAAGGAGATCTGCGCCCACCACGGAAACGTCGATCCATAATCGAATCCGCTGCCACAACCTGAGCAACTGATCTACAATCGCCCAAACTAACACCGCTCCACCTCACCGGAGAAACAACTTTCGAAGATGAAGGACGAAGAGCTGGAGAACCTCGAACGAATCTCGAACCGGAGAATCCGCTGCCACAACCCGAGCCAAGATGTAATCTAGTTAGAAATATTTTAAGGGTGGTAGTACCCTAGTTGTCTTGAAGCCAACTTGTAACCTCTAGCCTTCCCGAATCTCGGGACGAGATTCCTTTTAAGGGTGGTAGTCTGTCACATCCAAAAAATTTCCAAATTTTGAAATGTGAAAAATAAACAAACAAAAGAAACAAATGTTGAAATTTAGGGTGAAAAGAAACTTTTTTCTTCTAAATGGAAACATAAAAACCCTAATTGACCAAAATTTGAATGAAAAGGAAACAAACAAATTTCCAAACAAATCAAATGCATTCATAAATGGATGTATCTTGAATTTAAAGCACTTGGAAAAATTAAACCAAAAGCCTAAACCCTAATGAAAGAAATCATCTCCAAGATCACTCCAAGACTATGTCTTTGTTCCATATAAAAAACCAACAACAAACATTTCTAAATGATCAAAATGGTAAATAAAAATATTATAAAAACATGAAATTGGTTTCATTCAATTTGGAACCATGAAAACATATGAATTTAATAAATTAAAAGGAAATAATTCCCAAGGCTAATAAACCTCCTAACAAAAATCAACACTAAATTATGAGCAAAGTAATCCTATGAGGATTTGAAAAGATAAATAAATATTAAATAAAATTAAACAAAGTGGAATCACCAATTTTTGAACTATAAATAAAAATATATGAATTTTATAAGACAAAGAAATAATTAAATAAATAAGGAAATATTTAAAATACTATTTAAAACCTTGGCTAAATCCCTAAGAAAATGGAATAAAAATAATTCAAAAAAATTAAAAAAATAAAGGTTTATTTAAATAAAATAATATGGGTTTGAACCATGTTCTTTTATTTAAATAAAGATAAAATGCCTAATCTAAATAAATATTAAATCACAAGAAAAATATTTGGTTTATTGCCAAAATGGACTTTTAACACATTAATAAATGGTACAAATCTACTGAAAAAGATTTGGAAATATTTGAATTCAAACTGATGTTTAAATCATTTGAATCAAATGAAAACAGAAAATATAAACAGAAAAAGGGAAAGAATAATAAGAAAAAAATAGAAAGCTAACCCTACCCAGCAACACTAGCCCAACTTACCCAACTACAGCCCACCCGGCACTCCCCCTCTCTCTCCCTGCTGGATTTTTCACACCGCGCACCACACCCGCATCCCTCGCTGACTCCCCGGACCCATAGCCACGTCACATCGTCTTCAACGTTGCGCTTACCCCGCCCCCTTTTCCTCCTCGCCGTTTCTGGCCGAATGAATTTGATTGAATTCGTTTGAATGCGCGATTAATCCTCCCCTCGACCATGCTATCTTAACCCCCTCTGTCTCCTCCCCATTTCCCCTCCCTTCCCCGCATTAGAGAGCCCCGAGGCTGCCCTGAATTGGACCCATGCCGCCGCAGCTCCGACAAGCTCGTAGAAGAATTCCGGTGAGCCCCGACCCCGTCTCGCTCTCTGGTTTACTTTACCGCAACCCTCGTTCTCGTGCGCGTTCACTGATGCCTCCCGTTCATTTTCTTGTGCCTCGTAGCCTTGTCTTTGTCAGCATCTGCTAGGACCCGACGGTGAGCACAACTCCGGTGAGCCCTAGCGTCCGAACCCGTGTGCGCCTTGTCCTCTAGCTCATGCTATCTTGATCTCCATCGTCTTGCGCGTTCCCTCATGCTCGCCATTCACCCGCGCATGATCTGTAGGCTCGTGTCAACACCCAGATTTTTAATCCTAGATGCCTATTATGCCATACATTGCAATCCCAGGATTACCATTTTTGCGAGACATAACAGATTGGATATCATAGTACATCATCCATTACAAACCTTACATAAGGTCTTACAACCAATAAAGGATCTCATGATCTAGTCTTAATACAAATCAAGCAGCGGAATAACGTAATAATAACGGTAGCATGGGCGAAGCTCCATCTTCATGGTCACAGGCAATGCTGACGATGGGATATGATCCTAGTTGTCATAAACTTCCTGCGGTCCGTCCTCCTGATAGTCCTCTTCATAGTCTGGCCACGGGAATAGCCAGGGACAAAGTCATGAGTACTCTTTAAGTACTCACAAACTAATACTCACAAGTGAAGTGGTTTTGAGTAGGAAATACTAAGCTCTAGGTTGTTTTGCAAAAAGCCAGATTTATCTCTACTGAGTTCAGAAGCAAAGAAATCTAGTTGAAAGTTTTAGAACACCTAAGTGGAAACTTGAATTTCATATCACAGCCCTGTTGTGGTCAAGTCAAAGTCATGAATCATTTCACAAGTAATTTCTGAAAACACCTGATGACGGAACAATATGGCCACTCCAACTGTCCATAACCGCGGACGCTGCTATTCGAATAGTTTGACACTCTATAGAGGTGGTACACTTTCACCACAACATTCGATACATCCGTCAGGAACAATCCTGAATTCACCATACTCAGTATGCGGATAATCAATGCTAACCTTTCAATTTTTAGGGTTCGCAGCATAGAAAACAAAAAATTTCCTACGATGGGAACAACTATGTACCAAGATATATCTACTAGATACAAACAACGAGCAGATGTATATCCGTAGAGAACATACCCTTGAAGACCGACAAAGCTTAACGAGTCCAAACTCATGGTTGATGTAGAAGATCTCTTGCCGATCTCAAGATCGAGAGGAAGTCCTAGCGCCGCAAAATAGCAGCGCATCCGTGCTCGCACACACGTTCGAGGCACCGAGCAACCTCTGCCTCCTCGCTCCAGCGATGCAGCGGAAGCACAACTCTTTCTTGCCGAAAAGCCACCGGGAACATGTATCTCGCTAGTCCGAGACCATGGGGGATAAATTCTAGAGGGGGAGAGAGATCCTTCACGAGGAGGTGTAAGTGAGAGAGAGGGAGGGGGCTCCTTTTATAGGGAGAGGGGGGCACCCAAGGGGCCATGCGCCCAGCCATGGGGCTGCCCCCACCTCTTCCACATTCATGTGGGTGGACACTCCACTCACTCAAATGCCTTTCAATTCCCTCCACTCAAAAACCCACTCAAATTCCCATTAAATTTCCACCAAATTTAATGCAAACTCTCATTAAATAAAACTCCTTTTATTTATTCAGAATTTTTTCAATTACTTTAATGACAAACATTCACATATAACCCCTTGCTAGTATTTCATTTCACATGCAGAAACACTTTCTGCAATTTCACCCGAAAACCCGTTTCGGTATCTAGTGAAATAAATTCTTGCGTTTGTTATTCTTTTCGGCATGAAACTTTTGCTCCAAATGGATGTCGGTGTCTCTTAAGTGTGTCACCCTACGGTTCGCGAATAATGCGGACATGATCGAGACCCCTCTCAGATCAATAATCGTCGGATGAGACCCATACTGACTCCCACACATTCAACGATGACTTTCTTGTGATCGTCGGAACCTTTTACGCTAGTATCTTAATCCCTTTGTTTCGCGATATATTACATGTCCGAGATTCGATCATCGGTATATCCATACCTAGTTTGATCTCGTTATTGACATGCAATCTTTTCTTGTTCCCGTGATATAACATTCTAGTGATCAAATCACTTGCTTGCAAGCTAACCAATGTGATATCACCGAGAGGGCCCAGAGTATATCTATCCGTCATCGGGATGAACAAATTCCACTCTCGATCCATGGGCCTCAACATAACACTTTATTAGTTCTAAATCCATCTTTATAATCACCCTGTTACGGTGTGACATTTCATGTTATCAAGAAACTCTTCCGGTGTTAGTGATTGATATGATCTCATGGTCTACGGATTAGGATCACTTCGTAAGTTGTTATAGCAATATAAACTCAATGACTTTGATCGTAATGCTATACTTCGGATGAATGTTCATCACACCATTACACTAATGTTGTGACCTCGTTATTAACAACATCCAATGTCCATGATCAGGAAACTTTGATCATCTTGTTAATCAACGAGCTAGTTTATAAGAGAGGCATAACTAGGAACTTCCTTTTTGTTTATTAAACACACATGTATTAACGTTTCCGTATTAATACAATTATAGCATGCAAAATAAACATTTATCATAAACAAGGAATACGATAATAACCACTTTATTATTGCCTCTCGGGCATATTCCCTTCAGTCTCCCACTTGCACTAGAGACAATAATCTAGTTTGAAAACTTTGCGTACTGAACACTTTTGGCTTTCCGGTGTTCCATATACGCAATTGCAACTGGTTAACATAATCTACAGATCTGACGCTTCAGGTCTGTGTGTATTTACATGTCTTTGCGTCTCCACGCATCACTCATTCTCCAATGATATGGCATTGTATAAATTTGGTCTTTTGGTGAGACCTTTAGTTCCTTGGGGTTAAACCATGTCGATACTATTGTCATACAATATATCTTTAGTGTTAGCCCATTGAGAACCACACCTTAGTTTGATAACAAACTTCTTGACACAAATTCCCTCCTTTGCTGCTACTATAGCAGTCATATACTTAGCCTTTTTGTTGTAGTATTCGTCACAATGTCTTAACTATGGATTTCATCCAAATCCATCATGGAATCTTATTTCCATTACATTGTGCCACCCATAGTTTAAATTGAGATAAACTTAATTTGTATCTTGTGACAAAACTAGTATCAATGTAGCGCTTTACAATGAACTATATGTAATTGTTTGTCACCTCTACACAAATATATTCTTAGTTCTTCCAAAATATCATAAGAATATCCTCACTATCGTCCAATGATCATTTTATGATTCATTCTGGTATATGCTCATAACACTTAGAGCATAGGACATATTTGGATGTGTACATATCATGGTATGATTGATCAAAACATCCTTGTGATTTCACTCATCAAGTGTCAAAGCACTTGAATCTTGTTTCACTTATCAAGTGTCAATACACTTGAATCTTGATTCAATTTCTTTTCATGCGACAAGAACCGTTTCTTGTTTTTTCTATATTGAACTCCTTCAATATCTCATATATGTACGTTTGGCACAACCATATTAGCGTCACAGTCTATCCACTATAGACATTCATGCTAAATATTTGGGTTTTGCCTAACTTTTTCATCGAATTGAAATTTTAACCTTTGTCAATAAAAGATACATCATTTCTAATCAACAAGATGTCCTCCACATAATGTATTAGAAATATGTCTCAGCGCTCCCACTTAATTTCTTGCAAATGCAAGCATCTTCATCGTCTCCAGATGAAAACTCCTTTTTCATCACGGTGAAGATTCCAACTCCGCGATGCTTACTTCAACCATTGAAGTTTGCATGCCCCTTTTAGCATCCTTTGAATTAACAAAACCCTTTGGATCGTGTCATGTACACGTCCTAGGTAACCATTATATTAAAAGAACTTTGTTTTGTTTATTCATCTACCATATACCAAATTATATGTAGTGGTTGCTACTTTAATCTGTCCAGACTAAATATCGCTATGAAAGATCAAATCTTGTCATAGTCAACTCCTTGAACATTGTCGTAAAATACTTTACCGACATGTCGACTATTTCATAGATGTGAAACATCCATGTCTGTTTCTTTATAGATCCAAATACGACCGATAGGTTTTACACCTTTCCGGAGGGTCTTCCAAGTTCAAAACTTGATTTCTCGTGTATGGAACTATCACGGATTTTATGTCTTCAAGCCATTTGACGGAGTCAGGGCCCATCATCGCTTCTTTGTAGTCGGTTCATCATTGTCAAACAATAATTATTTACTCTCAAATCTCAATCATTTGATTGTTTATTCGACCTTCTTGGTTCAATAGGAACTTTTGACCTCCGTGACCGCAACCTTTTAGGCACGTGATCCATGAGCATTCTGGCTGCCTCCGAAACATTTTCCGGCGCTGCGCAACTCAACACATATAGCTAAGGTTCGTTAACCTTATGAAAGTTCTATTGTCCTCCCACTTAACATTTATGAAAAAATTCCTTCTTCAAGAAACTTCACGTTTCAAGCGACAAACCCTTTTTGTCCTTGGTGTTATGGAGGAATAACCAATTGTTATTCGAAATAACCTACAAATACATGCACATCCGACTTTGGTTGTAAACATCTTACTTATGTTTATCATACCAAAATTTAAGAAATGACAACTTGGGTTTTACCCCAAACCATAACTTCCATGGTGTCATTTCAACGGATCAAGATGGAGCTCTTTTCAGTGTAAATGCGGAATTCTCTAAAGCTTTAATCTTTTAAAACATAATGGCAGTTTTATAAATAACACCTTTGATCCAACCATGTCAAACAAGGTTTCATTACAAATCTCAAACATTTCGTATTCCTATGGTGTTTCGGGAGATGTAAATCTAGGTGTTTTGCTAAACTTGTAACTCGAATTAATCACTTTTATGATAAAATCATAATTCATTTATTCTCTTGTTACACTTGTAACTCAAATAAATCCCTTATGATAAAATCATAAACCATTTATTTTCTTGTTACAATGATTATCACTTCATCTTGAAAGTATTTGAACGTTTTCAAATATTTCATACTTCTTTCTCATTAAGTGAACATTCACTCAAATTTCCGAAGAAAGCATATGAAGTTGAAATCCATCGCTTACGGCTATACATAATGGACTACATACATCGATATGTATAAATTCCAATAATTTAGTCGTTCGTTCTTCTTTGGCCTTTGAACGAGGTTTTAATTATCCCGAGGAAAGTCTCACAAGCGTCACTTGATCAAATCAAAGACTCCCAAAATCCATGAATATGGAGATTCTTCATGTTTTCTTTCCAGTATAATTTAAACGGCAATGTCACTTCGTAAGTGATCTTTCAATCATTTGTCTTGCGACATTTTAGCATTAGGCTTTATGGATGTGATTTCTCCAACTAGATTTCCAAATCATCCATCTTATATGGAATACGGTAATTATTTGAACAACCTTTGTTCTCATAATACCTGATTCAAATAACAATTATTAAAACAAATCTTGAAGTCAAGCTTTGATGTCAACGAGAAATACAAACACCGGTTTGTTTGTTTTCGATGAACATCATCACATATTCTCTTGCTAGTTACTTAGGCCATTGTGGTTCATGAATTGCGTTGTTCCGTATGAAATTTCATACCAACCAATTCGGTATCCAATACCCAAGAACCACATTGTTTAACAGGCAAAGAATACAACCATAACATGTATATCATCCATATACCTAAATTGGTTATTTCCAATCTTTTCTTTTCTGCCAAATATATTTTATAGATTCTCTTTCAGCATTTCTTTTTTCCTTTTAAAAGAATCTATCAACATCAACAGTGGCACCATATACATGACACATAGTCCAAAGCATGTATATTCAAATAATAATACCTTTGGACTTGCACTTTGAAGTAGATCACCATCATCAAAATGATCGGTATTCTTTCAAAATCCATTCTTTAGTAATCTTTTAGTGTAGTAAACACTTTATATACATCTTCTATTCTTCCTTATCATGACGAATTTCATGATCAAGCTATTGTAGCTTATAAAGGAGAATCGTGAGTATAACATTACTTTCCAAAACCCTTTTGGATGATTAGGATGTCTAGCATCTCCAACCTTCGTAAATTCTCATCCAATATGAGAACATATATTATACTCTATCATATTCCAACCAAAACATTGTTTTAGATATCGTTATATCTGCCACACATGATGGTTTCTGAAACAATTTTTTCAGCTCCTAGATAAACTTGATACTAAAACAATCAAGAATCGTGGAGGCAAACATGATACTTAAGATACTAACACTGGAATTGTTACTCTCGATTTAATACCAACTATTAAATTTCACGGAGTAAATAGAGTTTGCTGAAAGTTTGCAATAGGACTTTAAACTTTAGATTGACACTCAACACAATACGATACCAGTTCGTAAAGTATATATCCATTATTCTATAGTTCTATTATCTCTATTACAACTATGCATAAGGTGGTGAACGAATGCCAATGACTACAACAAATTATGCAAATTCACTTTGATTTAATTTATGATAAATTGAGTTCTACTAATCCAAATTAGAAATGAACTCCCACTCAAAAACGACATCCCTCGTGTCCTTTTGGTGATTACATGAACCAAATCCACTACACCAAGTCCGATCATCACGTGAGTCGGTGTAGCTTCAAAGGCGAGCATCCATATGGTCATCATATCAAAACATATGACTCATGCTTAACCTTTCGGTCCGTGTTCCGAGGCCATGTCTGTACATGCTGGGCTCGTCAAGTAAGAACCTTAGTATTCGTGTGTGTAACTGTCTTACACCCGACATATGCTCGTGGATTCAAGTACACCCAATCATCACGTGATGTCTTGAAGCGACGAAACATTGTGGGTGCATACTTAAGGAAGAACACATTTTTATCTTGATATATAAATGAGGGATCATCTTATTATGCTAATAAAACGCCAAACAAGCAATATAAGATGCAATCAAACATCACATGTTAATAAGTGAAATGATATGGTTCCCACATATGATCTCCATCATGTGCACTGTGGTATGATCTCTATCATACCTTTATGTGTAAGGCCAAGGTCTATGAAACTTACACGCTATGTGTGTTGTAAGAGTATCATCTCATACTTCTACTTACAACATCACCATATCATAACACTAGCCCAGCAACAATCTAAACTAGACGCCTCTAATTTATCCATTGCAAGTTTTACGTGGCTTAGGGCTTTCGAAGATAGAACCGTTCTTACCTACGAACAGGAACCACAACGAGGATAAACAAATTGTTGACAACTCGTTGCAAATTATATATTGACTATAGTAGGAGAGACAGACACCCGCTAGCCACTTATGCAAAACTAGTTGCATGTCAAGCGTGGAACAGGTCTCATGTGCGAGGACATGTAAAGTTTGTCCGGGCCGCTTCATCCCACTATGCCACCAATATCCAAAGTACAACTAAGAAGCAATAAAATGATCATCATCGCCCACATACTCATATGTGTACTACCCGTGCAAAGTATCTACGCATAGATCCGGCTCTGATACCACTGTAGGGTTCGCAGCATAGAAAACAAAAAATTCCTACGATGGGAACAACTATGTACCAAGATCTATCTACTAGATACAAACAACGGGCGTATGTATATCCGTAGAGAATATACCCTTGAAGACCTACAAAGCTTAACGAGTCCAAACCCGTGGTTGATGTAGACGATCTCTTGTCGATCTCAAGATCGAGAGGAAGTCCTAGCGCCACAAAACAACAGCGCATCCGTGCTCGCACACACGTTCGAGACACCGAGCAACCTCCGCCTCCTCTCTCCAGCGATGCAGCGGAAGCACAACTATTTCTTGCTGAAAATCCACCGGGAACATGTATCTCGCTAGTCTGAGACCATGGGGGATAAATTCTAGAGGGGGAGAGAGATCCTTCACGAGGAGGTGTAAGTGAGAGAGAGGGAGGGGGCTCCTTTTATAGGGAGAGGGGGGCACCCAAGGGGCCATGCGCCCAGCCATGGGGCTGCCCCCACCTCTTCCACATTCATGTGGGTGGACACTCCACTCACTCAAATGCCTTTCAATTCCCTCCACTCAAAAACCCACTCAAATTCCCATTAAATTTCCACCAAATTTAATGCTAACTCTCATTAAATAAAACTCCTTTTATTTATTCAGAATTTTGTCAATTATGACAAACATTCACATATAACCCCTTGCTAGTATTTCATTTCACATGCAGAAACACTTTCTGCAATTTCACCCGAAAAACCGTTTCGGTATCTAGTGAAATAAATTCATGCGCTTGTTATTCTTTTCGGCATGAAACTTTTGCTCCAAATGGATGTTGGTGTCTCTTAAGTGTGTCACCCTACGGTTCGCGAATAATGCGGACATGATCGAGACCCCTCTCAGATCAATAATCAGAAGCGGGATCTGGAGACCCATACTGACTCCCACACATTCAACGATGACTTTCTTGTGATCGTCGGAACCTTTTATGCTAGTATCTTAATCCCTTTGTTTCGTGATATATTACATGTCCGAGATTCGATCATCGGTATCTCCATACCGAGTTTGATCTCGTTACTGACATGCACTCTTTTCTCGTTCCCGTGATATAACATTCTAGTGATCAAATCACTTGCCTGCAAGCTAACCAATGTGATATCACCGAGAGGGCCCAGAGTATATCTATCCGCCATCGGGATGAAAAAATTCCACTCTCGATTCATGGGCCTCAACATAACACTTTATTAGTTCTGAATCCATCTTTATAATCACCCTGTTACGGTGTGACGTTTGATGTTATCAAGAAACTTTTCCGGTGTTAGTGATTGACATGATCTCATGGTCTAAGGATTAGGATCACTGAGTAAGTTGTTATAGCAATATAAACTCAATGACTTTGATCGTAATGCTATACTTCGGATGAATGTTCATCACACCATTACACTAATGTTGTGACCTCGTTATTAACAACATCCAATGTCCATGATCAAGAAACTTTGATCATCTTGTTAATCAACGAGCTAGTTTATAAGAGAGGCATAACTAGGAACTTCCTTTTTGTTTATTAACCACAGATGTATTAACGTTTCCGTATTAATACAATTATAGCATGCAAAATAAACATTTATCATAAACAAGGAATACGATAATAACCACTTTATTATTGCCTCTCGGGCATATTCCCCCCTAGTATAGGCACCTCTCATGTGAGTTTGGCCTCCCAACCATGACCAGCTGTCATCTTGGGAACTGCACCAGTGGAAAATCTTCACAAGGTAGCCTCGGCTCAAACCTTGGCCGCAAGGGCACCCATAGTAAGGTATATAAATTTCGAGTCAAGCCCTACCCAAATTTCGGGTATTGTGGTTGTACGGTAAAATTGGAATGGTATCGCATCCAGACAACCATCACTTTTATAAAGGGCTAAGGCTCATGCCTTAACATTTTCCTCATCAAAATCATCTGGTGATCAAAAACACATGTCAAAAAAATTTAGTAGAATGACTCATCATTCTAAGGTTTTCATAACCATTTTCACCAAGTATTCCCATCAAAAGTGATCAAGTTTTATGCTTAGCACTAGCATCTACAAGTGGGGGTAAACACTAATGAGGGGTGGTACACTGGTAGAAAAGGGCCCATGCATCCCGGTTGGTAAGGGCCATTAGTCCCGGTTGCCCAACCGGGATGGGGCAATCGGGACTAAAGCTCTAACCTTTAGTCCTGGTTGCCCCACCAACCGGGACAAATGGGGCACACGTGGCGGCATCAGAGCGCGAGGGTGGAGATTAGTCGGTTCGTAACCGAACCGGGACTAATAACTCTTCTATGCAGTAGATTTGGCCCATTTCTTCGCCGCGTAGAATTCATTTTGGCACATTTTGTTGCCGCTGACATTTTGCCACTTTTTGTGCCGCGAAGAATTCATTTAGGTTGATTTATTGTTTATTTAGTGTTTTGCACTTATCAACGAAGGAACCTTATATTACACAAGACCATCATGACAACATTACATTCAATACACGGATCGAGTTCATGCACTACATACAAAAGTTGCTATTCGATGCTACCGCCAATTTCTTGAAAGTTGCTATTTTTACAATTCCTATTGTCTATACACATCCGAGTAGTATTAGCCGCCTTGTGTGTTTAGGACTTACGCATCCAAGAATCCCGCCAATTCCTCTGAATTGCTCGTACGCGATCCTTTGGCGTAAGACCGTCCGTGAGCGTTCGATCCGATTTAAAAAGGAGTCACCTATATGAATATGAAACTAAACACCATTTGATTGTAATTAAAAACTATAGAAATTGTTTACGTCGTGAGTTGCTCTAAATTTCTGCCCTTCTCATCGCATACGTCTGCGGATGAACTCGCATACATAGTATCCACATAGATTGTTACACGGTCCCTCGTGAGGCACTTTACGAGAACGAGTTCAATCAAAATAATAATCAAGAATGATAATAAGCGTATCAAAACTAGAATCAAAGAGATGCACGGATATAGCTAGTGGTGCTTACATTTAGTGGTTGAAATGTAAGCTCCTCTTTCCAAACACCCTAGCCTTCTTGGTGAACCGTTTCCAAGCGCGTGAAAAGCGAATAAAATAAGTTATTAAGTACTTGATATCATAAAATTCACGAACGTTGCCGATATAGTGTCGTAATGATTAGAATTACCGGAGAAGTATCTGCGTGTCCTTCCACGTCTCAAGGGGTTTATGTTTGAGTCCATGACTAGTACACGCCCTTTGTCAAGTTGAATGATTAACGAATATAGTGGTACTGCGAATGCAGAACTAATCAATTATATACTTAACATCGAGTAAGCGAAATAGAAAGTTTATACAAGACAATAACACTCTTTGGAAGTTGTAAGGAAATAGTATTTCCCTTTTGGTTTCTTGAAACCTTAACGCGTGTACTATATTATCCTCCGTATCACGGGGCTTATTTTGAGATTAGCTTCATGAACCCAATATGGGTCAATGAAGCCAATGTCATAGATTTTCCTCTGCTGCATTCGAGAATCTTCATTACGCATATTACAGTATGATTATATACATGCAATAAACAAAATAATATATGGAGACTAAATTAATTACGTAATTAGTACTTACAGACAATAGGCGCGATGATCGATTTTTCCAAGGCGTCTTGATTGAATAATTGAAATAGTTCATCAAATTCAATGGATATCATGTCATCCTTATCTTTCCCATGATGCTTTTTGTAACCCTCAAGACTATCCGATTTAGCCCGCCCTTGTGGCATGCATGTAGCGATTATGCAATCTTCGTATTTTGTTGGAAGATTGTTTACCTTCTCAGGTTTTGTGAGAGGTTTTACGTCTTTATTTGTATGCTACTTCACTCACGGGAAGAACTCTAATCGGGATAAGTCTTGGGCAATACTCATACCTTGAGCAGCGGTAGCTTCTCCGTATTGCAACTACCTCTGGATCATCTTGCTCTTCGCCCATATTTGCTCGACCCACATTGGTTTGAGAAATCACCTTGAGAGGCGCAAGTCTGTTTTGCTTGTTCTCCGAGATGGGCAACAGATTTCCCTCTTGCATCGATCGCTCTTGAGGCTTTTTGTGCGCATGTGACTTGAGAATAGAACGCTCATAGTCGATGACAGCTTTGGCTCGGGTTGATGAAGATTCTTTAGCATTTTCAACACTTTGGCTTTTTCTTCTTTGGTCTTTGGGAACTCTGGCTCTTTCGGCCGCCTCGACTTAGCTTAGCTGTCGTTTCCGCATCAACGATCGCCGATCTCCTCTTCAAGATACAGTCATAAGCTCTCTTGGGAGGAACCGTTGGTACTTTTGGAAGAGGCTCTTGTTTACATTTCGGCGATCGCCACGACGACAAGATGGCAGACGCTTACGCTTTTTATCCTGAGGCGCCGGCGATGGCTCCCGCGGCGATGGCTGCACCAGAGATCGGTGAGGGGATGGAGCCGGGTGAGGCGATGAAGACGGCTATCACGGCGGCGATGACCTCGCTGGAGACGGGTGAGGCGGCGGCGAAGATGGCGTTGGCGTGTGATTTCGAAGAACGATGCAATCCTTCGGCCATAGAATGGTGACGTTTTTTGCGTCACCCAGCACAGTCACATCCCCTTCACCAGCAGGGTAGTGAAGATCCAAAATCTCAAAGGTGGGCATGATTTCATCCACGCCAACAACAGCATAGCCCTCTGGAACCGGACAATAGTGGTAAGTTGGTGTGGGTCCAATTGGTAAGGCATAGCCGACCGCCACCTTCATTGATATGTTCACAACTTTGACATGTAGCTCGCAGTGTGTGATCTCTGTGATATCATCCACTGGGTAGCCAACAGGAGCCATCGTCGGTGCATCATCGTCATCGCCATTGTCATCACCCGGGACCTTGGTGGAAGCCACACTACTTTTTCGATTATTCGATAGGCCGGTAGAATCGAATGCAGTGTGCTGCTGAGATGGGCCGGTAGTACTTTGCTCTTTAAGTGAGTTAATTTCATCTTGTTGTTGCTTTAATCGTTCTTAAATTAAACGTATTCGCTCTTTCTGACTTTCTGCTTCAACTGCCGCCCTATCCTTACTCCTCTGACGGCTTCTATCAGGATATTTCTTCCTCTCTTCGGGAAACCCAGTCCTCCATGATTGGGAGCCTATTGTGCCTCGTGTTCGTCCATCATGTTCCTTATTTCCAAGGGCGAGTGTGAGCTCATCATTCTCTCTATCGGGAATGAAGTCCCCATCTTTAACAGCCTTTACTGCTTTTCTGATCCTCTCGATTGGCAAGGGGTCTTCTTTACGTCGTATGTTATATATACACCTCCCTTCTGAGTCCAACGTGCCCCCATGCCCGTAAAACCAATTCCTTGCATGTTCTACCCAATCGTCTGTCTCCGGGGTGATATTTTTATCACGCAGTTCCTGCTCAAGTTTCTCCCACTTAGGAATGCCAACCCTGTAGCCACCTTGCCCCATAGTATGGTGATACTTCTTCTTAGCAGCATTCAGCTTATTCGTTTCAGACATTTTCTTAGCCTTTTCTGATTTCTTGTATTCCACAAACTCAGTCCAGAATGGTTTTATCTTCTCAAACTGAATATTCTTGAAATCGGGAGTCTTCTTTTTCACGACATAGTCAAGGTGCAATCTTTTCTTCCAGTTGGTGAAACACTGGGCCATCTTCTTCAAAGCCCACTCCCTGACCTTAGCCTCCATGGCTCTCCCATGTTGTAAGGCGTCCTCAACTGGATCCTCCGCATTTGGATCCAGCTCTATCTTCGGTAGTTTGAAATTAACCATGAGCCTCTTCCACAGTAAATCTTTGGCGTGGTTAGGGACAAATAAACATGTTCCCTCTTCATCCGCATTAGCAGGCCTATTCCCATTTCTAACGGTGATCTGGATTAAGTCCCTAACGATTACTCCGCATTGTGCCACAAATTTGGTTGCGACAACTTTGGGAGTTGTCGGTTTGCCGTCTTCAGCAACATCTTTGATCCTGAACCTCTCATGGTCTTGCAATTTTTTGGTTGGGCCTCGTCTGCTCTTTTCAGTAGATTCCTTCGATCCGGAGGGCTAAAAGAAGAAAGATCGTCGTTACTATTTCTATATAGATAGCAGATGATTAATTAATGAATTGATTTATATTACATGCACCTCGCCGGAGCGGTCGTCTTCTCGATTACACAAGGCATCACCTTCTCCCTCGCGGAAGGCAACACCTTCAACCTCAAACAAGTTGTCTATTCCGGTAAAAAGAGGATCACCCTACCGGAGTTTCAGAAACGTTGATACGTCTAAATTATCTTCCCCACGGATCACACCTTGGATCAACTCTTCCTTTTCTTCGTCTCTGACGTGTGGGTCCATATTTTCTGCATAGGTGGAAAAACGAATAAGTCAAAGCGGCTAAAGGAGAAAGTTACGAATAAGTCAAAGTGGCTAACGTATATTTTCCGGATCGAAGGTGAAACCCTAATATATACATACACAATAATAAAAATGAAGAGAAACCCTAAACCCTAAGGCTATGAGAGGGGAACATGAGTATAAGGCTACAAAAGGTCTTCGATCTATCTATGGTCTTGATCTCGGTCTTCGATCTCGATCTCGATATCGTATTCTACCGAGAAGAACCAAATCACCGGAAAGAAAGGGAAACAATCAACACATGGCATCGATGCAATGCTCAAGCAATGATGATGATATGACAAGTTAATGTGCATTGGAATGTAACCCTAAAGCATGCTCGACAAGTTAATCGGGGTTCCGAGGGGGCGCAAACCCTAACTCAAGGAACTCCGGAATCACCTGTTAGGGTTACTAGGGTGTTCTAATTAAACTTGTCATTTAATTAGATCTATCTATGGTCTTGATCTCGGTCTTCGATCTCGATCTCGATATCGTATTCTACCGAGAAGAACCAAATCACCGGAAAGAAAGGGAAACAATCAACACATGGAATCGATGCAATGCTCAAGCAATGATGATGATACGACAAGTTAATGTGCATTGGAATGTAACCCTAAAGCATGCTCGACAAGTTAATCGGGGTTCCGAGGGGCGCAAACCCTAACTCAAGGAACTCCGGAATCACCTGTTAGGTTACTAGGGTGTTCTAATTAAACTTGTCATTTAAGTTTTTGAACAATGCATGATTATAGCATAGATAGATAGTTCTCATTTTTCTGAACATTTTGGTATATTATTTGTATTTTTCTGTATTAGAGATTAAAAGTTATTGAATTTACAAGTTTTATTCAAATTCTGAAATTATTAAATCAAATGTTTAAACATTTTGCACCATAGTAACAACTAGCCATAGTGGCTGACAGGTGGGGCCCGGAGCCACCTCAGCAGCAACGCAAGCAAAGGGGAAACAGAGGACGCGGATCCACCTCGCCACGCAAGCAAAGGGGAAATAGAGGTGGGGCCGGGAGCCGCCTCGCCACCGCTGTCAAGGAGGACGCGGCCGCCGTGGCCGTGGACAAGGACGACACAGCGGTGGAGGAAACGGCGCCGGCGACGATGCACCACCCGATCGAAGCCGCCGCGCCCACCACCAGCAGCAGAGGGAGGGGCGAGAGAGGCGGCCGTGCAGCACGCGGTGGGGAAAGCGCGATCGTCGGCGGAAGCAGACGCAGGCGGCAGATCGTCGGGAAGGAGACGCGGGCGCTGATCGTTGGCGAGGAAGAGACGGTGGTGGCCGAGGCGGAGGCGTTGACGACGAGCCTTCTGAGCATGGCGGTGGCGAGCTGGCGGCGTCGTCGGCGGCGCGAAGCGAGGCAGAGGCAGAAGTGAGTGGGGAAGGGAAGAAGAAGAGGGGGCACGCGCTGTTATAACTAAAGGGCCTTTAGTCCCGGTTCGTGGCTCCAACCGGGACTAAAGGTGCATACGTCCCGGTTGGAGCCACCAACCGGGATCTATTGTCCAATTTTCAACAGCTGAAGGCGCTAGCGAGCTCTTCGTCGGTTGGTGGCTCCAACCGGGACGTATTCCCCTGTTTTCAAAAAATTTCAGTTATTTTCTCTCTGTTCCCGCCTTATTTTTTATTTTGGGGTTTAAATTTGTAATGTTTTTTAAATGACAATTACTTTGGAATTTAGAAAAACTTTAAACATAAAAAGTGTTTGGATTTGAATAACTAATTCGAAACCATTTTCTGTTTTGAAAAATAATTAATGTAACCATTTAAAATTAATAATGAAATAACTTATATTTTTTAAATATTAATTTGGAATTTAGAAAAACTTTAAACATAAGAAGTGTATGGATTTGAATAAATAATCCAAAACCAATTTCTATTTTTAAAAAATAATTAATGTAACCATTTAAAATTAATTAACTTATATTTTTGAATATTAATTTGGAATTTAGAAAAACTTTAAACATAAAAAGTGTTTGGATTTGAATAAATAATTCAAAACCATTTTCTGTTTTAAAAAACAATTAATGTAACCATTTAAAATATGAACAATTTATAATTAAAAATGAATTAACTTATATTTTTTAATATCAATTTGGAATTTAGAAAAACTTTAAACATAAGAAGTGTATGGATTTGAATAAATAATCCAAAACCATTTTCTATTTCTAAAAATAATTAATGTAACCTTTTAAAATGAATTAACTTATATTTTTGAATATTAATTTGGAATTTAGAAAAACTTTAAACATAAGAAGTGTATGGATTTGAATAAATAATCCAAAACCATTTTCTATTTCTAAAAATAATTAATGTAACCTTTTAAAATGAATTAACTTATATTTTTGAATATTAATTTGGAATTTAGAAAAACTTTAAACATAAGAAGTGTATGGATTTGAATAAATAATCCAAAACCATTTTCTATTTTTAAAAAATAATTAATGTAACCTTTTAAAATGAAGATAGGGGACGAGCATCGTTAGAACTTGCATTGGATCTCTGAAGAAACCATATATTGTGAGTCTAAAAATGATTTTTTCAAGAAATCACGGGCGATAGATCATGTACCTATAGTACAAACCGGACCCACTTCCTGCCGATTCGGCAGACATTTGTCCTTTTTACCCGGGATGGACGAAAAGGTTTGAGATGTACCGGTTGGGAGATAGTCCATGTAAGGTGGTCTAGTATTTTAGGAAAATGGGACGGTAGCATTCTGAAACGACATTTTGGTGGTTACTTCACAAAACGACCCGTTTTTTGCGCTCGGAAAATGGAAAAGGGCTTTTTCGTGCGACAAAAAGGAAAACTTCCTCCTGCAACATTGTTCTCCATACCAATGTCCACACACATGCATAATATGGGCACAACATCACAAACTATGCCTTGATTCAGCACATAACATCGGTCATTTGGACCGAAAGCCATGAAACCTCGAACATGATAGGTCATTTTGTGAAGGTTTTTTCGAAACATGATCAATATACCAAGTCTGGTATTTTTACTTTCAACTATGTAACAAAATATGACACCAAGCGAAGGATTTTCATTGTTCGGATTTTTTTTGAATTTATTATGCCTGTTTTGAATTATCTGAATTTCTAACTATGGTTGAACCGGTGTGCATGAAGATAGGGGACGAGCATCGTTAGAAATTGCATTGGATCTCTGAAGAAACCACATATTGTGAGTCTAAAAATGATTTTTTCAAAAAACCACGGGCGATAGATCATGTACCTGTAGTACAAATCGGACCCACTTCCTACCGATTCGGCAGACATTTGTCCTTTTTACCCGGGATGGGCGAAAAGGTTTGAGATGTACCGGTTGGGAGATAGTCCATGTAAGGTGGTCTAGTATTTTAGGAAAATGGGAAGGTAGCATTGTGAAACGGCATTTTGGTGGTTACTTCACAAAACGACCCGTTGTTTGCGCTCGGAAAATGGAAAAGGGCTTTTCCGTGTGACAAAAAGGAAAACTTCCTCCTGCAACATTGTTCTCCATACCAATGTCCACACACATGCATAATATGGGCACAACATCACAAACTATGCCGTGATTCAGCACATAATATCGGTCATTTGGACCGAAAAAGCCATGAAACCTCGAACATGTTAGGTCATTTTGTGAAGGTTTTTTCGAAACATGATCATTGTTCTAACACATTTAGTCCGGATGTAGTCACAAACCGGGACTAAAAGTATTTTCCGCCATTTCCTACCTCTTCCCGCCAAGTTTCCGCCCTTTCCTTTCTACTAGAGCTTTGAGTCCGGATGTAGTCACTAAGGGACTAAAGATATTCCGCCATTTCCCAAAGCTTCACGCCAAGTTTTCCGCCCTTTCCTCTATATTTAGGGTGATCGTGTCATGGCTATCCACACATCCACACCTTCCTCTCTTAGAACAATGGACAACGCCCTCGGGCCATTCGACCCTCGAGGAGACCGAGGCGCTGCGCCTCAACTACCCTTGTCCGGCTACCGGCCGCCGTCGCTTTGGATCTCGAGCCGGAGGTTCCTGTCCCTCAAGGTTCCGCACGCCAGGCGTCCATCACAAACCACTTCTACCACGAGCTCACGCCGGAGCAGCGACAACTACGACACCTGGAATGCCTTCTTCGCTAATAGGCGGGAAAGGGAGCTCGCCAGGTACGAGGGTGATGGCCCGCCACCGTTGAACCACAACGGCCGTAAATCGTCGTGGTGGGCGAACCGTACTATCATCAGTGATGCGCTACATCGCCGGGAGACCATCCTCGCCACGGTGCCACGAGTACACCCGCCAGGCCCCACACATCCGTGATGGCGGCATCGTCTTCAGAGACCCTCCCACCCGCCGTGAATCCGAGGCTGGAATGGCCCCGTATATGCCATGGATGGGCTGAGGATCCCGAGTGGCGGTGATGATGACGATAATGATGACGTGACGATGAAGACCACGAATGCGTACTATAGGACTAGGCATGATTATGACAAAAGGCGGCTTTAGTCCGAGTGTTAGCTAGTCCCGGTTTGTCGGTTTTAATATTAATAAATGTCTTAAGTGTTACCTAATAAATAGAGAAATGCCTATATAAAGAGGGTTCATGTTTAGTCGGTTGGAGAAACCAACCGCGATCAAGGATTCTTGGCAGACTGGGCCAGGCAACACTAATAATAGGGGTGAGTGTCGACATTATGTCGTGCGGCTTGTACCTTGTCCCGTATGGTGTCACCAACCGGGACTAAAGACGAACCTTTAGTCCCGGTTGGAGACACCAACCGGGACTAAAGATGAGTCAGCACTAATAATAGGGTGAGTGTCGACATTATGTCGTGAGTGTCGACATTATGCCGATGCTTGTACTATAAATATGCATCCTTGTGAGTCCGTCCTCCAGTTTGAGGCATATCCAAGATGGTTTTAGAGAGCAGGACACCACTACGGCCAGTTTTGGGGAGATGCCTGGGCCTCCGGCATCTCCGAGGAATCAGTCATAAAGGCACTCCTAATATGTGAAATTAGTTAGCTCCGAGGCGTATTGATCTAGTTAGTGAAGTTACAAGCTGCAAGATGGTTTTCGAGAAGGGACACCACTGTGGCCAGTTCGTGGAGATGCCGTGAGCCCAGTCCTCGGCATCTCCGAGAAACTGTCATAGAGGCACTCCCTAATATGTGAAATTAGTTAGCTCGAGGCGTATTGATCTACTTAGTGAAGTTACAAGCTGCAAGATGGTTTTCGAGAGCAGGACACCATCTGCGGCGTTTCGAGGAGATGCCGACGTGAGCCAGTCCTCGGCATCTCCGAGAAACTGGTCATAGAGGCACTCTAATATGTGAAATTAGTTAGCTCGAGGCGTATTGATCTAGTTAGTGAAGTTACAAGCTGCAAGATGGTTTTCGAGGCGAGGACCACTACGACCAGTTTCAGTGGAGATGCCGTGAGCCCAGTCCTCCGGCATCTCCAAGAAATCGGTCATAGAGGCACTCCGGTCTAGCCACAAAACGGACTAACACTCAAGACATTTATTAATATTAAAAGCGAGACTACAAAACTGGGACTAAAGGCCACAAATGAAAGATATCCTTCGGTCAAGCCACAAACTGCGAAGACATGAACTAGAGTTACATAATATGAGCATGAACTTCTTGGCATATGTCATTCCTTATGACCGCTTCAGACGTAACCATGGAGCATCTTCTTTACTCAACGGAATGCTTGGGTTTTCACCGTGAAGGGCGGAATTTCATCAAACTTATTATAATCTTCCGACATGTCCATCTTGTCCTCGATTCCCACGATGTTTCTTTTCCTGAAAGAAATATGTGACGCTTTTTCTCATCATATGATGTATTCGTTTGCATATTTTTTCTTTTTTTCGGTCTGGAGGACATGTCCTTCACATAGAAAACCTGAGACACATCATTGGCTAGGACGAATGGTTCATCTCTATAACCAAGATTGTTGAGATCCACTGTTGTCATTCCGTACAACTGGTCTATCTTTACCCTTCCCCATTCAGTTGACCCATTTGCGTGAAACAAAGGGACCTTAAAAGAGACTCCATAGTCTAGTTCCCATATCTCCTCTATGTAACCATAATATGTGTCCTTTTGTCCATTCTCGTCTATTGCATCAAAGCAGACACCACTATTTTGGTTGGTGCTCTTTTTATCTTGGGCGATCGTGTAGAATGTATTCCCATTTATTTCATACCCTTGGAAATTCAATACAGTAGAAGATGGTGACGCGGCCAACAAGTATAGCTGATCTCCAACAGTGGTGTCATTCAAGAGATGTGTCCGCATCCAACCACGAAAGACTTCATGTGTTCATCGTAATCCATGATTCAAAGCTTCCCGGGTTTTGAGCGCATAATATTCTTGTGTTCCTCGATATACGGAGCTGCCAAGGTGGAATTATGTAGAACTGTGTAGTGTGCTTTAGTGAAAGAATCCCCGTCCCTACATATCATTGCTTTCTTTCCCAGCGTGCCTTTTCCACTTAGTCTTCCCTCATGTCGCGAGTCAGAAACACCAATCGGCTTAAGGTCAGGAATAAAGTCAACACAAAACTCAATGACCTCCTCTGTTCCATATCCCTTGGAGATGCTTCCTTCTGGTCTAGCAGGTTATGAACATATTTCTTTAAGACTCCCATGAACCTCTCAAAGGGAACATATTGTGCGAAATACCGGACCGAGAATGGCAATCTCTTCCACTAGATGAACCAGGAGATGCGTCATAATATTGAAGAAGGATGGTGGGAACACCAATTCAAAACTAACAAGACATTGTACCACATCCTTCTGTAACCTTGGCAGAATATCTGGATTGATTACCTTCTGAGATATTGCATTGAGGAATGCACACAGCTTCACAATGGGTACTCGAACATTTTCCGGTAGAAGCCCCCTCAATGCAATCGAAAGCAACTGCGTCATAATCACGTGATAGTCATGAGACTTCAGGTTTTGGAACTTTTTCTCTTCCATATTTATTATCCCCTTTATATTAGATGAGAAGACCGACGACACCTTGATACTGTAAAGGACTTCAAAAAAGATTTCCTTCTCTGCTTTGGTAAGAGCATAGCTGGCACGACTTAAGTGACGCCCTTTATACGTCTTGTTATGTGTATGCATGTTATTTGGGTCTTTCATAATTTGTTGGTCCTCCCGTGCTTCAGGTGTATCTTTTGTCTTCCCATACACACCTAGGAATCCTACCAGGTTCACGCAGAGATTCTTCGTCACGTGCATCACGTCGATTGAAGAGCGGACACGCAGTACTTTCCAATATGGCAGCTCCCAAAATATAGATTTCTTGTTCCACATGGGTGCGTGTCCTGTAGCGACGTCGTTCGGAACTGATTGACCACCGGACCCTTTCCAAAGATTACTTCTATGTCCTTGACCATACCAAATACATCATCACCAGCAGGGAGTTCAGGCTTCTTCCGGTGATCTGCCTCACCTTTGAAATGCTTGCCTTTCTTTCTTACGGGATGATTGGTCGGAAGAAATCGATTCGCCAGTACACAACCTTCTTGCATTTATGCAAATATGTACCTTCGGTCTTATCTAAACAGTGGGTGCATGCCTTATATCCTTTGTTTGTCTCATCGAAAGGTTACTAAGAGCAGCCAATCATTGATGGTTACGAATAACAACCCTTGTAGATTAAATGGCTCCTGTTTGTTCTCATCCCACGACGTACACCTGGTTTGCCCCACAACTGTAAGAGTTCTTCAACTAATGGCCTAAGGTACACATCAATGTCATTGCCCGGTTGCTTCGGGCCTTGGATGAGCACTGGCATCATAATGAACTTACGCTTCATGCACAACCAAGGGGGCAGGTTATAGATACATAGAGTCACGGGCAGTGTCTTTGACTGCAGCTTTGCTCCCCAAAAGGATTCATGCCATCCGTATTTAGACCAAACCATAAGTTCCTTGCGTCACCGCAAAGTCTCGGAAGTCTCTCTCGATTTTCTCCACTATGACCCATCGCCAGGTGTCTCAACTTCCGTCTTTCTTACGGTCTTCTTTGTGCCATCGCAACAACCTGGCATGCTCTTTGTTTCTGAACATGCGTTTCAACCTTGGTATTATAGGAGCATACCACATAACCTTAGCAGGAACCCTCTTCCGGAGGGGCTCTCCCTCAACATCACCAGGGTCATCTCGTCTGATCTTATACCGCAACGCGTTGCATACCAGGCATTTATCTAAATTCTCATACTCCTTACCGCGGTAGAGGATGCAGTCATTAATGCATGCATGTATCTTTTGCACATCTAATCCCAGAGGACAGAGAGTCTTCTTTGATTCGTAGGTACTCTTGGGAAGTTCGTTATGTTTTGGAAACTTCGTCTTCATTATTTTCAGCATCTTTTCAAATGAGGAGTCAGTTAGACCACACTCTGCCTTCCATCGCAACAATTCCAGTGTGGTACCGAGCTTTGTGCTGCCATCTTCACAATTTGGGTACAACAATTTCTTGTGATCTTCTAACATGCCCTCTAACTTCAACTTCTCATTTTCTGTTTCACAGTCTCGCTTTGCATCAGAAATGACCCTACCAAGTTCATCAGCCGTCTCATCTGATGCCCGTTCTTCACCTCTTTCCTCTCCATTGTCTTCCATTGCAGTATCAGTGTACTCAGGAAGCATATGATGATAGTTGTTATCATCATCTTCTTCTTCACCATCTTCCATCATAACCCCTCTTTCCCCGTGCTTGGTCCAGCAATTATAGTTGGGCATGAAACCTTTCATAATCAGGTGGCCGCGAATGATTTTCGAGGAAGAGTACTCCTTGTTGTTCCGACATTGAACACATGGACAACATATAAATCCATTCTCTTTGTTTGTCGTAGCCACATCGATAAATTTATCCACATCTTTGATATACCCGGCTACGCGCCGGTCACCGTACATCCATTCCCGATCGTTCATCTGCATCATATAAGTAAGTTTATCAAAAAACAGGACATCATAAATAGTGAAATAACCAATTCACACCGACACATGAATTGTATCAATGACCTAGAAAAGATAAGATTGCTAACCTCGATCGAGGAAAATAAAGAGGAGAAAGCTCAAGTGCGTCTTGGACACCTTCTATTTTTTTGTTCTATGAGAAATTCAACGGAATTATTCACTCAAACATTTCATCAAACACCTTCAATGCATGCATGAGAAAAAACTAGCACACCCCCTCACACCTTCCACCATTCGAAAAAACAGAGTGGAGGCAGAGGGGGCTGGGGCAACGCATTTATAGAGGACAGGGGGTTTTTAGCCCCGGTTGGAGCCACCAACCGGGACTAAATGTGCGCGCCACGCCACGTGGCTGTGGCCAAACCTTTAGTCCCGGTTGGTGGCTCCAACCGGGACTAAAAACCCCTTACCAACCGGGACGCATGCCCCCGCGCCCCGTGCCCGCTCCAACCGGGACGCATGCCGGCATTAGTCCCGGTTGGGGGCGCAACCGGGACAAATGCTCCGAGGGGGCGCGAACGGATGACATGTTTTCTACTAGTGGTAAACAAGTGTGAAAGATCTAAGTTCAATCTCATGCCTCAGGATGACATCAAGATTATCTAACTTAGGCCCAGTTTTATGTTCTTTATGCTACCTTTAAATATCTTTATAAAATCTACAAGTCACTAAGTAAACTTCAATAGAAAGCTTTGATAAAGAAATAAAATAACTAAGCTTGCAACTAAAACTAGGATTATGTGTCATCAAGGGGTCTAACCAAGGATGCCTAATGCATTGCATAGATCGTATAGTTTTCACAGTTGCAAGTGTTAGCTTGCCTTATGCAGAGTAGTGGTTAAAGTTCTCCTCGGCTTCTTCCTCGTAGTATTCTCCTTCCTCCTCGTATCCTTGGTCTATACTAGCATCTATAAACAAATACGAGGTACACAATCACCAAACAATACTTAACTACTTCTATTTATCACACCAAGGTTTTCACTAGATGATCTAGGATCATCACAAACATCACAAAGATTAAGGCAATAGTTTTATTTTATTTTATTTTAGAAAAGTAATTTCTACTCATTGAAAAACTACTTAAGATTTAATATTCTCCAAATAAAAAATGGGATCATGTTGACACATGTCATCACCACATATTTAAGTACTTGGGAATGTGATTTAAAGTCGTGACACAATTTAATAAGGTTTAACCTTTTTATTTTATTTAAATAAAGCGACTACAAATGCCTATGAGGCATTCTTTTATTGCTTGTCCAATATTTCTGCATGTAACCCTAGATATTTTTATATATTCAGAAAGGTCTTGTTAAATGTGATTTTTGAGAGTTGGAATCAACTCAAAAACTTTTGTGGTTGAATTTTGAAAAAAAATTGAATGCAGAAAAACTTCTGCCTTGTTATATTTACTATAGTTTATCTACAATTCCAAATGAATTGAATCAAATGGGCTTGGATTAAGGATTCCAGTACCTTTCTAACAAAATTGGTTTCATGCAATTTGGTTCAGTGAATCAACCTGGGTTGTTTTTGAATCTAGGTACAAAACTGAGTTTGAAACTAAAATAATAAACCTAAATTCAAACTACTGGGTCACGCGGGAATGTAAATGGGCCGGACCACGGAGCACAGCGCGCGTGGCTGAGTTTAAGTGGCCGTCCCCACTAGTCAGTGAGACAGGGGGTGCGAAGTGGTACAGGGTGATCTAGACCGCACGATCAAACTCTAATCGAACGGTTGTGACCTATCATCTCCGTCGGGAAACTCCGGCAAGACAGAACCCTAGCGCGGACAGTGGGGATCTATGGGGGCTCACCGGGGCTTAGGAGAGGGTCGACGATGGGGGCTAACGACGAAGTCGACGACGGTGAACCTCCTGGTACTGGTGGCTTCTCCTGGGGCGGCTCGAATCGATGGCTCCTTTCTTCCTCCTCCGCGGCAGAATCCGGCCAAATTCCGGCGACTTGCTGCTCGCCTTGATCCGGGAATGAGTGGGGGTAGTTCTAAGAGAGAGGGGAGTGTGTTGGTGTGAAGAAATCGAACGTGGGTGGCCTCTATTTATAGTTCCAGAAGGGGACCGAAGGATGCGTGTGAAGCTTGTCGTGGTCATCGGCACAGCAAGCTACTGGCATGGGCGATGGTAGGGGCGGTGATGTGCTCCCTGGCAAAGCTCAACGGCATGGTCTCGAGGCGTCGGGCGATGCGAGACGGTCGAAACGCTGCGGTGCTCTGGGCGGGTCCGACGGACATTTTAATGGCGCACCACGGCTACGGGTCGCGCCGTGGCGAACAGGGTTGTCTGGCGGTCTCCTGGGACGGTGGTGATCACGCTTGCACGCGGCGAGGGCGGCGCGCGGTCTGTGGGCGCGTGTCGAGTGCGGCGCTCTTGCGCGCTCTCGGCATGGCGCAGAGGCATAGGGCGCGGCGTTTCTAGAGTGGTCTAGTGGCTGGCAGGGCGTTGGCGTTGGACAGGGGGTGGCGGTGGACGATGGTCAATGTCCCAGACATGGTGGCTAGGCTTGGTGCTGCTCCTAGCTTGCTGTCGACCAAGGGGTGGCAAGGTGAGGCTCGGCATGCTCATCATTGATGGCAATGGCAAGCTCACAGTGGTGATATAGCTTGTTAATTGAGCTAGATGATCTACTAATAGCCTGTTGTGAGCCAGAGAGGGAACAAGGTTGGCCAAATCACTGCTCACTATAGTGTTTGTTGTTTGTTTGTTTGGTGTTTGCAAGGTGTTTGATGAAATGGCCGAAAGAGATCTGAATTTGAATTTTTTGTTCAAAATTGGTGGGTGCACTAGTTACATAGTAGGTAGTATCTGGTTCATTGCAAAGGTCAAGGTGAATTGGTTTGGTTGGTTTTTGAAAATGGGTGATCTTCACATATGTTAAAGATTCAATTTTGAATTGTCATTTGAATCAAGTTGCCAAATGTTTCTGTAAGTTGGAAAGGTGGCTTGGGTTCACTTTCACTTGGTCTAACAAGGGGTGAAAAGAAACGGAATTGTTTCTGTTTGAAATCTTGGACTAGAAACACTCAAAGTGGCCTAGTGAGCAAGATTGGCAAAAATGACCATTTGCTTGTTTTGTTTGTTTTTGATTTTTGTCTTGATTTGCTTCTGCTTGGAAATGTTTTAGATGATGTTGTTTTCATCTTTAAACCATTCCTTGATATTTAGAACAATCACACAAGTCCATTCATGCATTCATACAATCATCACATACACATATGCATTCATATGATTTAATTACAAAAATTTGTTAACCCTAATTTTGGTGATTGGAATTGATAATCATTGATCAATATTTTTGGGATGTTACAAACCTTACCTCCTTAAACAAAATCTCATCCCGATATTTGAGAAAGAAGAAAGAAGAAAACTAGGATTTAAAAAGATCGGGAAACTCCGTCTTGATATAGTCTTCTCGTTCCCAGGTAGCTTCTTCTTCCATGTGATTGCTCCACTAAATCTTGAGAAACTTGATGTTTCGGTTCCTGGTGGTTCTAAAACTTCCTCCAAAATACGGATGGGTACTTCGGAATACATTAGGTCATCGTTGGTTTCTATGGTTCGGTGATCAATGTTCTTGAAAACTTCAGTCTTCTCCGGGACTTCTAGGCATTTGCGAAGTAACGATATATGGAACACATTATGTACTGCTGTCATCTCCTCTGGCAGTTCCAGTTGATACGATACTTATCCTCGACGATTCATAATCTTGAAAGGTTCGATATATCTAGGTGCTAACTTTCCTTTGAGCTGGAAACGTTGCATTCCCTTCAAAGGCGACACTTTGAGATACACAAAATCTCCGATATTGAAAGCGAGGTCTCGACGTCTCTTATCGGCATAACTCTTCTGTCTTAAATGGGCGGTCTTGAGGTGCTCACGAATCATGTGAACTTTATATTCTGCTTCTCGGAGGATGTCGGGTCCGAAAATCTGACTCTCTCCTACTTCCGACCAATTCAAAGGGGTACGATACTTTCTTCCATACATGAATTCAAAAAGGGCCATTTGCAAACTGTCTTGATAACTGTTGTTGTATGAAAATTCTTTGAAAGGCAGACAGTCTTCCCATTTAGATCCATACTCTAGTACACATGCTCTCAACATTTCTTCGAGTATTTGATTTACTTGCTCTGTTTGTCCATCTGTCTGGGGGTGATAAGCTGTGCTGAAATCCAGTCTGGTTCATAATCCTTCTTGGACTTTCTTCCAAAATCTCGAGGTAAACTGAGTTCCTCGATCTGACACAATGTTCTTGGGGATTCCGTGCAAACTAATGATTCTAGTGATGTACAACTCTGCTAGCTTCGAACTCTGGTAGGTGCTCTTGACTGGTAAGAAATAGGCTACTTTGGACAGTCGATCAACTATGACCCAAATAGAGTCATTTCCTCTACTAGATGTAGGCAAACTGGTGATATAATCCATTCCTATAGAATCCCATTTCCATTCTGGAATCTGCAATGGTTCAACAGTCCTACGGGCCTCTGATGTCCCGCCTTAACTCTGTGGCAAATATCACACTTGGCTATGTAACTTCCGATTTCTCTCTTCATCTTATGCCACCAAAATTGCTCCTTCAGATCCTGATACATCTTCATTCCTCTGGGGTTGATAGAATAAAGGGTATCATGGGCCTCTTTCAAAATAGCTCCCTTCAACTCTGAATCTGCTGGTACACAGAGATGTCCTTTGTACCAAAAAACTCCTTGTTCGTCTTCGGTGAATCCGGGTACTTTGCTTGTACCGATGCGACGTTTGATTCCATCGATACTAGCATTTCCTTTTTGTGCCTCCTTGATCTGACTGATAAAAGTGGGTTGAAGTTCTATGCTAGCCAAAAATCCTTCACTTACTAATTCCATTCTAAAATCTTCCATCTCCTTGTGCAAACTTGGTTGCTCCTTCGGAATCATGGAGTTCAAGCGGCACGGCAATCTGCTAAGGGCATCTGCTACCACATTGGCTTTATCGGGGTGATAGTGGATGTCCAGATCATAGTCCTTGATTAGCTCTATCCATCTTCTTTGCCTCATATTCAGCTCCTTCTGAGTGAATATATACTTCAAGCTCTTGTGATCCAAATAAATCTCACAACGGTTTCCCATAAGGTAATGCCTCCATGTCTTCAGGGCTAGAAATACGACTACTAGTTCAAGGTCATGGGTAGGATAATTATGTTCATGCTGCTTCAGTTGTCAGGATAGATAAGATATAACTTTGCCTTCTTGCATTAGCACACATCCGAGACCAATCATGGATGCGTCACAATACACATCAAACGGCTTCATAATATCCGGCATGATCAAGATTGGGGCTGAAATCAATCTTCTCTTGAGTTCTTGAAAACTCGCTTAACATTTGTCTGTCCATTCAAACTTTTTATCCTTCTTCAGTAATTGGGTCATGGTTCTTGCGATACTTGAGAATCCTTCTACGAACTTGCGGTAATATCCCGCCAATCCGAGAAATGCATGAACTTGGGTTTGAGTGGTTGGGTGAAAGGATCGTATGGGCACCTAGAGGGGGGTGAATAGGTGCTACTTCAAATTTTTTTCCTTTTCAAATTAAGGTTTGACAATAAGGTAAATTCTCTAGATAATGCAACTATGGTGAATTTACCTATATGACAATTATACAAGGGCTACCACAACACAAAATTAGTAACAAGTAAGTAAGGTGCGGTAAAGGATAGAAGTAACCGAAAAGTGGACGCGGAGACAAAAGGATTTGTTTCCCGTAGTTCCTTCTTTTTGAGGGGAAGTACGTCTACGTTTGGAGAGGGGGTGGTTTCAAACCAACAACGCCACAAGAAGCCTCCCTTGTTCTCCGATGAATCTCACCCCAATGGGATCGATTCACCTTCCACTATATCGGCAACCTTCAAGGTGGAAGCCGACACCGTTACAAGTTTGGGGCACACATCCACAACTTAATCTGAGGCTCCCAAATACAAGCAAGCTGTCAAAGCAACCAAAGACAAGCTTGTAAGAACCAAAACAAGAACTAGGGTTTCCAAGAAAAAATTAGAGCAAAGGGGCCCTCAATGGAATGAGGGGGAAATGAAGATCTCTTTTGGTGAAGTAGTAGATCGGGGACTCCTCCTTCGATTCCCAACTTTGGGTGGTGGGATGAGGAGATCTTGAAGATTTGGGTGGCTCCAATGTACTCCAATGGTGGTCTTTGACTTTAATGAACTGAGCATCTTGTCCCAAGGTAGGTGGAGGGGTATTTATACCCCTCCACGAAATATGGCCGTTGGAGCATTTAATGTACCGATAGTACCGGTACTCAAGCGAGGTATACTACCTGGTCAAGTACCGGACAGTGCACTGAGGTGCTCCAGATCTTCAGCATTCTTCAGTTTTGGGCGGTATCGCCCTTGCGGTACTACCCCCAAGAGGTAGTACCGGTCGTAGGAAGTGATACTACCGGTTAGGGCGGTAGTACCGGTCCCAAGTACCGCTTGGTACTGACAAAAACGGAGAGGAGTGAGTGCTAGTCAGTATGCCCCGAGATCGCCGAGCTGATGTCTCAAGCGGTAGTACCGCTTTACCAAGCGTACTACCGGTTGGACCAGAGGTCCGCTCCGTGTACCGGAAGTCTTGACTAGTACACACCTTCATCAACTTTGGTCAAGGTTATCCGCGGTGTAGTACCAGTCATAGTTCCGGTACTACCGGTTGACACAGAGGTTTTTGCAAGGGGAATTGATATGCCATTATTTGTACCACCACATATCAAACATGTGATAAACTTAACACACAGTTAAACCGATAAGTGTGTTGTTATCAAACATCAAAATCAGAGGGATAGGAAAATGCTCTTTCAATCTCCCCCTTTTTGGTGTTTGATGACAATACACTTGTGCAAGATGATTTTAATAGTAAGCATATGATATTTGTAAAATAGAGACGGGACTCCCCCTAGATGTGTAGAAACAAACCTCCCCCTCTATTTTACAAACCCAACATGGGTGCACAAATATGGATACTAGCATTTGAACATACCTTTGCACAAAACATGTGATGAGGAATATATAGACAATAGATACCGCATAACTTCACAAGATGGATCCAATGAAATAAACCACATAGTCTCATAAGATGGATCCAACCACATAGTCTCACACGACATAAACACATAGTCTCACACATAAATAGAGGGAAATCGAAGTTCACAAGCAATAAAAGAATCAAAGAGAAAAACGAGCTTGCGACTTCCCATGCAACACCCGTGCCTAAAGTGCAACTTCTCCCCCTTTGGCATCAAGACGCCAAAAAGGGACAAGTGCAAAGCTACCGTCCCAAAGGTCAATCATCATCCTCCTCCTCCTCATCTGCCGCAACGCGAGGTTTAGCATGTGTCTTGATCTTGAGTGCCTTTGGCTTGTGCACAATGAGAGAACGAGTGGAGAGAGTCCTAGCAATGACGGGGCACTTTGACACAATGAGGGCCATAATATAAGGAGAAAATGGTGGAACCCTCCAAGTGTATGCAGCAGCAACCATTTCATTCCATATGAAGTCTGTCACATCAAGAGGATTGCCTGATTCTCGGTTGAGGAAGGTGTTGAACAGCAAGTCAACGGAGAACCCATGTATCTCATCCTTGTTGCCTGCATGAGGAGCAACAGTCTCACAGAAAATGCGATGGAGAATGTCATATGTGGGGAGAAGATCCTTGATCTTGCCAGCAACCCCACGGCCTCGAATATAAAACGGTGTAAGAACATCCTTTTTGGAGGGATGCTCCCGCATGTGAAAGCGAAAACCACAAGGAACATCCCGGCCGCGATCTTCATACCCCAAGATTGCAGCAAACTCCGCAACTGTAGCTTCCTTGACAGAACCTTGAGTCATCCAGGTAATCTTCCGAGTGCGGCCAGTGTGAAAATGTGCAGTGGCATAAAACTGACAGATAAGAAGGGGATCATAGTCATACTGAAACTCCATAATGGGGAACAAGCCAAGGTGAGAGCAGATTTCCTTAGCTTCAGCAAAGTAGTCAGAGGTATTGTCAATGTGTCCCATGTCAATCCACTGCTGAGGCAACACCATCTGGATGTTGGTCAAAAGAACCTCATGATAAACACGCTCTTGGAAATCATCATAGAAGAGACTGTCTTCCCTTGCTTCGCTCCGGTTGCGGGAGTATGCATTTTCAATCCGGAGAGCCCTAAACTCTGACTCAGAGATATCTGACAGTTTCTTTGGCCTAGATGGCCTGGCTGAGACTGCACGCCCAAAGAGAAGGGGCGAGAGGGAGGCGCCACGCCACGCCGAGCGCTTGGTAACCCCTTCACGACCCCCCACGACCACCTCGAGTGGCAGGCAGCTTGGAACGGTGTCTTGACTGTGGCATAACCTCTTCCTCAGACTCCGTCTCTTCCTCAACAATCTCACGGTCAGACTTGGAGCGATTGCGTGCACCCCGAGAACCACCTACATCTGTGAAAGCACGAGGGAGGATAGCAAGGAGATAAGGGCACAAGAATCAAAAAGGAGCAAACAAGAGAATCTACAATTTGGGCAGAAAAATGTGGTCAGAGTGGACCGGTACTACCAGACCTGACGACCGGTAGTACCGCTTGCAAGCGGTAGTACCGGAAAAAGTTCCGGTACTACCGGTTGAGCGGCACACACGCGTTAGATCTGATGGAAACGGCCCAACATGACGGCATAAAACTGCAAAATCGAAGATTCTACTCGGTATCAAGGAATCATATGGCAGTACAACCTTGCAAATAGTCAATTTCTCCACAAATCTAAGCCAAAACCTAGATCTAATGGGGAAATCAAACGGGGAGAGAGAAAGGGCGGTTGTACTGGGATCCATGGCGGTGGAAAGGAGTGGGAGCCTGCCAAGAGGCCGAATCCAAGGAGAATCGGGAGAGAGGAGGGCGCGGCAGGGCTCCGGTGGCTTCAAGATCTCCGGTGGCGGCGCAGGTTTGAGTGGAGCGCGTGGGGAATAATGAGGCACTGAGGGGTGCCTCACCCCACGCGTCCAATATATACCTGGAAACCGTCAACCGGTAGTACCGGTTGTTGGAGCGGTACTACCGCTTGTAAGCGGTAGTACCGGTTCCACAACCGGTAGTACCGGTGACCGGTAGGATCGGACATGTGGGCGGTAGTACCGTTCCTGGAGTAGTTCTTCTAGGAGACGACCTGGGAACTTCCCAGGTCGGTAGTACCGCTCGCACATCCGGTAGTACCGGTCCCATCTGATTCCAAAGCCAGGGATCAAGGATGATTCTTGTGCGGATAGAGAGAGGGTTTTCGTGAGGGAGTACGGAGGCTTGGGTTAAGACAAGTGAGCTGAGAAGCACATGCACTCAAAAAAATTGTAGACACAAATAAATACCAAACTAGAGTGCATGAGACTAAGAACGATGAAGACAATTCAAATAGATGACAATCATGAGTGAAAACCAATTCAACTAGGTGAAAAACACGAGTAAGCACATCAACCTCTCTATTGAGAGGGGGCGGTGGCCTAGGCCACCATATTTGAGTATACTCGGCTTGGCACCACGAAGATATATCTTGGGTCCATTACCGAAACTCATCATTGAGCTCACATATCACAAAATGATATTAAGAGGAATGATTTTGTTTACTTTGCGCATAATGGGGGGAGGGATAGTCCAATCAATTAGGACCGCACTCCCCCTATGTCCATGCCTACACCTAAACCAAACATGGGTCGAGTATTAGGTGAGAGTGCAAGAAAATCAAGTCAAACTCCTTGAATCTACGATATTTAGTTCATTCCTCAAGTAGAAAAACCTTGCTTCATCAAGTGGCTTTGTGAAGATATCGGCAAGTTGATCTTTGGTTGATACATAGGATAGATCAATATCACCTCTACCAACATGATCTCTAATGAAGTGATGTCTAATCTCAATATGCTTTGTCCTTGTGTGATCCACCGGGTTGTATGCAATCTTGATGACACTTTCATTGTCACATAGAAGAGGCACTTTGTCACAATGGACACCGTATTCCTTTAAAGTTTGCCTCATCCATAGCAAGTGGGTGCAAGCACTAGCGGCAGCAACATACTCGGCTTCAGCGGTGGAGAGAGATATACAATTTTGCTTCTTAGAAGACCAACATACCAAGGACCTACCAAGGAATTGGCAAGCCCCGAATGTTGATTTTCTATCATCCTTGTGTCCCGCCCAATCTAAATCCGTGTATCCACAAAGAGCGAATGTTGAGCCTTGAGGGTACCAAAGACCATAAAATAGGGTATGAACTAAATATCGAAAGATTCTCTTGACCGCCATTAAATGGCTTTCCTTAGGAGCCACTTGATATCTTGCACACACACCTACACTCAACACAATGTCGGGTCTAGACGCACAAAGGTAAAGCAAAGAACCAATCATAGACTGGTATACCTTTTGATCCACATCTTTACCATTTGGGTTTTGTTCTAGATGAGTCTTTGTAGCCATGGGAGTTGGAGCTCCATTCAAATCTTGAATTTTGAATCTTTTGAGCATATCTTGAGTATACTTGGCTTGATTGAAGAATGTTCCTCCTCTAACTTGCTTGATCTCAAAGCCAAGGAATACTTTCAATTCTCCCATCAAAGACATCCGGAACCTAATAGTCATAAGCTTTGAGAATTCATCATTAAAAGCTTTGTTAGATGAGCCAAAGATAATATCATCAACATATATTTGGCATACAAAAAGCTCTCCATTGACCCTCTTAGTAAAAAGAGTGGGATCGATTTTCCCAACCTCAAAGCCACGGTCAAACAATAACTCTCTAAGGTGCTCATACCACGTGCGTGGGGCTTGCTTGAGCCCATAGAGCGCCTTATCAAGTTTGTAGACATGGTTTGGGAAGTTGGGGTCCTCAAATCCCGGGGGTTGCTTGACATATACCAATTCATTTAAAGGACCATAAAGGAATGCACTTTCTACATCCATTTGTTGCAACTTAAAGTTATGATGTGCCGCATAAGCAAGAAGGATACGGATGGACTCAAGGCGAGCCATGGGTGCATAAGTCTCTCCATAATCAATGCCTTCAATTTGAGAATACCCTTGTGCAACCAATCTAGCCTTGTTACTTACTATAATTCCATGCTCATCTTGCTTGTTCTTGAATATCCACTTTGTTCCAATAACATTGCGGCAATCCTTTGGCTTCTCAACTAACTTCCACACTTTGTTTCTCTCAAAGTTGTTGAGATCTTTGTGCATAGCTTCTAACCAATCCGAATCTTCAAGAGCTTCCCACACTTTTTTTGGTTCAATCATGGAGATGTGTGCTTGGTGTTCACTGAACCTCTTCAATTGTGCTCTTGTGGAAATTCCTTTCGTTAGATCTCCAACAACATTTTGGAGGGAGTGGTCTCTTAATTCCAACATTCTTTCCTTTCGAGCTTCGCGGCGAGCGTGGATCTCCTCATTGTTTCTTGGAGGACCCTCTTCATCATTTTGATCCTAGTCTTGACCATCAACTTGACCACGATCATCATTGGAGTCATCCTCTACATTGGGAGGCAAGGATTGACCTTGGTCTTGATCAAGTGCTCTTCTAACATCAATTTGAGCACGTCTCAAAACAACTTGGATGGATCTTCCTTGGCAAATTGACTTGGCACCACTTGACACCCCATCGAATGGACCAAGCTCCCTTTGACTAGAGTTCACACATTGATCACTATGTTGAGGGTCCACATCTTGTCTTTGGCTTGAGTCAATGTCCTCTTCGGTAGATGGAGCATGTTGAGGTTGTGAAGATGAGGGCTCCACTCGAGTGGAGCATAGTTCTTCTCGATCCGCCATAAGGGGTTCCTCAACGGGGCGGATATAACCCACACCCATTCTTCCTATGGCATCCTGAGGCATTTCATCATCTGCATCACAAGCATCAACACGCCCCCCTTGGGGACCATCATATTCTTCGAAGGTCACACTACAATATTCTATGACGGCTCCGGAGAGCTTGTCATAGATTCTATAAGTGTGAGATTCGAGACCATAGCCAACAAAAATACCCTATAATGCTTTAGACTCGAATTTAGACAAACAAACACCTTTGATGAGATAGAAACACTTACAACCGAACACCCGGAAATAAGATATTTTGGGCTTGTTACCGGTAAGTATCTCATATGGAGTCTTGTTGATTTTCTTGCGGAGGTAGAGCCGGTTTGAAGCATGGAAAGCGGTGGAGCCGGCTTCGGCCCAGAAGTTGTATGGAGATTTAAACTCCACCAACATGGTCCTAGCCATCTCAATAAGAGTCCGGTTCTTCCTTTCAGCCACACCATTTTGTTGAGGGGTGTATGCAGCGGAATATTGATGTTTAATCCCCTCATCACTAAGAAAATCATTCAAGGTGTAGTTCTTGAACTCGGTGTCGTTGTCACTTCTTATAATCAACACGGGAACATTGTGTTGCCGTTGAACCAAGTTGATGAAGTCGATAAAAGTCCTTTGAGTTTCACTCTTCAACTTAAAGAAATAAACCCAAGAGTATCTTGAAAAGTCATCAACAATCACCAAACAATATTTCTTCCCTCCAAGACTTGCATGAGATGGAGGACCAAATAGGTCCACATGGAGGAGTTCCAATATCTTGTTAGACTTGATTTGGTTCGTGGGCTTGTGAGGAGCGTCATGCATCTTCCCTAGAACACATGCCCTGCAAACACGATCTTTGGCAAAGGAAACATTTTCTTTTAGTCCAACAATATGGCCCTCTTTATGGAGACTTTGCAAAGTTCTCATATTGACATGGGCTAGTCGGCGGTGCCATAGCCAACCCACATCGGCCTTTCCATATAAGCACATCGGACCTGCTGTGGCTTGCCCCGAAAAGTCCACCACATACAAGTAATTTTCGACGTACCCAATGAAAACGATCTTGAGAGACTTGCTCCACATGAGGACCACAATATCATCATCAATAAAGATGGCAAAGCCCATCTTTCCAAGAGCACTGACAGAAAGTAAATTGTATCCAAGGGTTTCAACAAGCATGACGTTCACGAGTGTAATGTCGTGAGCCACCACTACCTTGCCGAAACCCATTACCTTAGACTTTGACTTGTCGGCATATGTGACGGTGATTTGATCTTCATTTGATACCAAGTCCTTGACAATAGACGAGCTTCCGGTCATATGACTTGTGCAACCACTATCGATCACCCATTTTGACCCTCCGGAAGCATAAGTCTACAAAGATCAAGCTAGTTTTTTAGGTACCCATTTTTCAATGGGTCCTCTTTTGTGAGCAACAAGGGTCTTGGGAACCCAAATAGACCAAGCAATATAACCAACATAAGGACCAACATATTGTGCATACACATCACCATAATAATCACGCATTAGAACATAGTGAGGGTTAGCACTTCCTGCAAAATCATCATGAGACATAGTTTTACCATTTGTGGTCTTACTCTCCACAATGGTCTTGTTGGTCTCTTGTGCGGGCATGTCCTTCTTCTTCTTCTTGTTCTTCTTCTTTGTTTTGGAGACAAAACCAATGCCCCCTTTATCACCACTACGCCTTTGCTTGCTCAAAAGATCATCAATAGACTTGTTGCCTTGTGGAAATGTGGCCTTAGCAAGCTCCCCCTTCAACCTAGCATTCTCTTCAAGAATAGTTGTGCTACTAGATGGAATGAAGTTACTAGGTGAAGGAATATTGGGCAATTGAGTTTTAAGCATTTCATGGGACTTTGTGAGAGACAAGAGTTCACTCTCCAAGGCCTTGTGGACCTTGTTAAGCAAGCTAAAGTCCTCGGCAAGTTTTTCATGAACCACACCAAACTCAATCTTGTCCTTTTTAGCTCTTTTGTATTTAGCAATAGCATGATCATGCTCCTTGATGAGTTTGTTAAAAATAATGTCATTGGCCTCATCAAGCCCTTCAAGTTTTAATTCAAGTGACAACCTAGTTTCTTGTTCTTCTTCTAGAGCATTGTTTAGGGCCTCTAGCTCAATCATATGTTCATGCCCAAGTTTACATCTTACACCTAGAAGCTCTTGAGTATGTGATAGTTGATCTAAGATGTTTCCAAAATGTAGCTTAGCATCACCTTCTAGGTTAGTCATAAACTCATCAAAGGCAATTAATTCCTTTTTAACATTAAGAGACATCTCATCATCAATTTCATCATTATATAAGTGAGTAGAGCGGGATGATGAAGATACCTCCGTTCCTCTTTCCATAAGGCAAGTGGCGTTCTTGGTGGAGGAGTTCTCATTTGGAGAATCGAAGAGTGAGAATGTCGGAGTAAATGTGGTGGCAAGAGCAGCCACACCATGAGAAGTTTCCTCTTCGTCATCTTCATCATCTTCATTGTCGGAGTACTCTTCATGAGTGATCAAGACAATTTCTCCCGCCTTCTTGTTGATGGGATTCTTTTTGATGAAAGGTTTCTTGTACGGTCCCTTGAGAGTCTTCTTAAACACAAGCTTTCCACCATGATCTTCTCTCTTCTCATAGGGGCAACTAGCCACAAAGTGGTAGCGGTCACCACAATTGAAGCAAGTTCTCAATCTTGTGGTATTCTCTCTTTTCCCATTTGGATTGCTTCTCCGTTCCATTTCCATCTTGGCCTTGGCAGGGTTCTTCCAAAAGTTCTTTGCATAGAAAGCCATATATTGACCATGAGCAATCTTCACTTCAACGGGATGGTGTAAGATCCCTCCTTTGTAAAGGAAAAGGATCCCTGTGATTGCAATGCTAGTCCCTGGATCATTACTGGCATCCACAGTTTAAGATGAAGTACACAGATACAAAGGTCATTTATTACATCCATTCCAGAGATAAAATATAGTCTTTACAACTCAAGGCCACAGGCCTAATACAAGAGTTTGGAATAAGTAAATAAATATAAGTCTTCATCTTCATGTGCCACAGGCAAACATGTTGAGTGTAGACTCATGACACCTAATCCTCATCAGAATAACCTGCAACATCACAAGTTACAGCCACAGTGGGTCAATACTTTGGAATAGTATTGGCAAGTGATACCTTAGTAAATTTTAAGTGGACTATATTACTATATGCAATTTGGCTAAGTGTAGCTTGGCTTGCTTTGCTCAAAATAGGTTTTTCCTATTAGTTGAAAATACTAAGTTTTTCTTTGTCAAAACTTTTCCCAAGAAACCATCAATAGACATTGAGGTCCTTCACCCTTGTTCACCCACAAGTTTTTACTTAGAAGTTGGAGTGATGAGATTCTTGATAGCTTCCATGTCTTGATGCTCAAGTTGTCCATTGCCATGGACTTGGCTAAGTACTTAGATTTTTTCCATCTGCAGAGGTTGTGCACTTTCCCCACCAGACTTGGTTTCCCAATACAGGACCTTTCATAAGCCTTCCCTTAGCCAAATGGACGCGTTCCAACCTATCATCCCACTACCACCATCTGTCCAAATGACTAAGTTCTAGCAACCTATGTGATCCAGGCAGAGCCCATATTGCCAAGTGGCTGCACTATAAGCTTCTCAACACTTGGCCACTAAAATCCCTTTGTTCCTGGGTGGCATACCACAAGTGAGATAAACAAGGTAAACCATATCCATGGGCCTTGTGTAACCACTCAACCAAAAACCACCAATCAAGTCCCTTTCCACCCAGGTGATTCATTGACTTAGTTGTTTTATTAAGAAAACATAAGTCCAAGGACTTAGAAATATTTTCATCATAGCATGTATATACTTTACCAACCCTTGTTTGCTACTAGCTAGGCTAAGCATGGCATAGTAACTTAACTTAGAAAATTTCCTAGCAATTCTACAACTACTTAGGATTTCCCAACATGGCATTTGGCAAAAATAGTAACATGCAAGACTTAGCAAAATATTTCTAATGCTTGTATAAAATATAGGGATAGACATATTCATGAAGTACCACTTGCCTTGGTAGTTGGGAGAGTAGCACTCTTCACAATCACAATCACTAGCACCAAATTCTACACAAAGAATAGTAGCACAAAATTACACACAATTCATATACAAACATAAATATATGCATGCATGCAAAATGCTAAGTGATGATTTTTTTTAAAACCCAACCAAGCAAGTGCATAGTACTGAATCATAACCAAGTTAAAAACTTGCTAAACCAAGTTTATTTTACACTAAAACATTTTCCCAAACAATTTCTATACTCATAATAGTCCTAAACAAGTTTCTGCAAATAAAATCATTTTAACAGAAACTAAACACTAAACTCATAAACAGAAAGGGCTTGTTCTCCTGATTCCAATGGTATAAAATTTATCAAATTCTAACGTGTAGATCAAAAGTTATAGCTATTTCAAAATTGGATCTAAATATGATTCAAATCTGTTTTTAAACTCAAACCCTAGCCACGCGTCTGTTTCCTATTGGCTCGTACCGGTTCGGATGGATCGAGCTCTGCGAGCCGTAGGATTTAAGTCAGATCTGGTGGCTCATATGCGCGCATACCTCTTCGCTTAAGTTCTAATTTCAGCCGTAGGATCTACATCTAACGTTCCTGAGCGCCTTGACCAAAGATGAGCGGCGCTAGCGGCGGCGATTGGCGGCGGCGCGTCTGTCAGCGGCGGTGCTGGCGTTCTAGGTCGCACGGGAGTGGGGGAAGAGGCTTACCAGAACCGCGGTGGTGTGCTGAAGCTCAACGTGGCGGTGGTTTGGCAAGGGGCGCACGGGGTCGTCGGGGATTCCTCGCCGGAGTTCACGAACGCGTCGGGTGCAGCTGCTGTCGATGTTGGCGAGGTTCTGCATCGCGCTAAGTCAAAAGGAGGGCACCGTTAGATGCGCAAGACGATGGGGGTCCTAGGCGTATCAGGCAGAGGGCAAGGGGCGGCTGGTACTTACGGGGAGAGGTCGCCGGAGTTCGTGCAGAGAGCGGCCGCGCTCGGTCGAAGTTGTTGCCGAAGCTACAAACCATGCGAGAACAAAAAGGGTGCATCAGTAGGTGCGCAAGGACTTGCTGATCTTGATAGCATGAGTCAGGGACAGAGGGGGACACCGTGCTCACCGGAATTCGTCGGCGCGGTCGTCGGAACAGCGGCGGCGTCGAGCGAGTTGCGAACAGCCTGGGGGCGTGAAGGGGGAATTGGTTGAGGGGTAATGATTGCGAGAGAGAGGGGATTAAGTAGCCAGAGGCTCGACAAGAAACGCCTAGTGATTCAATGTCATTTACCTCGCGGAATCAAAGCAGCAACGGGCAGCGGCGGAGTTCGTGCGCGGGATTTTGGGGAAGACGATGATGGCGTGGACGGGGCCCGCTTGTCAGTGAAATAAACAGAGAGGGAGTGGGGTCCGAGCGTCAGTGACCGCGTGGGTGCGTCTGCGTGTGCGCGCGTGCGTGAGAGAGAGAGAGAGAGAGAGAGAGAGAGAGAGAGAGGAGCCGGGTGGGCTAGTTGGGCTGCGTCTGTTGCTGGGCCAAATTCCTGGCGACGTCCCTTTTCCAATTATTTTCTCTTTTATTTTTCTAAATTGATTTCCAGGAATGGTTTTCAAATGAATTCAAACTCCATTTGAATTCAAATCCATTTGGGATTTTTGCAGTGTGCAACATACTCAAATCTAGGCATAAAACCATGTGGTTACTTTGAAAAGGCTTGGTCAATTTTGGAGAAACAAAATAACAGGGGCATTGCACTAGGTTTGCAAATGTTTGAAAATGATTTTTGAAACCATTTCTATTTTGTAAAATTTTGTTCTAACTCCACACTCAAACCAATCAACAAGGGAGACAAACAATCTAGGTTTAAAACATTCAAGTTCTCAAATGGGGATGGCCATTTGATTTAAGTTTGCTCACATAAAATGATAGCACTATGTGCTTATGTTTTTCTTGAAATGAGTTTGAAATTGATCTCAAAACTATATGCATGCATGAATGATATGCAATCTTTGAAATCATGATTTTAGGGATGTTACAAATCTAACCCCTTTAAGGTGAATCTCGCCCTCGAGATTCGGATTGGCTAGCAAATAGGTGAGGGTGGTCTTTCCGAAGATCATCTTCTCTTTCCCATGTTGCTTCCTCTTCGGAATGATGATTCCATTGCACTTTACAGAACTTGATTGTCTTAGTCCTTGTGACTCTTTCTGAAGTCTCAAGAATCTTGATAGGTTTCTCTTCATAAGTGAGATCAGTTTCCAATTGAACCTCCTCCAAAGGTATAGTATCCTTCCAAGAAGTTTCTTCCATTTCTGGATGACATTTCTTAAGTTGACTCACATGAAACACATTATGGACAGCTGACAGAGATTCCGGAAGTTCAATCTCATAGGCAACTTCTCCTTTGCGACTCAAAATCTTAAATGGCCCAATATATCTTGGTGCCAATTTTCCTTTGACTCCGAATCTTTTCACTCCACGAAGTGGTGACACTCTAAGATAGGCTCTATCACCCACTTCATAGGTGACTTCTCTACGCTTAGGATCTGCGTAGCTTTTCTGTCGGGACTGTGCTATCTTCAACATGTCCTTCACCAATTTGACCTTCTCTTCGGCTTCTTTGATAAGATCTGGTCCGAATAAACTTCTTTCTCCCACACCATTCCATAACAATGGGGTGGTACACTTTCTTCCGTAGAGAAACTCAAACGGTGCCATCTCAATGCTGGCTTGATAGCTGTTGTTATATGAAAATTCTGCGTAAGGCAGACTTTCATCCCAACTTGCTCCATAGTCTAGGGCACATGCCCTCAACATGTCTTCAAGAATTTGATTAGTTCTTTCTGTTTGTCCATCGGTTTGAGGATGAAAAGTAGTACTGAATTCCAACCTTGTTCCCAATGACTCATGTAGCTGTCTCCAAAAATGGGAAGTGAATTGGGTTCCCCTATCAGACACGATACTCTTGGGCACTCCATGTAGACATACAATTCTACTCATGTAGATTTTGGCTAACTTAGCACTTGTATAGGTTGTCTTCACGGGTATGAAATGAGCCACTTTAGTTAGGCGATCCACTACTACCCATATGGAATCATATCCTGACCTGGTCCTTGGTAATCCGGTAATGAAATCCATACCAATCTTGTCCCACTTCCAATCAGGAATAGGTAGTGGTTGAAGCAAACCTGCTGGTTTTTGATGCTCCGCTTTCACTCTACTACACACATCACACAAAGCAATATGTTCGGCGATGTCCTTCTTGAGATTATTCCACCAAAATCTTTCTTTTAGGTCCATGTACATTTTGGTGTTACCCGGGTGAATGGAATACGGAGAGTTATGTGCTTCCTGCAAAATCATTTTCCGCAACTCCGGGTCTTGTGGAACACAAATACGTTTCCCATGCCATAAGGTACCATGTTCGTCTTCATGGAACCCTTTGGCTTTTCCCAAGCTAATCTTTCCTTTAATCTCTTCAATTTCTTTATCAATATTCTGGGCTTCTTTGATCTTGTCCAACAAAGTGGGTTGAACATCCAAAGACATGAGATGTCCTTCAGGCACAATCTCCAATCTGAGTTTCCTAAATTGGGTACACAGATCATCCGACAATTCTCCTTTGGTAAGGCCATTCACAAATACCTTACGACTTAGAGCATCTGCTACAACATTTGCTTTACCGGGGTGGTATTGCAAACTTAAGACATAGTCTTTGATAAGTTCTAGCCATCTTCTTTGTCTCATATTAATTTCCTTCTGGGTGAAGATATACTTCAAACTTTTGTGATCCGTGAACACTTCACAACGCTTTCCCAAAAGATAGTGTCTCCATGTTTTGAGTGCATGGACGACAGAGGCTAACTCTAAATCATGAGTAGGATAGTGTACTTCATGAGTTTTGAGTTGTCTCAAGGCATAAGCCACAACTTTACCGTCTTGCATAAGTACTGCACCCAAACCTTGATGAGATGCATCACAATATACTTGGAAATCCTTTTCCAAATCTTGCAGACACAAGACTGGTGCTGTCACAAGTCTCTTCTTCAATTCCTGAAAGCTGAGTTCACAACCTTCAGACCAAGAAAACTTCTTGTCTTTCTTTAACAATTCAGTCATAGGCTTGGCTACCTTAGAGAAATTCTCAATGAACCTTCTGTAGTAACCTGCTAAGCCGAGGAAACTACGAACTTCCTTCACGGATTTGGGAGATTCCCATTCAGTCACAGCTGAAACCTTAGCAGGATCAACTGCTACACCATCCTTCGTCATAACATGACCAAGAAAACCAACTTCTTCCAACCAGAACTCACACTTGCTGAATTTGGCATAAAGTTTATGCTCCCGTAACTTCTCAAGTATCAAACGCAAGTGTCCTTCATGTTCTTCTTTGCTCTTGGAGTAGACTAAGATGTCATCGATGAAAACGACAACAAACTTGTCAAGGAATTCAATGAACACTTTGTTCATCATATTCATGAAGTATGTCGGTGCATTGGTCAATCCAAAAGGCATTACGGTATACTCATACAATCCATACCTTGTAGTGAAAGTTGTTTTAGGTATGTCTTGTTCCCTTATCTTGAGTTGAAAATATCCTGACTGGAGATCAATCTTTGAGAACACACATGCTCCTTCTAGCTGATCAAACAAGTCATTGATTCTAGGCAAAGGATATTTGTTCTTGATAGTTACCTCATTGAGTGATCGGTAATCTATGCATAACCTTTGACTTCTATCTTTCTTCTCCACGAACAAAACTGGGGCTCCCCAAGATGAAGAACTTGGTTGAATAAAACCTTTCTGCAACTGTTCTCCAAGTTGCTTCTTGAGTTCTTTCAGTTCATCAACTGACATTTTATACGGTCTTTTTGCTATTGGTCCAGACCCTGGTACCAAATCTATCAGAAACTCCACATCTCTATCGGGTGGCATTCCCGGCAATTCTTCCGGAAACACATCCGGATACTCATTCACAATTGGCACACTGTCCATGCTAACCCCCTTAAGAGAATTAAGCATACTCCTTTTTGCTTCAAAACTGGTCTTGAATCTGATCCTTTTATTTTCTGGAGTTGTGAGTGAGACAGTATGGTTGGCACAATCTATCACTCCTTTGTACTTAGTCATCCAGTCCATTCCCAGAATGACATCCAATCCTTGGGAGTTTAGAATTATCAAGTTAACAGGAAACTTATACTTCCCAAATTCTATGACTAGATCACGACATCCCGAATTCACTAACATTTCTCCACCAGGAGAACTTACTTTTATAGGACACCCAATAGTTTCTACCTGTAGTTCATTTCTTTCAACAAATGCTCTTGATATGAATGAATGAGATGCACCAGTATCAAAGAGTACAAATGCTGGAATAGAATTGAGTCTGAACTTACCGGAACAAAGATCGGGCTCCTCATAGACCTCCTCCACATTGATGTGGTTCACCTGTCCTTTTTGGAAAGGATTGGGCTTGATAGGTCCTTCAACTTTCTTTTTAGGGCACTCATTTGCATAGTGTCCCATCTTCTTGCATTTGAAGCATTCAACCTGACTGGTGTCTCTCTTAACAGGCTGACTTCCACTTCCATTACCATTACCACTGTGGTGGCTCATATGTCCACTCTTGTGGTTCTTGTACTTGTCATTGCCATGACTACGATGATGCTTGTTGTCATGACGGTTGTGGTTGTGGTGCTTGTTGAATTTCCCATGCTTGTGGGGTCCTAAGCTTCCGCTGTCATCATAGTGAGATCGTTTGTGAGACGATCCCGAGCTGTGCTTGTCGGAGTGCTTTCTTTTTCTACTCTCAACTTGCTTCATTTCGTTCTCCAATATAGCAGCATTGTCACAGAGCGACTGATAAGTGGGAACATATGCCACAGCCAATTGCAGATTCAGCTCATCATTCAAGCCTTCCATAAATTTTTCCTTTCTCTTGGCATCTGTGTCAACTTCATCTGGTGCATAACGCGCCATATTGTTGAACTCCTCAATGTATTCAGCCACGCTGTGGCGCCGGATGTGGAACTCTTTCTTTTTCAGGCTCATTATTCCTGATGAGATATGAGTAGTGCGAAAGCCATCCTCAAAGATAGCCCATGTCACTTCATCAATGGGAGTGGTGATCTGGAAGTTGTCCCACCAAGTGGCGGCTGGCCCTTCCAGCAGATGAGCTGCAAATCTGACCTTTTCAGCATCCGTGCAGCCCACGGTTACTAAGTCCTTGTTCACGGAACGTAGCCAATCATTGGCCACCATGGGATCAGTCGTCCCTGAGAACTTAGTTGGCCTCAATCTCAAGAACCTGGTGAGCATATCAAAGCCCAGAGGGTTGTTGTTGTTATTGTTGTTGTTATTGGGGTTGTTGTTGTTCTTATTGTTTTGGTTCTGGATGAATGTTGTCATCATCTGCATCAGCTGTGTTTGAGCAGTCATCATTTGTTGCATTTCTGGAGTGATGTTGTTGTTGTTGTTGGGGTTTGCACGACGGGGAGGCATCTGTGGTTTGTTCAAATACAGATAAGAATGAGATACCCATAGATGCTTTCATGCACAATACATCACATAAGCAATCACAAGCATGCAACAAAGACATAATAGTTCAACAACAAGATAACAAGTTCACAAAGTAAACACACAAGTAGCAAGCCATCCACATGTCGGATGGTCCAGTAACAAGTTCTCAAATAACAAGTACAATAATAAAAGATAAACGAGTAGTCAAGTCTACTCATCAGCATCAATCTCCTCCTCGACAAAGGTAAGACCTGCGTTCTCCATCGCGGTCTTGTTCTCCTCAATGGTAGTGGTCAAGGACTCTATCTTGGCCTTGAGAGCCCTCTTCTGGGAACGAAGCCTCTCTATCACCGTCTGCTGCTGCTCTAGCTCGAAGTCCTTGGACTGCAGTTCTTCAGTCATATCCCGGATCTTCTTGTTCCTATCCTGGACACGCTTCTCCTGACTCTTGAACTTCCTGTCCTGGGTCTCGAACTTCGCCTCCATTTCCTTGACTATCTCGTCCTGCTGCGCGAAGAGCTTGTCCTTCTCGCGAAGCTGCACCTGGAGCTCGTCATTACTGAGCATGACATTGGTCATGTCCGTGTCCACGTGCCTAATGAGAGACTCTAAGTCCTGGAGGTACAGACGTATCGGCTCTGCTGCGTCCCTCGAGTCGTCCTCGAAGTCGATGGACTCTCCATCCTCATCACGTCTTCCGAAGACGTGGAAGTGGGTGCCTCTAACCTGTCGGGAGTGTCGACCTAGCAGACGTCCTATCAGGTCCTGCATAACTACCTCCATGCCTCTCTCCCTGTCATCGTGCATAAGCTTGAAGACGATGGCCTCCGTAGTAGGCTCTGTCTGGCGTCCGGGCTGGTTCACCTTGAAGCCCAGAGGTCCTTCCTCTCGAACTTGGTGAGTGGATGCACCATGATGGTGGGAAGAGGGAGATTGAGCAAAGTGGTAAGCTCAACGATACGAGGACCAAAGCGGGTAACCTGGAACTCCTCAACAGTGCTGATGGTAATAGGCATCTATTTATAAGATAGAAAAGTTAGAACAACACAAATCAAGATAAAACAAAAGTCAAAACATCACATACATATCCTTGGAAAGCAAAATCACACAAGTCATGCATACATGAATCCAATACATCAACCAAGGTTCAATCTTATTTCAAGGTAACATTTTTGAAAATATGGTGATAGGTGGTGGTCCAACTAACGAAGTACGTTTACAATCCTATCTCATTGGACCTGTTGGCTAACACAATGTTCCTAGAAGCAATTAGCCTATCTTGCTCACATGATTCCATCACTAAGTCTATAATGTCTCCTCTTAAGGTTTGGTTGGTAGCTTCCAACTCTTGGGTATGTTCCTTCTCTTTCTTCAAGTCTTTTTGGAGGTTGAGCATTCTGCACTTGACTCTAGCACTAAGTTCTTTGATAGTCCTCCAAGCTGCATCTCTTGCTGACTCAAAGAATGTGGTATGCACCACAGTGTTGGTGTACATGCAGAATCCTGTTTCCTTGTGGTTGTCTTCCTTGTGTTTGTACAAGTGAAGTTGCACCCACCAGTACTCAACTCCTTCATCCATCACGGGAAAACCCTTGTACACAGCTGCACCTTGTATCTCTAATGCAGCCATGAGGTCCTTGAGAATTTTGGGAAACTCTGTCTCACACTCCAAGGTCATGGTCATGAGTGGTCCTTTCCTTACGGCTTCGTTGATGGAATTCATCTACAAATAGAGATGAGAAAGAAGATTAGAAAAGTTTACGAGAAGAATAGACAAGTGTAGAAGTAGTTGAAAATTTTCCTTAGTGGTTTCCAATCCTAGGGTCATAATCCTACAGGCAACACAGTGCTCTGATACCATCTGTAAGATCCCTCCTTTGTAAAGGAAAAGGATCCCTGTGATTGCAATGCTAGTCCATGGATCATTGCTAGCATCCACAGTTTAAGATGAAGTACACAGATACAAAGTTCATTTATTACATCCATTCCAGAGATAAAATATAGTCTTTACAACTCAAGGCCACGGGACTAATACAAGATTTTGGAATAAGTAAATAAATATAAGTCTTCATCTTCATGTGCCACAGGCAAACATGTTGAGTGTAGACTCATGACACCTAATCCTCATCAGAGTAACCTGCAACATCACAAGTTACAGCCACAGTGGTTCAATACTCTGGAATAGTATTGGCAAGTGATACCTTAGTAAATTTTAAGTGGACTATATTACTATATGCAATTTGGCTAAGTGTAGCTTGGCTTGCTTTGCTCAAAATAGGTTTTTCCTATTAGTTGAAAATACTAAGTTTTTCTTTGTCAAAACTTTTCCCAAGAAACCATCAATAGACATTGAGGTCCTTCACCCTTGTTCACCCACAAGTTTTTACTTAGAAGTTGGAGTGATGAGATTCTTGATAGCTTCCATGTCTTGATGCTCAAGTTGTCCATTGCCATGGACTTGGCTAAGTACTTAGATTTTTTCCATCTGCAGAGGTTGTGCACTTTCCCCACCAGACTTGGTTTCCCAATGGGACCTTTCGAAGCCTTCCCTTAGCCAAATGGACGCGTTCCAACCTATCATCCCACTACCACCATCTGTCCAAATGACTAAGTTCTAGCAACCTATGTGATCCAGGCAGAGCCCATATTGCCAAGTGGCTGCACTATAAGCTTCTCAACACTTGGCCACTAAAATCCCTTTGTTCCTGGGTGGCATACCACAAGTGAGATAAACAAGGTAAACCATATCCATGGGCCTTGTGTAACCACTCAACCAAAAACCACCAATCAAGTCCCTTTCCACCCAGGTGATTCATTGACTTAGTTGTTTTATTAAGAAAACATAAGTCCAAGGACTTAGAAATATTTTCATCATAGCATGTATATACTTTACCAACCCTTGTTTGCTACTACCTAGGCTAAGCATGGCATAGTAACTTAACTTAGAAAATTTCCTAGCAATTCTACAACTACTTAGGATTTCCCAACATGGCATTTGGCAAAAATAGTAACATGCAAGACTTAGCAAAATATTTCTAATGCTTGTATAAAATATAGGGATAGACATATTCATGAATTACCACTTGCCTTGGTAGTTGGGAGAGTAGCACTCTTCACAATCACAATCACTAGCACCAAATTCTACACAAAGAATAGTAGCACAAAATTACACACAATTCATATACAAACATAAATATATGCATGCATGCAAAATGCTAAGTGATGATTTTTTTTAAAACCCAACCAAGCAAGTGCATAGTACTGAATCATAACCAAGTTAAAAACTTGCTAAACCAAGTTTATTTTACACTAAAACATTTTCCCAAACAATTTCTATACTCATAATAGTCCTAAACAAGTTTCTGCAAATAAAATCATTTTAACAGAAACTAAACACTAAACACATTGTATAAACAGAAAGGGCTTGTTCTCCTGATTCCAACGATATAAAATTTATCAAATTCTAACGTGTAGATCAAAAGTTATAGCTATTTCAAAATTGGATCTAAATCTGATTCAAATCTGTTTTTAAACTCAAACCCTAGCCAGCGATGCTTTCCTATTGGCCGCACGGTTCGGACGGATCGAGCTCTGAGCCGTAGGATTTAAGTCGGTCTGGTGGCTCGATGCGCGCATACCTCTTCGCTTAAGTTCTAATTTCACCGTAGGATCTACATCTAACGTTCTGGCGCCTTGACCAAAGATGAGCGCTAAGCGGCGGCGATCGGCGCAGTATGTCGTGGCGCTAGCGTTCTAGGTCGCGCGGGAGTGGGGGAAGAGGCTTACCAGAACCGTGGTGGTGTGCTGAAGCTCAACGTGGCGGTGGTTTGGCAAGGGGCGCACGGGGTCGTCGGGGATTCCTCGCCGGAGTTCGCGAACGCAGCGTCGGCCGCTCTTGTCGATGTTGGCGAGGTTCGCGTCGCTAAGTCAAAAGGAGGGCACCGTTAGATGCGCAAGACGATGGGGTCCTAGGCGTGAGGGCAGGGCAAGGCGGTACTTACGGGAGAGGTCGCGGAGTTCGTGCGAGAGCGGCGCGCTCGGTTGTTGCCGAAGCTACAGACCATGCGAGAACAAACAGGGTGCGTATGTAGGTGCGCAAGGACTTGCTGAGCTTGATAGCATGAGTCAGGGACAGAGGGGGACACGGTGCTCACCGGAATTCGGCCATGCGTCGGAACAGCGGCGTCGGCGAAGCAGCGGGGGCGTGAAGGGGGAATTGGTTGAGGGGAAATGGTCGCGAGAGAGAGGGGATTAAGTAGCCAGAGGCTCGACAAGAAACGCCCAGTGATTCAATGCCATTTACCTCGCGGAATCAAAGCGGCAACGGGCAGCGACGGAGTTCGTGCGCGGGATTTTGGGGAAGACGGCGATGACGTGGATGGGGCCCGCTTGTCAGTGAAATAAACAGAGAGGGGGTGGGGTCCGAGCGTCAGTGACCGCGTGGGTGCGTCTGCGCGTGCGCGAGAGAGAGAGAGAGAGAGAGGAGCTGGGTGGGATAGTTGGGCTGCGTCTGTTGCTGGGCCAAATTCCTGGCGCCGGACCTTTTCCAATTCTTTTCTCTTTTCTTTTTCTAAATTGATTTCCAGGAATGGTTTTCAAATGAATTCAAACTCCATTTGAATTCAAATCCATTTGGGATTTTTGAAGTGTGCAACATACTCAAATCTAGGCATAAAACCATGTGGTTACTTTGAAAAGGCTTGGTCAATTTTGGAGAAACAAAATAACAGGGGCATTGCACTAGGTTTGGAAATGTTTGAAAATGATTTTTGAAACCATTTCTATTTTGTAAAAAAAAATTCTAACTCCACACTCAAACCAATCAACAAGGGAGACAAACAATCTAGGTTTAAAACATTCAAGTTCTCAAATGGGGATGGCCATTTGATTTAAGTTTGCTCACATAAAATGATAGCACTATGTGCTTCTGTTTTTCTTGAAATGAGTTTGAAATTGATCTCAAAACTATATGCATGCATGAATGAAAATCAATCTTTGAAATCATTATTTTAGGGATGTTATAGATGGTCCATGGATAGCCCTTCATCACTATCATCTTCATCCCCATGGTCCACAACTTTGGCCTTCAAAGCAACATTGACAACATTACTCATACCAAGGGCACGAGCACGGGCATCTTTGGCATTCTTGGCGGCAACCTTGAAAGCGGCCATCTCTTGCATAACTTCATTTGAGGTCATGAGATGGTAGTTGTGTCTTCCTTGTAGACTCTTCAAGTCGGTGGGCTCAAAAGGCATGAGTGCACTCACATACTTCCTTTTTATCCATGCATCATCCACATGTGAGGCACCCACATTTCTAAAGGCGGTGGCAGTGGTCTTGAGCCTTCGGTACATGTCTTCATGATCTTCACCTTCTTTCATGTAGAATCCTTCGGCTTCATTGCTTAGAGCATCATATCGATTCCTCCTCATACTCTCATTGCCAACAAACAACACAGTGAGAGCATCCCAAGCTTCCTTGCAATGCTAAAATGCTCAATGTGTGGGTAATCCTTTGTTCCCAATCCTTGTTGAATCATATGCAAAGCAGTGGCATTGAGTTGACTATTGACAATATATCTTCTTGTCAAGTTGTTTGGATCCCCAATAAAGAGTCCATGCTCGATGATGTTCCATAGTTCAATGCAAGAGCTGCGCATATGAGTTCGCATTAGTGATTGCCATTGAGAAAAAGTAGCGGATTCTTCAAGTTTAGGTGGATCACCTCTATTGTATACATGAGGGTGAGGGATTGGAGGGTCGGGAGAGTACCATGAGTCACGGTGCTCACCCTTCCCACCATTATTGTGTGTGGAGGAATTAGCGTTGTCTGGTTTACCCCCTACCAATGCACCCTCGGGGGATACTGACGTATTCCCTTTAGGTAAAATGGATGGTTGATCCTCTTGAGGAGATGGGGGTGGTGAGCCTTGTTTGTCTTTAAGAAGTTGCTCAAGCATCTTCTTGACTTTGTTGACCAAGGAAGAGCTCAATCTTGTTTCCAAGTTTTTGAGATCTTCCATTGTCACCGTGGTCGGCTCACCATCACCATCCCCTTCGCGGCTACCCATATTCTCTTAGGCGGTAAAGCCCAAATAAAGAGCCGAGGCTCTGATACCAATTGAAAGGATCGTATGGGCACCTAGAGGGGGGTGAATAGGTGCTACTTCAAATTTTCTTCTTTTTCAAATTATGGTTTGACAATAAGGTAAATTCTCTAGATAATGCAACTATGGTGAATTTACCTACATGACAATTATGCAAGGGCTACCACAACACAAAAGTAGTAACAAGTAAGTAAGGTGCGATAAAGGATAGAATTAACCAAAAAGTGGACGCGGAGACACAAGGATTTGTTTCCCGTAGTTCCTTCCTTTTGAGGGGAAGTACGTATACGTTTGGAGAGGGGGTGGTTTCAAACCACCAACGCCACGAGAGGCATCCCTTGTTCTCTGATGAATCTCACCCCAACGGGATCGATTCACCTTCCACTATATCGGCAACCTTCAAGGTGGAAGCCGGCACCATTACAAGTTTGGGGCACACATCCACAACTTAATCGGAGGCTCCCAAATACAAGAAAGTTGTCAAAGCAACCAAAGACAAGCTTATAAGAACCAAAACAAGAACTAGGGTTTCCAAGAAAACACTAGAGCAAAGGGGCCCCCAATGGAATGAGGGGGAAATGAAGATATCTTTTGGTGAAGTAGTAGATCGGGGACTCCTCCTTCGATTCCCAAAAGATCAAGGACTTTGGGTGGTGGGATGAGGAGATCTTGAAGATTTGGGTGGCTCCAATATACTCCAATGGTGGTCTTTGACTTTAATGAACTGAGCAGCTTGTCCCAAGGTAGGTGGAGGGGTATTTATACCCTCCACGAAATATGGCCGTTGGAGCATTTAATGTCTGGTACTCAATGATAATACCGCTTGCAAGTACTCTACCGTCAAGGACCGACCAACGGAGGTGCTCAGATCTTGACATTCTTCGGTTTTGGGCGTATCGCCCTTGATTACTACCCCAAGCGGTAGTACTCGAGGAAGCGGTACCGGTTAGGGCGAGTACCGGTCCCAAGTATCGCTTACCGACAAAACGGAGAGGAGTGAGTGCTAGTCAAGATGTCTTTAGATCGCCGAGCGACCGTCTCAAGCGGTAGTACCAAGCGGTACTACCGGTTGGACCGGTAGTGCCGCTCCGTGGTACCGGGGGGTACTGACTAGTACACACCTTCATCAGCTTTGGTCAGTGCCAACCGGTACTGGAACCGGTAGTACCGGTGTCAAGCGGTAGTACCGGTCATAGTTCCGGTACTACCGGTTGACACAGAGGTTTTTGCAAGGGGAATTGATATGCCATTATTTGTGCCACCACATATCAAACCTGTGATAAACTTAACACACAGTTAAACCGATAAGTGTGTTGTTATAAAACATCAAAATCAGAGGGATAGGAAAATGCTCTTTCATTGGGGCTTGCCAATCTTCAACATCCTTCACCTTTGCAGGGTCAACGGCAATTCCTCCGGCTGACACGATATGTCCGAGAAATCCTACCTCCTGCAACCATAATTCACATTTTCTAAACTTGGCATACAACTGATGCTCCCTAAGGGTTCCAAGGATGGTCCTTAGGTGTAGCTCATGGTCTTCTTCTGATTTGGAATAGATCAGAATGTCATCGATGAAAACAATGACGAACTTATCCAGGAAGTCCATAAAAAGCTTATTCATGAGGTTCATGAAATAAGAGGGGCATTGTTTAATCCAAAAGACATGACTGTGCCCTCATACAGTCCATATCTGGTGGTAAAGGCAGTCTTTGGAATATCCTCTACGTGAATCTTGAGTTGATGATAACCAGTTCTAAGATCAATCTTAGAAAACACTTTGGCACCAGTGAACTGGTCAAACAGGGTCTTCTATCTTTGGCAGTGGGTACTTGTTCTTGATGGTGACATCATTCAACTTCCGATAATCCGTACACAAACGGTTATCTCCATCTTTATTGTCCACAAACAAGACAAGTGATCTCCATGGCGACACACTTGGTTGGATCAATCCTATCTCCAGCATAGCATCTAGTTGTTTCTTTAGTTCCACTAATTCAGATGGGTTCATGCTATAAGGTCTATGGGCTATGGGTCTGGTTCCAGGGATTAGTTCAATGATAAACTCGATATCCTGATCTGGGGGCATACCAGGCAAAACATTTGGAAATACATCGGGGTATTCACAGACTACTCTGACTTGATCAATGGTTGGTTGGGCTAGACTCTTGTTGCACTTGAATTGATGGGGCAAGGTTTCAGATACATGCTCTACTGATATTCCGGATGTACTGGTCATGTTTATGGCTTTCTTGGCACAGTCGATTAATCCTTTATGCTTTGACGTCCAATCCATTCCTAGTACTAATTCCAAACCTTTAGTTTCGAGGACTATTAGATTAGCATAAAAATCTATGTCATGGATTCGGATAGGTACGGCCTTGCAAATTTATCTAGCTTTGGTGGTTGAACCAGGTATTTGAACTATCATAACTTGCTTCAATTTGGTGGGTTGAATCTTACTAGTGCATGCAAATTCTTTGGTAACAAACGAGTGTGATGCTTCAGAATCAAACAACACTCTTGCAAGTAATGAGTTAATAGAAAACATACCCAACACGACATTTGGCGCTTCTTGGGCTTCTTTAGCATGCATGAGAAAGAGAGGACCGTTGCGGTTGAGCGAATTCCCTCTGGAAAACCTTCTTCCAGGCTGAACACGACGTTGTTGCTGAGCTGGGGCAGTTGCATTGGGGGTTGTGGCAATCTTCTTGGGGCACTCATTGGAATAGTGACCCTTGGTTCCACATTCATAACAAATCACCTAAGACTTGTCCTTTCCTGCAACATGCACAACATTGCTTCCAGTCCTTGGGGCAGTGTTGGTGTTGGTGGCGACATTGTTGTTGTTGAACTTAGGCAGTGCACGATTGAAATTGCTGGGGTTGCCGGGGTTTTTGTGATTTCCTCCAGGCCTTGGGTTTCCTCCTCCACGGTTGGGATAGGTTGGACGGTTCATCGGGGGTTTGTTGTTTCTTGGGGCAAATCCTGGAGATGGGTTGGGGCAATACTTTGGGGTATGGTGGGTTCCTGGTTGATGCATCATGCGAATTGCGGTTCTCATTGTCTTGGTTGATCTTGACCTCCATCTAAATGGTGGAATACACTAAGGCTTCAATATCAGCAAATGGGATATTCACCAACACTGTCTGCATCTCATCATGCAGACCATTCAATATTCTCTCCTTCTTCTTGGCTTCGGTATCTATCTCATCCGGTCCATACCTAGCCAATGACAAAAATTTGTCACGGTACTCAACTACGGTCATCCTTCCTTGCTTCAGTTCCCTGAATTCATCTCTCATCCTCTTGATCAAACCTGGTGGCACATGGGTTCTGCTGAACTTGAGTTTGAATTCATCCCAAGTCATCATCTGCCCTCCATTCATGGCACGAACGTTGTTCCACCATGCCCTTGAAGCTCCGACCAGGTAGTGGGTGGCAAACAGTACCTTCTCGTTAGCTTCCACTCCTGCAACTTCTAAGTTGCTCTCCATGGTTTGCAGCCAATCATCGGCATCTTGGGGCTCTTAAGACTTAGTGAAAATGGGTGGATTGGTGTTCTAAAAATTCTTGAGCTTGGATCCATGGTTGTCCTGATTTCCATGGCCTTGGTTGTTGTTGGACATCTGAGCGATGTGCTGAAGGGTGGCTAAGTTGTCTTGACGTTCGGCTCTTTTAGCTTCGCGGTCAGAAACCAACATTTGCAAGATTTGCAACATCGGGTCCGGGGATGAACTGCTTCCTCCGCGGGGCAGCTGAAGATTGAGATAGATCATGATAAAAGAGGGAAATTTCTAAGGTTCAGGGTTCTGAAAAGTTTTTAAAGTTTGACTCAGATTTTCCTAGCAACTTGCTTTCCATTCATTCATTCATAGCACACGATACAAACACACACCGCAACAAAGGAAAACAGATGGTTTTAAGAACCATTCTAGGAAACTAAGATACAGTGGGACCGAATACAACTCACTAACGCTAGTTCTCAAGTGCTACTACTCCTTGGAGTCAGTGTCCTCATCATCATCATCAATGAAGGCAAAGTCATCCTCATCGGTGAAGAAGTCCATGGCTTGATCCTCCAGAAAGTCATCATCGTCACTGAGATAGGAGTAGGGATCTCCATGGATGTCCTCCCCTTCATTCTCCCTCTCCTCAAGCTGCATATCCCTCTCATGGAAGGTTTCCTCCAACTCTGTAATCCTATGGCGAAGACGGGCAATAATGCGCTCCTTCTTGTCGAGCTGACGGCGACGAGACTGGTGATCCTTCACTAGCATGGCAATGGTCTGATCCTTTAGGGCGGTGATGGCGTACTTATGGTTGGTGTAGGAGCGGGCATTGTTTAACTCCTTCTGACGGTCATACATCATGAAGCTGAGGTGATCCAATTGAGTCTTCAGCTCATAGTGATATGGGGCCACTAGTGGCTGTCCCATAACATCATGCCTTGGATAGAACTCAAAGCGGGTACCCTTGACCTGATTGATACACTGCCCACATAGACGGGCAAGAGCTTCCTGCATGGCCCCGGCAAGTCCATCGAGCCAGTTGTTCTCTCTAATGGTGAACTGAATTCCCTCTGAGGTGGGGGCTTCAATCTTTCCTCGGAGACTTGCAACAATCAGCCATTGCAACTCATCTCCTTCCTGATCGTTGAGCTGAGCTCCGAAGAACTCGGGGTGCGGACACTCTAGCATTTCCGACAGCTGGTCCAAGTCACGCTCAAAGATGAGATCTCCTCCATTCTCCAACTGATAGAACTTGCTATACTTCACATCCATCTATAAGAATGTAGGATGAGTAAGTTAGTAGAGTGATCAAGTGTGTCAAATTTTATGTAAGTTTGCAAGAATTTTTGACAAACATGATTTTTTATGAAAGATTCTAAGTGATAAGAATGAGAATAAGTTTTCATAAATACTCACTTCTGTGGTTTTGAAACTAGGTTTTTGATTCAAATGTACATTCTAAACTAGGGTATCCTATGGTCAGGATGGCTCTGATACCAACTTGTCAACACCCGGATTTTTAATCCTACATGCCTGTTATGCCATACATCGCAATCCCATGATTACCATTTTTGCGAGACATAAAAGATTGGATATCACAGTACATCATCCATTATAAACCTTACATAAGGTATTACAACTAATAAAGGATCTCATGATCCAGTCTTAATACAAATCAAGCAGCGGAATAACGATATAATAACGGTAGCATGGGAGAAGCTCCATATTCATGGTGACAGGCAATGCTGACGATGGGAGATGATCCTAGTTGTCATAACCTTCCCACGGTCCGTCCTCTTCATAGTCTAGCCACGGGAATAGCCAGGGACAAAGCCATGAGTACTCTTTAAGTAATCGCAAACTAATACTCACAAGTGAAGTGGTTTTGAGTAGTAAATACTAAGCTCTAGGTTGTTTTGCAAAAAGCCAGATTTATCTCTACTGAGTTCATAAGCAAATAAAGCTAGTTGAAAGTTTTAGAACACCTAAGTGGAAACTTGAATTTCATATCACAACCCTGTTGTGGTCAAGTCAAATTCATGAATCATTTCACAATTCATTTTTGAAAACATTTGAAGATGGAACAGTATGGCCACTACAACTGTCCATAACCGCGAACGCGGCTATTCGAATAGTTTGACACTCTGCGGAGGTGGTACACTTTCACCACAACATTCGATACATCCGTCAGGAATAATCCTGAATTCACCATACTCAGTATGCGGATAATCAATGCTAACCTTTCAATTACACGCCCTAGTATAGGCACCTCTCATGTGAGTTTGGCCTCCCAACCATGACCAACTGTCATCTTGGGAACTGCACTGGTGGACAATCTTCACAAGGTAGCCTCAGCTCAAACCTGGTCCGCAAGGGAACCCATAGTAAGGTATATAAATTTCGAGTCAAGCCCTACCCAAATTGTGGGTATTGTGGTTGTACGGTAAAATTGGAATGGTATCGCATCCAGACAAACATCAGTTTTATAAAGGGCTAAGGCTCATGCCTTAACATTTTCCTCATAAAAATCATCTGGTGTTCAAAAACACATGTCAAAACATTTCAGTAGAATGATCATTCTAAGGCTTTCATAACCATTTCCACCAAGTATTTCCATCTAAAGTGATCAAGTTTTATGCTTAGCACTAGCATCTACAAGTGGGGGTAAACACTAATGAGGGGTGGTAAACAAGTGTGAAAGATCTAAGTTCAATCTCATGCCTCAGGATGACATCAAGATTATCTAACTTAGGCAAAGTTTTATGTTCTTTATGCTACCTTTAAATATCTTCTAAAATCTACAATTCCCTAAGTAAACTTCAATAGAAAGCTTTGATAAAGAAATAAAATAACTAAGCTTGCAACTAAAATTAGGATTATGTGTCATCAAGGGGTATAACCAAGGCATGCCTAATGCATTGCATAGATCATATAGTTTTCACATTTGCAAGTGTTAGCTTGACTTATGCAGAGCAGTGGTTGAAGTTCTCCTCGGCTTCTTCCTCGTAGTATTCTCCTTCCTCCTTGTATCCTTGGTCTATACTAGCATCTATAAATAAATACGAGGTGCACAATCACCAAACAATACTTAACTACTTCTATTTATCACACCAAGGTTTTCACTAGATGATCTAGGATCATCACAAACATCACAAAGATTAAGGCAATAGTTTTATTTTCTTTTATTTTAGAAAAGTAATTTCTACTCATTGAAAAACTACTTAAGATTTAATATTCTCCAACTAAAACATGGGATCATGTTGACACATGTCATCACCACATATTTTAGTACTTGGGAATGTGATTTAAAGTCGTGTCACAATTTAATAAGGTTTAACATTTTTATTTTTATTAAATAAAGTGACTAGAAATGCCTATGAGGCATTATTTTATTTATTTTCCAATATTTCTTCAAGTAACCCTAGATATTTTTTTAAATGCAGAAAGGTCTTGTTAAATGTGATTTTTGAGAGTTGGAATCAACTCAAAAGCTTTTGTGGTTGAATTTTGAAAAATGTTTGAATGCAGAAAAGCTCCTGCCTTGTTATTTTTACTATAGGTGATCTACAATTCCAAATGAATTAAATCAAACAGGCTTGGATTAAGGATTCCAGTAGCTTTCTAACAAAATTGGTTTCATGCAATTTGGTTTAGTGAATCAACCTGGGTTGATTTTTGAATCTAGGTACAGAACTGAGTTTGAAACTAAAAGAATAAACCTAAATCCAGACTATTGGGTCACGCGGGAATGTAAATGGGCCAGCCCATGACTCACAGCATGCACGCGGGTGAGTTTAAGTGGCTGTCCCCACCAGTCAGGAAGACAGGGGGTGTGAAGCGGTACGGGGTGATCTTGACCGCACGATCAAACTCTAATCGAACATTTGTGACCTATCATCTCCGTCGGGCAACTCCGGCGAGACAGAACCCTAACACGGACAGTGGGGGTGTATGGGGGCTCAGGCTAGGGTCGGCGATGGGGGCGAACGACGAAGTCGACGACGGCGAGCCTCATAGTACGGGTGGCTTCTCCTGGGGCGGCTCCAATCGTTGGCTACTTTCTTCCTCCTCCACGGCAGACTCTGGCCAAATTCCGGCGACTTGCTGCTCGCCTTGCTCCGGGAATGAGTGGGGGTGGTTCTGAGAGAGAGGGGAGTGTGTTGGTGTGAAGAAATCGAACGGGGGTGGCCTCTATTTATAGTGCCATAAGGGGACCGAAGGGCGCAGGTGAAGCTCGTCGTGGTCGTCGGCACAGCGAGATACTGGCATGGGCGATGTTAGGGGGCGGTGATGTGCTCCCTGGCGAAGCTCAACGGCATGGTATCGAGGCGTGGGACGGTGCGAGACGGTCGAAACACTGCGGTGCTCTGGGCGGGTCCGACGGGCATTTTAATGGCGCACCGCGGCTACGGGTCGCGCGGCGGTGAACGGGGTTGTCTGGCTGTCTCCTGGGATGGTGGTGATCACGCTTGCACGCGGCGAGGGCGGCGCGTGGTCTATGGGTGTGTGTCGAGTGAGGTGCTCTGGCGCGCTCTCGGCATGGCGCAGAGGCATAGTGTGAGGCATTTCTAGAGTGGTCCAGTGGCTGGCTGGGCGTTGGCGTTGGACAGGGGGTGGCGGTGGATGGTGGTCAATGTCCCAGACATGGTGGATAGGCTTGGTGCTGATCCTAGCTTACTGTCGACCAAGGGGTGGCAAGGTGAGGCTTGTCATTCTTACCATTGATGGCAATGGCAAGCTCACAGTAGTGCTAGGGCTTGTTAATTGAGCTAGATGATCTACTAATAGCCTGTTGTGAGCCAGAGAGGGAACAAGGTTGGCAAATCACTACTCACTATAGTGTTTGTTGTTTGTTTGTTTGGTGTTTGCAAGGTGTTTGATGAAATGGCCGAAAGAGATTTGAATTTGAATTTTTTGTTCAAACTTGGTGGGTGCACTAGTTACATATTAGGTAGTCTCTAGTTAGTTGGAAAGGTCAAGGTTAATTGGTTTGGTTGGTTTTTGAAAATGGGTGATCTTCACATATGTTAAAGATTCAATTTTGAATTGTCATTTGAATCAAGTTGCCATATGTTTCTGTAAGTTGGAAAGGTGGGCTTGGGTTCACTTTCACTTGGTCTAACAAGGGGTGAAAAGAAATGGAATTGTTTCTGTTTGAAAACTTGGACTAGAAACACTCAAAGTGGCCTAGTGAGCAAGATTGGAAAAAATGACCATTTGTTTGTTTTTTATTTTTCTCTTGATTTGTTTCTGCTTGGAAATGTTTTAGATGATGTTGTTTTCATCCTTAAACCAGTCCTTGCTATTTAGAACAATCACACAAGTCCATTCATGCATTCATACAATCATCACGCACACACATGCATTCATATGATTTAATTAACAAAAGTTTTTGTTAACCCTAATTTTGTTGATTGGAATTGATAATCATTGATAAATATTTTTGGGATGTTACAGCTCGCCCCCGACGACGGTTGTGCGTGCCCGACGCCGACGCGAACTCCGGCGAGGAATCCCCGTCGACCCCATGCGCCCCTTCGCCAGCCACGACCATGTTGAGCATCGTCATGTCCCTGTGAACCTGGTGACCGCCTATACCCCATCCCTTGCACCGTAGAATCACCAGACCACCATCGACAGAGCGCCGCCCCCGTGCACCGTCGTTTGCGCCGCCAGTTCTTGGCCAGAACGATTTAGTCCGTTAGATCTAGATCTAGCGTCGTGGATTAGATGACTAATCGAAGAGGTATGAATCGATCTGATACGTTTGATGCTATTTAGATCCAACGGCCTGGGTAGCTCGATCCACCCAAATCGGTACCAGCCAGTAGAAACACGCCACGTGGCCAGTTCAGTTCAAACAAATTCCAGAAAATGAATTTAGATGTTTAAACTTGCAAAAATCATAACTTTTGATTTGTATGTCCACAAAATACAAATTTTATATCAATGGATTCATAAAAATGAAACCTTTGCAAATATGGCCCTATTTTGGTCATCGCATTCTAAAAATTTAGAGTTTTATGCAGAAACATTTGTAGGACTATTTTGAGTATAAAAATTATTCTAAAAATGATTTTTGAGTGAAACCTTTTGCAAATGGTTTTGTTTTGAACCCTCTGAACATAAACACTAACATTTGAATTTAAAAATATATTTTGTTAACACTAGAAATTATTACTTTGAATAAAGGCATTTCTAGCAAAACAAAAATGATTTAAAAGGCCTATTTTCACTAACTTGATTTTAAATGTATTTCCCCTTTTATAAAAGACCAGTAGGTGTTTTGAAATGTTTAGAACCTTGTTAGAGAGCACTTTTTCAATAAAACAACCTTTTTCATGCTTGCATGCATATCCTTGTTTTTATTGTTTTGTGCTGTGAATGGTTTGAAAGCTAGTTTTGAATGTGTTCTTTGCTTGATTGAATTCTAGTGAACTTTGAAGAGTGTGACAATTGCAAGATCAAGGAGAGTACCTAGATTCTCTACTAAAAAGGCAAGTTATACTTTGGTGATCAAAAGTCCTATCTTTTCAATATTGCATTAGTGATATTTTTGTAGTATGCATGATAGGACTATTTTTTTATATATTCTATGCTACAGTAGATCCTATATAATATATCTTGGTAGTAATCTTCCTATGATATGAGACAAGTTATGCTAGTATGCTTATCCTAGCTATTAGAATTCAAGGGTGGAATATTCATGCTATGATATTGAGCAAAGTCTATGACTAAGTTTTTGATTAATAAAACAACTAAGTGAATGAATCACCTGGGTGGAATGGTGAGAATGGTTTGTGTTGAGTTGTTACACAAGGCCCATGTTTATGGTTTACCTTGTGTATCAGTGGTTGGCCACCCAGGAACAAAGATATTTGAGATGTTTTGTGTGCAGAAGCTTCCAGTGCAGCCACATGGCATATGGGCTCTTCCTTGACCAACTAGGTTGCAAGAACTCAGACAGGCAGACAGTTGGTGGTAGTGATGATAGGATGGAACGCGTCTATGCTAATCTGAGGTATCTAAAAATTCTTGTCTCGATGCATGTCGAGTCTTGTGGGAAAAGTGCGCCACCTCTTGAGAGGGTAAAACCTAAGTACTTATGTAGAGGTTTCAACCTGATAAGGTGGAGATCCCTGTGTTTACAATGCTAGTCCCTGGATCAATAGCTAGCATCCACAGTTTAAGATATAATATCAAGAAACAAAGGTCATAATACAACTTTATAACCAGGAATAAAATAATTCATTACATCTTACATAGTTCCTTTGGCTATCTCATTACAATGCAGCAGAAATAACTATATAGCATGGAGTCCTTCATCTTCAAAGTGCCACAGGCAATCATGTTGGTTGTAGACTTGTAATCCTATGTAACACACTTTGCTAACATCAAACAAACCTGCAACATAATAATTTACAACCACAAGGGTCAATACATTTGAATTGTATTGGCAAGTGTCACTACTATGTGGAAATAGTTGGAACCTATCAATATATGCATATTGGGATAAGTATGGTTTAGGCTCATTTCCAGAAAGCAATTTGGTTTTATCCTATCTTTTCAAAAATAGTTTTGATCTTTTAACAATCTTTCTGAACTTCTTGGCAACCTCCAAGTGCTTCTAATCCCTTGTTGACACCATCAAGTTTTACTTTGAGAAATTAGAATGTCGAGATCTTCCATAGCTTTAGGCCTTAGTTGCTCAGAGTTGTCCATAACTGGGGACACGGCTAAGTACTTAGAATTTTGATCTTCTGTAGAAGTTGTACACTTTACCCACATGACACAATCTCATCTTGACGCCACCAGTGGCCGATGGATAAGTACACACCAAATGGAGTACCGGCAGAACAAGAATGTGACAAAGTCTTTCCATAAAAGTCCTCCCAATACATAATGCTAGCTTGTCTACCAGTCACCAATGTAAGGATATATTTTCAAAACATGAATCCGGTTAACCTGAGTAGGTGCCAATGCAAGGGTCTTCCACTATGTAGTTGACTAAGCCAGAGCCCATTTAGCATGTGTATGTACACGGAAGCCACTGTACGAGAAACATGTTCAATATCTAAGTCCCTGGGTGGGTTTGTTCTAGTGCACATACAAAAAGATAGCCATATAAATAGGGTTCCCTTTGTTGCCACCTTATCCATAATTGAGTATCCTCATTCCACCCAGGTGGTCCATTGAGTACTTGTTTTATTATATAAAACATATATTTTTCCAACACTTCATCTAATCATATCATGTATTCCATCCCAAGTCTATAGCAGGGCTAAGCATACTACAACTATGATGTTTTCACTAATGAAGGTATAAAGGATTTTCCTAATAGGACATAGCATAGCATAGTAACATAGTAGCCCTATCATGCATACTACAAAAATTCTACTAAGTGTAATGAAAATAGTAGGACACGCATGATAGTGCCACTTGCCTTAGTAGTTTGTGGTTGTACACTCTTCGCAATAACACACTTGACAATAATCTATCAAGCAAAACAACCAAGACAAAACATACACAAGATCAACACTAATGGCAACACAAATATCATGCAAACTATGCAAACATGCAAGATGGCAATTTTTATTGTACAAATTTTTATAACAAGGTTCTGAACATTACTAAGTAATTTCTGAACATTTTATAGTTTCAAAATTACAAATGCAACCATTTGTGCAATTGTAACAATTAGCAATATTTTTTAACACTTGGAAATGTCATTCTCACTAAATAATTGTCACGGTCTTATTTATACTATAATAAAATTATATTTTGGTCTTACTGTACAGAGGGTTCAATTTACAATCATTTGCAAAAGGATTCACTTAAAAATAATTTACACACCAATTTTTATACTCAAAATACTCCACAAATGGTTCTGTATAAAACGTGATTTTAACAGACTCAAAAATACCGAATTATAGCTCCACTGTGTTCTAATCATTTTTGTGAATCCATAGACATATTATTTGCTAAATTTGGATATATAGAACTAAAGATATGATTTTTACAAGTTTGTGTGTTCTTATGTCTAAAAATCCGAAAATAGGAATAGATATGACACTTGGCAGATTCTAATTGAAGGATACCCCTTCGTTTAAGTGATCTATGATGACCTTTAGATGAATATCTAATGGCCCAAGATGGATCACCGGAAAATCTCGCCGGATTTGCGGGCACTGGCTTGGCGTTGTCGTTCCCGTCGCTAGGGATGTATCCGGAGTAGAAGAAAATGTGGACGGCGTAGAGGACGTCGAGGCGGTGCTACTAGACGTGATTTAGAGCTCGTTCATATCCAACGATGATGGCAATCCACGGCTGGAGCAACGTGCGACGTCGGCGGCGCGGCCAACTACAACAATATGATGAACAATCATGTCCTGAAGGTAGCCAACAACAAAAGTAGTCTTCTGGTAGAAGGAATTGACAAGGGACTCACCGATAGCGACACGATCTGACGATGAACTCTGTTTTTAGGCTAATCTTGGCATGGTTCGTGTGTGTTCTATGGAGCTCCTATCGAGAAAGTTTAGGAATGAAAGTGAAGGAGGAGGACTAGAGGTACGCGCTGGACTTTTCGGTTCGTCTTGATATGGTCTAGAGAGAGAGATCGGGAGACGTATGCCGCCATTTGACATTCGGTTCATGGTGTCGATCTAAGAGATTAAGGCACTAAATTGAGAAATTAATAGCCTGAATGAAACCTCCACTTAATTCTAAACGTATTTTGTTTTGAAGTCGAGAATAAATGGTCATTGAATTGATGGGGGAGAGGAGAGGAAGATTTACAAACATGCACGTTGACTGATCGATCGGCTTCATGGGCCAAGTAGTGTGGCCCAAAAAAAAAAGGAGAACAGAAAAAATAGAGAGGAGAGGGAGGCCAAGGTGGGCTGGATTTCTTGTGGGCTTTTTTTTCTTCAATGTTTTTTCTTTTCTTTTTCTGTTTTATTTCTAGTTTCCAATTTGTCTCTTCAATTTGATTCAAATTTCTATCAAAAAATTTCAGAAAATTTTATATAAAATATAAGTTGATACTTTACTCCAATTAGAGTATTTGGAATATTTTTTTAATAAAGTATAATTTATTTTAAAAAAATTGGAGCATGGCAAGTAGACCTATACAGTATATTTTTTTAATTCTTGTTTATTTTATATCTTTTGATTTAGAGCTCCAAAAATGGTCAAACAAGTTTGTAAACTTTTATAAAATAATTATTTATTATTATATATTATTTAAGTATACTTTTGTTTCGTTCAATTATGGAGTTCGTCAATGGCTTAAATTGACTTTGCAATATGTCTTATTTATTTTTCTTCTCGTCTTATATAAATCATATCTATTGATCTAGGTTCAAACAAATTCATATGGTTGTATTTAATTGTTTATTACTATTACGTATCATTTTAGAATATTTTGGTTCCATTTAAACATGAAATTTTCTATGAGCGTAAATTGACTTTGGGGATATTTTATTATTCCTTTTTATCTTATATGGTTCATAACTTTTCGTATCTAGGAACCCAAATAAGGTGAAATCAATTCCTATTGCTCTTTTAATATTGTTACTTGCCATTATATCACTTAGGAATCACTTTTCTCAAAAATAATTATATGAAACGTAGCCATAGCTATGAATTGAAATTGATGTGATGATTTTCTTATTAGGCTTTGGGTTTTGGGTATGTTCCTTTTCCATTGGTTTAAAATGCAAGTTCTTAATGATGATGATGCATGACATGCATTTGATTTTTTTTTGAAAACTTGTTTGTCACTTTCTCATTGAAAATTATTATTTTTGTTTAAGTAAGGTTTTGATGTTTCCATTTAGAAACAAAAAGTTTCTTTTCACCCTAAATTTCAACAATCATTTCTTTTATTTATTTATTTTTCATATTTCAAAATTTGGAAAATTTGGGGATGTGACAACTTAGTTGTGTCCCCGACAACGGACAATTTGAGCATCAAAGACATTAATATGATCAAGGATCTCCTCATCCCAATTTCTCTAAGTTAAAAACTTGTTGGGTGAACAAGGGAAGCACGTGGTGTGTATCCAGTGTGCCATTGTTTGATAAAGTGTTTTGAAAAAGCGATTGTGCTAAGGCCAGCCAACACTCCACTTATCCATATATTCATGTAGATGATATATTCTCCTTATCAATATGATATCACTTGCCAATACAATTCAAATGTATTAACCCTTGTGGTTGTAACTTATTATGTTGCATGTTTGTTTGATGTTAGTGAAGTTTGTTGAGTAGGGATTACAAGTCTACAACCAACATGATTGCCTGTGGAATAAGAAGATGAAGGAGTCCATGCTATATAGTTATATCTGCTGCTCTGTAATAAGATAGCCATATGAGCTATGTAAGTTGTAATGAACTATTTTATTCCTGGTTATAAGTTGTAATATGACCTTTGTTTCTTGATATTACATCTTAAAATGTGGGTGCTAGCTATTCGATCCATATACTAGCACTATAAATACAGGGATCTCTATCTTATCAGGTTGGTACCTCTATAGCTAGGGAGACCAATGATCCACGCTTAGGTCCACGCCGCCGCACAATGTTTGGATTGCCTGATGACTTCAAGTGCACAGATTGTTTGTAGCTAGTTTCGAAATAAAGATATCGATCCTACAGGGAGCAGTAGGCGAAATACTAAAATGCTTTTAACTAAAACTAAACGAAGTACTTGAGGAATAATTCTAAGATGCAAGAAAGTAGAATTGTTTTGGGGGTTTTGGTTGGTTGAAACAGTAAATTAAAGTGAAGTAAAACTTAATGCAGAAAGTAGTAATCGCGTGCGTAAGAAAGATTGAAACTGCAATAGGGGAAATGCGTTCTCAGGGAGTGGTTGATACACCGCTAACAATTTAGACCAGGTGATCAAGATTATTATAGTGAATATTCGCATGATATGCATGTATGTGGGAGGAGCTCCATATATGGATGATGAGGCAGCAACCACTGCTCACACCATCCTTCATAACCATAGCTGACGGATAAACGACATCAATTGTATTTCCCCGCTATTAAGAGATTTATCCCGCGGCATGGACATGGCTTAATGAGTTATCCTTGATTCCCCAAGTTAGTATGTAAAGGATGACAACGAATTTATAATCATAGTAAGTGCTACCATCCCTCCGTCTACCAACAAGTAATTCCCTTCCTCGAGTCCCCTTGAGAGGCAAATATGAAGAAGGTTCACAACTCCCAACATCAAGATGAAGACAATTAACATATACATATAATGATGTATAACATAATATCCATATCATCTCAATCATATATTAGGGTTTCTCCATCTTCCCAAGAACTAATGATCTACTCAGACATGAAGGCAATCAGCATCATGACAATGGTAATGGAAATGATTATCAATGAATAGTACTTGTATAAATCCACAACTAGTGCAAGAATTACAACAAAATCAAGATGGGATGGATGGAGATGATGGTGGTAATGGAGTGCGGTGACCCAGCATACCACTGCATGTGTAGTACACTATAGTCGTTGACATGACATCCACAGAACACCGTTTCGTAAATATCACATCCCTCAGAGTGGTACAACAGAAACATTGCGGGTCCATATTACAAACATACACATACCGAAAGTTCAAGACTTCCAAAAGATTCAACTTACAAACCAAAATATAAGTGTTTCAGCAGAAGTTTCAAATTTAAAACTTAAACTCCAAATTGAGCTCAAGCTCCCACTAAAATAGTCATCCCCTAGACGATTTTAGCGATCACACGATCCCAATTCACTATGCCACCCCCGATTGTCATGACGGCAACATAGCTTCAAAGGTAGACATTCTCCAATATCAATCACATCATCCATGTGACTCATGCTCGATCTTTCGATCTCGTGTGTTCCGAGGCCATGTTTGTACACGCTAGGCTTGCTAATTCAACCTTAGTGTATTGCGTGGCACAACATGGCTTGTAATCCACACCGTATGCGAACGTACTTATGTCTAGCCCCCGATTGTCACAACCGTCGTCATAACGACGAACTTTCTTGGTGTTTGCCACTAAGGGAGAACATGATATTTGTATTATGAGGGACCATCTTATTTAATATGCTACCGTTGACTATCTAATACTAGCACACAATAAGATGTAAAACAGGTATCAACATCACATATACACTATGATATGATATGGTCCTTCTTGCATATTGATCTCCATCGAGCGCTCCAGCATGATCTCCATATTGCCACCGGATTGATGCCAAGTCCACGGCGCCACCAGTAGGTCGTCCATCGGAACGATGACTATTACTACACAACTTAGTAACATAAAAGTAAACTACTTTACCTTCGTAATGACCAAGATCATATCAAATCACATGCCATCCTACAAAATAAAGTTAGGCGCCTCTACTTTATATTTTGCAAGTTTTACATGGTTGTTAGAGCTTTCGTTATAAAACTATTTCTAATCTACGAACTTTCCAACCACAACATGGATCCATACAGTTGTCTCTACTACACCCCTTTCGGGGGGCTCCTTATAATGCTATATCAAATATTAAAAGAGATACAGACACCGGCTAGCCACTTATACGGAAGAAGTCGTATGTCGAGTGTGGAACCAGTCTCTTATAAGAGTACGCGTAATATCGGTCCGGTTAGCTTCATTAAACAATACCACGATATAAACAAGTACACGTGGGAGGGTAAAAACTATAGGATCAATTCCCACACAACGCATGTCAGTACTAGCCATACAACACTACTACGCATAGATCGGCTCTGATACCACAGTTGTGGTTCTAGTGCAGAAAACAAAAAAGTTTCCTACGTCGGATCACCCTGACTTCCCAAGATCTATCTATTAGTAATGTAGTAACGACCGAAGGTTTCAGATACAAACCCTTGTAGTCCGAAAGAAGTTAACATCCCGAGAGGAACATGGTTGAAGTAGTCGTGCTTATAGTCGACCTCAAGGTCACGAAGCTCCTCGCAGGTCACCCCTTGGTCCATCACCGTGCAGCAGTCTGGCTCACGACATCCAAGGTTCCCCAAGTGTGGCCCCTCGTGGATTTGTACACATACGGCATACGATGAGACCTCCATCTCCTTGATCCCACCGGGAGTGCGGAAGTAGATCTCCGTCTTGGAATCCTCACAGCACAATGGCGTGCTACAGGTGCATCGTCTCTTGCGCGAATAGTCCTGGACCGTGCCAACGCGTGGATACAACTAGAGATAGAGATTGGAGGCGCATGGAGAAGGAGGAGAGTTCCCAACTCATGCGATTGGTGTTTTCTATTGTGTATTTCTCCTCATCCAAGGGGGGTCTTTATATAGGGGAAGGGGAGGCACCCTTACCCCCTCCCACCAAGGAAACCCTAAGGCGGCCAAGGGGGCAAAGGGTGGCGGCCAAGGGAGGTGGGGCAGCCCTAGTGTGCCCCAAACCCTAACCCTAGTCGTCAGCCAAGGGAGGGGCAGCACTAGGCGCATGGGCCATTCCCCTCCATTGGTTTCCCTCATGGGCCCTTTTTACCTAGGGAAGTTTGGCCCATTAGTGGAATACCCTTTCAAATTAGATTTTTCATATTATATTTAATATTAATTAATATGTAAATACATATTACCAAATCCGATTTGACCTGAAACACCTATTGGTTCCCCTTCGATTTCTTTCGAACAACTTCGGAACTTCCCGGGACAATTCTAGTTCTCTCACGGAACTTTTCCGGTTTCCCTTCTTTCTCCGAAAAACTTAGAATCTATCTCCGCGAAACAATTCCGACTTTCTCTTTATCTACTATGATTCCAACTTACAGATGATCTCTAGCTCATCGTACCCTTAAGTGGATCCCCTCACAACTCGGGAATGGCACAGACATGATCTCTATCAATGATCAACAGCGGGACCGAGATGCACATGTTGATCCTTGTACATTCCAAATGACGATGTCATTTGAACCGTAAACATCGAGTCCAATTTTCTTAGTTTCTTTGATAAGACTTGCCCGAGATCCGATCGTTTGGGTATCACATACCCTGTTCAATCTCGTTACCGGCAAGTACTGTTTCACTTGTTCCTGCGATATTACATCCCTGTGACCTAGTCACAAGTTGCAACATTATAGATGTAATATCACCAAGTCGGCCTAATGTATCTTACCCGTAACCGGGTGAACAAATCCTGGTCTTAATTCATAGGCCTCAACATGTTCCTCCGGATACCCAACATACACCTTTATAATCAATGTTCCATCGTGATACGTCCAAAACGTATCTACTTTCCCAAACACTTTTGCTATTGTTTCTCCTCTAAACTTGTGTGATTTGGATACAACTAACACGGACTGAAGCTGTTTTCAGCAGAATTACCTTGGTGTCTAGTTTTTGTGCAGAAAATCAACTATCAGGAAAAATCCCGGAAAATATGCCAAAAATCCTATTTCACCAGAAGACTCACGGAGCCAGAAGACGAGACGGAGGTGGGCCACGAGGGGCCCACACCCCCTTCCGCATGGGCCGGGTCTGGCCGCGCCTGAGAGGGGTGTGCCCGCCTCGGGAACCCCCTCGGCCTCCCTCTTCGCCTATAAGTTGCCTTCTAACCTAAAAACTTAGGGGGGTCGATGTTTTTCCAGAAAGAGTTCCGCTGCGCCGCCACCACCAGAAACCGTGATTCGGAACCAGAAGCTCCGTTCTGGCACCCTGCCAGGACGGAGAATTTGGAGGGGATCATCGCCATCATCATCACCGATGCCTCTCCTGAAGGGATTCGCGACATAGTAAATCAAAATTTTCTACGGATGCGAACAGAGGGAAAGCCAAGATCTAATCTAGGAGATGCAATCAACGAGAGAGATTGGATTAGATCTTCATACCCTTGAAGATTCAAGATGAACGTTCGTCCGAACGTGGGTGATGTAGTCGTACTCGCTTCTCCTCCTCGCGATCCGATCCGATCTAGCACCACAAGTGGCGGTGCCTCCGTGAGATGCACACGTGCAGCACCTCGACGTCTCCTCCTTCCTCGGACCATCAAGTATGGTGGAGAGATATATTGGATCTACAACACGACGGCGTGGTGTATATGGTGGAGAATTTCTGCTGCAGGGCTTCGCCTACAAACAGTCGGGAGGGAGAGAGGAAGGCAGTAGGGCAACTAGGGTTGGAGGCAAGGTGTGGGGGGAGGGGGCGCACCAGTCCTCTATATATAGAGGGGGGGCGGCCAGCCCTTGCCCCTCCTCCAAGCCTTGGGCCGGTGGCCAAGGGAGGGAGGAGTGGGGGGCAAGGACTCTCCCCTCTTCTAGAAACCCTATCTCTAGTTTAAACGATTTTAAACCCTATAGGATCGGCTGGGCCCTATGGGGCCTTGTGCCCCTGGCCCAATGCGGCCAGGACACTCCCTCATAGGCCCATGCCCCCTCCCGGAAGGTGGGGCCACGTTGGTCCCCTTCCGGAAGGTTCTAGAAGCTTCCGGTACAATACCGATTAACCCGGAACAATTCCGAACTCCAAAAACTGCACTGCCTTATATGAATCTTATTCTCCGGACCACTCCGGAACCTCTCGTGATGTCCCGGATCCCATCTGAGACTCCGAACAAAAACTCATAAACCAATTATCCAATCTATCCTAGCGTCGAGACACGTTAAGTGTGTGACCCTGCGGGTTCGAGAATATGCAGACATGATCTTCTATCAATAATCAACAGCGGGGTCTGGGCACCCATATTGTGGCATCACGCAAAACCACTACTAGAAAATCGCGTTGTTTTGCGCATTGCATCATCATGACCGCATGCTCATGTCATCATGCCACATTGTATTTGAGCATCGGCATGTCATCCTGCATTTGTTTGCATAAAACTATTTTCGAAAAGACTGGTTTTGTTTTCTAAACGCCCCGACTTGATTTCAAATTTAAAACCCGGGTCTCCGGATTATTTCGTTTTGTCTAACAACAGTTTGCAAAAGCCCGGTTTTAATTGAATAAAATATTTAATTATTTTTTTTAGGGGGCAGCCGAACCGGGCCGATCCGACCCAGTTGGCCACCCCTAGTGCAAACAGCCTGCCCTAAAATCCTAGTCTACCTAAACCTATTCTACCCACCAACCAGTGCCCGCCACCTCACCGTGCCCTCCAGCTCATCCCACACCCCGCCACCTCACCAATCCCCTTCTTTTTCCTCCACTCCCTCTCTCACACCCAGCTCCCACCTACCCGCTCTCCCTTACACCTCGGCCCCACCCCCCTGGTCAAACCCACCCCCTCTCTCTCTCTCCCTGGCCGGCCGGACCCACCCCACTCCTCCAGCACACACACACAGCACACACGCAGCCCCACCCCAACCCCACACACGCACGCCTGCCGCACCGGTCCCACCTCCCCATCCTGCGGGTCCCGCCACTCCCACCTACCCACCGCTCTCCCCCGCCGTCTCCTTCCTCCTCCCCCCCCGCCTTGACCCAGGCCGCCGACCTCGGCCCATGCCCTCCGCCCCCACGCCCGATCGGCAGTCCGCCTCGCCGGACTTCTCCTCCCTCGCCGAGGGTCGCGCCTCAGCGTCCCGTCCTCGCCACCAAGCTCCTCTCCGCCGGAGTCGGCCCGTCGCCTCGAGCCGCTGTCGCCGCTGCCCGCCGCCTCTCGCCAACGACGCCTCTCCCTCGTCCCGGCCTGCAGCGCCTCGTCCCCGACCTCCTCTCGCCGGTCGCCGGTGAGCCCGCCTCCGCTCGCGCCCGGTGCCCTTCCTCCTCCTTCGCCCCTCCCCGTCGACCTCCTCCTCTCCGGCCGCCCGCCGTCGCCAAGGCCACCTCCTCCCGTGCGCGCCGCCGACCATGCCGCCGTCCGTCCCCCACCTGCCCCTCGCGAGCACTGCCACCCCTCTCTGCGCGACCCCGAGCTCCATCCTCGCCCGGCCGCGTCGCCCTTCTTTCTCCCCTCCGCGCCGCCGCCTCCGTCTGTCCCTGTCCACCACCGCGGCCACCTCCTCCATCGGTCCTCCTCCAAACCCGACCGCCGTATCCCTCCCGCCTGCTCCGCCTCTCAAGCTCGATCGAAGGCGCCCGAGATGCCTCGGCCGCCCCCGTGTTCTGCTGGCGTTCTGGCCGTCGGTCGATCTCGGCCTTCCCCTGGCCCGCACTGCTGCCGTGCGTGTGCAGCAACAAGCCACACGGGCACCCTCCTGGTGATGTCAACAGGGGTCCTACGGTGGTGTTGATGGTACTGCAAGATGGTAACTCTGCATACAATCCTTCCGGTGAACAAGAGCTGCAAGCCGGACTAGTACCCCGTTAAGCCACCCGAACATGCGCTGCTAAGTCCAAGTTCGCCATCGACAATTGAAGCCTCGAAACCCCAAGCTCTCCTTCGCGGTACCCGAAGACCGATCTTGGGACGCCATGAACTCCTTCACGGACGTCAAGGCCTCCTACCCAGAACCCGAAGACACCGAGACCCCAAGGTCGTCGACATGGAACTGACGAGGTCTACTACATGGATTCGAAGACCGAACCCGATACGCCAAGTTCGTCTACCCCGGATATCGTGCGACAAGATCTACTACACGGATTCGAAGACCCCGGTACCCGATCCGCTCAAGTTCGCCATCGACAACAGATCGGCACCGACCAGGGCGGGTCCGATGCGCCCCGAAGCCACACCAAGTCCTCCCCCCCCCCCCCGGAACGCCAAGCTCTTCGTCTTGCAACCGACCTTCGAAGACCGATCCCATCGAACCCTGAACCCCGAGACCGACCCCGAACCCCTCGGAGCCCAAGTTCGCCGAACCCCTAATGTGTGACCCCTTTTCCCGAGCCCTATTTTTATAAAGGTAATAACAAATGGATGCATATTAAATTGTCATACTCGCATGCATATTGTCATGTGGTTGGGGGCCTTATGCCGATTCACCTCTAATTAAATATGGGGCCCATATGCGGGCAAATCTAGTCTTATATTGGCCTCATTTAAAGTTGTGTAGCGAACCGATGATATAATCTTGCCTTGTTAAGACAACATTTAAATTGCGGGGTAGCTAAATAACTTGAACCATCTTAATTAATTGTCGGGACCCTGGTTCCGCTTAATACTGCCCAATTGCATCGCACCTTGCCATGTCATACATCATACATGCATCATGCCCGATCTTTTGCCGTAGTATTAAATAGTGTATCCGGTGTTTCTTCTAGTGTTTTGCTTCTTCGCGGATAAGGCCGTTGAGTTGATGTGAGCTTCGACCCGACCTTCGGATGAACCGTCGGCAATGTTTTCAGGCGAGCATCTCCCCCTTTCTACCTATCTTACTTTTATAGTCTTTGTTTCCTCCTGTTGATCTATTGCTATCTGTGTTGCGATGCTCTAGCTTTCGTACCCGTGATATCCCTTGCAGCCTTATATCGCCTTGGACACCTCCTATTACATTGTTTGGTAGATAGTTGGACTGCGCGTCGTAGTCGCTTGCTCAAGTCTTTATGCGTGTCGCCAAGTACCACAGTTGTTGGACTTTTGCCGCATGTTTGATGTTGGAGATGATCGGGCTTTACTTATCGTTCACTTTAATTCTGTTTAACAACTAAAATTGAAGTAAGTAGCGAGGCACGGTGGGCAATAGATGTTATTTGGTTGTTAACCGTCCACTTGTGTCCGTGGGACCCGAGTACTTGATACTGTTCCTTGAATATTCGCTATCCACATCCGGGAGGATTATGGGACCCCTGAGCGAGCTTGATTCATTCTTATTTCTTGGGGCCACAAACTAGTTTGAGGTTTTATTTACTATCATGTACTTATTCCATGCTTCTTGCTTTATTTAAGATTGTGCGAGGAGCACACTGTTTGCTTAGGTAAGCGGAGTGTTTTCGCAGTATCGACAAGCCCAGTTTGGGTTCCCATCGTTCTGACCATTGACGCAAACCTTGAGTCCGTCTCGGTCAGCTAGCTTCGTTGGGTCTACTCAATGGGGTGGCCCTGAAATATTTGAATCTTGTGATTGCTTTGTCGTGAAGGCCTCGTTGGGTTTTGATTTGGTTTTCGAGGTTGATCGAGTGTGTGTTGCTATTTGTGCACCCCGGTAAAACTTCTGAATGCCGTGTCATGGGTTATGGACGACTTGGAGCACAGTATCTCGATCATAGACAACTATAACTAAAGTAGTGCTATAAATTTGACTTTATAATGACTAGTAATCAGCTTCACTATAATGGAATGGCTACATAAAACTGCCCACAATTGCTTGTTGGGTTGTCGCTTGCGACCATTGTATCTGACTAGTAAGTATTGCAACTACAACGGAATGGATAAATAAAAGTACCAACAACTGCTGGGTTTTTGGGTTATCTCATGCTAATTGTATCTGACTAGTAAGTGTTGTCACTACAACGGAATGGTTAACTAAAATTGCCCACTGCTTATTATATCAGGACGATTATCTATACCTGACTAGTAATTGGTGCAACGATAACTGAATAAATAAAACTGCCAACGGTGTGAGTTCCTCGGTTGACTTCCTCGTTTGGTCTCGAGGGGGAAATACCAAGATAGGTTTGTTTGATGGTAGCATCAGGTTGGTTTCGAATAGGTCTTTCTTATCCCTCTCTGATAGCCGACAGTTATATCGAGTCTCTATAGGTTGTTTAGTACATGCTGCCGCGGCCGCTTCAGTCAACCATACCTATGTAGGCGAGGACCGCCGAATTCTAGTCTCGCCGTGTACTGGCCTCAGTACTGACGCTCCTCTTTTTCCTTTGCCCTTTGTCGGCATCCCTTTTGTTTAAGCAGGTTTTGAGATCGACGTCGTTAGCAGGGTTACCCTTCCGGCTTGGCACAGGCGAGGGTTATGGGCGCTAGTGGTTATTCTTGAGGCTCTTAGCCCCATTTGCATCTTGTCCGTAGTGGGCGCTCTATTGTTTTAAGGTGATTTGGATCTTTGTCTTGTATATCTGTATTCTTGACTCTCGAGTCGTTGTTGTATATCTCATTCATGGGTCCCATCGAGGACTGTTGTGTAATGTTATTACTTCCGTTTTCCACCCACGAAAGTGCTGGTGGGCACCTTTGAATCGTTTCTATGCGGGTTTGGCGGGTTTCGCTAAAACTTGCATAGGGTCGATTCGAGGGTGTTCTGAGTGGTATCAGAGCTCAGCAGTTGCGATACCCCACAAGTCCAGCCTGTAGGATAACCTAGCTAACGGCCGAAGTAGAGTGTCAAAACTATTTTTGCAAAACCGGTTGGATAGTTCTGATTAGGTCTGATTTTACTCCTTACCCCTCTGCTATTCTCCTCTTACCTCTACGTGTTTTGAATCCGATCTCTTCTCTTTCTTCGAGTCCAAGATTTCTCGTGGTTGGGTTCCGTCGTACCTTCAGGGTTTCGCTTCCTCCTTTGATCACGGTGTTCTACCATCCGGACTTCATGCTATCTGAGTGATCCTTTATCTGTGGTACCATTCTTTGTTCCTTGTTTGTGCCTTCCGGTGCTATCTGACGCGACGACATCATCTACGCTAGATCTGATGCAGAGTCTGCATCACTCCTTTGTTTCTGAACCTCGATTGTCGAGATCTTCAGTCTGATTCCGAGAATGGTTGCACGCTTTTCTACTGATTGTGCGGAGCAATAGTTTGGGTGCGTGATGGATTGCCCCCCATGCCGACTACTCACTCTATTCGCTTGTGTACATTGAAATGGATGAGAATGCATCAGTTCTCTCTTTCTATCAGAGTTAGAGGTGGCTTTATCTGTTGATACCTCTACCTTCGACCTTTTGTTCCCGGAGTGTTCCCTCGACGATCACGGACAACGACATCTTGTTAGTGGTGTCGCGAGGATCTACACGATGCGAGAAGATTCAGATCGCCGATCTTCCTTCCGGTACCATGAGGCGGATCTCGAGGGCGAGATCCATTGTTAGTGGTGTCGAATTGTGGCATCCCGCAAAACCACTACTATAAAATCGCGTTGTTTTGCGCATTGCATCATCATGACCGCATGCTCATGTCATCATGCCACATTGTATTTGAGCATCGTCATGTCATCCTGCATTTGTTTGCATAAAACTATTTTCGAAAAGACTGGTTTTGTTTTCTAAACGCCCCGACTTGATTTCAAATTTAAAACCCGGGTCTCCGGATTATTTCGTTTTGTCTAACAACGGTTTGCAAAAGCCCGGTTTTAATTGAATAAAATATTTAATTACTTTTTTAGGGGGCAGACGAACCGGGCCGATCCGACCCAGTTGGCCACCCCCAGTGCAAACAGCCTGCCCTAATATCCTAGTCTACCTAAACCTATTCTACCCACCAACCAGTGCCCGCCACCTCACCGTGCCCTCCACCTCATCCCACACCCCGCCACCTCACCAATCCCCTTCTTTTTCCTCCACTCCCTCTCTCACACTCAGCTCCCACCTACCCCCTCTCCCTTACACCTCGGCCCCACCCCCTGGTCAAACCCACCCCCTCTCTCTCTCTCCCTGGCCGGCCGGACCCACCCCACTCCTCCAGCACACACACAGCACACACGCAGCCCCACCCCAACCCCACACACGCACGCCTGCCACCCCGGTCCCACCTCCCCATCCCGCGGGTCCCGCCACTCCCACCTACCCACCGCTCTCCCCCGCCGTCTCCTTCCTCCTCCCCTCTCCCTTCCCTCGCCGACCCAGGCCGCCTCGACCTCGGCCCTTGTGTCCCTCTCCTCACTACGCCGGCCCGGCTTGATCGCCCGATCCGCCTCGCGGACTTATCCTCCCTCGCTGTCGCTCCAGCGTCCCGTCTCTCGCCGCTTGGGCCGGCCCGTCGTCCGCCCCTCGAGCCGGCCGCCTCCGGCCGCCTCTGCCTGCCATCAGCGCCTCTCCCTCGTCCCGGCTGCGGCCTTCGTCCCGACCTCCTCTCGCCCGGTCGCCGGCGCCTCTCCTTCGCGCCCGGCGCCCTTCCTCTTCGCCCTCCCGTCGGCCTCCTCCTCTCCGGCTGCCCGCCGTCGCCAAGGCCACCTCCTCCCGTGCGCGCCGCCGACCAAGCCGCCGTCCGTCCCCCACCTGCCCCTCGCGAGCGCTGCCACCCCTCTCTGCGCGGCCCCGAGCTCCATCCTCGCCCGGCCGCGTCGCCCTTCTTCCTTCCCTCCGCGCCGCCGCCTCCGTCTGTCCCTGTCCGCCATCGCGGCCACCTCCTCCATCGGTCCTCCTCCCGGAACCTGACAGCCACCGTATCCCCTCCCCACCCTGATCCGCCTCCTCAAGCCCGCATCGAGCGCCTGCGCAGACGCCTCGGCCCCGCTGCCCCGTGTTCCTGCGTGTTCCTGGCCGCGTCAGTCGATCTCGGCCTTCCCCTGGCCAGCGCCGTGCGTGGTAATGCGGCAACAAGCCACACGGGCACCCTCACGGTGATGTCAGCGGGGTCCTACGGTGGTGTTGATGGTACGCAAGATGGTAACTACGCATACAATCCTTCCGGTGAACAAGAGCAGCGGACTAGTACCCGTTAAGCCACCCGAACATGCGCTAAGTCCAAGTTCGCCATCGACAATTGAAGCCTCGAAACCCCAAGCTCTCCTTCGGTGCCGAAGGCCGATCTTGGGGCGCCATGAACTCCTTCACGGACGTCAAGGCCTCCTACCCGAACCGAGACACCGAGACCCCAAGGTCGTCGACATGGAACTGACGAGGTCTACTACATGGATTCGAAGACCGAACCCGATACGCCAAGTTCGTCTACCCCGGATACCGTGCGACAAGATCTACTTCACGGATTCGAAGACCCCGGTACCCGATCCGCTCAAGTTCGCCATCGACAACAGATCGGCACCAACCAGGGCGGGTCCGATGCGCCTCGACGCCACACCAAGTCCCCCCCCCCCCCGGAACGCCAAGCTCTTCGTCTTGCAACCGACCTTCGAAGACCGATCCCGTCGAACCCTGAACCCCGAGACCGACCCCGAACCCCTCGGAGCCCAAGTTCACCGAACCCCTAATGTGTGACCCCTTTTCCCGAGCCCTATTTTTATAAAGGTAATAACAAATGGATGCATATTAAATTGTCATACTCGCATGCATATTGTCATGTGGTTGGGGGCCTTATGCCGATTCACCTCTAATTAAATATGGGGCCCATATGCGGGCAAATCTAGTCTTATATTGGCCTCATTTAAAGTTGTGTAGCGAACCGATGATATAATCTTGCCTTGTTAAGACAACATTTAAATTGCGGGGTAGCTAAATAACTTGAACCATCTTAATTAATTGTCGGGACCCTGGTTCCGCTTAATACTACCCAATTGCATCGCACCTTGCCATGTCATACATCATACATGCATCATGCCCGATCTTTTGTCGTAGTATTAAATAGTGTATCCGGTGTTTCTTCTAGTGTTTTGCTTCTTCGCGGATAAGGCCGTTGAGTTGATGTGAGCTTCGACCCGACCTTCGGATGAACCGTCGGCAATGTTTTTAGGCGAGCATCTCCCCCTTTCTACCTATCTTACTTTTATAGTCTTTGTTTCCTCCTGTTGATCTATTGCTATCTGTGTTGCGATGCTCTAGCTTTCGTACCCGTGATATCCCTTGCAGCCTTATATCGCCTTGGACACCTCCTATTACCTGTTGTTTGGTACATAGTTGGACCTGCGCGTCGTAGTCGCTTGCTCAAGTGCTGTTGCGTGTCGCCAAGTACCACAGTTGTTGGAGTTTTGCCGCATGTTTGATGTTGGAGATGATCAGGGCTTTACTTATCGTTCACTTTAATTACTGTTTAACAACTAAAATTGAAGTAAGTAAGCAGAGGCACAGGTGGGCAATAGATGTTATTTGGTTGTTAACCGTCCACTTGTGTCCCGTAGGCCCCCGAGTACTTGATACCTGTTCCTTGAATATTCGCGCTATCCACATCCGGGAGGATTATGGGACCCCCCTGAGCCAGAGCTTGATTCATTCTTATTTCTTGGGGCCACAAACTAGTTTGATGTTTTATTTACTATCCTGTACTTATGCCATGCTTTACTGCTTTATTTAAGATTGTGAGGAGCACACCTTTGCTTGTTAGGTAAGCGGAGTGTTTTCGCATGTCGACAAGCCCAGTTTGGGTTCCCGATCGTTCTGACCATTGACGCAAACCTTGAGTCCGTCTCGAGTCGGCTAGCGTTCTATGGTCTACTCAATGGGGTGGCCCCTGAAATATTTCTGAATCTTGTGATTGCTTTGTCGTGAAGGCCTCGTTGGGTTTTGAATTGGTTTTCCGAGGTTGATCGAGTGTGTGTTGCTATTTGTGCACCCTGCAGGTAAAACTTCTGAAAGCCGTGTCATGGTTATGGGCGACTTGGAGCACGATCTCGATCATAGACAACTATAACTAAAGTAGTGCTATAAATTTGACTTTATAATGACTAGTAATCAGCTTCACTATAATGGAATGGCTACATAAAACTGCCCACAATTGCTTGTTGGGTTGTCGCTACGACCATTGTATCGACTAGTAAGTATTGCAACTTCAACGGAATGGATAAATAAAAGTACCAACAAGCTGGGTTTTTGGGTTATCTCATGCTAATTGTATCTGACTAGTAAGTGTTGTCACTACAACGGAATGGTTAACTAAAATTGCCCACTGCTTATTATATCAGGACGATTATCTATACCTGACTAGTAATTGGTGCAACGATAACTGAATAAATAAAGCGCCAGTGTGAGTTCCTCGGTTGACTTCCTCGTTTGGTCTCGAGGAAATACCAAGATAGGTTTGTTTGATGGTAGCATCGGGTTGGTTTGAATAGGTCTTTCTTATCCTCTCGATGGCCAGCGGTTATATCGAGTCTCTATAGGTTGTTTAGTACATCTTGCCGGCCTTGATCAACCATACCTATGTGGCGAGGACCGCCAATTCTAGTCTCGCCGTGTCTTGGCCTCGATCTTGACGCTCCTCTTTTTCCTTTGCCCTTTGTCGGCACCCCTTTTGTTTAAGCAGGTTTTGAGATTGACGTCGTTAGCAGGGTTACCCTTCCGGCTTGGCATGGGCAGGGTTATGGACGCCAGTGGTTATTCTTCAGGGCTCTTAGCCCCATTTGCATCTTGTCCGTAGCTGGACGCTCTATCGTTTTTAAGGTGATTTGGATCTTTGTACTGTATATCTGTATTCTTGACTCTCTGAGCCGTTGTTGTATATATCTGTTCTGTGGGTCCCATCGAGGACTGTTGTGTAATGTTATTACTTCGTTTTCCACCCGCACGAAAGTGCCTGGTGGGCACCTTTGAATCGTTTCTATGCGGGTTTGGCGGGTTTCGCTAAAACTTGCATAGGGTCGATTCTGAGGGTGTTACACATATTGACTCCCACACATTCATCGATGATCATATCGGATGAACCACGATGCCAGGATTCAATCAATCCCATATATATATTCCCTTCGTCTCGCGATATTTTACTTGCCCGAGATTCGGTCGTCGGTACCGTCATACCTAGTTCAATCTCGTTCACAGCAAGTACTTTACTCGTTCCGTAATCCGATATCACTTTGTGATTAACTCCTTAACCACATGCTTGCAAGCGGTGTTGATATCGATTACCGAGTGGGCCCGAAGTATATCTCTCCGACTTGGGAGGGACAAATTCCATCTCGATACATACAACCCAATGATACTTTCCGATCACCGAGAGACACCTTTATGATCACCCTCTCATAGGATGACGTTTGATGACCTCAAAGCTTTCTTCCGATACAGGAGTTGTATTATCTCATGGTCTAAGGAATACAATATTTGACATAGGAAAAGCTTTTAAAGATGAACACGATGATACGATCTAATTGCTTTGCTTAGTTTGGGTGCATCCATCATATCATTCTCCAATGATATGATCTCATTATCAATTGACAACTCATGTCTATGGTTAGAAACCTTAACCATCATTGATCAATGAGCTAGTCCATAGAGGCGTACTAGGGACACGGTGTTGTTCACAAACCACACAAGTATTAAAGTTTCCGCTTAATACAATTCTAGCATGGAATATAAACTTTATCATGAACAAGAATTATAATAATAACATCTTTATTATTGCCTCTAGGGCATAATTCCAACAGATCTCCCACTTGCACTAGAGTCAATAATCTAGTTTACATTTGTCAACAATCTCACACACATGGCCTTTGAGGTCTTGATCATGTTTTACACGTGGAAGAGGTTTAGTCAATGGATCTGCGACATTCGGATCTGTATGTACTTTGCTAATTTTGATCTCCATCGCTATATAATCTCGGATTATATGAAACTTCAGTTGATATGCTTGGTCTTGGATGATATCTTGGTTCCTTAGCAAGTGCTATGGCGCTTGATGTTTTCACACAATATCTCCAGTGGGTCCAATGCACTTGGAACCACACCAAGCTCAGTGATGAAGTTTGATCCAAACTCCTTCACTTGACGCTGCTGACCATGTATTCCGCTTCCTTAGATCCTGCGATCACGCTTTGTTTGCAGCTTCTCGACTCCAGCTCCTCCATTCAAAATATAAACGTATCACATGAGATTTGGAATCATCCTTGTCGGTGTCAAAACTAGCGTCGACGTAACCTTTTACGACAATGTTCATCACCCCATAGACTAAGAACATTTCTTTAGTCCTATTCGGTACTTTAGGATGTTCTTCACGGTCGATGTTCCACTCTGGATCACTTTGATATCCGCTCATCAAACTAAGAGCATTGGACACATCCGGTCTAGTACACATCATGGCATACATGATAGAACCTATGGCGAGGCATAAGGCACTTTGCTCATAGCTTCCCTATCATTTACAGTGGTGGACCTCGAGCCTTGCTCAATATCTTACCCGACAACATAGGCAATTGAACCTTTCTTTGCATTATCCATTACGAACCTTTTCGAACTTTGTCTAGGTATGTACTCGACTTAAAGCTATCGAGCGTCTTTGTCTATCTCTATAGATTTTGATGCCCAATATATAAGCAGACTTCACCTAGGTCTTTCATTGAAAAACACTTGTTCAAATAACTCTTCACATCGTTAAGCATGTTGATGTCATTTCCAATAATCAATATGTCATCCACATATAGTACCAGAAACGTTACCGAGCACCCACTCACTTTCTTGTAGATGCAAGCTTAGTAGCAATTTGGAACAAATCCAAAGCTCTTGATCACTTTATCAAAACGAAGGTTCCAACTCCGAGATGCTTGCTTGATCCATAAATGGAGCTGAAGTTTGCATACTTTATCGCATCCTTAGGATCGACAAAACCTTGGGTTGCATCATATACAACTCTTCATCAATGTTACCATTGAGGAAGCGATCTTGACATCCATCCGCCATATTTCATAATCATGAAACGCAGCAATTGCTAATAAAATCCGAATGGACTTAAACATCGCTACGGAGAGAAAGTCTCATCGTAGTCAACACCTTGAACTTGTCGAAAACCTTTTGCGACAAGCCGTGCTTTATAGACGGTAACATTACCATCCGTGTCTGTTTTCTTCTTGAATATCCATTTGCACTCAACGGCCTTTCGGTCGCTAGGAGGGTCCACCAAAGTCCATACTTGGTTTTCGCTCATGGGTCCCAATTGGTTCATGGCTTCCACCATTTCTCGTAGTCTGGGCTCATCATCGCTTCCTCATAGTTCATAGGTTCACTGTCTTCTACTAACAAGACAGTCAAGACAGGTTGCCGTACCACTCGGGGAGGCACGCGACCTTGTCGACTGCGGCTCGATAGCAGCATCGTCCGAAGCTTCATGATCCTTGCCATTAGCTTCCTCTATCGTTGGTGCAGGCGGCACTGGAACAATTTCAGGTGCTGCGCTACTCTCCAATTCAAGAGAAGGTTCAATAACCACGTCAAGCTCTACTTTCCTCCCACTCACTTCTTTCGAGAGAAACTCCTTCTCAAGAAAGGAACCGTTCTTTGCGACAAACACTTTGCCTTCGGTTCTGTGATAGAAGGTATACCCAATAGTTTCCTTAGGGTATCCTATGAAGACGCATTTCTCCGCTTTGGGTTCAAGCTTGTCCGGCATCAACTTCTTGACGATAAGCTTCGCATCCCCAAACTTTAAGAAACGACAACTTAGGTTTAGCACCAAACCACAATTCATACGGTGTCGTCTCAACGGATTTAGATGGAGCCCTATTTAAAGTGAATGCAGCGGTTTCTAATGCATAACCCCAAAATGATAATGGCAAATCAGTAAGAGACATCATTGATCGGACCATATCTAATAAGGTTCGATTCCGGCATTCAGACACACCATTGCGCTGTGGTGTTCCGGGTGGCGTGAGTTGTGAAACGATTCCACTTGCTTTAAGATGCGTGAGAAAATCATAACTCAAATATTCACCTCCACGATTGGATCGTAGAAACTTAATCTTTCTGTTACGATGGTTCTCCACTTCATTCTGAAATTCTTTGAACTTTTCAAATGTTTCAGATTTATGTTTCATTAAATAGATATACCCATATCTACTTAAGTCATCGGTAAAATTGAGGAAATAGCGATATCCACCGCGCGTCGAAACACTCATCGGTCCGCATACATCGGTATGTATGATTTCCAACAAGTCCGTTGCTCGCTCCATCATACCGGAGAACGGAGTTTTGATCATCTTGCCCATGAGGCATGGTTCGCATGTGTCAAATGATTCAAAATCAAGAGACTCCAAAAGTCCATCAGAATGGAGTTTCTTCATGCGCTTTACACCAATATGACCTAGAGCGATTGCCACAAATAAGTAGTCTTATCACTATCTACTTTGCATCTCTTAGCCTCAATGTTATGGATGTTTGTTTCATCCCTTTCGAGATTTAGAAGAAATAAACCATTCACAAGAGGTGCATGACCATAAAAGATGTTACTCATATAAATAGAACAACCATTATTCTCATTTAAATGAATAACCGTCTTGCAATAAACATGATCCGAAATAATGTTCATGCTCAACGCAGGCACATAATAACATTTATTAAGGTTTAAAACTAATCCCGAAGGTAAAACTAAGGAGAGCGTCTTGACGCCATCACATCAACTCTTGATATGTTGCCAGCGCATCGTCACCTCATCCCTTAAGCCGCCGTCTATTCCGTAGCTCTGTTTGAGTTACAAATATTAGCAATGAACCGGTATCAAATACCGTGCACTACAACGAGGGCTAGTAAGGAAAACATCAATAACATGTATATCAAATATACCTTTGATGGTGCCAGCCTTCTTGTCCGCTAAGTACTTGGACAGTTGCTTCCGATGACCCTTGTCCTTGCAATAGAAGCACTCGATGTCCGGCTTAGGACCGGACTTGAGCTTCTTCTCGGCGAGAGCATTGCGCTTTTGCCGCCCTTCTTGAAGGGCTTCTTTGTTCCTTACCTTTCTTAAAGGAGGGTTTGTTGACCATCAACACATGATTATCCTTCTTGATGTCCACCTCCAGCCTTGACTTTGCGAAGAGCTCGGTGATCGTATCGATGGAGCCAATCGATTATGAGTCACTACAAAACTTTTGTAGCTGGGAGGAGTGATTGTAGAACCTGTCAATCTTGAGCTCCTCCGAATCGTGCATTCCAGTTGCTCAAGGCGTTGAGTGTAGCCCCATCTTTATGGAGTGCTCACTAACGGAACTCCCTTCCTCCATCTTGCAGTTAAAGAACTTCTCAGAGATCTCATATCTCTCAGAACGGGCTTGAGTCTGAAACATGGTTTTAAGCTCCTCGAGAATCTCAAAGGGCAGGATAGGTTTCAAAACGATTTTGAAGTTCGGTTCCATAGCAAACAACATGGTGCTCTTACTCACACCATAATCATCTTTCTTGTGATGACAGCTTTCTCATCAGTAGCCTTGATTGCAGGGTCACCTAACGCTTTCCCAAGGACATAGTCCTTTTATCCATGACAGAATGATTCTTAGATTGCGGAACCAATTGGTGAAGTTAGACCCATTGTTTCTAAGCTTTTCCTTCTCAGCAAAAACATTGAAGTTGAAGTTGGATTTGGCCATGTGATCTGCAGTATTTGCAAGTACAATTTAGACTATGTTCATGATAAATAGTTCAACTTAATCAAATTACTAGATGAACTCCCACTAAATTCAACATCCCTCAAGTTGTTTAGTGAACACGATCCAAATTCACCACACCTAATCCGATCATCACGATAAGAGATGTGGTTTCAATGGTGGACAACAAAGTGTCGATCATATCATTCATATGACTCATGCTTAACCTTTCGGTTTTTGTGTTCCGAGGCCATGTCTGTACATGCTAGGCTCGTCAAGCTAGACCCAATTATTTCCGCGTGTGCAAAACTGGCTTGCACCCGTTGTATGTGAGCGTAGAGTCTATAGCACCCGATAATCACGTGATGCTTGGACACGACGAACTTTCGCAACGGTGCATACTTGGGGAGAACACAGTTTTATCTTGATCTTTAAGTGAGGAATCATCTTATAATGCTACCGTCGCGATCTAAGCATAATAAGATACATAAAAGGATAAACATCACATGCATATAACTTTATGTGACATGGTATAGCCAATCTTCGCAATGATCTCCATCTTGTGCGTTCGGCATGATCTCCATCACTCCACCATGATTGCCTCCACCACGAATAGCAACTACAACTATTGCTAACTACTTAGCGATAAAGTAAAGCTATTACATGGCGTATAATAAGTTGACTCAGGTCATACACAATTATAAAGACAACCATATGGCTCTGCGGTTGTGTACTCATCGACATGCAAGTCGTGAAACATTACAAAACATGATCATCGCATACAATATACACATCACATCTTGGGCCATACCATATCACGAAAACACTCCTGCAAAAACAAGTTAGGCCTCTACTTTGTTGTTGCATGTTTTACGTGGCTTATGGGAGTAGATGCTAAACGATTCTTACCTACGGAAAGCCAGCGGTGATATTATGGTTGCCAAACTCGGTGTTAATCCCATGACAACTATAGTGAGAGAAACTAACATCCACCGGTGCATGTGTGGAACAAGCCACACGTCAAGTGCGGATCCGGTCTCATGACGGTCGCGTAAGGTTGGCACGGACCGCTTCAATCTCACTATCCGCGTCATAAGAAGAACACAAACAAGAGGCTTGCAACAGAAAACATCAACGCCCGCAACAACCATGTTGCGTTCTACTCGTGAAACACATCTACGCATAGATCTAGATCTGATACCACTGAAGGGATTCGCGACATAGTAAATCAAAATTTTCTATGGATGCGAACAGAGGGAAAGCCAAGATCTAATCTAGGAGATGCAATCAACAAGAGATATTGGATTAGATCTTCATACCCTTGAAGATTCGCGCAGTGAACGTTAGTCCGGGAACGTGGGTGATGTAGTCGCACTGCTTCTCCTCCTCGCGATCCGATCCGATCTAGCACCACAAGTGGCGGTGCCTCCGTGAGATGCACATGCAGCACCTCGGCGTCTCCTCCTTCCTCGGACCAGCAAGTATGGTGGAGAGATAGATTGGATCTACAACACGCGGCGTGGTGTATATGGTGGAGAATTTCTGCTGCAGGCTTCGCCTACAAGCGATCGGGAGGGAGAGGAAGGCGGCGGGCAACTAGGGTTGGAGGCAAGGTTTGGGGGAGGCGCACCAGCCCTCTATATATAGAGGCGGCCAGCCCTCCCCTCCTCCAAGCCTTGGGCGGCCAAGGGAGGAGGAGTGGGGCAAGGACTCTCCTCTTCTAGAAACCCTATCTCTAGTTTAAACGATTTTAAACCCTATAGGATCGGCTGGGCCCTATGGGGCCTTGTGCCCCAATGCGGCCAGGACACTCCCTCATAGGCCCATGCCCTTCCCGGAAGGTGGGGCCACGTTGGTCCCCTTCCGGAAGGTTCTAGAAGCTTCGGTACAATAGCGATTAACTTGGAACAATTCGAACTCCAAAACCGACCTTGCCTTATATGAATCTTATTCTCCGGACCACTCCGGAACCTCTCGTGATGTCCGGATCCCATCCGAGACCCGAACAAAACTCATAAACCAATTATCCAATCTATCCTAGCGTCGAGACACGTTAAGTGTGTGACCTGCGGGTTCGAGAATATGCAGACATGATCTTCTATCAATAATCAACAGAAGTGCAGGCACCCATATTGACTCCACATTCATCGATGATCATATCGGATGAACCATGATGCCAGATTCAATCAATCCCATATATATATTCCTTTCGTCTCGCGATATTTTACTTGCCCGAGATGCGAGCGTCGTTACCGTCATACCTAGTTCAATCTCTTTCACAGCAAGTACTTTACTCGTTCCGTAATCCGATATCACTTTGTGATTAACTCCTTAACCACATGCTTGCAAGAGGTGTTGATATCGATTACCGAGTGGGCCCGAAGTATATCTCTCCGACTTGGGAGGGACAAATTCCATCTCGATACATACAACCCAACAGATACTTTCCGATCACCTGAGAGACACCTTTATGATCACCCTCTCATAGGATGACGTTTGATGACCTCAAAGCTTTCTTCCGATACCAGGGAGTTGTATTATCTCATGGTCTAAGGAATACAATATTTTACATAGGAAAAGCTTCGCAAAGATGAACACGATTATACGATCTAATTGCTTCGCTTAGTTTGGGTATGTCCATCATATCATTCTCCAATGATATGATCTCATTATCAATTGACAACTCATGTCTATGGTTAGGAAACCTTAACCATCATTGATCAATGAGCTAGTCCATAGAGGCGTACTAGGGACACGGTGTTGTTAACAAACCACACAAGTATTAAAGTTTCCGCTTAATACAATTCTAGCATGGAATATAAACTTTATCATGAACAAGAATTATAATAATAACATCTTTATTATTGCCTCTAGGGCATAATTCCAACATCTCCATCAACCATCCATGTTTCCTCCATCCATGAGTGAGTAATCCCCCGCTGTAGCTATGGGGATGTAGGGATTGGATGAGTTCTATCATGTAATCAAATAAGATTGTTAGGGCATGGTGCCTAGTATCTCTATTAGTGCTATTTGACTTTGTTGCAACTTTTTGTGATTAATGCTTGTCACTAGGGCCCGAGTGCCATGATATCATATATGAACTTATTATTTATTCATGATGATAGTATTGTTTATGATCTTATCTTCAAGTTGTGTACACATATTATTGTCCGGATCCGAAGTGACAGAAATTGGGACAAACGGAGGGGATGGCTGTGATGTGAGGATCACATGTGCTCACGGAGTGTTAATGCTTTGCTTTTGGTGCTCTATTAAAAGGAGTGCCTTAATTGCCAGTAGATTCCCTTGATGCCCCGCCGCAACGGGCTGGCAGGACAAAAGATGTTGTGCAAGTTCTCATTTCGAGCACGTATGACTATATATGTAACACATGCCTATGATTGTTTAGTACTTGGATGATTTATCTTATTTATCTGCAAATGCCCTAGATCTTGATATTACATGAATAGTCTCTTCCATGCAACGCCCGTCCATCCATCGCTATGCCTACCACACCCATATCCTACTGTTTGCTACTATTGTTACTATTGCTTTTGTTCTATTGTTGATGTTGCTTTGCTATTGCTACTACAAAACTGATGTTACTGATAAACTACTGTGAGCAAGACTATTTCCAGGTGCAGCTGAATTGACAACTCAGTTGTTAAGGCTTATAAGTATTCTTTGTCTCCCCTTGTGTCGAATCAATAAATTGGGTAATACTACCCTCAAAGACTGTTGTGATCCCCTATACTTGTGGGTCATCACACCGAGTGACGTTTGATGTAGTTAAAGCAGTCTCGGGAGACAGTGATTAATATGATCTCACGGTCTAAGGAGAAGGTGACTATGTTTCTGACTATTGCAATGATGAACCTTGTGACTTGATTGTGTCGCAATCTTTGGGAAATGTCCATCACATCATTCACCAATGATATGACCTTGTTGTCAACTGGCACTATCACCCATGATTAGGAAACCTTGATCATCGATTGCCCAACGAACTAGTGTTAATAGAGTCTACTAGGGACTTATGTGAAACTATTACGAACTTATTGGGATATGAAAATAATAAAAAAATTATTACTTGCCTCTAGGGCATATTTCCTTCATCGATAGGAGGGGAGGAAGATGCGGTTGGTATCCGTGCAACGGGGAAAGGGAGGGAGAGACATCCAGCGCATCGTACTCTCCTCTCCTTACATGGTAGGTGTCTCCAGAGAGAGAGAGAGAGAGAGAGAGAGAGAGAGAGAGAGAGAGAGAGAGACTCCCAGCCCGTCGGATCATGATGTATCCAATGGTGGTTGGCCAAGATCCGTGTGACATACATATCGACCAATCAGAGCACATCCAAACTAAGCGCAAGTTGATGCGTCTGGTATACATGCGACAAGGAAAGGGAGGGAGAGACATCCAGACCGTTGGGCTCTCCTCTCCGTACAGGGTAGGTACGTCCATCGGTATATATATATATATATATATATATATATATATATATATATATATATATATATATATATATATATATATATATATATAGGGTGGCGCTATTTGACACCCAGGGTGTAGAATAGTTATTCTACACCCACCCTCTATCTTTAGAACCGTATATTATTTTTACGTCATGTAAATTTTGTGCTACTTCATAAGTCGAGAAGAACATAATAAAATTTAGAAATGACATAATTTTTTTTGTTTACATGTCGTAAAAAAATTCGACGTAAAATACATATTTTTGGTGCTTTTTACACTATAATGACCCATGCATTTTATTTTTATGTCAATTTTTTTTTGTTATGATGAATATATGAACATAATTATTCTATACAAAACATAATTTTTTCAATCTAACAACGTAAAAATATGTTGGGTGCAAAATAACTATTCTGCACCCTGGGTGTCGGATAGGGTTTCTATATATATATATATATATATATATATATATATATATATATATATATGAGAGAGAGAGAGAGACGTCTAGCCCGTCGGATCATGATGTATCCAACGGTAGTTGGCTAAGATCCATGTGACATACATCTCGACCAATCAGAGTGCAAGTTGAGCTATTTTGAGGGTTTGAGACATGAGAGAGAGGGGAAAAGTGAGGAAAAGTTTAGCGGAAGGGGAAAACTAAGTAGAGCTAAGTAAAACAAGGGCACTAGAATAAAAAAATGATTAAGGGAAATTCAAGGCATAAAAATGTAAAATGTGTTATTTGAACAAAATAATCCATCTTGGTTGACATTATATTGTTTGTAACTCAAAGATACACAAGTATTCCAAATTTGGCCTCATTTAGACAAAGTATGTTTTGGGATGGGTTATTCTGGAGGTGGATTGAGTAGAAAGCCATATGCATCTTCATAGCTAGTAGCTCATTCTAAGAAGGTACTAAGAAGTGGTTATTTAGACTAAGAAGGGGCTAAGAAGTGTTCCAAATTTGACCACATTTAGACAAAGTATATTTTGGGATGGGTTATTTAGGAGGTGGGTTGAGTAGAAAGCCATGCACATTCATAGCTGGTATCTCATTCTAAGAAGGCACTAACAAGTGGTTTTGGGAAAAACTCCTTTTCTTTTTGTTTCCTTCTCCTTTCTTATTTGTGCTAGGTTGTAGGTAACGTAACAAGACTCTATGACAAGGTTCCACTATATTTTTTTAATTAAACTAACCTTAAAACTATTTTTTGAATTTAGTCACTTAGAAAATGAAAATTTTGGCTGATTACAAGTAAATCCAAAATTTCCGATATCATATGATGGATCAATCCAAGATACACATGTGTGCCAAATTTCGGATCAATTGGTCAATGTTTGCTATGGTTTAAGCCATGAACTAGCTAAACCTCATCCGTTGACCACCCGTCAAGGGCAAAACTGAGCAGTGTGTGCCAAATTTCGGATCAATTGGTCAACATTTGCATCCACGCCGTTTTTTGTTTTTTCATGATTAGCTTTCTATTTATTTTCTATTGGTTGGTTGGTGTATTTAATGCTCATTGCCAGTGAACACGATATGCATAGTACCCCAGATTACATTGTTGAGCGCTAACACGATATGCGTAGTACCCCAGATTACATTGTTGAGCGCTGCTTTAGCAATCATACGAGAGTCCTCGAAAAAATGTTCTTGGGCATTGCCAAGTAAGGGCGAAAGCCTTCGTCACATGCGTCCCTGCGTATGAATGCATACCCTATCCACGAATCATCTAAGCACCAGCGTCTGATGACAGCACATGATACAATAGATAGCTCGGATCATAATAATCGTGCTTCTTTTAGATCAAAATTATCTGGTCTGTTCCTACAAATATCGACTACGCTGACCTTTGGTGTTTAATAGCCAAACATTTTGTCTACCAGTTGCATCCTGGGGCACAAAGATAAGTATAGTTGTTAATATTGATTACGAGAATGATTGACCATGTTATGTATAATGCGTCTCATCTAATCTAACGGCCCAAACAAAATGATCTAGAGACCTACATGGGTAATAAATTGTTTTTTAGTGAACCAACAACTCGAGGATCTAATATAACTCGAGGAGTGAGTAGGGTTGATATTAAAGAGGAGCTAACACAACTCGAGGATCATGGGGAACCATTAAACCTAATGTGTTGGTCTGGTCTCATGATCTTTCTTGTTGAGCTGACCATGGTTGGTGGTAACATGTGATAGGACAATACAATCAAACAATCCCAGCAAGAGGAGTTTGGCTAATAAAGGGTTGCTCACCTACTTGTATCTTAATATGTAGAATTATGATCACATATCCACCTTATTCCATTTGGAACATTTATTATCACCAGGAACTGAGTCTCTACGTGCCTAATCTCTCATCTGCAGGAAACTCCAACTCAATTCGATATTCCTTTCTTTTATGTTATTTACTTTTTAGCTGTGTTCAAATTCCTTTCCAAAACTTAATCACATTCACCTCCTTTTGATTTCAATACTTGCAGTCGATTCACTCAAGACAAGTGATACCTTGAATGTGCCAGAAACTTCGCAAATAAACACTTACCGGAATTCCTTGTTGGAATTGATATAAAAAACAAAAATAATACTTTCACGAAAATGTGCTTTGATGAACCTATGCTCTTGCAGACATCACATAATAATTCACATCTTGAAGTAGATTACATGTTATGATCAATCCTTGTCATTGGCATTTTGGATCCAAACGAGATTTTCCTTAATGTCACTATCTCAAGCAACTTATCCTAGCTTTAATAGGATTTTCATTTGTTTGGATCGCCAGATGATGATTGATAATTACCCGGGGGATGTCAAGAATATCAGAAAGTCCTCGTACAAACATGTTGGTGTTAGCATAGGGAAATTGCATGAGTGACACTCTTGTTCTTCGTCCAAGATCATTTGGATACAATTCACCCCGGAAGATTCATATGTGCTTCGAACTACCTCCTTTCGTCAACATTGTGGGGTGCTACTCTCACCATGTGTAAAATTGTTCATTTGGATCTCACACATACTAATATACGCCAAACATGTTGAGCTGTTCTTTTACAAATAGAGTTTTATTGATTCAACAATATTTTACGGAACATAGAGCTAAGAGTGATCGCTGAGGTTGTGCAACATAGCTCTAATAGGACATGATCCTTGAGCTAGACTCCCAGGAAAACATCTAAATTTTGGAGATCTACCCTGTAACTTAAGAGCCCACTTAGCACGATGGCGTCCTTTGAAACTTCTAGGAATGTGAAAATCTTTGCTGGCTTCAAATTGGTTGCTCTGAATGATCCTTGCAAGCTGAGGCCTAATATCCCAATGGCCTGGTTTGTTAATTACTCTCCGTTCCATAATTCTTGTCGTGATTTTAGTTAGAATTTAAAGTAAAACCACGACAAAAATTATGGAAACAGAGGGAGTATGTCTGAAGATGCTGCTGCTTTCACCAAAGTAGCTTTGTCAGGGAGAAAGTAGGGCTGTTGGAGATGGAGTCCTTCTCAGATTGCTATTGCTAGATAAAAACCAAAGGCTTCAGCCTGGAGCGCAGATGTAGCCTGTAACATGGATTTCCGAGCAGTGGGAATGGTCCTGTAACATGATGACAACTCCAATATCCGCATGGGCATCCTGGTGATTAGGTTGTTTCTTCCAAGCCGCATCAGCGAGGATACAGACTCCCATCAAGTCATCAACTGTTGGAAGATACGTGGTAGTGCTTCCTGGAGAAGCCTGGATAGAAGGAAGAGACTGGGGAGCATAGTGTTAGATTATATTTACTTGCATATCAAGTTAGGGTTTAGACCGGTGCGCTGCACCTCCTCCCCCCCCCCCCCCCCCTCCCCTCCCCTCCTCCTTTCCTATATAAACCATTGTATTCTCTTATTGTAAAATCATCAATTATTATTATTATCACAATTCTACATGGTATTAGATTAAGGTTAGATCCTAGGGCATGACTCCCACGCCTCCCACCCCGCCGCCGCCGCCCCCTCCGGGGTTCTTCGAGTGGCGCGCCGCCATGGCCGCCGTCGCGACTGCCAAACCATCCACCTCATCCGCCCACCTCCTATCGTCACCACCATCAACTTCACCGATACTATCTCCGACGTTACCCCATTGATTCCTATCACTTTAGATCTCCCCAAACACAACTACTACCATTGGAGGCATCTCTTTGAGGTGCACTTGGGCCGCTGCAACCTCCTGGCGCACGTCGACCCCAACATCCCGCCGTCTCCCTCGGATCCCCGCTGGGTCAAGGATGATCTCGCTATGATACAGTGGATCTACCAGCGGGTGAGCACCGAGATTTTCAATCTCGTTTTCAGGGCTGCCACCAGCGCCGCCGCCCTTTGGGCAGCCCTCCGTCAGCTTTTTCAGGACAATGCAGACGCCCGTGTCAACACGCTCAATACGGAGCTTCGGAACACCGCCCAGGGCGACTTGCCCGTGGGGGTATACTGCCAGCGCCTCCAGACCATCGCCGATGAACTCCGTGAACTCGGTGATCCCGTTGAGGACAAACAGCTCATCAAGATCCTCCTCGTCGGCCTCAATCAGCACTTCGACAAGCAGCAGTCCTTCATCCCTATGATACGGCCGTCTCCTTCCTTTGCAGAAGTCCGCTCCATGCTCTCCTGGGCGGACCGCGCCATGACCACTCAAGAGTCTCGCCCTCAGGCCTATGCTGCTGCTCCACGGCCTCCTGCACCGCCACCGCCTCCGGCGCCGCTTGCGCCTGTTCCACCGCCAGGTTGGCGCCCTAGCCCCAACTATAGGGGCACCCGGCCTATCTATCGATCGCCTGCACCACGGCCTCCTCCCCCTGCCCCGGCTCCTCCCCCTGCCCCGGCACCACCACCGGCTCCACCTGCAGCACCAGCTTGGCGATCTTCTCAGGACCCATGGACTGGCATGGTTCAGGCTTGGCCAATGCCCTGGACCGCGCCCTCTCCTGTTGGCACGCCACCTGCCTACACTGGTTCGTGGCATCCTGGCGTGCATCCTCATACAGGCTCACCTGGCCTCCTTGCACCACGGGTCCCTGCACAAGCTCATTACGCCACTCCTTCATCGTCCATGTATGATGCACCATCGTCGGCTCCCTATGCCTCGCCGATGCACTCGCCGATGCCCTTTGCTATGGGTCCTTATGGCCCTTCGGCACCGGTCACTTATAATCCTGGAGGCTACTACTCGCCATACACCATGTACTCGACTCCTGCTGCACCGCCACCACCTGCGATCCACTCTGCTCATCAGCTGCGACTCCCTCTACTCGAGCTGGGACCAAGCTGCGTTCTGAGCCATGAATAATTTTGCTGCTCAAGGTAACTCAGGTACTGATTGGATTTTCGATTCTGGTGCTTCTAGTCACATGTCTTCATCGAATACTATGCTGTAAACTTGCATACCATCTCATTTTTCATCCATTACATTAGGCGATGGTTCCTCCATACCAATTTCATGTGTCGGTCATACAAACCTTGCATCTTCCACTTCCAAACCACTCCTACTTAAAGATGTCTTAGTTGCACCATCCCTCATTAAAATTTTAATCTCTGTTCGTCGTTTCACCAAAGACAACTATGTTTCCGTCGAATTTGACCCTTTTGGCTTGTCTGTAAAGGATTTCATGACCAAGGCGGGGATCGCTCGCTTCGATAGCTTTGGCGACCTCTACTCTGTTCAAGGCGCTCCTGCGGCCTCGTCTCCATCATCCATTCTCGCCTCCGTAGATCTATGGCATAAACGTTTAGGCCATACGAATAAAGCCACTTTATCCTCTCTACTTAGTGATTTTTCGATCCCTTGTAATAAAGAGGTTCATAATTCCTCCGTTTGTGAGTTTTGTCAACAAGGAAAACATGTTCGTTTACCATTTGCGCATTCTACTTCTCATAGTACTTATCCCTTTAAACTTTTGCACTGTGATCTATGGACCTCTCCAACTGTGAGTCTCTCCGGTTTCAAATACTACTTAGTTCTTTTAGATGATTTTACACACTTCGTTTGGACTTTCCCACTTCGCAACAAATCTGATGTCCACTCACTTTTTATCAACTTTAAAACCTATGTTACCACACACTTCTTTTTACCCATAAAATTTATCCAATGTGACAATGGAAAAGAATTTAACAACTTTGCAAACCGTAATTTCTTTCTCCAACATGGCATTATTCTTCGTTTCTCTTGCCCTTGCACTTCCCCACAAAATGGCAAGGCTGAGCGATCACTCTGCACCATCAATGACATAGTTCGCACACTCCTCATTGAATCATCTATGCCCTCCACATTTTGGGCTGAAGCTCTTAGAACCGCAACCTATCTCCTCAATATTCGACCATCTAGCACTAACCCAAACACCACACCTTTCTACTCCCTTTTTCTCTCTCACCCAAACTACATTGAGCTTCGCGTTTTTGGTTGCCTTTGCTTTCCCAATGTCTATGCAACTTCCCCAAACAAACTCTCTCCACGTTCCCTTCCTTGTGTATTCCTAGGTTATTCAGATGAACACAAAGGCTACCGGTGTTTTGATCTTGTGACCGGTCACATTCACATCTCTAGGCATGTCACTTTTGATGAAAACACCTTTCCTTTCGCCACTAGAACCCCTACATCTCCTCCCACCACATCCACCCCTCGCCCAGCCAATTCCATACAACCTCACTTCTTCGTTCCCAATACTGCTACCGATCCTCCTGCCACGGTAGTTCATAACCCTGCCCCGGCCGACTCGGCTGCCCCGACAACCCCATCAGCACCCGTGTCTCGACCACCCATAACCTAGGTTTACGCTCGCCGCCCCAAAACTCCTGCCCTCGACAATCAAACTACCCAATCCTCTGCCCCTCATGCTGTTGCGTCCTCCTCCTCCTTGCCTTGGGATGCAGTGACTCCTCCTTCACATGTTGTTCCCATTATCGCACCTACCAACGACCATTCCATGCGCACACGTGCCAAGTCTGGTTTTCGACTTCCTAAAACACGTCTCAATCTTCATGCTTCTCCAACTCTCTCACCTCTTCCCAAAACATACAAATATGCTCTTCTTGATCCGAACTGGTCCGCTGCCATGCGTGATGAGTTTCAAGCACTCCAATCCAATAACACATGGCAGCTTGTTCCCCGACCTCCTAATGCAAATGTTGTTTCTGGAAAGTGGGTGTTCCGTCAAAAATTTCATTCTGATGGCACTCTCTCTCGGTATAAAGCGCGTTGGGTTTGTCGTGGGTTCTCTCAACAACACGGTGTCGATTACGACGAAACTTTCTCTCCAGTAGTTAAACCTAGCACCATCCGAACCATTCTTAGTCTTGCTGTTTCCTCTTCCTGGCCCATTCATCAACTCGATGTAAAGAATGCTTTCCTCCATGGTTCCTTAAACGAAGTTGTCTATTCTCAACAACCTTCCGGTTTCGAAGATTCTTCTTTTCCTAATCACGTTTGCCTTCTCCAAAAAATCTCTATGGCCTCAAACAAGCACCCCGAGCCTGGTTTCAACGTTTTTTTACCTTTATTCAAACTATAGGATTCATTCCCTCTCATTCTGACTACTCTCTTTTCGTTTACCATTCTAACACCCAGGTTGCCTATCTCCTACTTTATGTTGATGATATAGTTCTCACTGCCTCCTCCACAACTTTTCTCACTCATATTATTTTTCTTCTACAAACTGAATTCTCTATGACTGGTCTAGGTTCCCTTCATCACTTCTTAGGTATAGCTGTCACTCGTGATTCTTCTGGTCTTTTTCTCTCTCAACGTCAGTACTCTATTGATCTCCTAACTAGGGCCGGAATGTTAGATTGTCAACCATCTCGTACACCTGTAGATACTTCTTCTAAATTTTCCTCGGATGGTGATATTTTTCCTGATCCGACTCTATACCGTAGCTTAACTGGAGCCCTTCAGTATCTCACCATTACATGTCCAGAAATATCATATGCTGTCCAGCAAGCTTGTCTTTACATGCATGATCCAAGAGTTCCGCATTTTAACCATGTCAAACGCATACTTAGATATCTCAAAGGTACATTAGATCATAGTTTGCATATCAATCACTCATCACCCACATCATTGACAGCATATTCCGATGCAGACTGGGCTGGTTGTCCAGACACTCGTCGATCCACTTCAGGATACTGTGTTTTTCTTGGCAATAATTTAATTTATTGGTCTTCAAAGCGTCAGCTTACGGTTTCTCGCTCGTCCGCAGAGGCTGAGTACCGTGTTATTGCTCACGCAGTTGCTGAAACAGTTTGGTTGCGTCAGTTACTTGTTGAGTTACATCGACCTATTGGTCAGGCCACAGTGGTATATTGTGATAATATTTCAGCTGTTTACATGTCTGGAAACCCAGTTCAGCATCGGCGGACAAAGCTTATCGAGATTGACATCCATTTTGTTCGAGAGAAGGTTGCTTTGGGAGAAGTGTGTGTTCTTCATGTGCCTTTTACGGTCCAGTTTGCAGATATTTTTACCAAAAGACTTGCTACTACACTATTTTCAGAGATTCGTTTCAGTCTCAACGTTGTCGAGCCCACGGTTGACACTGCGGGGGATGTTAGATTATATTTACTTGCATATCAAGTTAGGGTTTAGGCCGGTGCGCTGCACCTCCTCTCTCCCCCTCTCCTATATAAACCATTGTATTCTCTCATTGTAAAATCATCATTTATTATTATTATCACAAATTCTACACATAGGAATGATCCTGAGTTTCTCTCATCTTAGATTCCTGTAGAATTTTGACAAAATTTTGTGCCACAAAACTCTAAATGAACTAGAAGTGGGATTTTGGCGGGATCCCACTTGACACCCTATCCGTGGCTTTCCACAAATACCAGAGGAAAGTATAAGCACTAGATACAAAAGCATTTGGGTGCCTACAAGAAAGGATGGCCTGTACAGTTTCAGAAAATGAGGAGTAAGCTGCAACATAAGACTTCAGAACGGATGAACCAAGGTTTACAGAACCAAAGCTTCTTTTGCAAAGAGACGGAGAAATAACAGCTGCATTTCATCCTCCATTATTCCTTGTCCACATCTTAGAGCATTGTTCATCCATATGGATAGAAAACTTCCATTCTCTTTTACCTGTTGGAAGTGTATTCCTAAGAAGCCTGCAAGGAAATGTTGGACACTAGGAAGAAGAGTTTTCGTTTCAATACCTCAGACAACATTGACTTGGATCTGGAAATCAATGCTGCGCTCTCCATCTGACATTCCAGGCGACTCCCTGCTGATTCGCCGCAGCACACCCACAGCAGTATGGACGTAAAAGTTGAAGATCTTTGAAATAGTGGCACTCTTTAGCTTGCAAAATTCAGGTTCTCAAACAACTTTACATCGGATGCAAAATGCATTCACTGGAAAAAGAATGATAACGCTGGCTCTCCTTCTATCCTACAAATGTGACCCTACCTTCTAGTACGATATGTTACAAGAAGCCACACCTTCCTATCGGCCAAAACAGAAGAGACCCACTACATCTTCTACAAAAAATATATTGTAGTTAGCCTTAATAAGTACACCAAAATAGGCGGTATCCAAAAATTTGCCGCCTAACGATTCTGTAATCAGAAACGATCAGCAAGAAGCTCTCCGACTCCTCGTCCATGGATGGATAGTCTCGAGCATGTCATGGCCTCATAGGTGTCAGCAGGCAACAGCCATTAGAATATAGATAGAAGACTGTTTGATGTTACTCATTGCAACAGCTTCCTCGCTTTGTTTTCTCGACTTTATCCCAGAGGCACATCATCTGCCTTGGATCCTGGTAGTGGGCAACAACATACCCATCCTCACAGCCTTCCACCAAGATCCTTCCATCACTCACGTACTTGACATCCAAACCTTCCTTCTTCATCCCATTGATCCATATACCCATCGCCACATCCTCCAGCTTGAACATCTGCAAATGAAGACCTAGTTAATATCCAGCACCACAGCTGGAAAACCTGGTTTTATATCAAGCTGCCTTCAATATATTTTCTGATTGAAGCAACTGGAGACAAGTAGAGATGCAAGTGGGTAGCCTTTAGGGTACACTTTACCCTCTTTGATGATGATGTCATTGGAGAAGTTAGTTCATTTTGAACTGAAGAGGGTAGAGGGTATCCTAAATCCTAATGTTGACCCACTTGCATCTCCAGGGACAATTCTTCTTTTACAAATTTTAGAAGTGTGTGTACCTTTAGCTCCCCTCTCTTGTGTTTCCTGTAAACTTCTTTTGCTATATCCTGAGATACAATGTATCCTGGGCCATGTGCCCATGGGGGATAACTCTCCTCAGGCCATTCCTACACAATGCAAGGAAATAGGAAGTCAGATGATTGAGAATAGATAGCAGAAAAAGCATTTGCCTAAGCATCTACTAAATGATAAATGAAAATGGTAGTAAAGAAAAAATATCATCACAAAAGTAGAGAGCTTTTCCCTTTGTAAAACATGTTACCTCTGCAGTTATGTACCACTTGCTATATGGATCTCGATGAGGCTGGGACTCAGAATTGACACGGCCATACAGCAGTCCATGGCTGACATTTACTCGATGTAAGGAGGAAAGTATCTCATCTACACGAACAAAAGCATCATCATCTGTTTTCATCACATACTTGGCTGAAAGCACATTTGTCTGCACAAGAGAACTGATGTCAGAAAATGCAGAATGCAGGAAGAAGTCCAGTGTTCGCCAATATTGAAGAGCCAATACATACCCCATATATGCAAATGGCAATGGTCTTCCAAAGAATCAAGCTGTAATAATCAACAAAAGGCATCAATTGAATGTCTCCATATGTCCGTGCTTCATTCCAGAGCTCCTCATTCACAACCTCGTTTTTATGCTTTTAACAAAAGCAGGAAAAAGAGCTCATGAGTATTGACTATGAATTTGGGGAGCTGTAATTCAAACTAGTATACAAAAGAGCACAAGAGTTTGGACATGATGTAAAAAATGTGTGTTGTCATGTGATGAGTTGTAAGCAAGTAATAGTGAATGCAAATGCAACTAAACACAGGAAAAAAACATTCAATAAGTGAGTACCAAACTACCAAACATGTTCGTTTACGAGGAATAACATGAATGACATCATGTAGCATCATGCTAATCATATGCAGCTCTGCGCATATTATTTGACAAATTCACACATATTACAATAGCACAGCTGTAAAATATGATACCCTCATCCTTACCAGGCCAACAAAGAAACGAACTGCAACTTTTCCTGATCGGACAGCATCATACTGCATCCAAGTTCTGCGAACCGCCATCCTGAGTTTAAAATTATTTGCTGTAGAGAATATCCCAATAAATAGATCAACGGATTTATCCGGGACAGGTGGAGCCTTCAGCATTTCCAGGTCAGTGACATGCTCAAAGTCCTCGGTTGTAGGCAAGCCACTGGCTATCACTGACAGCAATTTAATATCTCCAGTGATTCTTACTTCACCAACAAACCCAGGCTCCAAATCCTGGTAAAAAAGATTTTGTGATGATTAGCAATGCAAACATATTTTTGATGCAAGGAAAAATTTTAGTTACATAATAGAGTACATAACAATGACCTTTAAAGACCATGGTAACAGACAACAAATATTTGTTGTCCTGGCAAAATCACTTTTTCCTAGATAATAACACAAACTGCAACAGCATAACAGATTTCTCATAAATACTTACCTTTCGAAATGCAAAGGAAGTGACATGTTTCCCGTCTACAGTCATATGGATACCCTCTGCTCCAACACGAAGAATTGCTATAGCAAGATATCCTTGTTTGAATGGATAATACTTTTTGGGTCCTGCAATCTTTTTCCTGGTAGGTTGCATGCTTGAAATATTGGAATGTAACTTTGTGGCCAATATTTGTTTCTGTTCATTGCCCACCATGCTACTACATTTTTCTAAATCATCCACTGAAGACAACAGAAACAAAACTATACGTCAACCTGGCACTAAAAGAGAAGCTTATTATTTAGGAAGACCCAAATCCATGTTGTTCAACATGTCTTAAGGTATACAAATAAGAGTGCGGAACAAAAAAGGCAGATACAGTGACAACAGAAGCTTAATACAAGTTATCTTTCAAGAAAGGGTGGCATTTCAGATACATTACCTCGACACAATGCAAATTTATGGCGGTATATAATAGTGGCACTTGTAAACGATGGTAACTCTATTCCAACCAGGTTTTAGAAGGAATAACTCACATGCAATGCAATGTCATGGATATCACCATGTCCCGATAAATAATGTTGGACCAAAGGAAGACAGAATACCTTTTGCCTTAGCATCCGAAACAGAAGATGGACAACGGTCTTCAGAACCCCAATCATCAGCTATAGTCCATGTATTTTGGACAATTACAGGATCTTCTGTACGTTTATCACCAAGGAGACGGACATTGTAATGAAGCACAATTGGAGGGTCTGGTTCACCAGGGACTGCAGCTCCAGTCAAATCTATCTTAAAGTTACCCATAAGACCACCAGGAGTACCAATAATGGTTATCGAAGAGCCCTGAATAAGCCCACAGGGAATTTTCAAGACAAATCTATCACCTAACCTTGTAGCATTCATTCTTCGAATAGAATATGGGCATTGCTTCTCTTTGTCCTTGTGCTCTGTGCTGCCATTGACTGAAGCAACTGATTCATCATGTTCAAGGGCTGCATTTAGTTTCCTCCATGCAACTCCAGCTTCCTTGATTGCATCCAGTCCATCTGGTAGGACGTGGGCGTTACTTACAAGGTCCCTCAGATGATTCCAAGAATGCAGTGACTGCATTTCTTTGTCAGAGAGATTTCTCGTTATGTAGAGGCTGGAAGCTAACAATTCAGTTGATATTACTTGAGAGGAATTCTGTGGATTATGAACTGCAGGTGGGTTTGGAACATCCAGCCAGTGTAGCTGTGTGGTGCTATTTTGTTGCAAGACATACTGAAGGGATCTTTCCGCAAGCGGGCTATCCAGTATCACATATCTTAACATCAAAATTACCAACAAAGATATTATGACGGAACCACCTTGCCATTTCTTCATTACTGAAAACAAGTTCGTCAGAGGATCACATTCAGTATATTTCCAGCCTATCGTGTCACATCACCATACGCTCAATCCAGAACTAAACATCCAAGTCAGCCAGAGTCAGGTCAATTCCTGCTCAACCACCACCATTGTCTGGTACTCATAAACGCCTTGAAGGCCACACAAACTTATCCAGAGGTACGATGAAAGCTTTATAACCACACTGAGGTAGCAAAGAAGAATGAACTTTATCCTGAGAAAAATGAAGAATTCGCGATGAGATGTTGATTCCATCAAAAGCATCGACGTAATACGGCTGCATAAGGCTTGGTGTGGCTGCATATCCATGTGCCAAATATGGCTTAAACAACAACAAGATCACAAAGTATCAGAGAATCGATCTCATGACAAACTAGCCTCGTGTAACTTGTAAGTACCATCTGAAGAAACAGTGGTCGCACTGCACGAAAGCCACCAACCAAGACTACCACAAATCCCCTCGCCAAGATACGATTAGGAACTCGAATTTAAATATCCCATGTCCAGAAATTAACAACTCCCACCTGGTGTAACCAAATTATTCCCTTCTAGAAGGGGGTGTTCCAAGTGCGAAATCGCAGGAAAAAAAAAGGATGTTTTAAAACGAGGCAGCCACCTTGTAGCCAGGAAATTCGGCGGAAAATAACGAATTAATTTAATTGCAAAAGGGTACCGCGCCTAACGGTAGCGAGACTATGCATATGCAAGATTTAAATGATAGTCCGAACTAGTAGTAGTTGCACGTAAATCAAACAAAGGCAGCGCACTAAACTGAGATCAACGAAAAGCTACGAGCCGGCAAAAGAAAAGAAAAAAAAGAGCAGCCATTTTTATTCCGCGGAAATTACACGAGATAGGCACCGCGAATCTAGCGACAGCCACCACCGACAACTCCTTTGGTGGCAAAAGAAATAGAAAGAGAGAGATACTCACCGCCCGCGGGATACCCTCTCTCTCTCTCTCTTTCTCCGAAGCAATGCGCAGATCACCGGAAGGTCAACGAATCCAGGGCACACGAGCCCCACGCGCGAGATCGGGCGCTGCACTCGCCAGGCGCAAATCACGCGCCGCGCGATTCAGAAGCGCGCCACCGTCGCCGTCGTCAAGGCGACGCGAGCGCTGCCCCGCGGGTGTCACGGCGCGATTCCGAATCCGCGAGGCGCGGACGCAATGCACGCGCACGGACGGGCCGGCGGCTCGGCTCGGGGCGGGCACCGGAGCGAGCAGAGAGCGAGCGAGAGAGAGAGAGAGAGCTCGCGGCGCGGTGCTGTGAGGAGCGGGAGGTGGCGACGAGCGAGCAAGTGCGGGAGCGGGCGACGAGGATGGAGCAAGGGTGGGTGCTGGCAGCAGGCAGGCAGGCCGGTGTGGAACTGGAAGTTTGGAGAGGAGCAGAAGGGGGGACGAAGCGAAGGGAGGGGAAGAGAGAGGGGGGAGGTTGGCAGCAGCCTTCGAGTCCACGCTACGAACCGGACCCGACCGACCCGGCGAGGGAGCGAGCGCATGAATAGGCTCGCGCCCTGCCTGCCTGCCTGCCGTGGGGTTTCCCTTGATTTTTCTTCGTTTCCTTCCTCTGCTCTGCCGCCACGGGACGGGAGAGAGAAAGTCGCGGTCGTGTCTGTTGGCGTGGGGGTGGGGGTGGGGGCGCGCGCTGCACGCTGCGGCCGCGGCGTGGGAACTGTCTGTTTGGAGGAGCAGAGGGTAGGGACAGGCGGGTAGGGTACCGAGGCTTCCTTTTCACTACTGTGTGTGTGTGGCATGGCATATGGCATGGCATCGCCGTCGTGTCGCGTGGTGTGGTCTCGTCGAGCCGCGTGCCGGTCTCTTTTCCTACTCCTATGCCTATCTTCCGGCCTCCGGGAGACGGATCAGCTGCCCCTCCTAGAATGGACAGAAGTTGGTGACATACCGTCCGACTGATCCGACAGAAAGCGGGACAATGCTCCAAGCTGCGTGCGTCGCACGGAGAACGAAAATGCCAACATCTCAGACCAGGTTTGTTCTTGTTCCGCCCCAGAACGTAGTGAGATTTGGTCAGAGCATACCATTGCCGGTCCTGGCCCGCTACATCGGCGCTCTCCCTCGTCAAACTTGCTGCCAGTCTGCCCGTGGAACCAACCAGTACGCCGCACACATGTAGCACTCCTGGTGGCCCGTGGGTGCCAGGGTGGCGGCATGTTAGTAGTACTAGTGCGAGTCAAGAGGGGCGCACACGTGTCGAGGATCCGGACGATCACGAGTTCTTGACCATCGTTCAAACTTGACCCCGTGCAACTCGTGCGGCAGAGACTAGACCGAGCTCGTACGTACTGGCCGGCGTCGTGCCACCCGCTCTACTTGGCTGATGCTCTGCCCGGCGTCGTGCTGACCCGGGTAACGCATTGCGTCATTGCGTGCATATTTCAGACCATTTGACAATATTTGGGCAAACAGTGTGCGCGTGCCCTTTCTCGCTGACCAAACCTACGACAAAATCAAACCTGGAGGTTCCTATCCCCGGGTTGTCGAAGGCATCGTGTAAGACCATCTCTATCGGGTGGATCCATTCGGTAGCCACCGTTTCTATTAGTTTGGGTCGGACCACAGTTGATTTAGGGTCGTGGTTTGGCCTGTCTGACTAGCCGCGTCCAGCGACGCAATCCATTCGTTTAGCGTGGACGACATTTTTTTTCAGATTCAGACATAAACCGTTCGCGCTAAAAACTAACAAATTTCATACTTAATTTATATTTGAAATTTAAAATAAAATTTAAACTAATTCTAACCCTAGCTACCGACGAAATAGGTCGACCCGGACCTAATAAACCTCGTCTCTGGTCCGTCCGTCAAAGCTCAAGTCCCGAGCAAAGCCATGGATGTACTTTTCCTTTGGCTTCAGCTTTTTCCTTCTCAAAGGCTCCCCGGAACGAGGCAGTAGCAAACATAGCAACAAACATGAAACGAGAAAGCGAGCCTCCCTGGATGTTACGCTTGCTTTCCATGAACCCAATGAGTAATTGATTTTGAGCATCAGGTGTTCCAGCAAGGGGCATCATTAGCCGATTGTGTTTACTATAATCTGGGATATTCTTTTCCGTGCTAGCTGGTGAGTAATCCTCTCCGCGTTAGGTGCACCGGTCTGCGCAGCATGATGTCGTGAAGTTTTCTCTTCTTTCGGTGCGGGCCGGGGAAAGCCTACCTGCGTCATATGTTGACGTCTCGCAAAAACATCTGCATCAGCTGCCGTTATCCTTGAAGAATTTACCTAGAATTTTCTGGGGCCTCATCTACACCGGTCTAGCACCAGCAAACCAACTATAGTCTGATGTTTATAGCGTGTCTAATATTCCTTGCCAATATACTACTGTCAAAGAATATTAATTTTGTTTTTGAAAAGGAGGTTAAACTCGCGCCCTCTGCATCAATACACTATGTGCACACGGCCGTTTTTCATTAAAGTTGAAGCAAGGAATATTATCTCTTTCTAGAAGAAGTTATATTGGGTCCGAGATAAATTTGACTGTGGACTTCTTCTAGAGAGCGTGGATTTTCTCAAACCGAGTCTATTAATTGTCTCCTCATCAGAGCGGTATTTTATATAGAACGGCAGTACAGCTTAGTCACACATGTGTGCATCAGCCATCTACCGATGACTTGGACTCAGCGGAATTACAGAACTGGCAAATTAACCCGCCACACATGTCTCACCACCGGAGAAAACAGTCTGTTTCAGTGGGATCCATATCACATCAATCTACTATTATTTAGTTCTTGTTTTGCTGGAGATACGACCACCACTATTATAAACTAGCCAACCAATGGGTTGGTTCTCACAATGTTATTTTTTCATGACAGGTGGCAGAACATACTTTAGCAATTGCAGTGATAATGGTCAACTTTGCCTTCCTCTTGAAAACGCTATTAGGTAGTAGTGGCGAGATCGTGAATCTCTGGATCATGGTCAACTTTGCCTTCCTCTTGAAAACGCTAATATTTTTTTTTTTTTTTGAACAGGAATGGTCCCGAAGGACCCAGAGCTTGTATTACGACGCCACAGGGTGAACATTTACAGAAAGGACCTCATACAGCAGAGAAATAACAACTAGGTCCTGAAATTTAACAAAGAACACCCTAAAAAGGATCACAGAAACGCGATCGAGTCCATGCTTGACGCCGGCGACGACGAGCCTCCAGGCGCAGCCACTCCATCTCTCGCCGGGGACAAGGCCACTTGGTAGAGACGGAGCGCAAACGACCATGCCTGGGCTCGGGAAGACCTCGCGAAGAGGAGGAGACGCTCTTGCGGCCGCATTGCAGAGCACGACGGGCCATCCCTATGGCCAGAATAGAATAGCGGTGAGACGCCGCTTGAATCCGCAGGAGGCACAAGCTCGAGAAGCCTCCCAAGCCACCGAAGCCTCCAAAGCGCAGAGCAGCCCGCCTTCCCTTTGCCTCCACGGCCACCAGAAGAAAAAGGATCGTCGAACGCGTCGGAGCGCAGGTGGCGGCGCTGAAGGAGAGGAGCCGCCCGCCGCCAGGTCGCCGTCTCCTTCCCCCCGCCACCACGGCCGGCCAGAGGGAGACAGGAAGAGACCGAAGACGAGAAAGGCCACCACCCAGCGCCGCGCTCAAGCGCCGAAGTGGCAGCACCCTCGACGCCTCCAAATCCATGTATCACCAAGCCCACCATCTCAATCCCCTCGCCCCCACGGCCGGTCAGAGGGAGATGGAAGAGCACGGGAATAACACCGATCTGGAGGCCGCCAGTGACCTCTACTTTATTGCTGGATGTGGTGGCCGTCGTGCGTGGCTGCTCCAACCAGAGGCAAGAACGCATGAGGAGGGCGAACCCTAGAGCCTTGATCCGCCACCTCGATCTAGAGCTCCACATCCGGCATAGAGCCCACACCCGGCACACAGCCACTACAACTAACCCTACCAACTACGGTGCCTCTCCCTGTCCAACTCCGACCGGCTATTCCGGCGGAGAGGACCAGGAGGCCAGCAGGCTCTGGCCTTCGCAAGAAGAGAGGGAGGCGAGAGCGGGGGAATGGTTGCCTACTGAGCACTTTGAAAACGCTAATAAAACAGAGGTGTGTAACTGCTGGCAGTCCTGACTGGCGGAGAAGATAAAGAGAAGAGAAGGTGTATCCACTGGATCGTTTCATATTAACTGAAAATCAGCAGCTCCATTGATTTCAGATTGACAAAGGGCGTGGGCTCTGTTCAGCATCCTACGCTTTTCAAGTGAGATCAATAGTTTTCATGAATCCTTCAGGTTCCACTTCAAGAAAAATATCAAATCAATCTCCACATAAATATTCACCCCAACAGAGACGTGAAGTTCTCCATGTTCGGTTTGAATGTGCCCACCCCTGCTCTGCCCACTCTCCAAGGAATTTGTTTTTCTCTTTTTGAAGATATCAATGGAGAACGGTAACCTGATTTGCCGATTTGACCCAATCCCTCGTGAGTATGCAAAGTTCGGTTGAACTACTCTTTTAGGGCTTCTTTGCATCGCAGGATTATAAAAAATAGGAATACGAAAAACATTGGATTTTGGTTGGATTGTATGCATGGAATAGAGGATTGCAAAACGGAGAAAAACTGCATGAATAGTCATTTGGCGGGAACATAGGAAAAACATAGGAAAAGTGCCTCGATTCTATATGAATGAGTGTAAACAAAAGTTAGAGTGGATGTTAAAATTTCTATGGGATTGAGGTGTAGAATGCAGTCCATAAGAATTTTGGAGGTGTAATTCCTCCGATCCAATAGACTTTCTTGTGAAAAAATCATATGGTTAGATTCTCCCAAAAAACCCTTAGGCCTTGTTCGTTTCATCCCATCCCTGCCGGTATTGGGCCATAATCCCCATGGGTCAGCCAGGATCTGACACGCCGGGGTTTAGTACAGGTCCGTTTCTAGAGCATGTTCGGTTAAGCCCCATAAGATTTCCAGCCCGGCCGGTTTTCCCCGAAACCCCGCGTAACCACCGGGTTAAAAAAATCGAACTCACACCCCGTGGAAAGAATCCCCAACAAAGGAAGGAACGCGGGCTCCTCTCGCGACATGAGTGGCGGCGGCTAAGGAAGGGGCTACGGAAGCTATAGATCTCTGGCATATCCCCCTTCTCCATCCTCGACCCCGGCCACTAGAAGGTAATCTCCCCTCCTCCCCATCCCCTCTTCTGGTAAAGTTAGGACTTGTTCAAGTTAGGGATCATTCTCTTTTTCTTGCAATCTGAGATAGGAGATGTTGAGATGGTGGTAGCATCTGATTTTGTTGGATCTCGTCGCCCCCATAGATTTGTGACAGTGGTAAGACCCAAGCACGACCACGGCCACAAGCACAACAAAGACTGGCTGGCCTGGTCGTGTACGTACCGGCATGGTCGTGCACAGTCTTCTTCATCGGTGGCCCTTTTCTCTTCAGCTTTTCACTTGCTTGACAAGGGCATTCATGGCCCGGAGAGCTGCCATAGCAAGGCATTTCCCATATTTGCTTCGAAGGAGGCGTGGTCCACTTTTACTTGTATTGACTTGTAGCAACTGTTTTTTTAGATCAGATTTCAGTAAATCCCTTGGATTTGAGGCTGGTAGGTTATGGGCAATTCTTAATGCAAATTCGGACTATGGACAAAGTTTTATATATGGCTTCACTCTGAGGATAGCTTGGTATTTTTCTTTGCTTTTCCTGGAAACATTATCCAATCTTTTCAATCAGTTCAGAGGCAAAGAGTCATCAGAAACGCATGAAAGTAGATCGATCTTTGTTTGAATTTTAAAGTAGATCATTTGCTGATTGCCGAGTTCTGCTTTATAAGCCCTTTATCATCCAATGCTTTGTTATCATTTGGAAATTCAGTAGCTGAACAGAAATAAAAATTTCTCAAGGTATTTAGAATTAGCAAATTTCTCAGTTCGGTTTAATTTGAACAAGTAGAAATAGTGAGCAGTGCTAGTGCCGACCTGGTCGTGTATGTACAGGCATGGTCGCGTACAAGACGCCGGTGCGTGCTTAATTGATGTGTCTGATGTAGCCCAGCTAGCTACCCATTGCGTATAAGCAAAAGCATTGGGTTTTAAGCTAGAATGATTCTAAAGTTCTCTAATCTTAATTTCTAGCAGAGAAAAAAATCTTAATTCCTAGTAGAGAAGAAAACTAGCAGCAGTCAACATTACCTGCATTGCTTCAGGGTCATCACATTTCTTTGCTAGATTATTCTACTAACACTTTCTTTTGTCACTACTCTATGTCCTTGTATATTTAAGTTTGTTTTAGTTTTGCTATGTATTTATGAGAATTCAAGTATACATACGCTGCTAGCTAGATGTATGCATACACTGATAAGCATTGGTAGAAACAAGCTAAATAGTCCTTGAATTATATGTGTGCAAGCATGTGTACACTGCTAGCTAAATGCATATATGTCCTGCTGATTTTTAAACAAATGGAGTATAATTTCTTATTGTATTATAGTAGTACTGCTAAATACTCCTAATTATGTATGATTGTCATTTGCTCACATTGTACTATTATTCTGCATTGTAGTAGTAATAACTAGCATATTTTTATTTCTTAGTCTAGGAATAGATTTGAGAATGAGGGATTGCATTAGGAAGAGAGAGGAGGAGGAGGAGGAGGAGGAGGAGGATGGCGACATGATGCTTTTCCTCTTACCAATATTGCATCTATTGGGTGGAAGTGAACCAAGGGGAAAAAAGCTGCGTCATACATCGATGCTAAGAGGCGAGGAGGTGTCAACACCCGGATTTTTAATCTCAGATGCCTGTTATGCCATACATCGCAATCCCATGATTACCATTTTTGCGAGACATAACAGATTTGGATATCATAGTACATCATCCATTACAAACCATACATAAGGTCTTACACAAATAAGGATCTCATGATCTAGTTCTTAATACAATTCAAGCAGCGGAATACCGTAATAGTAATGATAGCGTGGGCGAAGCTCCATCTTCAGGGTCACAGGAAATGCTGACGATGGGAGATGATCCTAGTTGTCGTAACCTTCCTGCGGTCCATCATCCTGGTACTCCTCTTCATAGTCTGGCCACGGGAATAGTCAGGGACAAAGCCATGAGTACTCTTTAAGTACTCGCAAACTAATACTAATAAGTTAAGGTGGTTTTTGTAGTAGGATACTAAGCTCTAGGGTTGTTTTGCAAAAAGCCAGATTTACCTCTACTAAGTTCAAAAGCAAAGAAAGCTAGTTGAAAGTTTTATAACACCTAAGTGGGAACTTGCATTTCATGTCACAACTCTATTGTGGGAGTCAAAGTCACAACTCATTTCATAAGTCATTTTTGGAAAACATCTAACGGGGAAACAGTATTGCCACTCCAACTGTCCATAACCGCGGACGCGGCTATTCGAATAGTTTGACACTCTGCAGAGATTGTACACTTTCACCACAACATTCGATACATCCGTCAGGAACAATCCTGAATTCACCATACTCAGTATGCGGATAATCAATCCTAACCTTTCAATTACACGCCCTAGTATAGGCACCTCTCCTGTGAGTTTGGCCTCCCAACCATGACCAACTGTCATCTTGGGTATTGCACAGGTGGACAATCTTCACAAGGTAGCCTCAGCTCAGACCTTGGCCGTGAGGGAACCCATACTAAAGTATATAAACTTTCAGTCAAGCCCTACCCAATTTTCGGGTATTGTGGTTGTACGGTAAGACTGGAATGGTATCGCATCCAGACAACCATCAGTTTTGTAAAGGGCTAAGGCTCATGCCTTATCATTTTCATCATCAAAAATCATCTGGTGTTCAAGAACACATGTCAAAACATTTCAGTAGAATGACTCATCATTCTAAGGTTTTCATAACCATTTTCACCAAGTATTCCCATCTAAAGTTGATCAAGTTTTATGCTTAGCACTAGCATCTACAAGTGGGGGTAAATACTAATGAGGTGTGGCATCCCGCTAAAACCACTAGTAGAAAATCGCGTTGTTTTTGTGCATTGCATCATCATGACCGTATGCTCATGTCATCATGCCGCATTGCATTTGAGTATCGTCATGTCATCTTGCATATGTCTGTCTAAAACTATTTCCGAAAAGCCTATTTTGTTTTCCACTAGCCCTTCTTATTTCAAAGTATCAAGTCGGTTTGTCCGGATCTTTGTTTTGACTAAAAACTATTTATAAATCTTTTAAAATTGAAAAATAATAAAAACTATTTTTGTCGGGGAGGCCGTCCAACCGGTCAAGCCAAAAGCCCAACCGGGCCAGACTACCTACTACCCGGCCTAGTTAAATCCTACCTAGCAAACCCTAATCTAACCTACCCCAAACCAAACCCTAGACAATCCTATCCCCACCCCTACCGCCGCTGCCGTGTGAGCACACGCACCCGCGCGCAGCAAGCACGCAACCCACACCACCACGCGGCCACCCACACTCCGACCCACCCACACCCCGATCCTGCCGCGCACGCAGCCAACGGCACGACCCCCACCTGCCCGTTCCCGATCACTAGACCCACCCTGTAGCCCCGCTCGTGGCCCTCTCCCGCGACCCCACCTCCTCGCGTCGCTCGCACGCGATCCCCTCCCTGCCTCTCGCTCCTCTCGTTTTTGCCCAACCAGCGCCGCCGCCAGGATCCCCTTTTGCCGCCGCCGCCTGGCCTCCTCTCCTTCAGCGCCACCGCCTCCTTTCTGCATCAGCCGCCGCCCGCCTCTCCCGCCTAGCGCCGGATCCCCTGACCCTGCTCTCTCCTCCTCCCCCTCAAGCAAGCCGCCGCCGGCAGGCGACCTCGCCACCCCTTCGCCAAGCACACCTCCGCCGCCTTGTCCTCGCCTGGTCGCGCGGCTCCCTGCCTGATCAGCTCCACCTTCGCCCCCCCCTTGCAGTGGCGTCCCAGCGCCGTCGTCCTCCTGCTCCGGTCGCGCGGCCCGTACCCCGCTCGGCGCCGCCCTGTTCCCCTCTGCCCCGCTCGGCGTCGCCCTGGCCTCGCCTCTGGCGGCCACCACTCGTCCTCGCCGCCCTCCTCTCGAGCTCCCTGCTCCTGACCGCCGTCCTCTGTTGTTGTTCGTGTGACCCGTGCTCGCCTCGGCCCTCCTGCGAGCCCTATCAAGCTCCCCAGCCGTCGCGTCATCCCATGCCACCGCCCCGCATCTGGAGCCTGCTTTGGTCATGCCCATCTCTTTGTACGCCTCTGTGTGTGTGTGTGTCTCTTGGCCTCAGCGTACCACCTCGTGGTGTTGGTCAGACAAGATCTTCCGAGGAGGAAATACCTGTGTTTTGGCTGTTGCTCCAAGGCCGGTCGAATTAGTGTCGCTGATTCTTGATTCCTCGTCATGAATCCCAAGTTCTTCGGCTTGGACGCGCAAGATCTACTCAAAAACCGAAGGCCGTCGACATGGAAAGACAAGGACGTCTACCGGAGCCGCGGCACTGGAGAATCCCCGGACGCCAAAATCGCACAAGACCACCAACGCCGAACCAAGATCAACACCGACAATCGATAACCGAACCTCCAAGTTCGTCGACATAGAAGAGTTTGCCGTAAACCAAGATCTTCTCGGACCCGAGGACCATCAAGACTTCCGCTCGGCAACGCCAAGTACTCCTTCCTGGCTTCGAAACCCGACCCCGTGGACCGACATGATCTCCTTCACGGATGCGACATGAACTTTCCTCGGACGCCAAGATCTACCTCTCGGAACCGAAGATCGCAATGATGTTAAACCAAGATCCCCATCGGACAAGATCGTCACCCAGACCGGCCATGTTGAGACCCGAAGACCGATCCCGGAGTCCGAGAATGCTTCCGTCGAACCCTGAACCCTGAGACCGACCCCGAACCCCGGAACCCCAAGATCGCCGAACCCTAATGTGTGAACCTTTTCCCGAACCGTATTTTATAAATGCCCTCTAAATAAATTGTTGCATATTAAATGTTCATGCATGCATCCTTGTCTGTGGTTTGGGGGCCTTATGCCGATTCACCTAATAATTAAATATGGGGCCCATATGCGGGCAAATCTAGACTTATATTGGCCTCATTTAAACATGTGTAGCGAACCGGTGCCATCTTTTGTCTTGCTAATGCAATATTTAATTGCGGGGGTTCTAAATAACTTGAACCATATAATCAATTGTCGGGACCCCGGTTCCACTTAATATTGACCTAATCGCATTGCATCTTGCCATGACATACATCATACATGCATCATGCCGATCTTCTACCGTTGTATTAAATATTGCATCCGGTGTTTATTCTAGTGTTTTGCTTCTTCGCGGATAAGGCCGTTGAGTTGATGCGAGTGTCGTCCGTTCTTTGGTTGAACCTTCGACAATGCTTTTCAGGCGAGCATCTCCCCCTTTCTACCTATCTTACTTTTATAGTATTTATTCCCTCCTGTTGATCTATTGCTATCTGTGTTGCGTTGCTCTAGTTTTCGTACCCGTGATATCCCTTGCAACCCTATATTGCCTTGGACACCCCCTATTACCTGTTGTTTGGTAGATAGTTGGACCTGCGCGTCTTAGTCGCTTGCTCAAGTGCTGTTGCGTGTCGTCAAATGCCACAGTTGTTGGAGCCTTGCCGCATGTTTGATGTTGGAGATGATCATAGTTTTACTTATCGTTCACTTTAATTCCTGTTTAACAACTAAAAGTGAAGTGGCGAGGCATCGGTGGGTGATAGATAACATTTGGTTTCGAGCGCCCACTTGTGTCCGTAGGACCCCAAGTACTTGATACTGTTCCTTGATTTATCGCTATCCACATCCGGAGGTATATGGGACCCACAGCGAGCTTGATTCAGTCTTATTTCTTGGGGCCACAAACTAGTTTGAGGTTTTATTTACTATCCTGTACTTATGCCATGCTACTCAGTATTTACAATTGTGCGATAGATAGCACTGTCTTGTTTAGGATCGGGACACGATTCGCGGTGTCGACAAGCCCGCTTTTGGGTTCCCGATCGTTCTGACCGTCTACCCAAACCTTGGGTCCGTCTCGGAGCTAGCTTACTTCGTTGCGGGTAAGACATCAAGGGGTGGCCCCCTGAAATATTTCTGAATCCTGTGATTGCTTTGTCGTGAAGGCCTCGTTGGGTTTTGGTTTGGTTTTTCCGAGGTTGATCGAGCGTGTGTTGCTATTGGTGCACCCCGGCCGGGTAAAACTTTCTGAAAGCCGTGTCCGCGGATATGGACGACTTGGAGCACAGTATCTCGACCATAGACAAGCATAACTAAAGTAGTACTATAAATGTGACTCTATAATGACTAGTAATCAGCTTCACTATAATGGAATGGCTAACTAAAACTGCCCACAATTGCTTGTTTGGTTTGTCGCTTGCGACAATTGTATCTGACTAGTAAGTATTGCAACTACAACGGAATGGCTAAATAAAAGTACCAACAACTGCTGGGTTTTGGGTTTATCTCATGCTATCATGTCGATTAGTAAGTGTTGTAACTATAACGGAATGGTTAACTAAAAGTGCCCCGCTTATTTTATCGGATGATTATCTAAACGACTAGTAATTGCTGCAACGATAACCGAATAAGTAAAACGCCAGCGGTGTGAGTTCCTCGGTTGACTTCCTCGTTTGGTCTCGAGGAAACGCCAGGATGGGTTTGTTTGATGATAGTATCGGGTTGGTTCGGATAGGTCTTTCTTACCCCTCTCGATAGCAGCGGTTGTATCGAGTCTCTATAGGTGGTTTAGTGCATCTTTGCCGCCGCTTGATCCACCATACTGTAGGCGAGGACGCCGAATTCTAGCCTCGCCGTGTCTTGGCCTCGATCGACGCTCCTCTTTTTCCTTTGCCCTTTGTCGGCACCCCTTTTGTTTAAGCAGGTTTTGAGGTCGACATCGTTAGCAGGGTTACCCTTCCGGCTTGGCCTGGGCAGGGTTATGGACGCCATTGGTTATTCTTCAGGGCTCTTAGCCCCATTTGCATCTTGTCCGTAGCTGGACGCTTTATCAATTTCAATGTGATTTGGACCTTTGTATATTATATCTGTATTCTTGACTCATGGAGTCGTGTTGTATATATCTGTTCTGTGGGTCCCATCAAGGACTGTTGTGTAATGTTATTACTTCGTTTTCCACCCGCACGAAAGTGCCTGGTGGGCACCTTTGAATCGTTTCTATGCGGGTTTGGCGGGTTTCGCTAAAACTTGCATAGGTCCGATTCTGAGGGTGTTACATGAGGGGTAGTAAATAAGTGGATATTAGTTAAGTTCAATCTCATGCCTTAGGGTGACATCAAGATTATCTAACTTAGGCCAAAATTTATGCTCTTTATGCTACCTTCGATTATCTTTCTAGAATCTACAAGTCACTTAAGTAAACTCTAAGAAAAAGCTTTGATAAAGAAATTAAAATATTAACCTTGCAAGTAAAGCTAGGATTGGGTCATTAAGGGGGTATGATCACGTATGCTTAAGGCATATAGTTGGCATGGTAACAAGCAAGTAGTAGCTTGCATAATTGTAAGTGTACGCTTGCTAAAGTAGGGTATCTTGTAAGTGTTAGCTTGCCTTGTGCAGAGCAGTGGTTGAAGTTCTCCTCGGCTTCTTCCTCATAGTATCCTTCTTCCTCCTCGTATCCTTGGTCGATACTAGCGTCTATAAATAAATACGTGGTACACAATCACCAAACATTACTTAACTATTTTTAATCATCACACAAAAGTTCACACTAGATGATCTAGCATCATTACTATTATCACAAGGATTAAAGCACTTGTCTTATTTATTTTATTTGAGAAAAGTAATTTCTACTCATTGAAAAACTACTTAAGATTTAATATTCTCCAACTCAAACATGGGATCATGTTGACACATGTCATCACCACATATTTCAGTACATGGGAATGTGATTTAAAGTGGTGTCACAATTTAATAAGGTTTAACCTTTTTATTTTATTTAATTAAAGTGACTAGAAATGCCTATGTGGCATTCTTTTATTACTTGAACATTATCTCTGCAAGTAAACCCATATGTTTTTATATATTCTGAAAGGCATGATCAAATGTGATTTTTGAGAGTTGGAATTAACTCAAAAACTCATATAGTTGAATTTTGAAAAATGTTTGAATGCAGAAAAGCTTTTGGATTGTTATTTTTACCATGGTTGATCTATACATCCAAATGGTTTGAATCCAACGGGCTTGGATTAAGCATTTCAGTACCTTTCTAACAAAATTAGTTTCATGCATTTTGGTTTAGTGAATCGAGATGGGTTGATTTTTGAATATAGGTACATAATTGTATTTGAAAATAAATGAATAAAAGTAAATTTGAATTGTTGGGTCGCGCGGGAGGGTTAACTGGGCCGGCCCACTACGCACAGTGCACGAGCAGGATGGTTAAGTGGCTGTCCCCACACGTCAGTGAGACGGGGAGGGGCGAAGAGGTACGGGGCAATGTGGACTGTGGGATCTAGTTCTAATCGAACGACTCTGGTTCATCGTCCACGTCGGGCAGCGCCGGCGAGACAGAACCCTAGCGCGGCAAGTGGGGGTCGTGGGAGGCTCATCGGGGCTCAGACGATGGTCGGCGACGGGGGCGAACGACGAAGTCGGCGACGGCGGTTCTCCTGGTACCGACAGCTTCTCCTGGGCGGCTCCAATCGACGGCTCATTTCTTCCTCCTCCGCGGCAGACTCCGGCCAAATTTCGGCGGTGCGCTGCTCGCCTTGCTCCGGGAGTGAGGTGGGGTGGTTCTGAGGTAGAGGAGAGTGAACTGGTATGAAGAAAACGAGCGGGGGAGGCCTCTATTTATAATGGCTGAAGGGGACCGACGGGCGCGGGCTGAGCTCGTCGTGGTCGATGGCATAGAGGGCTACTGGCATGGGCGACTGTAGGGGGCGGTGTTGTGCTCCTTGGTGAAGCTCAACGGCGTGGTGGCGAGGCGTGGGACGGTGCTGATCGGTCGGAACGCGTCGACGCTCTGGGCGGGTCTAACGGCGATTTTAATGTCGCACAGCGCGCGTGGTCCGCGCGGCGGCGAACGGGCATGTCTGCGGGGTTGTTGGGGAGGTGGTGATTACGCACGCACGCGGCGAGGGTGGCGCGTGGTCTGTACGTGTTGGTCGGGCGTGGCGCACTGGCGCGCTCTCAGCATGGTCGCAGAGAGGTTTGGCATGGTCTTGTCGTGTGGTCCAGGGGCTGGCAGTGCTCGGGGCTGGGACAGTGGGTGGCGGTGGACGGTGCAGTGACTGTGTAACACCCTCAAAATCGGCCCTATGCAAGTTTCAGCGCTTCCCGCCAAACCCGCATAGAAACGATTCAAAGGTGCCCACCAGGCACTTGCGTGCGGGTGGAAAACGAAGTAATATCATTACACAATAGTCCTCGATGGAACCCACAAAACATATATATACAACAACGACTCAAAGAGTCAAGAATACAGATATACAATACAAAGATCCAAATCACCTGGAAAACGATACAGCGTCCGAGTACGGACAAGATGCAAATGGGGCTAAGAGCCCTGAAGAATAACCAATGGCGTCCATAACCCCGAGCCAAGCCGGAAGGGTAACCCCTAATGACGTCGATCTCAAAACCCGCTTAACAAAAGGTGCCGACAAAGGGCAAAGGAAAAAGAGAAGCCAAGATCTTGAGGCCAGTACATGGCGAGGCTAGAATTCGGCGGTCCTCGCCTACATAGGTATGGTGGACTGAAGCGGTAGCGCGGCATGCACTAAACAACCTATAGAGACTCGATACAACTAGCGGCTATCAGAGAGGGGTAAGAAATACCTATTCGGAACCAACCTGATACTACCACCAAACATACCCATCCTGGTGTTTCCCCCTCGAGACCAAACGAGGAAGTCAACCGAGGAACTCACGTAGTTGGCAGTTTTATTTATTTAGTTATCATTGCAGCAATTACTAGTCAGGTATAGATAATCATCCTGATATAATAAGCAGTGGGCAATTTTAGTTAACCATTCCATTGTAGTTGCAACAGTTACTAGTCAGATACAATTAGCATGAGATATCCCCAAACCCAGCAGTTGTTGGTACTTTTATTTAGCCATTCCGTTGTAGTGGAGCTGATTACTAGTCATATCAGATACAAGTCAAATTATAACAGTAGACTTTAATTATAGTTGTCTATGATCGAGAACTGTGCTCCAAGTCGTCCATAACCGCGGACACGGCTTCTCGAAAAGATTTAACCCTGCAGGGGTGCACCAAAGTTCCCACACGCACCTACACCCTTGTTGTCAGATCAGGTAGGTACAAGATCACAAAACATACACCCAACGGTATGTCGACGGGGTTTCGGACACGACGTTTCCCAGACCCAAAGCAAGCACGGGGGGCCACCCCACTAAGCTACCCAACGAAGTCGGCCGGTCTCGAGACGGACTCGGGGTTTGTGTAGAAGCATTTGGGAACCCGAAAGTGTGATCGGGCTTGTCGACATAAAACGTGTCACGATCCTAAAAGTACAGTGCTCCTCGCACAATAAATAAAGCGATAAAGCATGGCATAAGTACATGATAGTAATAAAGCCCCAAACTACTTGTGGCCCCAAGACAAGATTTGGAATCAGGTACTAAATCGATGGGGGTGCCCATACACCCCACCTGTGGTTAGCGCGCTCTATCTCGGAACAGGTGTCAAGAACTCGGGGTCCTACGGGACACAAGTGGACGGTTAACAACCAAATAACATCTATTGCCCACCTGTGCCTCTGCATTTACCTACTTCAATTTTAGTTATTAAACGATAATTAAATTAAACGATAGTTAAAGCCATGATCGTCTCCAACATTAAACATGTGGCAATACTCCAACAACTGTGGTACTGGACGACACACAACAGCACTTGAGCAAGCGACTACGACGCGCAAGTCCAACTATCTACCAAACAACAGGTAATAGGATGTGTCCAAGGCAATATAAGGCTGCAAGGGATATCACGGGTACGAAAACTAGAGCATCGCAACACAGATAGCAATAGATCAACAGGGGGAATAAATGCTATAAAAGTAAGATAGGTAGAAAGGGGGAGGTGCTCGCCTGAAAACATTGCCGAAGGTTCATCCGATGATCGGGTCGACACTCGCATCAACTCATCGGCCTAGTCCGTGAAGAAGCAAAATACTAGCACAAACACCGGATGCACTATTTAATACTATGACAAAAGATCGGGCATGATGCATGTATGATGTATGACATGGCAAAGGTGCAATGCAATTAGGCAATATTAAGCGGAATCGGGGGTCCCGACAATTTATTACATGGTTCATGTTGTTTAGATACCCCGCAATTTAAATGTTGTCTTAACAAGGCAAAATATATCACCGGTTCGCTACACAATTTTAAATGGGGCCAATATTAGACTAGATCCGCCCGCATATGGCCTCCATATTTAATTTAGGTGAATCGTCGAAACACCCCCAAACACCGACAGATATGTATGCGACATGAATGATTTAATGCAACAAGTTTATACCATATATTATAAAAATACGGGGCTTGGAAAGGGCATCACACATTATGGTCGGAGGTCTTGGTTCGAAGGGGTTCGAGGGATCGGTCTTCGGGGGTTCGCCAGCGGATCCGTGTAGGAGGGCTCGAGGGCTTCGGGTTCGACCATCGGATCCATGTCGGCGATCTTGTGGTTTCATCCAATACATGAAGGAGATCTTGGGGTTCTGACGACCGTTGTCGTTGTCGGTCTCGAGTGGCACCGGTGGTGGATGAACTTGGCGGTTCACAACGACCTTGTCTTGTCGATGATGAAGATCTTGGCAGGGTATCGTTGGAAAGTGTCGCCCACCCAACAACATTACCACCTCAACAGATACAAAGCTGCAACAGGGGGTCATGCTCATGACAGTCCAACAAATGGGACCCCAAGGAAGTGTGTGTGCCTGTGCAACATAGAGCAAACGCCTGAAGTGGCACCTCATGTAGCAAAACGACCACCAAGGCTTGTGGAGGCATCGGCAAGCAGGGAGCGCACAGCTCAGCGGGCATCGGCGGTAGGCGTGCGCATGAAAGGAGGTCGAGGTACTCGGGATCGGCGAGGAAGGACAGCCAGCGAGGGACAAGCTGCAACGTCGGTGGCGAGCGGTATTGGGCGGCCGAGGTAGCACGCCGGAGCTCTGCACGCGGGAAGGTCGACACCGACGGTGGTGAGGTGGCCGCGGGAGGAGGCCGCGGGAGGAGGACGCGGGCGACGGTCATGGCTTGGAGAGGCGGAACGCGAGGGGAATCGGGGCGCCGACGGTTGGGCGGTCTTGAGGCAGGAGAAAATTGGCGGAGGGAGGCTGCTGAGCTCGTGACGCCTTCGGGGGCTCAGTGCGGGGCTGGCGCGGGCAGGTAGCGAGGCGGCACTGCATTTAGGAACCTCACGAAGGGACCATGTGGCGGCGCGGTAAGGAGCTCCGGACGGGGCGACGAGGAGGTGGCCTCCTGGCGGCGGTGCGGACCGGAGCGGTGAGGGCCCGAATGGCGGCGGCCGGTCGACATAGAGGCGACTCATGTTGGGCGGCCCATAGAGGAGACGGCGGGGACGGCCTTGAGGCAGGGAGGGAGCGAGGCCGAGAGGAGGCGGCCGAGAGGAGGCGATTGGGAAGCGGCGAGGCCGAGGGAGAGAAGGTGGGGTCATGGTGAGGAGAGAGCCAGGGAGAGGCGGTCAGGCGTCGCATGCGGGAAGCGGGGTGGGGCCAGGCTGTCGGTGGGCGCGGGGTAGGTGGGTGAGTGCGGGACGTTGAGGAAGACGTGAACGAGGTGGGGCCAGGCGGGCAGGTGAGAGAGAGAGGGTTAGGCGGTGGTGTTGGGGAGTGGGGAGTTGGGGTGAGGTGGCGGGTGAGTGGTGGGATTGGGGCCAGGTGATGTGGCGTTGTGATAGGGTGGAGTGAGGTGGAGGGGCTGGGTAGACTAGGTTTAGGTAGAAAAGGGTTTGGGGATCTGGGGTAGGTAGGATTAGGACTAGATATTTTGATTCGGGTTTGGAGGTGGTGGCGGGCTTTCGGCCTGGCTGCCTCCCAAAATAATATAAACTTTTATTTTAATTTAAAAATAGATTTTTGTAAATAGTTTTTAGACAAATAAAAGACCCGGAAAAGTCCGGAGTTTTGATTTGAAATTAAGACGGGGAATATTTAGAAAACAAAACTAGGCTTTTAGAAAATAGTTTTAGAGAAACAAATGCATGATGACATGACGATGCTCAAAAGCAATGTGGCATGATGACATGAGCATGCGGTCATGATGATGCAATGCACAAAAACACAGCGATTTTCTAGTAGTGGTTTTTGCGGGATGCCACAGACTGCTAGACATGCTTGCTAGGCTTGGTGCTGCTCCTAGCTTGCTGTCGACAATGGGGTGGCAAGGTGCTCTCGGCATGCTTGCCATTAATGTCTAGGCTTGCTCATAGTGGTGCTAAAGCTAGTTAGATTACTTTCATAATCTACTGAGAGTGTAGAGTGAGCTATATAGGGAACAAGTTAGGCCAAATTTACTGCATACTATAGTGTTTGATGTTTGTTTGATTTGTATCTGCAAGGTGTTTGATGAAATGGCCGCAAGAACTTTGAATTTGAATTTTGGATTCAAACTTGGTGGGTTTGCTAGGCACATACTAGGGAGTGTATGGTTAGTTGGATTAGTCAAGGGGCACTGGTTTGGTTGGGTTTTGAAAATGTGTGATCTTCACATATGATAAAGATTCAATTTTGAATTGGGATTTGAATGAGGTTGCCAAATGTTTATGTAAGTTTGAAAGGTGGGATTTGATTCACTTTTACCATGTCTAGCAAGGGGTGAAAATAATTGGAAAAATTTCTATTTGAAATCTTGGACTAGAAACACTCAAAGTGACCTAGTGAACAAGATTGGCCAAAATGACAATTTGCTTTATTTGATTTGTTTTTGATTTTCTTTTTATTTGTTTCTGTTTGGAAAAGTTCTAAATGATGTTATATTTGTATTTAAACCATTTCTTGCTATTTAGGTTAATCACACAAGATCATTCATGCATTAATCAAATCATCACATACACATATGCATTCATATGAGTTAAATTAATCAAAGTTTTTGTTAACCCTAATTTTAGTGATTAGAGTTTGATGATCCTTGTTTTATATTTTTGGGGTGTTACAAACCTTCCCCCTTAAACAAAATCTTGTCTGGCAGTTCCAATTGATATGATACCTCTCCTCGATGATTCAGAATCTTGAAAGGTCCGATATATCTGGGGGCTAACTTTCCTTTGAACTGGAAACGATGCATTCCTTTCAAAGGCGACACTTTGAGGTACACAAAATCTCCGATATTGAAAGTGAGGTCTCGACGTCTCTTGTCGGCGTAACTCTTCTATCTTGACTGGGCTGTCTTGAGGTGCTCACGAATTTTGTGAACTTTCTCTTCTGCTTCTCGTAGGATGTCGGGTCCAAAAATCTGACTTTCTCCTACTTCCGACCAATTCAAAGGAGTGCGACACTTTCTTCCATACATGAACTCAAATGGGGTCATTTGAAGACTAGCTTGATAACTGTTGTTGTATGAAAAATCTGCGAAAGGCAGACAATCTTCCCATTTAGATCCATACTCTAGCACACATGCTCTCAACATTTCTTCGAGTATTTGATTTACTCACTCCGTTTGTCCATCGGTATGAGGGTGATACGCGGTGCTGAAATCTAGTCGGGTTCCTAAACCTTCTTGGACTTTCTTCCACAATCTCGAGGTAAACTGGGTTCCTCGATCCGATATGATGTTCTTGGGGACTCCGTGCAAACTAATGATTTTAGCGATGTATAACTCTGCTAGTTTCGAACTTTGGTATGTGGTCTTGACTCGTAATAAATGGGCGACTTTGGACAATCGGTTAACTATGACCCAGATAGAGTCATTTCCCCTCTAGAAGTAGGCAATCCGGTGATAAAGTCCATTCCAACTAAATCCCATTTCCATTCTGGAATCTGTAACGGTTGCAACAGCCCTACGGGTCTTTGATGTCCCGCCTTGACTCTCTGACATATATCACACTTGGCGATATAGCTTCTGATTTCTCTCTTCATCTTATGCCACCAAAATTGTTCCTTCAAATCCTAATACATCTTCGTTCCTCCGGGATGGATAGAATAAAGAGTATCATGGGCCTCTTTCAAAATCACTTATTTCAATTTCGAATCTACTGGTACACAAACACGTCCTTTGTACCACAGAAATCCTTCTTCATCTTCCATGAATCCGGGTACTTTGCATGTACCGATACGAGGTTTTATTCCGTCGATACTAGCATTTCCTTTCTGCGCCTCCTTGATCTGACTGATCAAAGTGGGTTGAAGTTTGATGCTAGCCAAAAATCCTTCACTCACTAATTCCATTCGGAAATCTTCCATATCTTTGTGCAAACTTGGTTGCTCCTTCAAAATCATGGAGTTCAAGCGGCACTGCAATCTGCCAAGGGCATCTGCTACCACATTGGCTTTACTGGGGTGATAGTGAATGTCCAGATCATAGTTCTTGATTAGATCAATCCATCTTCTCTGTATCATATTCAGCTCCTTCTAAGTGAATATATACTTCAAGCTCTTGTGATCCGAATAAATCTCACAAGGGTTTCCCATCAGATAATGCCTCCATGTCTTCAGGGCTAGAACTACGGCTGCTAGTTCAAGGTCATGGGTTGGATAATTCTGTTCATGTTGTTTCAGTTGTCGGGATAGATAAGATATAACTTTTCCTTCCTGCATTAGCACACATCCGAGACCGATCTTGGATGCGTCACAATACACATCAAAGGGCTTCGTGATATCCGGCATGATCAAGATTGGGGCTGAAATCAATCTTCTCTTGAGTTCTTGGAAACTCGCTTCACACTTGTCTGTCCATTCAAACTTCTTGTCCTTCTTCAGCAATTGGGTCATGGGTCTGGCAATACTCGAGAATCCTTCTACGAACTTGCGGTAGTATCCCGCTAATCCGAGAAATGCACGAACTTGGGTTTGGGTGGTTGGGGCTTGCCAATCTTCAACATCTTTCACCTTCGTAGGGTCAACGACAATTCCTCCGGCTGATACAATGTGTCCGAGGAATCCTACCTCCGGTAACTAGAATTCACATTTGCTAAACTTGGCATATAGCTGATGCTCTCTAAGGGTTCCAAGAATGGTACTTAGGTGTAGCTCATGTTCTTCTTCTGATTTGGAATAAATCAGAATGTCATCGATGAAAACAACGACAAACTTATCCAGGAAGTCCATAAAAATCTTATTCATGAGGTTCATGAAATAAGCGGGGGCATTGGTTAATCCAAAAGACATGACCGTATACTCATATAATCCATATCTGGTGGTAAAGTTTTGGGAATATGCCCTAGAGGCAATCATGTATGATGATATTTCCCATTGTATTCATAAAGATATTAAGTAGTCCTTGTATAAACATCTGATGTGTATCATTGCATATGTGATTCGGTTATGGAACTATGCATTCATGTTGTTTGTACTAAATATCCTTGGTCATTGAGGTTGTGCTGGACACACAACTTAGACCAATGTGAAAGTTGGCTTGATCACTCGGTTCCACTTGTCATGGGCATGGAGATGCTATTCCAACTTACACAGACTCGGCTAAAGAGTTTAGCGAGTCAGATTGACCCATATTGAGGTACAACGAACTATCTGTCATTTCTATATCTCAATCAATGTAATCCTTAGACCTGAGGTTGTTGCATAGTCGGAGTTGAGGATCACCGACTTAGGTTCTGTCAAACACTGATCCGTAACTGGTCAGTTATAAAGGCAGAGTTCGGGTTGACTGAGAATCAAGCTGCGTGATGTGAATAACCAAGATGGGATTTTGCCCCTCAACTTGGAGAGATATTCTCTTGGCCCTCTCGTGAGATATGATTCGGAAAGCATGGCCATGCACGACTCGGTTAAGTGTTAACCGAGGCGATCGACTAAGAGTTAGTCGGGTGAATCACTTATCTCGGATCGAGAAGAGAGTCGGACTATTTAAGGGATGACATATATTCGCCTATAGTCTGACAAGGTATATCGTGAGGCAAAAGGGACTCGTACGTAAGTAGCATTGGAAAGGCAAGTCGTCATGACTCTTTGGTACTTGGGAGTCGGCACGTTCTGCTAGGAGCCGCTACCGACTGATCGATTGAGAGTCGGACTCCAATCGTGTCCAAGTAGCCATGAGCCTGCGGGGTCACACACTTAAGAGCGGGAGCAAGTTTGGATTGGATCCGAACCTGTAATCTGGTTGGATTGGACCTAAACCGGATTAGGACTGAGTTAGTGAGTTGGACTCACGGTGACTAGTGTTATATGGGCTTTAATGAATGGGTCGCGCGAGCAGAGCCCATGTTCACTCCCTATATATAGTGGAGCACCGTAACCCAGAAAGGTTAATCGTTGTTCGGTTAGGTCATTCCATGTGTTGGAAACCGTAACTCCACAGCAGTCCTGCCGCCGTAACGAACCTAGCAGTTTGCCGCCGGTGCTCCTCCTTGTACGTGTGGATACCGGCAGAGGTGTTGTACGATCAGCACCAGGACGATCGGATCATGAGGACTGCACTACATCAACTGACGCGCTACATCGGTAATTCGCAAGTGCGCGTCTAGTGGTAAACCTCGTGGCCTTCTACCTCAGCTAGATCTTGGGATCTCCACGTTAGAGGAATTTTTTTTGTTTTATCTCCGCGTGGCCCAACAGTGGTATCAGAGCGATAGCTTCTGGTTTTAGGCTCGAGATCTCGCATATGTGATATGCGGTTGGCTGTAAATGAGATCTATGTGTTGTTTGGTGGTCGATCTATGAGATAGATCGGTTTTGTACGAGGTTGATTGGATCAACTGTACTCGGGGAATGGTAGATCTGATTTTCGTGATCATACTGCTAAGGTCGTGGAACGACATACCCCTACCGGTCGGCTTCCGCCATCGGGGTAGACTGTGACACGTAAATCCATAAGCGGTGATCAAAGATCAAAGAGTTTGATCGAAACGGAACGATGGTCGGAATCCATGTTCGGATCGTAGATGATATCTGCGTTTTCGAAAAAATCGTCGGGCGCTGCCCGCACCCACGAGGGGCGCTGCCCCTTCGATCCCTGCCCGCTATCCGGCTAGCGGGACCGCCGGCTTTGCCCTGTCGTAGCACCTTAGATGTCGTTGTGAGTTTCACAACGCCGGTAGATATTGTATCTATGCATAACTTGTTTTTGCAGGAAGTTGTAAATGGTATGGTTCATGTGCATGTGATGTATGTGTGTAATCCATACGTGATCTGCGAATCACGGTTTTTGTCAGCCGGCTGGAGCCTAGGTGATGTCATTTTATTGTATAACGACCCGCGTGTTGGATTCTCTATGTAATTTACTTTACTAAGCTAGTGTAGCTGTTTGGAGGACCCGGAAGGCATGCAAGGCGTTGTACATGTCGGCGACATAGAGTAAGACGGCAAGTGACAAGAGTTGGCACGAGTCGGATTACAGGATTTGTGGAGATGGAGATCGCCATGAAGAGAGCCATACCATTTCACATTATGATTGCTTTATTTTGTGTTATTGTTATGTCTCTGTTTTACCTCTATTAGATAGTCGGTAAAATTTAATCCCTCAAAGAAGGTCTAGTCGGTTTTCCCGCCAGTGTTTGCACCATCACAAGTCGGACATTTTTGGTAGTGGGATCATAAAATTGAGGTGCTGCCAATTCTTTCCGACTAGGTGGGTTCGAGTCGGACTCTTACTGCGGAAACACTCGATAAGCTAGACGGGTCTATCACAACGGTTGTGGGGCTCGGGGAAAAGTCATATGGGAGTCGGGGCATGTGATGCCACCTGTCCAACAGGAGTCGTATGAGATACGATTGACAAGGATTTGTCTACATAGATCACTTGGCGGCTAGCGGTGATGCTAAAGCTCACTAGCCTACTTACTTATTTAGGATCCTGAATCACTAAGCAACCATCAGAGGGGTGTTGGTTCTAGTAGGAGCATAAAATATTAAAATGTTTAATATGCTTGCTCTTTTATGAATACATGTCTTAAGTGTTTTGCATATTTTCTGTTGTAGATCATGGCACCAAGTAGCAGTCACTCTCAGATATCCGGTTTTGCGTTGAGAACCATTCTTGAGAAAGATAAACTGAACGACACTAATTTTACCAACTGGTATCGAAATCTGAGAATTGTTCTCAAACAAGAAAAGAAGGACCATGTCCTAGACAACCCACTTCCAGATGAGCCGAATGAGAATGCGACTGTCGCAGCCACCAATGCCTATCGTCGGGCTAAGGATGAGTCCACGGATATTAGCTGTCTTATGCTTGCTCACATGGAACCGGACTTGCAAAAGCAGTTCGAGCATGTTGAGGCCTACGATATGATCGAAAGCCTCAAAAGTATGTTCCAGGCTCAGGCGAAGACTGAGAGGTATCAAGTCTCTCAGGCTTTGCTGAGTTGCAAGCTTAAGGATGGTGATCCACTGAGTCCGCATGTGATCAAAATGGTTGGATACGTGCAGTCTTTGGAGAGGCTTGGCTACCCCATTAGCGAAGAGTTCTCTACGGATATAATTCTGAACTCTCTTCCTAGTGCATATGGGCAGTTCATTTCGAACTACCACATGCATGGTATGGATAAGAAGCTCACTGAATTGCATTGGATGCTCAAGCAGGCAGAGGCGGATCTCAAGAAGGGCACCAGTCAAGTGTTGATGGTGCAGAATAAGGCTAAGTTCAAGAAGAATTCTTGGACTAAGAAGAAGGCTAAGTCAGGAGGAAAGCAGGCTCCGGACCCCGGTCCCAAGCGCTTCCTCAGGGACTAAGCCATCTCCTTCAGTCGGATCCACTTGCTTCTACTGCAAGGCGGATGGCCACTGGAAGAGGAACTGCAGCAAGTACTTGGCCGATAAAGCCAAGAGTGGAGGTATGACTTCCGACTCAGGTACACTTGTTTGCAATGTTATAGACATATATCTTGATGATGCACCTAATAGTTCTTGGGTATATGATACCGGATCCGTTATTCACATCTGCAACTCGTTGCAGGGACTGGTAAGAACTAGGAGCGTAGCAAGAGGCGAGGTTGATATTCGAGTCGGCAACAAAGCAAGAGTTGCTGCGTTGGAAGTCGACACGATGCAACTTCATTTACCTTCCGGATTCATTATGGAACTGAATAATAGTTATTATGTTCCAGTGCTCAGTCGAAACATTATTTCTGCTTCATGTTTGATGAGGCAAGGCTATGAGTCGAATATCAAGAATAATGGTTGTTCTTTGTATTTGAATGATATGTTTCACGGCTTTGCACCCGTCCAGGACGGGTTATTTATTTTGAATCTTGATGGTGAGTCGGTTTATAACATAATGTTAAAAGGTTGAAACCAAATGATCTGAATATGACTTACTTTTGGCACTGTCGGCTTGGTCATATAAGTTGGAAACGCATGAAGAAGCTCCATGATGATGGACTCCTAACTTCGTTCGACTTGGAGTCGTTCGAGACATGCGAATCTTGCCTACTCGGCAAAATGACCAAGACACCTTTTGCAAAGAGTTGCGAAAGGGCATCCGACTTGTTGGGACTAGTACATAGTGATGTATGTGGACCAATGAGCACGACAGCCAGGGGTGGTTATGAGTACTTCATTACCTTCACTGATGATTTGAGTAGGTATGGATATATCTACTTGATTAAACACAAGTCAGAAGCCTTTGAAAAGTTCAAAGAATTCCAGAATAAAGCACAGAATCAACTCGGCAAGAAAATAAAGTTTCTTCGGTCGAACTGAGGAGGTGAGTACATGAGTTTGATGACCATCTGAAAAGTTGTGTAATAGTTCCTCAACTTACTCCGCCAGGAACGCCACAAATGAATGGTGTTTCGGAAAGGCGGAATCGAACCTTGTTGGACATGGTACGATCAATGATGAGTCGGACAGATCTGCCTTTATCATTTTGGGATTATTGTCTAGAAACAGCGGTGTTCACACTAAACAGAGTACCATCAAAATCGGTAGAGAAGACACCGCATGAGATGTGGACAAGCAAAAAGCTGAGTTTGTCTTTTCTTAAGATTTGGGGTTGTGAAGCATTTGTCAAGCGACTCCAGTCGGACAAGCTTACAGCCAAGTCAGATAAGTGTATTTTCGTGGGGTATCCAAGGGAAACATTGGGTTACTACTTCTACAACCGAGAATAGGGCAAAGTGTTTGTCGCTCGGAACGGTGTCTTCCTTGAGAAAGAGTTTCTCAGTCGGGGAGTAAGTGGGAGCACGGTGCAACTCAAAGAAATTTGAGAGGAACCGGCTAGTAGCGAGTCGGCAAAAACCTTGGAGATTGAGCCGGTCGTGGCAACTGAGCCGGCAGCAGCACCTGTACTACGAAGATCGGCAAGATTACTAAGTGTTCGTGATGTGTTACTGTTAGACAGTGATGAGCCGGCAAATTATTCGGAAGCGATGGTAGGATCTGATTCCGAGTCATGGCTTGGATCCATGAGATCCGAGTTAAAGTCCATGGATGAAAATCAAGTTTGGAACTTGGTTGATCTTCCAGACGGTGCAAGACCCGTCGAGTGCAAATGGGTCTATAAGAAGAAAACTGATATGGATGGAAATATTTCAATCTATAAAGCACGCCTTGTTGCGAAGGAGTTCCAACAAGTTCAAGGAATTGATTACGACGAGACTTTCTCGCCCGTAGCGATGCTTAAATCAGTTCGGATCATGTTAGCTATAGCGGCCTATTTTGACTACGAGATATGGCAGATGGATGTCAAAACGGCTTTCCTTAACGGAAATTTAACCGAGGACGTGTATATGATACAACCCGAGGGTTTTGTCGATCTGGCTAATGCTGACAAGGTATGCAAACTTCAGAAATCCATTTATGGGTTGAAGCAAGCATCTCGGAGTTGGAATATTCGCTTTGATGAGGTAGTCAAATCGTTTGGCTTCATCAAGAGTGATCTTGATTCTTGTTTGTACAAGAAGTTTAGTGGGAACAAAGTAAATTTTCTAATCTTATATGTGGATGACATATTACTGATTGGAAATGATGTCCAGATGTTACAAGAAACCAAGGAATCTTTGGAAAGGAGTTTCTCAATGAAAGACTTGGGTGAGGCAACATACATCCTCGGAATCCGGATCTATAGAGATAGATCAAGGAGGCTCATTGGATTGAGTCAGAGTACTTATTTGGACAAAGTGTTGAAGAAGTTCAACATGGAATCGTCTAAGAAGGGGTTCTTACCGATGTCCCATGGTGTAAAACTTAGCAAGACTCAGTGTCCTTCGATAACTGATGAGCGAAGTCGGATGAGTGCGATTCGATATTCTTCTGCAGTCGGATCCATCATGTATGACATGATTTGTACTAGGCCGGATGTTTCCTATGCTCTAAGTGTTGTGGCGGATACAGTCGATCCCGAGAGATCCTTTGGACGGCTAAAAATATCCTGAAGTACTTGAGAAGGACTAAGGATATGTTCTTGGTTTATGGTGGTGAAGATGAACTTAGTGTAAAGGGTTACACGGATGCGAGTTATCTTACCGACTCTGATGATTCTCGTTCGCAATCCGGATACGTATTTATTATAAACGGAGGTGCTGTGAGCTGGAAGAGTTCCAAGCAAGAGATTGTGTCTGCGTCTACAACAGAGGCTGAGTATATTGCCGCCTCGGAGGCAGCAAAGGAAGCTGTTTGGATGAGGAATTTCCTCATGGATCTTGGTGTGATTCAGGGCTCCTCTAATCCGTTGTACGTGTATTGTGACAACAATGGTGCTATCGCACAAGCCAAGAAACCTATACAACACCAGAAGAACAAGCACATACTCATGCGGTACCACCTGATTCGCCAGTTCGTGGATCAGGGTGATATCAAGTTATGCAAGGTACACACGGATGCAAATATTGCGGATCCGTTGACAAAGCCGTTACCACAGCCGAAGCATGAGGCGCACCTGAGAGCCATGGGCATTAGATGCTTAGACATGTGATGTCGGAAGATTGACTCTAGTGCAAGTGGGAGACTATTGGGAATATGCCCTAGAGGCAATCATGTATGATGATATTTCCCATTGTATTCATAAAGGTATTAAGTAGTCCTTGTATAAACATCTGATGTGTATCATTGAATATGTGATTCGGTTGTGGAACTATACATTCATGTTGTTTGTACTAAATATCCTTGGTCATTGAGGTTGTGCTGGACACACAACTTAGACCAATGTGAAAGTTGGCTTGATGACTCGGTTCCACTTGTCATGGGCATGGAGATGCTCTTCCAACTTACACAGACTCGGCTAAAGAGTTTAGCGAGTCGGATTGACCCATATTGAGGTACAACGAACTATCTATCATTTGTATATCTCAATCAATGTAATCCTTAGACCTGAGGTTGTTGCATAGTCCGAGTTGAGGATCACCGACTTAGGTTCTGTCAAACGCTGATCCAGAATGGCGGTGGTTATAAAGCGAGTTCGGGTTGACTGAGAATCAAGCTGCGTGATGTGAATAACCAAGATGGGATTTTGCCCCTCCACTTGGAGAGATATTCTCTGGGCCCTCTCGTGAGATATGATTCAGAAAGCATGGCCATGCACGACTCGGTTAACCGAGGCGATCGACTAAGAGTTAGTCGGGTGAATCACTTATCTCGGATCAAGAAGAGAGTCAGACTATTTAAGGGATGACATATATTCGCCTATAGTCTGACAAGGTATATCGTGAGTAAAAAGGGACTCGGACGTAAGTCACATTGGAAAGGCAAGTCGTCATGACTCTTTGGTACTTGGGAGTCGGCACGTTCTGCTAGGAGCCTCTACCGACTGATCGATTGAGAGTCAGACTCCAATCGTGTCCAAGTAGCCATGAGCCTGCGGGGTCACACACTTAAGAGTGGGAGCAAGTTCGGATTGGATCTGAACCTGTAATCTGGTTGGGTTGGACCTAAATCGGATTAGGACTGAGTTAGTGAGTTGGACTCATGGTGACTAGTGTTATATGGGCTTTAGTGAATGGGTCGCGCGAGCAGAGCCCATGTTCACTCCCTATATATAGTGGAGCACCGTAACCTAGAAAGGTTAATCGTTGTTCGGTTACGTCATTCCATGTGTTGGAAACCCTAGCTCCACAGTCTGTCGTAAATGTGAACCTAGCAGTTCGCCGGTGCTCCTCCTTATGCGTGTGGATACTAGAAGAGGTGCTACGATCGGCACCGGGGCATCGGATCGTGAGGCGCCTTGCATCAACTGACGCGCTACATCAGTAATCCGCAACTGCGCGTCTAGTGGTAAACCTCGTGGCCTTCTACCTCAGCTAGATCTTGGGATCTCCACGTTAGAGGAAATTTTTTTGTTTTATCTCCGCGTGGCCCAACATAAAGGTAGTCTTTGGAATATCCTCTGCGCGAATCTTGAGTTGATGATAGCCAGTTCTAAGATTAATCTTAGAAAACACTTTGGCACCAGTAAACTGGTCAAACAGGTCTTCTATCTTTGGCAATGGGTACTTGTTCTTGATGGTAACATCATTCAACTTTCGATAATCCGTACACAGACGGTTACCTCCATCTTTCTTGTCCACGAACAAAACAAGTGATCTCTATGGTGACGCACTTGGTTGAATCAATCCAATTTCCAGCATGGCATCCAGTTGCTTCTTTAGTTCTGCCAGTTCTGACGGGTTCATACTATATGGTCTCTGGGCTATGGGTCCGGTTCCAGGGATTAGTTCAATGATAAACTCGATATCCCGATCTGGGGGCATACCAGGCAAAACATCTGGAAATACATCGGGGTATTCACAGACTATCCGGACTTGGTCAATAGTAGGTTGGGCTATACTCTTGTTGCACTTGAATTGACTAGGCAAGGTTTCAGATACATGCTCGACTGATATTCCGGTTGTACTGGTCATGGTTATGGCTTTCTTGGCGCAGTCAATTAATCCTTTGTGTTTGGACATCCAATCCATTCCTAGTACTACTTCCAAACCTTTAGTTCCGAGTACTATTAGATTAGCATAAAAATCTATGCCATGGATTCAGATAGGGACGGCTTTGCAAATTTGCCTAACTTTGGTGGTTGAACCAGGTATTTGAATAATCATAAAATGCTTCAGTTTGGTTGGTTGAATCTTACTAGTGCATGCAAATTCTTCGGTAACAAATGAGTGCAATGCTCCAGAATCAAACAACACTCTTGCAAGTACTGAGTTAACAGAAAACATACCCAGCACGACATCTGGCGCTTCCTGGGCTTCTTCAGCATGCATGATAAAGAGACGGCCATTGCGGTTGAGCGAGTTCCCTGGGGCAAACCTTCTTCCAGGCTGAACACGACGCTGCTGCTGAGCTGGGGCATTTGCATTGGGGGTTGCGGCAATCTTCTTGGGCACTCATGTAGCATCCCAGTTGTCTAACCCCTGTAATGCTACATGTCATAATAATAAAATGGGCCACTTCCAACATATAATTGTTGCATCATCATCATATCATGCTTATGTCATCATACCACCTTGCATTTGTGCATCATATAAAACCCTTTCTTGTTTGGTTCTTATCTCATGTGCATGATTAATTGTATTTGCCTCTTGATATTGTATTTGGCTCTTGATACATTGTTATATGCCCAAGTTGAGTTGGGGGCATCTCTCTTTTGACTCCACCACCTTATCTTTCACCACCTTATAATTCCACCATCCAATAATATGGGCTTGGCATTTTATTGAGTTATCCCTAGCCCATGTTGTTGGTTGGATCCACCCTAATCTTTGCTTGGCCTTGTCCACATTTTGGAATGGAGATGAATAGTGCCATATTAATATCCTTGTTCTCACAAGGATAATTGTGACATTAATTATATTGCATGGGCCATGCAATAGCCACCTTTTCCTAGTATTTGGTTTTGCTTGTTTTCTAAATGAACCACTCCTTCCTTGCTTGATCTTGTCTTGGTAGTGTTAAACCCTCTCCTCTTTTCCCTTTAGCTAAACCATACCTCATGTCCCATGCACTCACTTGTGCTAATGTGGCATGCATCCTCTAAACCCCCTCTTTGGATCTTGCTTGTTCTTGCTTGGATCATGCATGGACCAAAGGCATCCACACCATCACTTGTCCATCTCTTCCTCTCCTCTTTGCTTGCTTTGATCTTGCTAATCCTTGTTGGAGTTGCTTGATCAACTTTAGTACCACCATCCTTTGCCTCCCCTCTTAGCAACCTCTAAAACCACCCCTTGCCTCTCTCTTTCTACCCTAAAACCAAAACCCTATATTTTACATCTATCCTAAAACTAAACCCTAAACTACCTTTTTCCCTCTAATCAAAACCTAGCTACCATCTAACCTCTCCCTCTCCCCCTCTCCTCTCTAGCTAGAACCCTAAGTGGCCTCCCCATCATCTTGATCATCCCCTAAAACAAACCCTAAACCACCCTCTTACCCTCTAATCTACCCCTCTTTACCTAAACAAAACCCTAGTACCACCCTTTCCTACCTAGCATGTTCCATGCCCTTTCCTCTCTCTCGGCCCCTCTCTCTACCTACCATGCGCCCCACCCCAGCAACCTACCTGCCACACGTGACCAGGACCCCCCCTAGCGATCTAAACCCTAGCTGAGCCGGCCTCTCCCCTCCTCTCGTTTTCTCTCCCTCAGACTCCTTGCCAGGGCCACACCTGCAGTTCTTCCCTTCCTTCCCAGCTCTACCACGCCATCCCTGGACCCCCCATGCCGAGCACGTGAGCCAAAAGGTGGCCGACGCTACCGCCAGCTAACCCCTCCCACGCTAGCCTCCTCCCGGCGTTATCCCCTTCCCTCCTCCTGAGCCTCCCGGATCTACCCCGCAGCACCTGCCTCTTCCCTTTCCATCCCCAAGCTTTCCCTCGCCACATCGCCAGCTACCACCAGACGATCTAACCGGAGGCGTGTCGCTGTGGCGTTGTCGAGGAGGTCCTCGAGCTCGCTCGCGATGCAGAGCGACGCGAAGGAGGAGCCCTGCCGCCAGAACCTGTCGCGCCGCCCGTAAACCCTAGGTCGTCGGAGCGTCTGCCTCGTCGACTCTACGCTGCACCTCGCCCCGATCCGACCACACCGGCACGCCCGCGGTGAGCACACGAGTCTCCCAGACATCTTCCCCCCCTGTTTCCTGGTTCGCGCGGTCCCAGCGTCGGCGCTCTGCGAGGCGTTAAATGCTGGCGTCCTCTGCTCCACTGCGTCGCACCGGCTCATCTAGCGCGCGCCTCCTGTCACCCTAGCCTACCCGGTGCATGACCCCGCTAAGCGCCCAGAGCGTGGGTTCGAGCCCCACCTGCGCCGCGCCTGCGCCAAGGCGTCGACGCCGCGAGAGAAGATCCACAAGACCGGGTTTGCTCAAAACCCCTGGCGTTCTTTTGCTCAAACCGCGATCCTCGAGGCCCCACTGTCAGCGGCGGTGACCTTTTCTAAAAAGGCTCCCGCAAGAACCAGAACTAAACCCGCAGTCCTCCCCTGGCCCGCGTGTTCGTTTTGCAGATGACCCCTGGCCCTTTTGTTTGCGTCAACCCGCGGTCCCTGGAAGCCCACTTGTCGTTGTCGTATACTTTTGCATTTAGGCTCCTTGTTTGTTTTAATAAACCCGCGGTTGATTTATCGAGCACTGCCGCGTGGGCCAGAGATACCCCCTGGCCCACCTGTCTGCGACTCAGGCTGGGTCAGTCTGAGTAGAAAACGTTCAGGAACTGTTTTAAAATTCAAAATCTGTTTAAATAAATTCCAAATTCAAATTCTATTCAGATTTTTAATAACTTTTACATACTAATTCCAAATCTGACAAATAATATATGTTTGGATATCAGCAAGATGAGAGGAATTCAAATATGCCATCTATTTTGTATTTTGCACAAGTAAAATTCCAAGTTCATGTTAATTACATCAAATGCCACTGGATTTTCAATAATTCATAATTTTGGTTTTATAATTCCAAATTAAGCAAATGAGTAGTCTAAATTGATCAGCTCGACGATACCTTTCTTTTTATGCTATCCATGACTTCAATTGCAGCATGCATCATATAAATACATTGCAAACAACAACTGTTATGGCAACGAATGTGATTCTAAAAACCTAATTAAATGTTACTTTCTTGTTCTCCACACCTCACCATGCCATGCTACCTTACTTGCCATGTAAATTGTGCATCATTCATCATGGCATGATTGTTTGCTTGCATTTAATTCCAATGCTTGTGCTCTATATTCATGTTGGCCTTGTTTGTTTGGTTTTTCGGATAGACCTTTGGCGGGTTGTATCAAGAGAACAGGAGAACCACCAGAACCGTCCTTTGCTTCAACAGAGATACCAGCAAGCACTACCACATGCTTGCATACATACGATACCTATTGCCTCTATCTTATTCTTGCATCATTGAGTCGCGATTGCATTAAATTGAATCCCAAGTATGCATAGCCTTTACTTTTAAACCCCAAGCTTGTTTCCCCATCCCATGAGCCACTACTATAGGAGTTGTTTGAGCCATGCGAGTCGTAGAACATGTGTAGGGTTTGTGAGAGTCGATGAATAATGAGGTACTTAAACAACTTAACTTTGAGTAGTTACGGATAACTAAAGAAAGCACGGTGAGCAACATTGCTATTTGGTTTTCCTGCTCACTTGTGTCCCGTAAGACCCAGTACTTGATTCATGTTCCTTGATTTATCGCGCTATCCACATCCGGAGGTATATGGGACCCCAGGCGAGCTTGATTCCGTCTTATTTCTTGGGGCCACAAACTAGTTTGAGGTGTTTTACTATCTGTACTTATGCCATGCTACTGCTTTATTTACGATTGTGCGAGGAGCACTGCTTCTGTTAGGATGGTGACCCGTTTACGTGGTATCGACAAGCCCAGCCACACTTCGGGTTCCCGATCGTTTACCGCCCACAAACCTTGAGGCCGTCTCGAGTCACTAGCCGTTCACGGAATCTACTTAAGGGTGGCCCCGAAATATTTCTGAATCTTGTGATTGTTCGATCGTGAGAGCCTCGTTGGGTTTTGATTTGGTTTTCGAGGTTGATCGGCGTGTGTTGCTATTGGTGCACCCGGCGGGTAAAACTTTCGAAAGCCGTGTCCGCGGATATGGACGACTTGGAGCCAGTTTCTTGATCATAGACAAGCATAACTAAAGTACCGCTTTTAATCGGCTAAAGTAACTTGACTAGTAATTAGTGCAATACTCTGGAATGGTTAATAAAATTGCCAGCGGATGGGGTTGTTCGTCCGCTTCCTTGTTGGTAGCGAGGAGGAGGATGGATCGGATGAGATTACCATTATAGCTGCTGTTCTTAAATTCACGGACATCCGTCTATCATTGGTTAGGCGGATGGTTAGCGTTATCTGTAGAATTGCTAGGGTTTATCTTTTGCGCAATTCGTCACCCAGTTGTGTCCCCTTTAGAGGCATTAAGACTTCTTTGAGTACCCTTAGGGTCTCACACGATAAATTCTTGATTCGAGATGAGCGGTACCTTCTCGGACGGATCTTGGGTGGAAGAAGCCGATGATGTGGGCAACGATCGTATGGTGTAGAGATTAGGGGCGGGATCCGTGAGACCTGTAGTTGGGATGTGCTTATTTCTCTGGCATCTTATGCCGATTTGCTTCTTATCCGTACTCGGATTACATTTGCCGCTTCGCATGATACTACGATGTGTGTTGTATGAGGAGTTATCCTAAAATATAGTTATCCAGGTCATTTGAATCTTGCCGTATGGCGTTGGTATATTTTCTTTCTTTCTAGATGGGATGGCTGTGATGTACTCTTGTATGGTGGCTTGCGTACATACCCACTTGTGTCGTAGTTGATCCCTTCGCTTTGCCGACTCGCCGTCTGAGGTCCCGTTGAGAGGGTAGCGGTTGGGACGTCTGAAAGGACTACCGGTGAGTGGCTTTTGGGGCCCCACCGTACTATTTCAACCGCTATCACTCATCCAGCTTGTATCTAGGGCGTAGTTCACCGAGGTAGTTACAATTGGTATCGAGCCATCCCGACCTTGAGGTTTCATTAAGCAGTCGTTGTCGATCTAGCAAATATTTTAGTAGTTATGTATATAGGGAAAAACAAAAGCGAGTAGGACTGCTTCCATTTTCTTCTTACCCTCCCACCCACCCTTTTACGGTAAGGAAGTGCGTTTTCAATTCTCTTCTCAAAGTTCAAACTAGGATTCACGTGTTCGGGTTTCCGTAGTACCATAGGTTGTGTGTGTGTGTGTGTGTGTAACCCTTGTCTATCTGTTGCATCCAAGTTGTTATCTTATCGCCTTTGGCTATCAACTGTTGGTACATTCCATACAAGCGAGGCCTTTGTAAACCGACGCAATCTATCTTCCTTTTGTATCCGACGCTATCTTGTTGGGGTGTTCGTTTCCGTAGTTCTCAATCTTTAGGTTTCGTCGTGAGAAGAAGGGGTTAGGATATGTGTTCCACTTGTTCATGTGCGGAGTAATGATTTGAGTGCGGGATGGAGTCGCGACCATACCACTACTTGTATCATTCGCTTTTGTATATTGGATCGGTAGAGTCACTAATCTTGATTCGTTAAGTAATTTTAGCATCTATTGGTATTTTAATGCGAAATTTGTGGAAAATTTTCTTTGATATATTTGTGTACCACACTCCTTTTCGGTCGTGGTGCGATATGCTTAATATCTTTGAGGTGCTATGAACTTTGTTGATATTTTATATCATCTCGATAAATTGTATCCTTTAATCTTGGTTAATTCCATCTTGGTACTATTTTGGATTATTATCATCTTCCATTATAATCTTGACTTGAGTTTTACATCAATGACGGATGGCTCCCCCACCGGATCGAGGAGGATATTCCTCGAGGCTGGGCTCATTTGTCAAGCATAGCTAATGCTTTGGCAAATGCAAGAGAACCAGCGCTTGAGGAAGGCGTCGGAAGGAATGAGTTCTCCACTTCCTCCACCTCCCAAGCGTGGTGACATCAAGAGCTTCCTCAAGTTCAACCCTCGGCGGTTTGATGTGTCCGGAGACCTCTTGATGCGGATGATTGGCTGCGCGAGATCTCAAGGTTGCTCGAGGCTGCGATGTTCCGGAGTGAGTGGGTCAAGTGCTACCCACCTTCTCAAGGGAGATGCGGCTCTATGGTGGGAAAACTACTTGAAGGCAATTGCTTGGGTTCCGACCAACTTGGGAGAGGTTCACTGCAGCTTTCAAAGCAGTTTCTCTCGAGATTGTGATGGAAAGGATGAAGGATGCTTTCCTCAACTGAAGCGAAATGATAACGTCAACACCTATATTAGGAACTTTATGAACTGTCTCGCTATGGTGGTGATGAGGTATCGATGACAAGAAAAAGCAAAAAGATTGAGCAAGGGCTCAATCGTCGATCAAGTATGCACTCACGCATGCAAGACCGGCAACCTTCCTGGAACTACAGCATATGGCACTACAAGAGGAGGCTAGTAGGCGGATGTTCGAGGAGTCCAAGAAACACAGCGAGGATGCATCAAGCTCGGCAATGGCAACTCCTTCTAAGCGGCGTGTGGGTTCCTAACACCCCATGCCGCTCCGGCTCCACCAAGACCTGCGAGCTTCACGTCAAGGCCACCAAACTTCACCGCTGCGGCTCCGGGCTACAACACCTTACCTGGGCGCTGGCGGAGTCCTGGCTACTCGCTCCACGTCCTCACGGTGCTTGTTATACATGTGGAGATCATGGACATCCAAGCTGAACTGCCCAATGAAGAACAAAGCTCTCCTCAACCCCGCCAAGATGCGCAACAAGCTCTCCTCGGTTCGCGCACCACCTCGGGCTCTCAACATCAACACTAAGCCCGGGTCTGCGGTTGTTCGAGCTAACTGCGTCAACGCCTCTCAAGCTGAACTCACACCTGGAGGTTGTAATGGGTATGCTATCTGTTAACTCAGTCCCTGCACGAGTTCTCTTTGATTACGTGCATCATTCTTTTGTCTCGCATATAAGTTTGCACAAGAGAATAACCTGGATAGGGTTCCTTTATCACGTAAGCGGTGGTGCTATCTCTGGTTCAAGCATGAGGGCTGCTCATATCAGTCATGGCAATCAGATCGAGATTGGTGGCTCTTCATTCTTGGCTTCTTTGATTCTGCTGGGCAACTCTGACATTGATGTCATTTTGGGCATGGATTGGTTGACAGCAAATGCAGCTGTGATTGATTGTCTTTGAGCTCGGTGTCTCGAAGATCCTGAAGGCCATGTAGTCTTTTCTCCAAGTCGACTCCTGTGTCCAACTCTATTCCTTGGCTACCTGAATAATGATGCTATGGAAGCTATTCGGAAGGTACCCGATACTGTGAGTTCCGGATGTCTTTCACGAAGAGTTGCGGTATGCCTCCGGATCGCGAGGTTGAATTCGTGATTGAGCTTGAACTGGAGCGGCTCCTATTTCCAAGAGGCCATATAAAATGGGTCCTTCCGAGTTGGCTGAACTCAAGCGACAACTTGATGAACAAGAGAAATTGGGTTTCATTCAACACAGCACTTCTTCTTGGGGTAGCCCAACAATCTTTGTGAAGAAGCGTGTGAACCGATAGGCTATGTGTTGACTACCGGGCTCTAAATGCTAAGACCATCAAGAACAAATATCCTCTCCCTCGGATAAATGATCTGTTTGATCAGCTAGCAGGAGCTGTGGTGTTCTCTAAGCTGGACCTGAGAAGTGGTTATCACCAAATCAAAATTCGCAAAGAGGATGTGCCCAAAACAGCTTTCACCACCCGCTATGGCCTGTATGAGTACACGGTCATGTCTTTCGGTCTCACCAATGCACCTGCTACCTTCTCGAGGCTGATGAACTCCGTTTTCATGGAGTATCTGGACAAGTTTGTGGTGGTATATCTGGATGACATTCTCGTCTATTCCAAGTCCAAGGAGGAGCATGAAGAGCACCTGCGGTGTGTCCTGAACAAGCTTCGTGAGAACCGCTTGTATGCAAAGTTCTCCAAGTGTGAGTTCTGGTTGCCTGAAGTAACATATCTGGGACATGTCATCTCTGCCAAGGGCATTGCAGTTAACCCGGAGACCGTGAAAACAATAGTTGAATGGCTTCCTCCTGCTAATGTCAAGGAAGTGCGGAGTTTTCTTGGTTTGGCTAGCTATTGCCGTCGTTTTGTGCAGAACTTCTCAAAGATAGCAAAGCCTCTTACCGACCTTCTCAAGAAAAGCAAGAAGTACCTGTGGACACCTTCTTGCCAAGAAAGTTTCGAGACACTCAAAGAGAAGCTCACTTCCACGCCAGTCTTGGTTCCCCCAGATACATCTAAGCCTTTCCAGATCTTCTGCGATGCCTCTTTGCAAGGATTGGGTGCGGTCCTTATGCAAGAGAGACAGGTGGTTGCTTATGCCTCGCGTCAGTTGAAGACGCATGAGGTCAACTATCCCACACATGACCTTGAGCTAGCAGCAGTGGTCTTTGCCTTGAAGCTATGGAGGCACTACTTGCTTGGCAACCGTTGTGAGATCTTCTCGGACCACAAGAGTTTGAAGTATATCTTCACTCACCTGATCTCAATCTTGACAAAGGAGATGGATTGAAGCCATCAATGACTTTGATGTGACCATCAACTACACCGAGGCAAAGCAAACGTCATGGCGATGCGCTTAGCGTAAAAGCTTATGTCAACAACCTCATGGTAGAAGAGCAGCCTCTCTTGTGCGAGGAATTCCCACCTGAACCTCGAAATTGTGGAACAAGGGCATCTCCACGAACCTTCCGCTACTCCTCTCTTGGAAGAACAGATTCGCTCTCGGCTTGGTGATCCGCACACTAAAAGCTCATCGCTAAGCTTGGCACTCCAAGTATGAATCCTTCCATGTTGATGATCAAGGAACGCTCTTCTTTGAACACCGGATGTTTGTTCCAAACTACCCGGTGCGAGAGACCAAGTTCTCAAGGAGGCACATGATTCGGTTCTTTCTATCCATCTGGCAGCACAAAGATGTACATGGACCTGAAAACACAATCTGGTGGCACAGGTTGAAAAGGTATTGTGCCAAGTACGTCTCGAATGTGATGTCTGCATGAGTCAAGGTGTCCATCGAAACCATTCGGTCTTCTACACCATTGAAACCTCCGAATGGAAATGGGAGAAAGTTGAGATGGACTTCATCACCGCTTTCCAAGGTCGCAGAAGGGCAACAATGCAATTTTGTTGTCATCGATGGCTTTCTAAAGTGGCACACTTCTTCGATCAAAGAAACAATTTCTAGACTTGATTGGTGAGCTCTATATCAACAGATTGTCTCTTTGTATGGGGTTCCACTTGAAATCAGTTCGCACTGTGGGAGCATCTTCACCTCGAAGTTCGGGAGAGTTTCCAAAATCTTTGGGAACAAAGTTGAACTTCAAGACGCTTACCACCCTCATCGCAAGGACAAGTGGAGAGGATCAATCGATTCTCGAGGACATGCTTAGAGCTTGCGTCATCTCGTTTGGCATGAAGTGGAGGAATGCCTTCCATATGTTGAATTCTCCTACAACAACAGACTTCCAAGAGTGCAAGATGGCACCATTCGAGGCTCTCTATGGTCGCAAGTGCGTAACTCCGTTTGGTTGGTCAGGAGAAAGAATGGTTTGGCCCCGACATTGTGACTCAAGCGGAGGAGAAGGTGCATATCATTTTGGAGAACACAAGATTGCTCAAAGTCGTCGAAGAGCAACTATGACAGAAGCACCACAGACATGGTATATGCCCTGGTGATCTCGTCTACCTTCGTGTCACTCCCATGAGAGGAACACACCGCTTCAGATCAAAGGAAAGTTGGCTCCTAGATACATCGGTCCTTTCAAGATACGTGGTAGAAGAGGAGAAGTTGCTTATGCACTAGAGCTTAGGAAAAACTCAAAGTCCATGATGTTTTCCATATCTCTCAGCTCAAGAAGTGCTTCAAAGACCCCGGCAAGACCGTGGATCATGAGCTAATAGACCTCCAAGAAGATCTCTCTTATCAAGAACACCCCACCAAAATCCTTGAGACCGCAGAATCGAAGGACTGCAACAAGTCCATCAAGTTACGCAAGGTGCGATGGTCACACCATTACATTGATGAAGCAACTTGGGAGCGTGAAGATGAACTCCGTCAACCATCCTTCTCTCTTTGTTTCTTCTTCTTCTTCCTAGAATCTCAAGCGAGATTCCTGTTTAGTGGGAGAGTTGTAGCATCCCGTTGTCTAACCCTGTAATGCTACATGTCATAATAATAAAATGGGCCACTTCCAACATATAATTGTTGCATCATCATCATATCATGCTCATGTCATCATACCACCTTGCATTTGTGCATCATATAAAACCCTTTCTTGTTTGGTTCTTATCTCATGTGCATGATTAATTGTATTTGCCTCTTGATATTGTATTTGGCTCTTGATACATTGTTATATGCCCAAGTTGAGTTGGGGGCATCTCTCTTTGACTCCACCACCTTATCTTTCACCACCTTATAATTCCACCATCCAATAATATGGGCTTGGCATTTTATTGAGTTATCCCTAGCCCATGTTGTTGGTTGGATCCACCCTAATCTTTGCTTGGCCTTGTCCACATTTTGGAATGGAGATGAATAGTGCCATATTAATATCCTTGTTCTCACAAGGATAATTGTGACATTAATTATCTTGCATGGGCCATGCAATAGCCACCTTTTTCCTAGTATTTGGTTTTTGCTTGTTTTCTAAATGAACCACTCCTTCCTTGCTTGATCTTGTCTTGGTAGTGTTAAACCCTCTCCCTCTTTTCCCTTTAGCTAAACCATACCTCATGTCCCATGCACTCACTTGTGCTAATGTGGCATGCATCCTCTAAACCCCCCCCTCTTTGGATCTTGCTTGTTCTTGCTTGGATCATGCATGGACCAAAGGGGCATCCACACCATCACTTGTCCATCTCTCTTCCTCTCCCTCTTTGCTTGCTTTGATCTTGCTAATCCTTGTTGGAGTTGCTTGATCAACTTTAGTACCACCATCCTTTGCCTCCCCCTCTTAGCAACCTCTAAAACCACCCCTTGCCTCTCTCTTTTCTACCCTAAAACCAAAACCCTATATTTTACATCTATCCTAAAACTAAACCCTAAACTACCTTTTTCCCTCTAATCAAAACCTAGCTACCATCTAACCCTCTCCCTCTCCCCCTCTCCTCTCTAGCTAGAACCCTAAGTGGCCTCCCCATCATCTTGATCATCCCCTAAAACAAACCCTAAACCACCCTCTTACCCTCTAATCTACCCCTCTTTACCTAAACTAAACCCTAGTACCACCCTTTCCTACCTAGCATGTTCCATGCCCTTTCCTCTCTCTCGGCCCCTCTACCTACCATGCCCCACCCAGAACCTACCTGCCACACGTGACCAGGACCCCCCCTAGCGATCTAAACCCTAGCTGAGCCGGCCTCTCCCCTCCTCTCGTTTTCTCTTCCTCAGACCCACCTGCCCAGCGCCCTACCCCACCTGCCTGCCTCACCGATGCGCCTGTACACCCGCCAGTTCTTCCCTTCCTTCCCAGCTCTACCACGCCATCCTGGACCCCCATGCCGAGCACGCGAGCCAAAAGGTGGCCGACGCACCGCCAGCTAACCCCTCCCCACGCTAGCCTCCTCCCACAGCGTTCTTATCCCTTCCTCCCCTCCGAGCCTCCCGGATCTACCCCAAGCACCCCGCCTCTTCCCTTTCCATCCCCAAGCTTTCACACTCGCCAGCTACCACCACCCAGACGATCTAACCGAGGCGTGTCGCTGCGCGTTATCGAGGAGGTCCTGGAGCTCGCCTGCGATCCGGAGCCGACGCGAAGGAGGAGCCCCGCACCAGGAACTGTCGCGCGCCTGAACCCTAGGTCGTCGGGCCGCCTCGCCGACCTTCGCTGCACTCGCCCCGATCCGACCACACCGGCACGCTCGCGGTAAGCACACGAGTCTCCCAGACATCTTCCCCCCCTTTTCGTTTCCTGGTTCGCGCGGTCCCGGCGTCGAGCGCTCTGCGGGCGTTATGCGCTGCCCTTCGCTCCACGCGTCGCGCACCAGCTCATCTAGCGCGCGCCCGCCTCCCTGTCACCTAGCCTAGCCCACCCGGTGGCAGACCCGCTTAGCGCGCCAGAGAGCGTGGGTTCGAGCCCCACCTGCGCCGCGCGCGTCAGACGCACGCGAGGGAGAAGATCCACAGTACACCGGACCGTTTTGCTCAAAACCCCCTGGCCGTTTCTTTTGCTCAAACCGCAGTCCTCGAGGCCCCACTGTCAGCGGCGGTGACCTTTTTCTAAAAAGGCTCCCGCAAGAACCAGGACTAAACCCGCAGTCCTCCCCTGGCCCGCGTGTTCGTTTTGCAGATGACCCACAGCCCTTTGTTTGCGTCAACCCGCGGTCCCTGGAAGCCCACTTGTCAGTGTCTGTATACTTTTGCATTTAGGCTCCTGTTGTTTGTTTTAATAAACCCGCGGTTCAGTTTATCCCGAACCTTTGCCGTGTGGGCGAGAAACCCCTGCCCACTGTCTGCGACTCAAATGGGTCGGTCTGAGTAGGAAGCGTTCAGAACTGTTTTAAAATTCAAAATCTATTTAAATAAATTCCAAATTCAAATTCTATTCAGATTTTTTAATAACTTTTACATACTAATTCCAAATCGACAAATAATATATGTTTGGATATCAGCAAAGATGAGAGGAATTCAAATATGCCATCTATTTTGTATTTTGCACAAGTAAAATTCCAAGTTCATGTTAATTACATCAAATGCCACTGGATTTTCAATAATTCATAATTTTGGTTTTATAATTCCAAATTAAGCAAATGAGTAGTCTAAATTGATCAGCTCGACGATACCTTTCTTTTTATGCTATCCATGACTTCAATTGCAGCATGCATCATATAAATACATTGCAAACAACAACTGTTATGGCAACGAATGTGATTCTAAAAACCTAATTAAATGTTACTTTCTTGTTCTCCACACCTCACCATGCCATGCTACCTTACTTGCCATGTAAATTGTGCATCATTCATCATGGCATGATTGTTTGCTTGACGCATTTAATTCCAATGCTTGTGCTCTATATTCATGTTGGCCTTGTTTGTTTGGTTTTTCTCGGATAGACACTGAGCAGGGTCTGTATCAAGAGAACCAGGAGAACCACCCAGAACCGTCCTTTGCTTCAACAGATACTGGGCAAGCACTACCACATGCTTGCATACATACAGTACCTATTGCCTCTATCTTATTCTTGCATCATTGAGTCGCGATTGCATTAAATTGAATCCCAAGTATGCATAGCCTTTACTTTTAAACCCCACCAAGCTTGTTTCCCCATCCCATGAGCCACTACTATAGGAGTTGTTTGAGCCATGCGAGTCGTAGAACAGCATGTGTAGGGTTTGTGAGAGTCTGATGAATAATGAGGTACTTAAACAACTTAACCTGAGTAGTTCTGGGATAACTAAAGAAAGTGGCACCGGTGAGCAACATCTGCTATTTGGTTTTTCCTGCTCACTTGTGTCCCGTAAGACCCCGAGTACTTGATTCATGTTCCTTGATTTATCGCGCTATCCACATCCGGAGGTATATGGGACCCCCAGGCCGAGCTTGATTCCGTCTTATTTCTTGGGGCCACAAACTAGTTTGAGGTGTTTTTACTATCCTGACTTATGCCATGCTATGCTTTATTTACGATTGTGCGAGGAGCACCTGCATCGCTTAGGATGGTGACCCGTTTACGTGGTATCGACAAGCCCAGCCACACTTTCGGGTTCCCGATCGTTTCCTTGACCCCACAAACCTTGAGGCCGTCTCGAGTCGCTAGCTTGCGGAATCTACTTAAGGGGTGGCCCCCTGAAATATTTCTGAATCTTGTGATTGTTCAGTCGTGAAAGCCTCGTTGGGTTTTGATTTGGTTTTTCCGAGGTTGATCGAGCGTGTGTTGCTATTGGTGCACCCCGGCCGGGTAAAACTTTCTGAAAGCCGTGTCCGCGGATATGGACGACTTGGAGCACAGTTTCTTGATCATAGACAAGCATAACTAAAGTACCGCTTTTAATCTGGCTAAAGTAACTTGACTAGTAATTAGTGCAATACTCCTGGAATGGTTAATAAAATTGCCAACGGATGGGGGGTTGTTCGTCCGCTTCCTTGTTGGTAAGCAGGGAGGAGGATGGATCGGATGAGATTACCATTATAACTGCTGTTCTTAAATTCACGGACATCCGTCTATCATTGGTTAGGCGGATGGTTAGCGTTTATCTGTAGAATTGCTAGGGTTTATCTTTTGCCGCAATTGCGTCACCCCAGGTTGTGTCCCCTTTAGAGGCATTAAGACTTGCTGAGTACCCTTAGGGTCTCACACGATAAATTCTTGATTCAGATGAATGTACCTTCTCGTGACGGATCTTGGGTGGAAGAAGCCGATGATGTGGGCAACGATCGTATGGTGTAGAGATTCGGGAGCGGGATCCGTGAGACTGTAGTTGGGATGTGCTTATTTCTCGGCATCTTATGCCGATTTGCTTCTTATCCGTACTCGGATTCTCGCTTTGCCGCCCGCATGATACTCGATGTGTGTTGTATGAGGAGATATCCTAAAATATAGTTATCCAGGTCATTTGAATCTTGCCGTATGGCGTTGGTATATTTTCTTTCTTTCTAGATGGGATGGCTGTGATGTACTCTTGTATGGTGGCTTGCGTACATACCCACTTGTGTACGTAGTTGATCCCTTCGCCTGCCGACTACGCCGCCCGTACAGGTCCCGTTGAGAGGGTAGCGGTTGGGACGTCTGAAAAGACTACCAGTGAGTGGCTTTTGGGGCCCCACCGTACTATTTCCACCGCTATCACTCATCCAGGCTTGTATCTAGGAGCGTAGTTCACCGAGGTAGTTACAACTCATTTGAATAGTGACCCTTGGTTCCACATTCATAACAAGTCACTTGCGACTTGTCCTTTTCCGCAACAGGCACAACATTGCTTCCAGTCCTTGGGGAAGTATTGGTGTTGGTAGCGGCATTGTTGTGGTTGAACTTAGGTGGGGCACGATTGAGATTCCTAGAGTTGCCAGGGTTTTTGTGGTTTCCTCCGGGCCTTGGGTTTCCATGGTTGGGATAGGTCGGACGGTTCATAGGGGGTCTGTTGTTTCTCGGGGCAAATCCTGGAGATGGGTTGGGGCGATACTTTGGTGTATGATGGGTTCCTGACTGATGCATCATGCGGCGCTTGCGGTTCTCATTGGCTTGGTTGATCTTTGCTTCCATTTGAATGAAAGAGTCAACTAAGGCTTCAATATATGCAAAGGGGATATTGACTAATACCATATGCATCTCATCATGCAGACCATTCAGGAATCTCTCTTTATTATTGGCTTCAGTGTCGATCTCATCCGGGGCATACCTAGATAATGACAAGAATTTTTCACGGTATTCCACTACTGTCATCCTTCCTTGCTTCAGTTCTCTGAATTCATCTCTCATCCTCTTGATCAAACCCAGTGGCACATGGGTTCTGCTGAACTTGACTTTGAACTCCTCCCAAGTCATCAGCTGACCTCCGGTCATTGCGCGAACGTTGTTCCACCATGCTCTTGCATCTCCGGCTAGATAGTGGGTGGCGAACATAACTTTCTCGTTAGCTTCCACTCCTGCGACTTCCAGATTGTTCTCCATGGTTTGCAGCCAATCGTCTGCATCTAGGGGCTCTTCTGACTCAGTGAAAACAGGTGGATTGGTGTTCTGGAAATTCTTGATCTTAGATCCATGGTTGTCCTGATTTCCATGGCCTTGATTATTGTTGTCCATCTGAGCTATCTGTTGAAGGGTGGATAGATTGGCTTGACGTTCGACTCTTTTGGCTTCGCGATCAGAAACCAACATTTGCAAGAGTTGCAACATTGGGTCCGGGGCTGAGTTGCTTCCACCACGAGGCATCTGAAGATTGAGATAGATCATGAGAAAAGAGGGAAATTTCTAAGGTTTAGAGGTTGTTGAAAAGTTTTTAAAGTTTGACTCAGATTTTTCTAGCAAATTGCTTTTCATTCATTCATTCATTCATTCATTCATAGCACACAATACAAACACACACCACAACAAAGAAGAACAGATGGTTTTAAGAACCATTCTATGAAACTACGATACAGTGGGAGCGAATACAACTCACTAATGCTAGTGCTCAAGTGCTACTACTCCTTGGAGTCAGTGTCCTCATCATCTTCATCATCGTCTTCATCGATGAAGGCGAAATCATCCTCATCGGTGAAGAAGTCCATAGCTTGATCCTCAAGAAAGTCATCATCCTCACTAAGATAGGAGTAGGGGTCTCCACAAAGTTCTTCCCCTGCATTCTCCCTCTCCTCCAACTGCATGTCTCTCTCATGGATGGTCTCCTCCAAATCCGTGATCCAGTGGCGAAGACGGGCAATGATGCGCTCCTTCTTGTCGAGCTGACGACGACGAGACTTGCGATCCTTCAGTAGCATGGCGAGGGTCTGATCCTTCTTGCGATGGCGTACTTGTGGTTGGCGTAGGAACGGGCATTGTCCAACTCCTTATGACAGTCGTAAATCATGAAGCTAAGGTGGTCCAACTGAGTCTTAAACTCGGGGTGGTATGGGGCCTCCAGTGGCTGTCCCATAACATCACGCCTTGGGTAGAACTCGAAGCGGGTACCCTTGATTTGATTGATACTCTGCCCACACAAACGGGCAAGAGCTTCTTGCATGCATGGCCCTGGCAAGTCCATCGAGCCTGTTCTCTCTTAAGGTGAACTGAATTCCCTTTGCAGTGGGAGGTTCAATCTTTCGTCGGAGACTTGCAACAACTAGCCACTCCAAATCTTCTCCTTCCTGATCACTGAGCTGAGCTCCGAAGAACTCGGGGTGCGGACGCTCCAATAGCTCTGACAGCTGGTCCAAGTCCCGCTCAAAGATGAGGTCTCCTCCATTCCCCAACTGATAAAACTTGTTGTACTTCACATCCATATATAAGAATATAGGATGGGTAAGTTAGTAGAGTGATCAAGTGTGTCAAATTTTATGTAAGTTTGCAAAAAAAATTGAGAAACATGAATTTTCATGAAAGAATCCAAGTGATAAGAATAAGAATAAGTTTTTGTAAAGGACGTTGCTACACAGTGCACGGGCTCTATATTGTCTTACGCGGTTCCCCCCCTGTCCGAATTAAAAACTTTCCCAAAGCGGAATGAGGTACCGCTTCCCAACCCAACCCAGCTCATCTCATGTTTCTAACACCAGCCCAGCTCCTGTTTTTCAGTTGCCAGCCCACGAAAAAAAGTACAGGGGCGAAAACGAGATCTCCATCCCCCATGTTTCCTTTCCCCAACCCTACCTACTCCCTTTCTTCCTTCTCCAGCCACCGGCTGCAAAATCTCCATGGCCGTTCCTTTTTCTTGTACAAAACTTCAGGAAACAATAATATAGGGGGATCTGTCCTTCCCCCTTCTCCCAATACAGGGGAGCAGAAAACTACAGGCAGATTACTGGAGTAAAAATACATAACAAGGGGACAAAAAGCAAGAACACAGGTATATCACTGCTCGATTTTGCCTTTTTACATGCAGTTGTCATGAACATCATGATTTTCCAGATCTTTCTTACTATGTACAAAAACAAACCACTTCCATGTCCAAAGTAGATACTTGCAAGGGGGGTATCTGGACGCTGATCAACAGGTTTTCAAGATGTAAAAAAACATCACTGCATCATAAGAACAGAAGTGAACCAGATGAAAAAGAAAACAATAGTTGTTCAACTTGCATGTATATTTCATCGAGCATGAACCATTTACAGGGATCCATCAAACATAGCATGTAGAAAAACAAAACCTTCAGTAGCAGGAATCCTCTTCCAGCATTGGGCATCTCTAGAATAACTCTAGTTGTAAAAAAACAGGGTTTTATTAGCTTATATGTAAAAGAAAGGAAATGCTGGTTCAATGTTTTGTACATGCAAGTTTATTATATGTTAGGTTGACACTAAAGTAGCTGGGATATACTAACATGTAAAAAAGAACTTCTGTTTTTTTAGTAGCAGGATAGAAAGTAACATGTAAAAAAGTTGACACACTTGGTTAACTTTTGTTGTTTTTGTGTAGAAGAAAATGTAAATTTCTTTTGTGTGTTTTTTTGCAGGTATGGCTTTTTGGTTCGGTGATGCTGGTATTGACCTAAACAACCCTGCACAAGAAGATGATGCCGACCAGGACATGCTAGGCAACCCTGGGGATGATCTTACAGGGGATACAGGCAATGTTCCTCCTTCTGGGGCTGATACCGGGCCATCTATTGGCACGGGTCCTCAAACAGAAAATACATTGTCTAGCGCCGATTCAGGTGGAGAGGAAGAGGTTGAGTCAACACCTAGCCTTACTCCGGTATAAAAACCATACCCACAGATGATTTTTGAAACTCTAGAAGATGCAAGGTTATGCTATAATAGATATGCTAAGAGTGTTGGTTTTTCCATCAAAGCCAGCACTTCCATAAATTCTGCTCTGGACAAACAGAAGGACAAACAACTTTTTGTATGCAACAAAAGCGGGAAAATGAAGACATTAACCAGCAAGAAGCTCCACCTGTAAGGCAGGGGAACCGTAGCATAACAAAGAAGACGGACTGCAAGGCGCCTCTAAGAGTTAAAAGAAGAGCTGAAAAGTGGCATGTCACAATGTTCATAGAGGAACACAATCATCCATGCATCAAGAAATTTTCCTTGAAAAAGTACTTGAGGTCTCATAGAGGAATACCCAAGGAAGAAAGATATTTTATCAAGATACCGCATAAGGTTAACCTCTCGGCCGGGAGGGTGATGTATATTATGGCAGAGTTGTACGGAAACTTGGCTAATGTTCCATATCATTCAAAGGATGTCAGCAACTTCATGTCTACACTAGATGAAGGGCATGAATATAAAGACATGTCTTTGTTGCTTGCCGAGTTTGAAAAAGTAAAAAAGGATGATCCAGATTTCTTCTATAGGCTGGATCTTGATCATGCGCATGAGTTCTAGCATCTTACGGGCTGATGGGCGCCAAAGGGCTGCGTACAAGCTCTACAACGATTGTGTGTCATTTGATGCAACGTATATGACTAATGCTTACAAAATGCCATTTGCGCCATTCATTGGTATAAATCGGTATGGGCAGTCTATTCAGCTGGGATGTGGGTTTTTAAAAAATGAAAGAATTGAAGACTATGTTTGGCTGTACAATCAATTCCTTGAAGCTCATGGTGGTTTGCAGCCTACAAACTTCATCACTGATCAGGATGGGTCCATGAAGAGTGCTATCTTAGTTGTGTTTCCGGACACGTGGCATCGGAGTTGTAGATGGCACATCATGCAAAATGTGCAAAATGTGTTGGGTAATTTCTTGTTCACACATGAGGAACTGCGAAAGGAATTGAATGATATTATAGATCACAACATGTCAATTGGATAATTTGAAGCAAGGTGGGCAGAAATGATATTACGGCACAATGTGGGGGGCAATAAAAATTTGATGGATTTGTATGATCTGAGGGCCGAGTTTGTCCCTGCATACCACAAAGATCGCTTTTTCCCATTCCTACAAACTATAGCGCGTAGTGAAGGGTTTAATGCAGTTCTGAAAAGATATGTAAAGCCTAACAATAGCCTCTTCCATTTCTTCCAGCAGTACATGAAGTTGCAAGAGAAGATAGATGTGGCAGAAGAGTCGAATGAGTTCCAGATGGAAGAAAAAGTTCTAAGGGTGTGGGAAGATTACCCTCTGGAAAAGCAAGCTTTGAGCGTGTACACATGCCCCATTTACTTGAGTTTCCGTGGTGAGCTCCGAAAAGTTACGTCATATAATGTTAACCATGTCGATGGGCAACACTTTGATGTTGTGCCAATATCGGGAGCTGTGTTTGGGTATGGAAACAGATCATACAGAGTGGAAGCTAACTTGCAGGAATCAATATATCAGTGTGAGTGTAGTAAATTTAGTAGGGATGGTCTTTTATGCTGCCACGTGTTGAGGGTCATGGCACATCTTGGTGTTGTACAGTCTATTCCGCCATGATATATACTTCCTAGATGGACAAAGGCACATGATGTAATTGTGCCGGAAAAGGTGGAGCTCCCTGATGTGCCAACTAATAGGAAATTGACAAACAAGGAAAGGAAGTTGTTGCGTTACGGGACACTATGCAATGACTGGATGCAGCACGCTAAGGTTGCAGCCGAATCAAACAAAGGAAAAGCTCTAGCAGATAAGTACATGCAAGCATTGGGTAATGAGCTAAAAGCTATGAAGTTAAGTGAATCAGCTAAGAGGAAAGCAAATAAGGGTAAAACCAAAACAAAAGAAGCTCCTTCTGGGCTGGAATTTGTAGGTGATGACGGTCAAGGGAGTGCATCGCAATATCAGCATGTTCGGGACCCTAAATGTACTACAACTAAAGGACGTCCTCCGGAGAAGAGGAAGAAGTCCGGGCTACATTTGAAGTCAAAGAAACCCAGCAAGATCTCTCATGTTCCAAAGCCACCAGTGTTCAACTTCTTTGCTGATATGGTTCAGTGTGCAAACATGTTTTATTAAGTACTAGTGTTAAAGAAATGCAAAGAATATTCTATTTTTTTGCTGGCTAGAATGTTTTATTGTATGTAAAAAACCTGAAGTCAGTTTGATGCAGCTTTTTTTAGTTTGAATTATATGATGCAATCTATGCCATGGTACATTCACAACTTTTCACACTAAAACACATGTAAAAATGTAACCTGAAAGTTAAATTCAAATTTCAGTAATTAAAAAGAACCATTTTATACCTTTCTAACAGGACATGTATTACTTTGTTCTCCTGAATGAAAATCATGTCTGAAAAAGCACTTCGTGCCAGTTGATTACTTTGTTCTCCTCGCGATGCAACCATTTCTTCACGAGAAGCTTCCTGATCACAGGAATATCAGATTGCTTGAAAGGCAACATCATCCTCCCGTTCCAGCACTCAATAAACTTCAGCATGAAAAACCCATAATCAAAACTGTTTGTGGTAAAAAAAATGGTTAGCAATGTAAAAAAAGAATGTGAACAGTCTATGAATGAAAACAAACAAGTTTCAAATTTTACATTAGTGTAGAAAAGCATTATTAAAGTAAGTTGAAAAGATGGAGTAAAAATTTACATGTACAAATTTACATGTTCTGAATGTATATGCATCACAATTACACTACATCATTTTTTAACATGTTAATAAAATGTAAAAAACCTAAAAATTACATGATCTGTATGTAAAATTTACATATACAAATTTACATGATCTGTATGTAAAGTAAACATGTTGGTAAAATTTACATGTTCTACAACTGGTGTTTCAAGAAAATGTAATTTTTTTTAGCAATTTACATGTTATAAAAAAGCTACTGTAGTTGCAGTTATACATTCTTATTTTGGAGCAAAAAGGGATATCTTACTTCGTGCTTTGCATTGGAGTAGGAATGTACAATGTTTTGTATTTTGAGATGTTGAACTTGGACTGATTGTAGTTCCGCGACCACATATTCTTGATAGACCCAATAATTGCTCTGTAGTCTGATTGAAATCCCTTGTCCCCCTCCCTCCTCAATGAGTCCATCACTTCAAACCTCTCTGCCTTTAGGTTCAGAACAATCAGATAATAGTGCCCTGTTGTTGCTTCAATATCCGGTGTGAGATCTTGGAGAACATAGAACATGATCTGTACATGGAGAAAACTTAAAAACTTGTAAAACATGATATGTACAAGATATTGTGGGTCTGAATTGAAAAAGTTAAAACATAGACGTAAAAAAGAGTACAAAACAAATTACATCTCCTTGTGGTCTAGCCGGTTTGAGTGGGAGTTTTCAAATGCTTTCTTGACAGATTTATCCATAAAGCATGTGGCACTCCTAAGCTTTCCCTGTAAGTAGGAGTTTTAGAAGAATGTAAGGTTGAAATAGCTAAGTGGCATCTCATAAGCATATGTTTTTGCAAAGAAAAAAAGTATATCTTACCGCAATCCTAAGTGGCATCAGAAATTTCTTCTGTTGTGCCATCTCCATGGACATAGCGTTAAGAGCCATATCGCATGTTGAGTTGCTCAACTTTCCGCCTGGCCTGACTGAGTCAGCCAAATCTTTCAGGTTGATGAACCATCGTCCGTCGTCGATGATGATAGGTTCTTCACTAGGGTCATTTACATCCTTTCCCGTGTATTCGCAAACTTTGTTGTAGATCTCAATTGCTGACTTTGACGCAAACGCCTTTCTCTCAACATCAACAAACGGCGACTTCCTTGCTGGGTCTGGCTTCACCACCCTTCGCTGATGAGCTTGAGGGATTGGTGTAAGGCATTGGGCGATAAGTGAACTGCTTTCTTCTAGGACTTTATGACCATCCTCGCCAACTGGTGTCCTGGTAGGCATATCGATGATGGCGTAGATTTTGTCCAAAGAATCCCCACTGTCATCATTGCTACATGAAATAACATGATCCCCTTCTACCTGAACCGGTACCTCTGTTTTGGCAGCTTCAAAATCCTCAAAAGGTGATTCATCTAACCCAAGATCGAACGAGGGGCAATCTTCTATCAGCTTTAGGCGCTTCATTTTTTGTTCACTTTCATTTATACCTTCTACACTCCCAAATAACCTCTTATTCATGCTATCGCATAGAATAGTAGAATCTGCAACTTTACAACCTTCAGCAACAGTTCCTGGGCTTGTTGGTATTGCCATCTGGTTGTTACAGTTTGCCCTTGCTTCAGCTGTAGCAAACCTACTTGACCTTCTTGGGCTAGGTGAAACAACTGTCACATCTTCATGGACCAGCCCCTGCTTTTGCCGAGGACTTGCTTTGGAAGTGGCAACCAATGATTTTAGAGGAGACATTGATCTAGTGATTGGTCTGCCAATTGTACTCCCTCCTAAAGTTGTAGCTTTGAGTTGCTCAACAGGGGATGCTTTCACTTCAGCAGAGATGTTGTTGGGCTGCATGCATTTACTTTCGTCTTCCTTTTCAGTTTCCTTTAATTGGTCCACAAATGATACACACTTCTTTCTCTTGCTTGATGATACTTTAGGTTGTTGCTGTTTGCAAGGAGGCGCAACTGGTAAAGGAGATAGCAACGAGGCAGCCTCACCAATGTTATCTGCACTGGACTGTGACCCAGACCCATATAATTGAAGCAACTTTAGTGGGTCCAGCGGCAATGTCGAATGTTGTCCTGTTGGCACATGTTCAGGTTCTGCAAGACTAAGCTCACTCTCTTTTGAAATCTCTGGAGTGCCACTACCAGCTGCATGTAAAAAGTGGCATTCCAAATTAGCCTCCTTTTCTATCTCTTTTTCTCCATCCCCAGTCTGCATTTCATCCTCGCAATCCTTCCCTGTTTCTATCTCAGGTGTTGTTTTTTGCACGCCTCCATTTTCAGCACAGCTCATGTCTCCAACAAATTGTTTGTCCCCATTTTCTCCCTGCATGTTATTATTTCTGACAACAACTTGCTCCGTCAACTCTACTTCTGTCGGCGCAGATTCTGTATCATCTATAATCTGTTCACTTACTTCCACCAGCAGTGGCCTTGATCGGCGTCTCCGCATTCTTCGTTTGGGTTGCTGCACGACTCGTTGCACCTCCTCCGCAAAAAATTTCTTCTGCTCTGGTCTGATATCCTTGTGTTCTTTGTTTGACAAGGTAAGAAACTTGGCAAGCCCATCTTCAAACACATTACACATCTCTATTACCACTTCCCTGTATTTTGCCAAGTCCTGTGTAGTACACATACAAAAAAAGCTAGCTAAGTAAAAAATACACTTGAATAAGCAAAAAAAGAAAGATAAAAAAGGAACTGCTAGATGTAAATAAAAGAGACACTATGGTCCAAACCTCGTCAGTATGGTCGCCCGGAACATGGCGTTTGACGAACATATCCACATCATAAGGCTCTGCTGAGAACAGAGAGAGACTAATCCTGAAACATTTCTTTAGATGTAGACGAAAAAAATCATGTGAATAAACATTTCAGAAAACAGTGGAAAAAATGCATGAAAAAGATATGATTAAAGCCTAAGAAAACACTACTTTATGAGAACCTACCGGTAATTTCCCAAACGAGCCATCGCCGTTTGTATCAAGGTCAACTATAAGTCTCACCATCTTGTTTGTCCAAATGCATATCCTAGTTCCATCCTCGGGTATATCTAATGCATCTGTCTCAAGAGAATCAACATATAAAACATGTACAAGACAAAAAGATGATATACATCATATGTATCTGATTTGTCAAACAAAACACATACTAAAAAATCCACAAGAACATATCTCTTAAAAAGACAAAAATTGCAGAAAGTTACGTGCAGAAATGCAGGTAAAAACACGATAGGATAAGCTTATTACATCCTAAAGATGAGTTACCCTACATAGCAGAATGTAAAATCATTTTATAAGCATGTAGAAGAAATGATGCATCAGAAACAACTAGATAAACATGCTCATATGATCATAGGTATTAAAATGATGCACCACCTATCTAGTGTTTCCCATATAAAAAATGAACAATACTTACATGCAGCCTAGTTTATAATGGCATAGTACATTAAATATTTGTCCATCTTTGAACATGATATTTACATCCTACCATGAACTACTACTAATCACGCCGTGGATGCTACATCAGGCAAATTCACCTTGAAAAAAATACATCCTACATAGCATAAAACAGAACTTGGTAAAAAAAAGTAAAAACAAGAGTTGGATTATGTAAACTCACCATGAGATATGGCATGCATGCTTTAAACCAATTCTTGGTAAATTTAGCAGTTGCTGTCTGGATTAGAACATCGATAATGAATCTAGCCCAGTTGAGATGACGGATTGCGTTTGCGTTGATGAAAAATGGGTAGCATCTAGGAATAACAAGAGTCCCTGTGTTTGGGGCGAAAACTGAGGACACGCTGTAGATGACAAACTTTCTCAAGTAATCCTGATTAGGAGGGTTGGTTGGGCCTAGCAGCTTCTCGACAAATGCTACTGTTGGCTGCTTCCCATTGTGGATCCCAAACATCTCCAGAATCAAGTCGGTGGAGTTCACATCTAGACAATAAGGAACTTTATTGCCGCCCCCAGGTACTCCCATAACCCTGACAACAGACTGAGTGGTTATAGGGATCTTTCCCCTATCACCAAAATCCAGCTCGCATGTTTGAGGATTGAAGGATCCCATTAAATATCTGCATAACTCTGGCATAAGCTTGGAAACCTTCATTCCTAACAAGCCCGTGAATTCTGCTTCACGAATAACAGCCCGCTGATCATCTGTCATTGATCTTCAAACCCTGACAATCTTCATCGGGGATGAGCGGTTGAATAAATTTCTCTGAAAAAGAAGCACAAAGGGGACTAAATATGTCAGAACTAACAAGCTAAAAATGACAGTAAAGAAAGTAAAAACAGAGAGAAAAGTGACTGTCCATTACTTGATTTTTATTGTTTCTGGATGGTCCTTCCACATCTCCTTGGTCTTCATCCCCATGGTCTTCATTTCCAGGTGGCTCCGTGTTCTCTCCTTCAGTAACATTCGCCTTGTACTGCAATCGCTGCTTCATCCTCCCTAACTTGGACTGTCCAATTTTGGGTGTGCAGAGACTTTCTACAAGCAACAAAAAAAAAGGAACTATTAGTACGCAAAAATGAAACTACTACTATTTTTAATTCTATATGTGTTCATACCGTAGCTACTGCTGGAATCATCTTATAATAGAGGGAAAACAAAATAAAGGATTTCCTTCGGATAGAATTAAAAAGCCTGCAAAACAGTGGCAAAAAATGTGTTAAACACCATTTAAGAAGCAACATGTAATTATCCCCCTATAATTTACATCTCATGTTGTCTAAGTATAAAGGTGTGGTAATCATTTTAAAAACAGCATGTATTTATGGATCAGGGTTCAAACCCCCATAGCATGAATCAGGCTAAATGTTTCCATACTGAATAACACCTTCTATCTACCAAAAAAGGGCCGCAATTATTACATCCTGATACCAGTAAACAAAAAATAGTACTGATTTCTGGTCATTGTACATCTAACATGTAGAAAAGGTGTTTTAACCATTTGAAAATGTATTTATTGGCAAAAGGTTTACATCTCGTGCTAAATCATTAGCACCATATATGCGTATGAAAAAATGTACATCTCTCAAAATGATTCCAGAGGGATCTACAAACAAACTACAAATCAGATCATAATATGCATGTAACAAATGTCTTGCAAATGTAATAAAATGGATACCACAACACATAGGCTAGCAGTACAAACACAGCCTGGAACATTGTTATGAGAAAAAAAATACATCTTATGTTAGCGATAGTACGGACATAGGCTGTAATAATTATTAGAAATTTACATCCTATGATGCTTGTATATTGAACCTGTTGTGTGCTATGAACACAAACTTAACTCATGGAAACATCCCTGTGAGCAAATCATCTGAGATTAATAGACGAGTACCACGACATAGTATTAGCAATAAAAACACATATACTACTAGATGAGCACCATAGGGAGCACCACCATGGCCAAAAAATTGGGCTAATCTATACTAGTTTCGATCTAAAAGGACATCCCGATAGCAATGATGAATTCGATTCAGAGCTAAAAACACCAACATCTAAACGAACAAAATAGCAGTGAGACGGAAGGACGGAATCACTAACCACCTCGAACAGATAAGAAGAAGTGCTCCGTTGTTTCGAAGCAGAATGATGCCGCCGATGCTGACTTGACGACACCTCCAAGCATGTATTCAATCTGTTTAGATAATTTTTAGATAATTTTTATATTGCTGGTCAGCACACATTTTCTTACTTTACTTTAAACAACATGTATTTTGTTGCTAAAAAATTACATCACATGCCCTCCCCATTTATCATGTATTTATTGTCAAAGAAAAAGAAAATTGGTCTCCACGGCCCTTCCCCATGTACATGATACCAACACATGGTAAAACAACAATCAGTACTAAACAAAGCACCACCCTGACTACTTTATGAGCTCTACTTTACATTAGCAGTATTTCACAGTCCATGTCCAGAATATTTACATGCTAACAAACATGTCTATTAATTTTGCAGACCTATTCTGCGACAGTACGAACATAGCTTGTATTATTTAGAGAAATTTTACATCCTATGAACATAGCACCACCCCTAACTACTTTATATTAGCAGGATTTCACAATCCATACCCCAGAACATTTACATGCTAAACACGTTTATTTACATGCTAACAAAAATCATATTTAAGAACTGACTACCACTGACCAGCAAATATAAAAAGGGTAAAAAAAATACATCCTATTTTGTGCGACGGTGCGAACATAGCCTGTATTAATTATAGAAAATTTACATCCTGTAAAAATATGATAACCAAATGTTTTTTGAGCAAAAAAAATCAACCAACCTAACATAATGTGGCTGATGTTTTTTATAGAAAAGTTGCTAGGGGTTCATGTGTACCTATTTTGAGTCAAAAAATACATGGGATGCTTGCATATTAAACCTGCTGACTACTAGATAAATTAACTAAGGACACTTATCTTATGGAAAAGTTAACTAAACCCTATGAGCAAATCTAAAGACTACTAGACAAGTATCACGGTTTTGTATTACCAGCAAAAAGCACTGCCTACTAGAGTAGAATAATAGGGAAGTACCTCCGTGGCCGAAGAAAATTGGGATAACATGTCCTTAATCTATAGGCGTTTCGATCTAAATAGCCAGCCCCCAAGCAGCAATAGCACTTGGTGAATTTGATTCAGAGTAAAACAACTAGACCACGAACAATCGAAACATCAGAGAATGCGAATCGGGAACCACTAACCAGCTAGAAAAATCTGAGAGAAGTGCACCGCCGTTTGGAAGCGGAACAACGCCGTCGATGCTGACTTGCCGACACCTCCGAGCACGGCCACCCCGCCACCACCTCGGAAATCACCTCCACCAACTCCACGCAGCTACCGGGCAATTCGCCGAGCCGCACACCCCGCCTCGAATGCGCCACTCTGGATCCGCTCGTCCCCCGCCGTCGACGGAGCTCGACCACTACTGCGTAAAGGGATAAACCCGCCCTCGCGACTTCCCGTCGGCCAGGTTGCCGCCGCGTCGGTTGATTTTGTGGCGGATTTGATAGGGGAGAGAGAGGAAGAAGAGGAAGGGGAGACGATAGCTCGACGAGTTTGAACAGTCGACGAAAGACGGGGAGTGTTGTCCGTGCGTTTTTTTGGATGCTAGCGCCGCTTCATCCACGCCATCCCCTCACGATCCAACGCGCACGAAGAGTGAGCACCGTGTAAGGCGAGAGCGAGCCCAGGCAAGATTTAGAAAATGTGTTTTGTAAATACTCACTTCCTTTGGTTTTTGAAACTAAGTTTTGATTCAAACGTCCATTCTAACTAGGGTCTCCTATGGTCAGGATGGCTCTGATACCAACTTGTCAACACTCGGATTTTTAATCCCAGATGCCTGTTATGCCATACATCACAATCCCAGGATTACCATTTTTGCGAGACATAACAGATTTGGATATCACAGTACATCATTCATTACAAATCATACATAAAGTCTTACACAAATAAGGATCTCATGATCCAGTTCTTAATAGAATTCAAGCAGCGGAATAACGTAATAGTAATGATAGCGTGGGCGAAGCTCCATCTTCAGGGTCATAGGCAATACTGACGATGGGAGATGATCCTAGTTGTCGTAACCTTCATGAGGTCCGTCAGCCTGGTACTCCTCTTCATAGTCTGGCCACGGAAATAGCCAGCGACAAAGCCATGCGTACTCTTTAAGTACTCGCAAACTAATACTAATAAGTTAAGGTGGTTTTTGTAGTAGGATACTAAGCTCTATGGTTGTTTTGCAAAAAGCCAGATTTACCTCTACTAAGTTCAAAAGCAAAGAAAGCTAGTTGAAAGTTTTATAACACCTAAGTGGGAACTTGCATTTCATGTCACAACTCTATTATGGTCAAGTCAAAGTCACAACTCATTTCATAAGTCATTTTGGAAAACATCTAACGGGGAAACAGTATGGCCACTCCAACTGTCCATAACCACGGACGTGGCTATTCGAATAGTTTGACACTCTGCAGAGATTGTACACTTTCACCATAATATTCGATACATCCGTCAGGAACAATCCTGAATTCACTATACTCAGTATGCGGATAATCAATCCTAACCTTTCAATTACACGCCCTAGTATAGGCACCTCTCCTATGAGTTTGGCCTCCCAACCATGACCAACTGTCATCTTGGGTACTGCACAAGTGGACAATCTTCACAAGGTAGCCTCATCTCAGACCTTGGCCATGGGGGAACCCATACTAAAGTATATAAACTTCCAGTCAAGCCCTACCCAATTTTCGGGTATTGTGGTTGTACGGTAAGATTGGAATGGTATCTCATCCAGACAACCACCAGTTTTGTAAAGGGCTAAGGCTCATGCCTTATCATTTTCATCATAAAAAATCATCTGGTGTTCAAGAACACATGTCAAACATTTCAGTATAATGACTTATCATTCTAAGGTTTTCATAACCATTTTCACCAAGTATTCCCATCTAAAGTTGATCAAGTTTTATGCTTAGCACTAGCATCTACAGGTGGGGTAAATACTAATGAGGGGTAGTAAATAAGTGGAGATTAGCTAAGTTCAATCTCATGACTTAGGGTGACATCAATATTATCTAACTTAGGCCAAATTTTATGCTTTTTATGCTACCTTCAATTATCTTTCTAGAATCTACAAGTCACTTAAGTAAACTCTAAGAAAAAACTTTGATAAAGAAATTAAAATATTAATCTTGCAAGTAAATCTAGGATTGGGTCATCAAGGGGGTATGATCACATATGCTTAAGGCATATAGTTGCCATGGTAACAAGCAAGTAGTAGCTTGCATAATTGCAAGTATAAGCTTGTTAAAGTTGGGTATCTTGCAAGTGTTAGCTTGCCTTATGCAGAGCAGTGGTTGAAGTTCTCCTCGGCTTCTTCCTCGTAGTATCCTTCTTCCTCCTCGGATCCTTGGTCGGTACTAGCGTTTATAAATAAATATGAGGTACACAATCACCAAACAATACTTAACTATTTTTAATCATCACACAAAAGTTCACACTAGATGATCTAGCATCATCACTATTATCACAAGGATTAAAACACTTGTCTTATTTATTTTATTTGAGAAAAGTAATTTCTACTCATTGAAAAACTACTTAAGATTTAATATTCTCCAACTCAAACATGGGATCATGTTGACACATGTCATAACCACATATTTCAGTACATGGTAATGTGATTAAAAGTGGTGTCACAATTTAATAAGGTTTAACCTTTTTATTTTATTTAATTAAAATGACTAGAAATGCCTAGGTGGCATTCTTTTATTACTTGAACATTATCTCTGCAAGTAAACCCATATGTTTTTATATATTCTGAAAGGTATGATCAAATGTGATTTTTGAGAGTTGGAATTAACTCAAAAACTCTTACGGTTGAATTTTGAAAAAAAATTGAATGCAGAAAAGCTTCTGCCTTGTTATTTTTACCATGGTTGATCTATACATCCAACTGGTTTGAATCCAACGGGCTTGGATTAAGAATTTCAGTACCTTTCTAAAAAAAATAGTTTCATGCATTTTGGTTCAGTGAATCGAGTTGGATTGATTTTTGAATCTAGGTAGAGAACTGTGTTTGAAAATAAATGAATAAAAGTAAATTTGAATTGTTGGATCGCGAAGGAGGGTTAACTGGGCCGGACCACTACGCACAGCGCACGCGCGGGCTGGTTAAGTGGCTGTCTCCACGCGTCAGTGAGACGGGGAGTGGCGAAGCGGTACGGGGCAATGTGGACCGTGGGATCTAGTTCTAATCGAACGGCTCTGGTTCATTGTCCACGTCAGGCAGCGCCGGCGAGATAGAACCCTAGCGCGGCAGGTGGGGGTCGTGGGAGGCTCATCGGGGCTCAGGCGATGGTCTGCGACGGGGGCGAACGACGAAGTCGACGACGTCGGTTCTCCTGGTACCGGCAGCTTCTCCTGGGGCGGATCCAATCGACGGTTTCTTTCTTCCTCCTCTGCGGCAGACTCCGGAAAAATTCTGGCGATGCGCTGCTCGCATTGCTCAGGGAGTGAGGTGGGGTGGTTCTGAGGTAGAGGGGAGTGAACTGGTGTGAAGAAAACGAGGAAGGGAGGCCTCTATTTATATTGGCTGAAGGGGACCGACGGGCGGGCTGAGCTCGTCGTGGTCGACGACACAGAGGGCTACTGGCATGGGCGACGGTAGGGGCGGTGCTGTGCTCCCTGGCGAAGCTCAACGGCGTGGTGGCGAGGCGTGGGGCGGTGCTGATCGGTCGGAACGCGTCGACGCTCTGGGCGGGTCCGACGGCGATTTTAATGTCGCACAACGCGCGTGGTCCGCGCTGCAGCGAACGGGCATGTCTGCGGGGTTGCTGGGGCGGTGGTGATTACGCACGCACGCGGTGAGGGCGGCGCGCGGTCTGTGGGTGCTGGTCAGGCGTGGCGCACTGGCGCGCTCTCGGCATGGTCGCAAATAGGTCTGGCATGGTTTTGTCGTGTGGTCCAGGGGCTGGCAGTGCTCGGGGCTAGGACAGTGGGTGGCGGTGGACGGTGGAGTGACTGCTAGACATGCTTGCTAGGCTTGGTGCTGCTCCTAGCTTGTTGTCGACAAGGTGCTCTCGGCATGCTTGCCATTAATCGCTAGGCTTTCTCATAGTGGTGCTAAAGCTAGTTAGATTACTTTGATCATCTACTAAGAGTGTAGAGTGAGCTATAGAGGAAACAAGTTAGGCCAAATTTACTGTACACTATAGTGTTTGATGTTTGTTTGATTTGTATCTACAAGGTGTTTGATGAAATGGCCGCAAGAACTTTAAATTTGAATTTTGGATTCAAACTTGGTGGGCTTGCTAGGCACATACTAGGGAGTGTCTGGTTAGTTGGATTAGTCAAGGGACACTGGTTTGGTTGGGTTTTTAAAATGTGTGATCTTCACATATGATAAAGATTCAATTTTGAATTGGGATTTGAATGAGGTTGCCAAATGTTTTTGTAAGTTTGAAAGATAGTATTTGATTCACTTTTACCATGTCTAGCAAGGGGTGAAAAGAATTGGAAAAGTTTCTGTTTGAAATCTTGGACTAGAAACACTCAAAGTGACCTAGTGAACAAGATTGGCCAAAATGACCATTTGCTTTATTTGATTTGTTTTTTATTTTCTCTTTATTTGTTTCTGTTTGGAAAAGTTCTAAATGATGTTATATTTGTCTTTAAACCATTTCTTGCTATTTAGGTTAATCACACAAGATCATTCATGGATTAATCAAATCATCACATACACACATGCATTCATATGAGTTAAATTAATCAAAGTTTTTGTTAACCCTAATTTTAGTGATTAGAGTTTGATGATCCTTTTTTATATTTTTTGGGTGTTACAGGAGGTTGTAAGGGACTTGTTTGAAGGGCATGTAAAAAATTGTCAAGTAGAATTTAGGATGGAGCCTCATATCTTTAGGGCTTTGGCTAGTTTCCCTTTGGAGAAGTTGGTACGTGATACTAGACTAACCGTTGAAGAGATACTAATGTGCAAGAGGCTAATGTGCAAGTAAACATTGTTGGGGATGATGAGGCTCATCCAACGGGGCCTGCCGCACCATCAACAAGCACCGAGAATGAACCTAGAAGGCGTCGAAACAATGGATAAGTTTCTGCAATGATGGAAAAGTACATTGAGATGAAGACTAAGCAGATTGAGAATGCACAAAACTGGCTCAAGAATTTTGGATGAATTCTTAATCAAGAATTTCATCGCTCGACTAAGCACAATGCCACTCTCACAAGAGGAGAAGGTAAAAGCTCTACCGGTCTTTAAAATTGCAGAGAACCGCGAGCTCTTCATTTGCACTGACCCCGAGATCGCTTTGCTGTGGCTGCGAGCTGAAATGGCATAGGAAAGGTAATATATTCTCTTCTTGCTTGTATGGTTATGGATGTAGCAGTAACTCTGCTCAATCAAACACTGCAGTTGAGTAATATATACGAAGAATCCAAGGTTAATAATTGTGGTATAATTTGTGAAAAGCATCCGTACAAACTGCATCACTACTACTATTGTCTTCTCACTTGTGAAGTGTAGAGCATGTGGTCTGTTTAACGCTTGTTGTAGTATGTTTAGTGCAAGCTGTAGAAGTTTCTAGCTGCTGCTCCTTGACTTCTTTCAAATACTAGACATTGTTCTTCTAGGAACATATTCTCATTCTTCTCAAGAAAAGAAATCTGAAGTTGTTTTATACATTGATCACAAACAATGTCTCATACAGCCTTCTTCTATGTTATTTTTTTTTTCTGCAGTTGAACTAAACATTTTCTAATAATTATGCTTTCTCATTGCTTACATGGCCAGATGCAAAGACCATAGTTCTATATGATCAAGCTCCATAAGAAGAAAAGCAAGGGCAGCAAGGGTGCTGTAATAACAAATTTGTGTGTGCTTTATAACAGAAGGACTGTATATTATTCACTGTATTTGTTATCGCGTCACTATTTTTCTGAGAACGAATCATCTGTAGCTTGAAATGTTCGGGATTTTTTAGATACTCATGTTCAGCTATATCCTGTATTTTGTTCTCTATCTTGACATGTTTGATTTTAGCTTCCAGCCATGCTAAAAGCTGATGCAAAAAGGATATTATTTAGAATTGTGGTGTACCTTTTTTTCCTGCTAGTATGTTACTGCCAGTTGTCTACCGCCTGTGCTGCTTGCTGCCTGCCATTGATTGTGCTGCTTGCTGCGTGCTGCTGCTAGACAGGGATAGTGGGGATTAACCGAACAACATATATTATTACGAAACATGGGACAACAGTAGAACCAGATCCTCTAACGTGCACAAGCAAAGTCAGGAAAAATAAAGAAGAAAAGTCAGAGTAGTCTAGCATAAGTAGTCTGTTAGGTATCCTAATTAATTACTATAGGTGATTACTATAGACATAAAAAAATAAACTGAATTTTATTACACCATAATTTTGTCTATATAAAATTACTCCAAATGCATAACATAAATTGGTATTTTGTTGATTAATTTAACTGATTTTAGCCTTAATCATATGGTTTGGAAGAAGAGAAGTTAGGGTACTCTAGCTTAGGTGCCTTTGCTTCTCAATGTTAGAGGATCTGGTTCCGCTGGGGTTGGGATGACAATCGGGGATCACCCAATCCCTGCAGGGATTAGTTCAGCTAGTGGATCTAAACTATTGCAACCGAACAAAGCTTTACAAATCCCTTAATCCAAATAAGCCCTTCTATTTTTCCCCAATTGTACAAATTCTGTAATTTCGTGTTATTTGGTGTTTCAATGACTCTTAGGCTTGAGAGAGCAAAAGAAGGTATGAAAGAAAATTTGGAGACAATTGGGTGTTTTCACTCCAAGTAGTAGTCTTTTGTAATATTTACAAATATCATATTTTTATGATACATTCAATATTAATGGAGATATCAATGGAGATCAGTACTGATTTGCCGATTTGACCCAATCCCTCGTGAGTATGCAAAGTTCGGTTGAATTATTCTTTTAGGGCTTCTTTGCATCACAGGATTACAAAAAATAGGAATACGAAAAACATTGGATTTTGCTTGGATTGTATGCACGGAATAGAGGATTGCAAAACGGAGAAAAACTGCAGGAATAGTCATTTGGCGGGAACATAGGAAAAACACAGGAAAAGTGCCCCGATCCTATATGAATGAGTGTAAAAAAAGTCAGGGTGGATGTTAAAATTTCTATGGGATTGAAGTGTAGAATGCAGTTCATAAGAATTTTGGAGGTGTAATTCCTCCGATCCAATAGACTTTCTTGTGAAAAAATCATATGGTTAGATTCTCCTAAAAAACCCTTACAAATCCTTTAATCCAAATAAGCCCTTGTATTTTTTCCCAATTGTACAGATTCTGTAATTTCGTTTTATTTGGTGTTTCAATGACTCTTAGGCTTGAGAGAGCAAAAGAAGGTACGAAAGAAAATTTGGAGACAATTGGGTGTTTTCACTCCAAGTAGTAGTCTTTTGTAATATTTACAAATATGCTATTTTTATGATACATTCAATATTAACATTACAAATCAAATAAAAACAGTTAATTGATTTGTGCTCTTGTTATACACACACAAAGGCCTCTTTGTGTTATCTTCCTCAAGAGACCATTTCAGTACCAATCCCGAGTCCATGTAACACTCTCTTACTCGTTTTAACATAATTTTACTCATTTTCATCATTGTATCTGTATCAGTAGGATCATATAGCACTATAAATTTGTCGGCGGTAGTATTTTCTACAACTACGAGTAACACATTTTACTATTGGGAAGGTAAAGTCCATTTTGATTAAAAATACGCTCACACTTTTGTGTCTGGTAATCATGATGTATCTACAATGTTTAACTGCCAGAGAATTGCCGTAAGCATACTACCGGATCATCATGAGAGGAGAAGAGCGAGACCAAGGGGCACGATGCGGTCTCCGTGCAAGTTCACAAGGGAAATAGAAGGAAATTGCATTTAGTGCGGTCGTAGTGGTACTCAAACACGACGCAGTTGTTCCCCCGGAAAAAAAAAAACACGTCAGTAGTTGCTACCAAAACAGTAGAGACATGTTGGATGATATTTTGCATCGGGACACCACATGACGAGAGTGTACAACCATGTGCGTTTATCATGCGGCCTGATATGGGGTGTTAAGGAATCTCATCATTAGTTTTTTTTCTGAGACATATCGGGAATCTCAATAGGTTTTGCACTACAATAGGCCGACTGGCAGCCTTAAGGCCTAGCCCACCTATTCGGCTGCTGAACCCCTCTAGAAGTTCCAAGCGTCAAATAGGAAACCCTATTCCCTCCCGCTCATGAGCGGGAGTGAACTAGGCTGCGGCCCATTAGTAATTTTCTTTAGGGTTTTTTATTTTCTTTGAGTTTTTCTCGTTTTCAGAGGTCTTTCTCTATCTTTTTAGCTGGTTCTTCTGTTTCTTTTCTTTTTATGTTTCTTTAATTTTGAATAGTTTTAATTTCTAACATTTGTTCAATTTGAACATTTTTAGATTTCAAACATTTGAAAAATAAAAAAATCAATTTTATCATATTTAGAATCCTAATATTTTTATTACCCAAAAGAAACATAAAATAATACTTTGTAACATAAATATAAAGAAGAAAAAGATAGTACTTTTCATTGGGTTGCATATGAGCGTCCCATGAAGAAAAAACCTCCAGACGGGAGCCAATCGCTCCCGCTATGAGATTTCAATTTTTAAAAGTGTTTAGATTTTAAAAATATTCAATTCTTATAATATCCATTTCAAAAATGTTAGGATATTAAAAATATTCAATTTCAAAAAAACTCGTCTTTTAAAAATGTTTATATTTTAAAAATATTTAAAATTTAGAATGTTTATCAAAACGAAAAGCAAAGTAAAAACAACAAAAATAGAAAAGAAAAGGACAAAATAAAAAAATACCTCCTATTGGCCTACACTAGAGCGGCCCATGAGTATACCTCGGTATTTCTTGGGCCATGCCGGAAAAAAGCCCACGGGTACAATCCCATGCCCGAGTCTAGCCTGTCGCTGCTGTTCTCCACCGAGCCGTCGGGCCAGGCCTTCCTTGATTCCACATTTCCCTCGGCTCGTGCCCAGCCCATGCATCTGTCGGGCCTCAGATCTAGAGCCGAGAACTAGCCCACGGGCCTAAAAAGCCCAACCTGTTAGGCTTTTTTTTGGGCTGGAACGGGTCGGGCCAGGCTGCCCACGCCCAGATATACCCACGAGGGTGCTTGCTTTAAGCGTAGCATCCTTCGCTCGCACGTCAAGCAGAGCATAGGCGGTCCCTCAAATGGGGGGCAACACCCCTAGAGTGTGTGTGTGTGTGTGAGAGAGAGCCGACCTAAAAAAGGCTATTTATCTTTTTTTTGTTTATTGCATTTTAATTTTTAATTTTCTACCTTTTATGTTTCTTTTCCTATTTTTCCTTTTATATTTTTCCTTTTTTGAACCTCTATATTTTTCCATTTTGTTTTATATTTTAATATTTATAAGAATATTGTACGAAAAATATTTTAGAAAGATGTGATAAATTGTTTATAGAGTTGAAATAATGTTCACGATGTTTACACAAATATTTCTATAGTTCAGAAAAGTAGTTTGTGTAGAAAAAACATTCATGTGTTTTAAAATAATTGTTCGCGTGTCCAAAAATCATGTATAACGTAGTAAAAAACTTGTATGATATTAAACCACAAAAGGAATATAATAGGCAAAATTAAAATTTTATATGACATTAAAACACATATTATTGTAAAGTAAAACCATGAGCACGTGTTTGGTTTCTAAATACTAAACACGTTTGGTATTTCATCATATCTTTTGATTGAAGGGGTTGTATGGTTGGGGGCTCCCTCGAGCAAAAGTATTATTAGACATCTTTCTTTGGATGGTAAGGAGAGAGGGTATTGGGAGGCTTTGGTGTTGGCAACTCCTCGATCATGTGTCGGAGGTCGATCTTCGGAAGAACGGGCGTGGTGAACAGGGCCGACCCAAATACAAAATGGGTCTGGGACAAATAAAAGTAATATATTTTATACTAAACTGTTATACTTATTAAACTTATATTTCCTACACTAACATTACCATGGTTTTATTTAGTTAGATGACACACATAAAAAAATTTGAGAGTTAGTTATACTACTTATTGTTATCAAGTTTTAATGTATCACTCAATAGTTTGATTGTTCTAAATGTAAATTATATGTTGTAATAAATTTATCATTTAATTAATTATCTACTATGAAATAAATTATGCAGTAATGCATAAGGGTTGCTTGTGTATGTGTGTCTATGTATGCATTTAAATATCATTCAATGTCAAGATAGGGATTTTTAAAACATACGCTCAAATAAATATCCTAACTAGGGGTGGTTGTATTTGGGTGGGTCTAGTGTATATGTTACAATTCTCTTACCAAAAGTTTAAACCATGTTTCAGTTTTTTATAAACTTTTGTAAAAAAATTACAAACCTAAAGTTTCCAAAATTTTAGAAAATCTTAGGTATCGAAGACAGAATTTAAGGATTACAATTTATAGAATGAATTTTCAAACAAATAGAGGAACTTTCTCAAATTTGAACTTTTAAAAAATAAACTAACAGAATAATAGCATATGGGTACATATGAAACATACTTTTGAAAAAAAAAATCATATGTCTAGATATTTGGTAGAAACATACTGTTGAGAAATTCTCAAAATGAGTTGCCATACAAAAGGCTAGATAATTACAAGTTTTATGTATTTTTTAGATTTTTGTACAAACATTCCTACTAATTAGTGTGTTCCTTAAAGCTTCTGATATCCACTTCGATAGTCAAAATTTCAAGAAATACTTCCAAGCAAGAATAAACAAGAAATAGTGAATTCATTTTGATGTGACATTTGCATGTGTATTATTTAAGTAGTATTAAGAAGTAAAACACAAATCATCCCCAAATAAGGACACGCTGATCAAATTGAAAAATTAAATGCAAACAAATAAAAATTAATTGAATGGAGCAAGATACACACTAGTCTAATACTCTAGCAATGCAGTACATGGGTCGGAGCCCGTGTCGACTGGGGGCCTAGGGCGGCCGCCCCTTTGCCCTATATGCTATGGTCTGGCCCTATGAGCCCCGCCACGCCTTCTTCAAGGACTAAAATGATGACCCGACGACATCAATGAATGGAGCATGGGAAAAGTTGGTGCGGTGATTACTGAGATCAGAAACCAGAAAAACCAGTTTCATAAGTGTATTTTCGCTTTCGAGGGTAGAGCTTCAAATTTTGAAGCCCACAATCTTGCTAGATTAGTTTATCTGTGGCTGGAGTATCCGTATCATCTATCTAACCCTGTAAACATTATTGATGAGGAATAAAATCTAGCATGTTTGTCTCAAACAGAAGTCAGTAAAAAATTTGTGATGTTAAATGGTGCTTTCCTTCTTTTAATGGCGCATTCCTTTAGTTTGTCTGCCCCGTGCAGCAAGCTGTCCTATGTTCACTCTCTTCAGACAAAAAGATACATGATAAATTCGTTGTGCCCCGCTTAGTTCAAGGTAGTATGAATGAAACAGTAAATAGAATGTTGGTGTTAAATTGTGCATTTCTTCTGTTTGCCTGCCGTGTGCAACAAATGTCCTACAAAAGAAACTTCATAAATTCGGTGTGCCCTGCTTAGTGCAAGGTAGTATGAAACAATTGAAATTGTGGTACTAAATGGTGCATTCATTTTCTATCAGATGGCTGGAATCAGTGGTGGAGCTATGCACACTCCAGGGGGGCCACCGCCCCCCAGATTTTGAAGAATTGCTGAAGGATTTTTTTCACAAGGTTGAGAGTACAATGTTTTAGCCTTCCCCCGCCCCCCCAGACAGTGAAGTTTTGAGTTTTTCCCCCATGGAATCTTGCCAAGCTCTGCCAGTGGCTGGAATGCTTCGCCGAGCCATGCTGCAGCTGGTCCAGATAGGTTTCTTCCAGTTCGGGCTTTTTCTCATCGGCGTGGCTGTCGCCGTGCCCGTTTAGACGTCCCTGGTGGCAGGAGGCAGTGCGTGCGCACCCTCTCTCGACTCCTATAGCAGCCTTGCCGAGATCAACATCAAGATGTTTCTCATGGTGATGAGATCCATGCTCTTGGCGATGTTGCTGATTTACTAGCTTTGCGAGGACGAGGAGCTAAGCAGGGAGGGCCGCCCACTCTGGACGGTTAGACTTCTCCACGTTACTTCCTTCGTCGCCGTGGCTTTCTCTTTCATTGCCATGATTCTAGGATGCCTCGTCGCATACCACCTCGTGGTGGTCAAGACGACTCGTGCTTCTTGCTGGACCTCTACCAGCACTACTACGATGATAGCATGCTATTGTTGTATCCCTCTCATCTTCTTAGTCTACTACGGTGACATGTTTCGGATTGCTGTTATGCCATATTATGGATTAAATTAGCTATTAGGTATCTAGCGATTTAATGAAAACTAAGGAGAACCTTTCTTGTTATCGGATGTCCCCTAATGGACAACCTTTCTTGTTATATGCGGGACCAGTCCGTAGATTTTGGGGGCCCTAGGAAAATATGAAATCAAGGGCCCCTTGTTTAATGTGTCAGATATTTCATAGGGTCAATGGGGGCAATGGCCCCCCTACTCAAAAAATTTAGAGATACATTTAATATTTATGCTAAACTTTTAAAGAGTATACTCAAAGTTTATCATGATTAGCATTCTTAGGCGTATCAACAATGCATGCAACCTACACCACTTATTCACACATAAAATACTTAAAATATTAGTATTTCGTAAGAAAAATTACTGTAATGCAATAGTAAATTAAATAATTTGTACACTTATTTCTATTGATCGAGTGAACTATATATCATCAATTTCTACTTGTGTACATATGTGTGTGCAGAAAATGAGTTGATGAGTAAACATATTAGGCACTGAATTAGTAAAAAGATGGAATAGTTTCTCAAACATACAAGATGAGGGCAAGTAGAATTGTTGGAAATCATCAGAGAGATGTGCGATTAATAAATATACTCGTAAACTTGTAAAGTAATGTGAGGACCGGTGTTATTCTTCACATTTGGGGAGACCAACAAAATAATGTCATCAAGTAAAAAGTATTCGATAATATTAGAGTATATTTTTTGATAAATATGAGTAAGAGTAGTCATGCTAGGCTATAGCTTAAACCATCTATATTTTATTTTTTAGACAACCATTTATATTTTCAAGAATTATTGTAGACTGCTGAACGTAAAAAATATTAAAAAATATGGATATATAGATAATTCATGGGCCGGGGCCTAGGGCGAGCGCCCCTATGCCCCTCCCTGTGGGTCGGCCCTGGTGGTGAAAGACGGAGAGTGATGGCTCCAAAAAGCATCATCTAAACATTGTTTTTCGTCAAGCAATTGATATTACTCTCTTTTGATTTGCTACTAATGACTAATTATTGCAAAGATATGCAAATTCTTCCTTTGATTTATTTTATGCAGGAAATCGCACTTTTATTGTGAAATCTGAAGTCATAAATGATGATTTTGAGGAAGTTTTGTCGATCAAGTAATTTTGGAGTTAATATCAGCGCCAACCAACATGACGACCACTTGTACGGACACGCCCCGCCCATACCGTCTAACCGTACGGGGTGGCGGAAGCTTCGTCTCATCAAAACCTACAATACTCATAAAGACGCCTATATATTTTGAGGTCCCAGCCGCCGCGCAGAGGGTCGTCATTCTTAGATTGCATCACAATACCACCAAAGGAGATCCACACCATAGTTCATCCCTTCCATCCCCTATCCTCTCCATTAGCCATAGTCATTACTTTGTACTTGAGATCTTCTTGTGATTCGGCGACCATTGTAAGAATATTTGATTTCAATCTAAGTATTGCATAATGTTTTCTATTCTTGATCTTATTATTATGGGTGAGTAACCTCACGAGCCGTGGGTTGGGGAGAAACCTCGCAGCATTTATGTGTATCTAATCTATGGGAGAATTGTGTATTGGTTTATAAGAGATATTTGTATCATTTGTTTCTTTGTCTCTTGCCTCGATCTTTGGACTTGTAGGTACCCAAGATCCCAGATATTGATCAAGTCTTGTGGTGAGATTCTTGGCAAGTGGCGATCTCATAGGAACCCCAGTGACAGCAAGGGTAGTACGGCCTTTGCTTAGCTACCCATTTAGGATCACAAAAACATCACCACTTAATATTTTGATCTGTGTTTTGCATTTAATAATCGTTTATAGCCCGGTGCTTCGCGGTGCACTTGGTTGGATCAAAAGACTATTGCTATGCATGTGGCCTTTCACGAGCTCTAGTATATTAGGATGTGTTGCTCACAAAAGATTATCTCTATTGGAATCTTACACATGAATATGCTTATTATTATCTTTATTCCCATGTGATATGCAGCTGCGGGTGGATCTTCATCCCTGGTCTATCTCCATCCATTGATTCAACCACAATATAAAGTAAACTAGATTGGTTCGGTAAACAAAGGTAAATTCGACAAAACAAAGTCTTGTAGACATGTCCTTATTTTTTATTCCTATTAGTGTTATTTTACAAGGATTCGATAAACCTAGGTCTACTAGGAAAAAATATACTATACCGCATCCAATATACTATACCACATCCGTAATCCGAATCGAAGGTATCAACCCTTTTTATGGCGTCGTTGTCAGGGAAGCAATTCTCCATCCTGGTGAGGTCACTAGAGACCTTATTTTTAGATTTAATTTTTGTTTGTAGTTTTTTTCATGTTATTAGTTTACTTTCTTGTTATCTATTTGAAAAACCCCCAAAATTAGTTACTTGTTTATTTGTTTGTCTTACTTTAAAAATACTAAAAAGAAAAAAGCGATGGCTCAAAAGAAACTTGGGGAGTATGCTACTCCCACTGATGATTTTATTCGTGCACCTATTACTCAGCCCGCCGTTGGTGTGGAAGCATACGAGATAAATCCTAACATTTTGGGTTTGGTTCAGCATAACCAATTGGGAGGCTCATCTTCTGAAGATCCAGGTTTTCACTTAAATACATATACTGAAATTTGCGACATGATGCGTATTAAGGATGTTGATCCAAATGTTGTTAAATTGTGATTGTTTCCTTTCTCTCTTAGAGTAAAGGCTAAGGATTGGTTGCTATCTCTACCTAAGGGCACTATCACAGCTTGTGAGGAATATACTAATATCTTTATGACTAAACTTTTTCCCCAGATAAAACTATGTAACTAAGATTCAATATTACAAGTTTTAGACAAGAAGACCGTGAGCCACTAGCGCTTGCATGGGAAAGGATGAAAGAAGTCGTAATGAACTGTCCAAGTCATGGAATGGAAGAATGGCTTGTATTGCATTTATTTTATAATGGTCTTAACCCAATATCTAAGTCTATGCTAGATACTGCAGCAGGAGGAACTATCATGGGAAAGCAGGAGTGTTGCAAACAAACTACTTGATGATATGCAAACAACCATGCTCAATGGCATTTGGAAAGAAACTCAAAAAGGGTGATTCCAATCACCGAGGTAAACAATAAAGAGCTTACTACAAAGGTAGATGAATTACTTAATATAGTAAAGGGTAAGGAAAATATCCAAGTTAATCCTATCTCTACTGATGTTAATGTTGTTAATTTTATAGATCGTAGTTCTTATAATCCTGCATGGAAATATCAAAACTTTGCTTCTCATGTTCAAAAAATTTATTCTAGTCCTACAGGAGCTCCTTTTAATAACTATGATAATCATAATGGAGCAAACCATGATAATCTCTCGTTTGAACATACTGTTAGAAATTCTATGCAATCTCAAACTAAGAAATATAATATGCTTATTAAAATCACGGAGAACCATGAGACTAGTATTGGTAAATTATCTAATCAAGACGTTACAATTAGAAATGATGTGCAGGATCTACAGGAAAGGATAAATACCATGGAAGCTCTTGGGTACGGTAGCCGAGAGACAAGCTCTCATACTTGCAAAATTTGCTGGAAAGCCTGAGCCAAATCCGATGGAAGAACTCAAGATGATAAGTGTCGAGAATAATGAAGACAAGCCTAAAGATCTAGATTATAGCAACGCACCAACATCCGAATATACCGTGGAAGATCTACTAAAGATGATTGTCGTCAAGAATCCTGATATTGAAAAAGTAAATGATTCTACCTATCAACAATTTATTCAATAAGTAGCATCTATAGAAATTGAGTACAAAAGACTAGCTGATAAGCTCCCTGCTAAGCTAGATGATATATTTGAGCCCACTATTAAAATTAAAATTGGGATTAATGAGATATCTGCACTTTGTGATCTTGGTGCAAGCGTTTCAACAATTTCCAAAAGCTTATTTGATAAAGTAAACTTGGGGCCATTTGCAACTACTAAAATGAGACTCCATCTAGCTGATTCTACATATAATAAAGTTGTTGAGATTAAAGAAAATATAGTGGTAGGGCATTCCCGCACTTATTAATATTGTTATAGTGGACATGCCCGAAAATCCCATAGCTCTTATAATTCTAGGCAGGCCATTCCTATGAACTATTAAAGTTTTAATCAATTTGCATGAAGGGAATGTGATAATAGGGATACCATCTAAAGATCCTTTTATAGCCCACTTACCTAGGAAGAAGAAGATCAAACCTAATAATGATGATGATAGTATAACCACGCTTAAAGCTAATTCCTTTGGAGTGGGTGTTCCACTCACTAAAACTAAATGATCATCATCTGGGTCAAGCTAATTGACCTTAACTAGAAGCGCTTCATCGGAGGCAACCCATGTGAAATAAAAAGTTTTTATTCTTGTGTTAGTTTTTTTCTTTGTTTTGTTTTGTTTGTAATCATTTTTAACAAAGAGTGTTTAAGAAGACATTTGGAGAGAGGATAAGAAATAAAGGTAATCCTCAATTTTATATTTTGCTAACACATGGCCTTAAGGTATTGCTAATTTTTACAAAGCCTATATTGTTTTTATTTTGCCTTTTGTTAAGATGTGCAAAGGCGCGTAAAGCTACTAATAAATTTCTCAAGATTTTGAAGCTTTTAGGTAGCCTAACGACCACTGGTATGGTTAGAAATACTCGTACTGCACGCCTGTAACACATCAAGGCACTGGAAAATACAAGGACTGATTTTTTCCGAAGGACATAGCTGTCATGACGAACAATTGTATGGTCGGATTCGGTCCTACCGCCTGCCCGTACCGTATCTTGGAGCAAACATTTGAATTGAAGTAAATACACATAATGGTCAGTCGCACGGGCGTGCACCCATACTGCGTGTCCATACCGAGTTTATCTCTAGAAGGGTTTCGTCGACCCCAAGGTTTGTCACTCGGTACGGGCAGGCTGTACATACCAGCCGCCATAAGAACCCATGAAGAGGTAACCTAAAATTCTCAAAACACTATTCTCTTTCTTCTACCTACAAATTCCACACTACCTTTATTGGATCTTCAATTCTACTTATTATTTCATTGATTCCTCGCACCCAATCGATCTAAGGTATGTTTCTCCTCTGATATCCAACTTATTTGCATCTAAACCTTGTTAAATCTTTCACCATTATCAATCTAGACTTAGGTCTTGTTCTTGAGCTAATCTTGATGTTGAGCATGTTTAGATAGTTTTTAGAGGAGATTCTTTTATAACTAGTGTAGATGATCGTATATGCTATGTTTCTATTGGATTAAATTTTTGATTAGCTTTATTTCTTTTTTTTGTTTTTAGATGAATACGAGGAGACGTACACGTGTGATGTATGCAGCACAATCTGCACCACCCATTGATACGCTAACCCCCGAGTCATTTTGGAATCGATTTCGCTGAGGACTTTCAGCTGAACCGTTTCAACCGTCTAAAGCTTCGAGAAATCAAGTCCACTAAGTGGGAGTGTCCCTTTATCTTGAACCAACTTGGTATTCATGCTGATTTCGATTTGCTATGCAATAATGTTGGTTTGTATGAATTTGTGTTTCAGGATTGTGACACGTACCACTGCTATACGCTTGAGTTTCTTAGCATTGTGACACATACGATGACATCTCACTTCTATCCCGAGGAGAAACTTCCTGGAGTTGATTATATCTACTTTCGACTCATGAACCATGAGTACTCCTTGACACTCATCCAATGGGCTCACTACTTTGGGTTTGCTAAAAACACCACCGACACACGCTTCACTTCTTTTGTTGTAAATTCTACACCCTTGGGTTATTTTAATAAAATGAGAACTTGTGGAAGCACAGCTAAGGGAAATCAAATGATGCATTATGTTGTTTGTTATTTGTTTTATGTTATTTTTAATACCTTGCATGGATGTGGTGAGTTTACTAGAGTTAATGAGGAGGACATGATGGTCCTCGCTAAAGCTGCAATTCTTAACTGTAATTTGAAGCCAAATTTAGGCGCACTTCTTTTGTTTTATCTTCACCATTAGGGGCTTGAATCTCGTGGTCCCATATGCGGAGGAGGAGTCATAACCATGCTTTCATAGGCACTCCACGTCGACCTAGGTAACATCCAACCTTTGTCTGGAAGCCGCCACCTAGTTTTTTCTTCTCTTAGAGCTTGCGGTATGTTTTCAAGAATCAATGGTAGATATTTCTTTGATATACCTAGAGCGGATCACTTGATCCCTGCTCTTTTGCCTAATGGTATCTTAACTATCGAGGAGGGATGTTTGCATTATCATGCGTAGGTTGAATCAAGTCTACCACAACAAGAAGCACCTATGGATGGAGAAGAGGAAGATGAAGGAGCAGAACAAGAAGGACCCAAACACGATGTGCAACCACCAAACTACTACACTACCTATGATGATATCTATAACCTCGAAGGAAGTATCCAAAATATGAACAAGCTCTCCATCAACCTTCGAAATGCTACCGCCAACCTAACCACTCAGTTCCATGATTGGAGTAGCCAATGGAACATGAGTAACTATCCACCCCCACCACAATGAGCAACAAAAGGGCTTGCAAAGGCCTGACTTTGGGGATGTGTCCCTAGGAAATATTATTTGTCTAATAAATAGGCTGTACTCCAACTCCCAGTGAGCTTTGAAACACTCGTGTTGGTCTGTTCCAACACTTTGATTTTTTATTTTGCTTTTGTTTTTAGTTTGTCTTTGTTTTCCTAATCACTTGCTTGGTGATACGTCCAAAACGTATCTACTTTCTCGAACACTTTTCTATTGTTTCTTCTCTAAACTTGTGTGATTTGGATACAACTAACACGGTCTGACGTTGTTTTCAGCAGAATTACCTTGGTGTCTTGTTTTTGTGCAGAAAATGAACTATCAGGAAAAATCCCGGAAAATATGCCAAAAATTATATTTCACCAGAAGATCCATGGAGCCAGAAGAAGAGACGGAGAGGAGGCCTAGGGGCCCCACACCCACCCCAGGTGCGGGCCCACCACTGGCCGCTCCTGGAGGGGGTGCAACCACCCCAGGCACCCCCTCGGCCTTCCTCTGCACCTATAAATTGCCTTTCAACCTAAAAACCGAGGGGGGTTCGATAGTTTTCTAGAAAGAGTTTTGCTCCATCGCCGCCACCAGAAACCAAGATTCCGATCCAGAAACTCTGTTCTGGCACCCTGCCGGGACGGGGAATTTGGAGAGGATCATCGCCATCGTCATCACCAACGCATCTCTATCAACCACCTATGTTTCCCTCATCCATTAGTGAGTAATCCCCCGCTGTAGGCTTGGAGATGGTATGGATTGGATGAGTTCTATCATGTAATCGAATAAGATATGTTAGGGCATAGTGCCTAGTATCTCTATTAGTGATATTTGACTTTGTTGTAACTTGTTGTGCTTAATGCTTGTCACTAGGGCCCGAGTGCCATGATCTCATATCTGAACTTATTATTGAATCATTATGATAGTATTGTTTGTGATCTTATCTGCAAGTTGTGTACACATATCATTGTCCGGATCTAAAGGCCCCAAAGTGACAATAATTGGGACAACCGGAGGGGATGGCTGTGGTGTGAGGATCACATGTGTTCACGGAGTGTTAATGCTTTGCTACGGTGCTCTATTAAAAGGAGTACCTTAATTGCCAGTAGTTTCCTAGAGGCCCCGCTGCCACGGGCTGGCTGGAAGATGTTGTGCAAGTTCTCATTGCGAGCACGTATAACTATATCTGGAGAACATGCCTAAGATTGTTTAGTACTTGAATGCTTGTTATTATTTATCAACAATACCCTAGATCTTGACGTTACATGTTTAAACTCGTCCATGCAACGCCCGTCCATCCATACCTATGCCTACCGCACTCAAATCCCACTGTTACTGTTACTGTTACTATTGCTACTGTTTCACTGCTGCTGTTGCTTTATTGTTGCTACTACCAAACCGTTGCTACTAATAAAATTCTGTGAGCAAGAACTATTTCCAGGTGCAGCTGAACTGACAACTCAGTTGTTAAGTCTTGCAAGTATTATTTGGCTCCCCTTGTGTCGAATTAATAAATTGGGTAATACTACCCGCGAAGACTGTGGCGATCCCCTATACTTGTGGGTTATCAAGACTATTTTCTGGCACCGTTGCCGGGGATTATAGCTTTATTTGTAAGTTCACTTGGATCTATTATTATTCACTGCTACTCCTTTCATCATGGGGAAGTCTCGTGATGGAAAGTTCCCTATTTTACCATCCACTACAAGAAGAGGTACAGTCCTAAACACCTCTGCTGCTCTTGATTCATCGTTTGTTATAAGTAAGCTTGTCACACCACCACCACATACTCATGCTACACACACTGCTACTACTGCTGAGTCTGAAACTGTGAAGAATCTACCTCCTATAGAAGAATTATGTAAGCCAATTCCCCACTCATCTAATATTGAGGTACACTCTCTCAAACACTTTGATGAAGGTGATATTCCTTATGGTAAGCCTCCTGATCAATGTTTAGAGGAACTTGACACATTTATTGTTAAACAAGGGTATTTTAATAAACAAGTTCAGAATCATTTGTTGGAAAACTCTAGAGCCATCCATGAGTTTAAAGATATTGTGGAAAGAACTTCTAATGATATTAAAATGCTTTGTAAACACTTTCAAATGGTTCAAACTCAACTTGATCAACTTGCTAAGGTACAAAAGGATATGCTAGTTAATGCTTCAGGAGATAAACATGCTTATGAAATTAGAACTAGGAGTGGTATAGCTACTCAAGATCCTTTATATCCTGAAGGACACCCTAAAAGAATTGAGCAAGATTCTCAACAAGGTGAAGATAGTGGTAGTCCTCACAAGAGGAAGAAAAAGAAACATAAGATAGTTGAGGAACCACTTGAACCTGCTGTAGATCCTGATAGTATATCTTCCTCTGATGCTGAAACTGAGAGTGGTAATGATAAAAATGAGTCTCCTGATAAGGAGGAAGGTGAGGAAGAACCTGAGAAGCACACTAAGAACACTAGGTACACAAAGGAAGATTTTATTGCTAATAAACATGGTAAAGAGAGAACCTTGGGTGCAGAAACCTATGCCTTTTTCAGGTAAGAAACACAAGTCAAAGGAGGAGGAACACTACAACAAGTTTTGTGAGTGGATGAAGCCTTTATTCTTGCAAATTCCTTTGACTGATGCTATTAATTTGCCTCCTTATTCAAAGTACACGAAGGATATTATCTCTAATAAAAGGAAGATTCCTAATGAGGAGATTTCTACTTTACTTGCTAATTACTCCTTCAATGGTAAGGTTCCAAAGAAACTTGGTGATCCAGGTATACCAACTATTCCTTGCTCTATTAAGAATAATTATGTTAGAACTGCTTTATGTGATTTGGGAGTTGGAGTTAGTGTTATGCCTTTTTCTCTCTATAAGAGACTCCAGCTAGAAAAGTTGATACCAACTGATATATCTTTACAAATGGCTGATAAGTCAACAGTATTCCTATTGGTATATGTGAGGATGTTCCTGTTCAAGTTTCTCATAATTTCTTGGTTTTAAATGATTTTGTTGTGCTTGAAATGCCTGAAGATGATAATATGCCTATTATTTTTGGGAGACCTTTTCTTAATACTGCAGGTGTTGTCATTAATTGTAATCAAGGAAAAGTAACATTTAATATTAATGACAAAGAGCACACTGTATATTTCCCCAAGAGGTTGTTAAGAGCTATTTCCTGAATTCCATTGAAAATATTGAGAGCATCAAGGTTGGAGAAATATATTGTCCCATTCCACAAGAAAATTTTGAAACTATTATGATTGGGACCATTGCTATCAAGTATGAGGTAACATAATCACCTTGTGGAATGCAAAGTTTTGCTTCATATAAGATTGTTTTGGTAATAAGACTTGATCAACCTTGTTAACAAAAGGATTTTAATGAACAAAATAATGTTTCCACTATGGTTAAACTTGCTTTCTTTTAGTTTTCTCCTACCTAGTCTTTGCTTTTTCTCTTGTTAGCTCTAGTTTTGCTAGTTGTTTGATTGTTGGAGTGTATTAGAACTTCTGAAGTTCTAGTTTTTGTTTGCTTTTTGTGTCAAGAATGACCTCTAATGAGAGCGAAGTAAGATTTGGGGAGTTGCTGTCCCGAAACAGATTTATGTCCTCTACCATAAAAATCCGTGAGGAGTCTCTGTAAATTGTATTGAGCTGATAATTTATTAATAAATCCCCTAGTATGTTATCTAACGTTCGTTAGTTCAACACTTTTTGATTTGAGCAACATAATATGTTCGAAAAAATCGGTTTCTACCTGCTGGTCTATTTTGACAGATTTCTGCCATTATTTGCATTTGCTTCTTATTGATTCCTTTTTGAGTTCTTTTTTGGGGAATTGAGCTTTTTGAAGGATTTGCTACAGTATCTTGTGTTTTTAGTGAAAAGTTTTGCTGCTCCAAAGCTTTGACTAAGGTCTAATATCTTTTGAATACACTAATGTTGCTAATGAAGATTGTGTGAAGTTTTATATGAAGGAAAAAAATTCAGGTGTAGAGAGAGAATGATGTAATGAGATGAAGAATTGATAAAAGCTCAAGATTAGGGATGCCACCCCGTGTCACCCTAAGATATATTCAAGAGGTACAAGCATCAAAGTTTGGGGGTGCCCAAGGCATCCCCTTCCTCATCAATAAAAACCTCGGGTCTCTTTCTAGACACTTCCTTTTTATTTTTTCATGCACTGTTATGTTATTCTTGGAGTTACTGCCCGCGCTATTGAGCCCCACTTATGCCAAAAGCATAAGCTTGGGGGGAGGTATACCGACATCACACTCATATATATATCATATTCGGTCGGTTCTTTGTATATCAATTGTTTTCGCTTTCTTTTTGGTTTTTGTTGCTTCTTTCTAAAAACCCAAAAATACCAAAAATATTTTTGTTTATTTTGGTTTGTTTCTTTGCTTTGGTTTGCCTTAAAATAAAAATCCAAAAATATTATTCTTTGTTTGGTTTGCTTTGTTTTTGTTTGGTTTTTCTTTGTTTGCTTGTTTCTAAAAAATCGAAAACACCAAAAATATTTGTTGGTCTTCTTTGGTTTTGTGAGTTCTTTGCAGGGTTCAGCCGTCCTCAGTGGATTTTGGTTTCATGTTATTATTCAAGTCACACAAGTGAAGGGCAATAATGAAGATTAAGACAACTCGAGGTGTGGTAAGAGGCTGGTAACAAACTCTATTTGTTTCATTCTTGTACATATACTCTTCATTGTGAGCATGCTTAGCCTGTTTGTGTAAGGTGTATGTCATTATGGATGCTTAGTAGTTCTTGCTTGTCTATGATTAGCTCCAGCTTGCTAATAGTTTGTAGCATGTCATATGAATTCTTGCTTGCATTGTTTTATTCATACTTTGGTATGATATTGTGGTATCCTCCTTTGACTGTTCATGTGAATTGACTTGGCACATGCTCACGCATTCCTATGACTAATCAATAGTTAGTAAGCCTCGATGATTTATTTTGCCTCAGAGTTCTTGTATCACTTTCATGCCATAGCTAGTCCTGTTTTGTTACAAGCATGATTATGACAGTTATTGTTCTCTCGTTTGTCGCTCCCTCTCTATTGCTAGCCTTCACTTGCACTGAGTATGTGATCTACCTGTGCTTCCAACTCACCAAAACCAATATTTCCAGCTGTATCCACCATACCTATCTATTAGCATCATTTGCTACTTCAGTGCATATTCCATATGCCGTGTTTTCTTTCAAAATAAAATGTTTGTCTGTTTTGAGAAAGTTAGTTAGTAAAGCTCTCACTAACTTGATGGCACACTTTATTCCTTGCGCTTAATAATTCTGAACCATTGTGACTAGTCCATGAAAGTTATATGCTTGCTAATTATATATTGGGAGTCAGCATAACCGTGCTGTCACGGGGAACGCTTTCAACACCTGTTGGATATTTCATCCAATTGATTCTTTACTCTTTTGTTTACAGATGTCGATGATGTGAAATAAAAGGGGAGGTTGTGAGTTCATGGAGTTTATACATTGTGTTAGGGAAACGCTTGGGCCGCTAGCCTAAGCCATGCCTAATCATGGTGGAAACTTGCAGCATCACCATAATGAGCATCTATGAAGCATCCTCAATAAAAAGCTATGCATATGGTAAATAAAAAGATTGTTGAGATTCTCATTATCTGCTTGCCTTGTCATTTTGGTTATGGGAAAGCTCTTGTACCATGTGCAAGGGGTACCCCATTGGCGGTTCTCGATGATATGCACGTATTTACAATGACAAGAACTTTCAGGTAACCAAAGTTGAGTAGCATGCGGAGCGACCCTCGTACTCAAGGGACTTGGGATTTCCAGTCTATGGTCTGTCAAGCATATGATTCAGAGTGGACCTCACTTTCACCTTAACCACACGAAGATGCCTATGATAGGGGCAATGAGAGCTCAAAGCTAATGAGTAGCTTCCTTTCAGCATTGAGAAGCCTTTCAAACCTTTACAAAACCGTTTTCACAACCTTGTTGAGTCACCACTTATTCTATGAGCACCTTCTTGAGAGAATAGTTGTCATTCTCGTCTTTGTTCCAAAACTTGGTTACTTATGTCATGACTTTGATGCTTGTATCTCTGATATCTTTACTTCTAGTCTTCATGTGAACTTTAGAGGTGCCCTGGCATTTATATTGTGCTCTTCAAACAAAGGCAAGCGAGATACCACTCTATCATACCTTATTATGAGCATTGCAATGTCGCTTATGTTTATGTTTCATGCTACTTATTATTATTGAGTTAGTTTTCTCTTCATAGGTTGCAATGACTATTGAGTAGACTTAGTTGCATACTTCTTATTATGAATTGTCTAAGTATCTACTCCTGTGCTGAGAATATATACATCATATGAAGCAAAGTGTTCGTGAAAGTTCTTTTATCGCACTCAGTTTTCAACTAAATTGATTGAGGACAAGCAATAATCTAAGCTTGGGGGAGTTGATACGTCCAAAACGTATCTACTTTCTCGAATACTTTGCTATCATTTCTTCTCTAAACTTGTGTGATTTGGATACAACTAACACGGACTGATGTTGTTTTCAGCAGAATTACCTTGGTGTCTTATTTTTGTGCAGAAAATGAACTATCAGGAAAAATCCCGGAAAATATGCCAAAAATTATATTTCACCAAAAGATCCACTGAGCCAGAAGAAGAGATAGAGAGGATGCCTGGGGGGCCACACCCACCCTAGGTGCGGGCCCACCACTGGCCGCTCCTGGAGGGGGTGCAGCCACCCCTAGCACCACTCGGCCTTCCTCTACGCCTATAAATTGCCTTTCAACCTAAAAACCGAGGGGGGTTCGATAGTTTTCCAGAAAGAGTTCCGCTCCGCCGCCACCAGAAACCAAGATTCCGATCCAGAAACTCCGTTGACACCCTGCCGGGACGGGAAATTTGGAGAGGATCATCGCCATCGTCATCACCAACGCATCTCTATCAACCACCTATGTTTCCCTCATCCATGAGTGATTAATCCCCCACTGTAGGCTTTCTATCATGTAATCGAATAAGATATGTTAGGGCATAGTGCCTAGTATCTCTATTAGTGTTATTTGACCTTGTTGCAACTTGTTGTGTTTAATGCTTGTCACTAGGGCCTGAGTGTCATGATATCAGATCTAAACTAATTATTGAATCATTATGATAGTATTGTTTGTGATCTTATCTGCAAGTTGTGTACATATATCATTGTCCGGATCCAAAGGCCCCAAAGTGACAATAATTGGGACAACCGGAGGAGATGGCTGTGGTGTGAGGATCACATGTGTTCACAGAGTGTTAATGCTTTGCTCCGGTACTCTATTAAACGGAGCACCTTAATTGCCAGTAGTTCCCTAGAGGCCCCGCTGCCACGGGCTGGCTGGACAGAAGATGTTGTGCAAGTTCTCATTGTGAGCACGTATGACTATATTTGGAGCACATGCCTAGGATTGTTTAGTACTTGGATGCTTTTTTTATTTATCTGCAATGCTCTAGATCTTGATGTTACATATTTAGACTCATCCATGCAACGCCCATCCATCCCTATGCCTACCGCACTCGAATCCCACTGTTACCTTTATTGTTACTATTGCTACTATTTCACTGCTGCTGTTGCTTTACTGTTGATACTACCAAACCGTTGCTACTGATAAAATTCTGTGAGCAAGAACTATTTCTAGGTGCAGCTGAACTGACAACTCAGTTGTTAAGGCTTGCAAGTATTCTTTGGCTCCCCTTGTGTCAAATCAATAAATTGGGTAATACTACCTGCAAAGACTGTTGTGATCTCCTATACTTGTGGGTAATCACTTGGTCGCAAGTTATTTTCTATTCTTTAATACCCATCCTCAAAAATACAAAAAGATTTTCCCCTTTTTCGTGAACGTGGATTTAAACTTTGCCTCTTTGCATCAATATTATTACAAGAGTGATTTTTCTTGAGTTTTGAAGGAACACATCTCTATAAGGAAGAGGATTATGAAGTCACTCATGAGAGGTATGTCCTATGTCTCCCACTTTTGAAGTTTGAATTGTTTATCTTAGTTAGTTGACTTGCTAGGAAGCTATGCTAGTGGGAGTAATTCAAAATAGTTAGAGTAAAGCTTATTATTTGTATGAATGATTAGTTGTGGAAGCTTTTGCTCTAGTTCTTGTAGTTAATCGAGTCTTTCCTTGGAAATAAATTTGCCAAACAAGTATAACTAGAAAAAGTCTAGAATTTTATGACTTGTTTGATATGTGATTGTCTTAAGAGTTTACCTTTGAAGATACTTAGCCTCATAGACGTTTTCATAGACTTAACGACACTATTGAAAGGAGTTGTTTGATTGAAATAAAGTCTAGTGGTAATTGTGATTGCATGCCAAAGCTAACCTTGTGGATCAAACCGTAATACTGTTTAAAAAGTTCTATATTTTCCATGCACACCTTTGGATGCCAACAACTCCACTAGCTTTTGGACGATCTATGGTATAACCCCGGATTTCGGCTATGAGTTGATGACATGGGTGGCATACGTGTCACTGTATAGGAAAAATTATTGGTACTCTTGAAGGTTATGCAAACCATTGTTTAAAATCATCACTCAATGATCCTTATTGGGAAATATCCTTGCAAGAAGGAAGAAAAAAGAGAAAAGATATGATGATCCACATAACAAGTCTTTGGCATGATCTCGTTACTACTTTATGAATTTTCTTGAGAAGCAATGATTGGAATAGTAGTGTTTTAGATAGTCTTGATTTACCGATGTGGGTGTCAATAAGATACTTCACTATTATACTACTTGGAACATGAACTCTCTTACTCAATATTTCTATATTAAACATCCTAGTGTTCCTTGGCAAGCTGAGAGTTAACTAGAGGAATTGGATTGATTGTTACACATCTAGTTATTTATACTTATATTAAACTCTACTTTTATTGTCTTGAGTTATCAAAATTTGTATAGTGTTCTTAGCATCTCCCTAACTTTGATGATCTTTTCAATATGGAAGAAGTGCTGGACGCATATGGCTACCGACTATAAGTGAATTCATATTATCGTTGTTTCAAGTTTAAACACTAAATTTATCATAGTTCCTTTGTTTCTTCTTGCTCGATGGCGATCAGGGTTTGAGCTTTGGGGAAGTTGATGGCTCCAAAAAGCGCCATCTTTCTCCGCGTTTAAACATTGTTTTTTGTCAAGCAATTGACATTATTATCTCTTGGTTTGCAACTAATTACTAATTATTGCAAAGATATGCAAATCTTTCCTTTGATTTATTTTATGCAGGAAACCACATTTTTATTGCGAAATCTGGAGTCATAAATGATGATTTTGAGGAAGTTTTGACAACCAAGGAATTCTGGAGTTAATACCAGGCGCCAACGAATTTTACGACCACTGGTACGGGCGTGCCCCGCCTGTACTATACGACCATACCGGGTGGAGGCGGCTTCATCTTATCGAACCCTACAATACTCATGAAGGCGCCTATATATTTTGAGGTCCTAGCCGACGCACAGAGGGCCGCCATTCTCAGATTGTATCACAACACCACCAAAGGATATCCACACCATAGTTCATCCCTTCCACCCCCCATCCTCTCTATTAGCCATATCCATTACTTTGTACTTGAGATCTCCTTGCGATTCGACGACCATTGTAAGAATATTTGATTTCAATATAAGTATTGCACAATGTTTTCTATCCTTGATCTTATTGTTATGAGTGACTAGTCCTTAGGGGCTATGGGTTGGGGAGAAACCTCGCAGCATTTATGTGTATCTAATCTATGGGAGAATTGTATATTGGTTTGTAAGAGGATTTGTATCATTTGTTTCTTTGTCTTTTGCCTCGATCTTTGGACTTGTAGGTACTGAAGATCCTAGAGATTGATCAAGACTTGAGGTGAGATGCTTGGCAAGTGGCGATCTCATAGGAACCCCAGTAACAGCAAGGATAGTACGGTCTTCGCTTAGTGACCCATTTGGGAACACAACAACATCATCGCTTAATGCTTTGATATGTGTTTTGCACTTAATAATCGTTTGTAGCCTGATGCTTCGCGGTGCACTCAGTTGGATCAAAAGACTATTTCTATGTTTGTGGCCTCTTAGGGGCTCTAGTATATTGGATGTGTATCCCACAAAAGATTATCTCCATTGGAACGTTACACATGAATATGCTTACTATTATCTTTATTCTCGTATGATATGCAGCTACAGGTGAATCTTTAACCCTGTCCTATCTCCATCCATTGATTCAACCACAATATAAAGTAAACTAGATTGGTCTGGTAAACAAAGGTAAATCGACAAAACAAAGTCTTATAAAAGTGTCTTTATTTTTTATTCTTATTAGCGTTGTTTCCCAAGGATTCGATAAACCTAGGTCTTCTAGAGAAAAAACTACTATACTACATTGTAATCCGGATCGAAGGTGTCAGCGAACGATACAAAGATTTTTCCGGGCGAAACCTCAGTGCTTCGACACCATCGCCGATGATGTTTGCGGGTATCATTACCCTCTTGGGGGGCGTTGTTGTGGCTACCTTCCTCGCGACAGGGCTCGGGGTGAAAACCCTTAACCATTGTTCTCAGCGACGGTGACGCGGTGTGTCATTACCCTCTTGGGGACGTCGTCGTGGAGCCACAGTTCATCCCAGTCTCGGCTCATTGTTTTCGGTGGCAAGTTTAGGTTTTTCGCGTTTTTCTTGTTTATTTTGATCGGCTTTGTAATAGGGGTCTCCCCTCCACCTTGTACTTGTTCGGCCGAAGTGACTTTAATCTATAAAGCATGGTGAAAGCCTATTTCAAGACATATTTCTTTTATGACGGGATCTAAAATGCCTTTCGGTGTCTAGATCCATTCTTGAGATGCTCTTAGTTTTTCTATTACTTTGAATTTTGGATTGATAAAAAATTTCATACCTACCAAAATCGTCCTTTTTTGGAAACATTTCGAAATTACATCAAACAAATTTCATCAAATTATTATTTATAGTTAAATTCTAATTCTACTTGAATTTGGTTCGAGTCTACCCCTCTAGAAATGTATGTTTTGCTTCCCATCGAAATTACAAGAATTCCAGAAATCTCGTTGAAAATTTAAAACCTTGCTTCGCACAGCCTACAGACTTTTTTTAAACAATAACTGGGTCTAAAAGACCCCAGAAACTGCTTGATGAAACACGTGGTATAAATTGCAGAGAGGCCCTTGGCGAGAAACACACTAGCAAAACTAGATAAAACAGAACATGGCCTCCCTCTTACAAAAAGCACCCTAGGACTAGAAAATAAAAAGCAATCAAGTCCTTGAGGGCCTCCACCACCGATATCGGGCGACCTCGAGCCAATGGCGAGGTCATGGGAGTATTTTGCTCATGACGCTCCACTATCCGGAGAAGAAGCTCAGCCGCCGGCCATCTTGCAGTCAACGAGGTGTCAAGCTCCGACGCTGGGCTTTGAAGAAGGGCCTCCGATGGAGGTTTGATCCCCTAGTCGCCTTTCGACACGAAGAGGCAGCAGCCCGGCAGCCTCGCCGCTGCCAGTGGACCACTGCGAAGAAGATCTTGTGGGTGCAGCTTCAACCGTCCTCGGCTTCATCTTCGGCATCGAATTATTTGCCCTTCCATCCCTCGCTGCCACGGCAGGCCAAGAGAAAAGCGAAGAAGCAGGCTCTGTCGATGCATCCGTAGAACCCTCGAGCTTTATGGCCGAGCCGCTGAATCGACCCATCCCACCCCAATCTCCAACCATTGGAGCTCGGGGAGGGAGAAAGATCAGCGACCTACCAGCGCCGCTCGCCAGCGCACATGAGTAACTCGGAAGTGACGTGCGTGGCTAGCGCCCAGCAAACCCTGGCTCACTCCCCTCGCCGCCACGGCCGGCCAGAGCAAGCTTCAGATCTGGGAGCAAACCCAACCCCCGCATGTCCCAAGCAGCTTTACGAAAGGTGGCGGTGCTCGCCGCCGATGCTCCCCATCCACCAAGGGTAAGGAGAAGAAATGCGAGGAACCCTAGTTCACCGAAGATCTTGCTACAGAGATCTCCAACGCCGCCGCCAACTACGGGCACGCATCCCACACCCGACACGAAGCCACTACACCTACACCTAAACCTATCTACTCCGGCGCCACATCCCGTCCAACTCCAACCGGTTAATCCGGCGGAGTGGAGCCGGGAAGGGCCCGGCCGGCGGCTTAGCACACTCAGAAACTAAGGAGAGAGAGAGAGAGAGAGAGAGAGAGAGAAGCGGTGCTGAAATGAGAAATGGATAGATATTTCACACAGCCTACAGACTGAAAAATCTTTTAAGAGATGCACATTTGTATACTCCATTTTGGGCTAGGAAATGGCTAGTGAAACTTAATCGCAATTTGCATCCCAGCCATCACCCGTTTCAGCCGCGGATAGAAGCAACGAGTACACACGCGTATGGGCAAAAAAAGGAAGCCCAACAGACGATCGAGGCACGCGACACACGGATGCAAGTACAGCCCACGAGCGCGACGAGCCCCACAAGTGTGCGTGCGGTGGATTCTAAAAAAAACAAAAGGTGGCCACCGGACGCAGTTCCTAGAGCTTACCAGTAGCTCGAGGCGACAGCGATGAGGTTCGTCGGATGCTCACCACCCAACTGGCTGCCCTGCGCCTCGATTGCGCGCCTGAATTCTCCATCTCAGCGCGCGAGCCTGGATCCTACGAGAAGTTGAAGTCGAACACGACAACCGCCCCAACTCCATCACGAAACTACCGGAGATTCAGAGAAATCACATCCTAAAATCACAGCGATCTCTCGTCGAGCACCACATGAATGAACACTAAATAACCACATCGGCAGGTGCGTTTGCTGTGTTACTTCTGTGGCCTCGAGCTATTTAAACACGGAATCGCCGTCCATTTTCCCTCCAAAAATCAAATCCACGAGCAGAGAAACCAAGCCAACACTGCGACTGCTCTGCTCAGTAGCCAGTAGCACAGTACACGGTAGTAGTTGCCTGATCGCTTAGTCAGTTAGCTTAGCTTAGCTAGGCATGTCGCTGACGACGACGACGAGCCACCTGCCCATCTGCAAGGCGCAGGACGTCTCCAAGCAAGCTCCGCCGCAGAGGCGGAAGAAGAACACGCCCACTTCGCCGAATGCGGCCAGTCTTGGCAGGCGGGGGCTACTCAAATCCGCCGGCCTCGGCCTCGGGCTCGGGCTCGTCGTGTCTAATCCGGCACGGGCCGAGTCGCCACCGGTCCTGGCACCGGAGGAGCTGACGTCGAGCCGGATGTCCTACTCCAGGTTCCTCGAGTACCTCAACGCCGGCGCGATCAGGAAGGTGGACTTCTTCCAGGACGGCACGGTCGCCGTCGCGGAGGTGGACGACCCGGCGCTGGCCAGGGTCCACCGCGTCAAGGTGCAGCTCCCGGGCCTGCCCGCCGAGCTGGTCCGCAAGCTGCGGGAGAAGGGCGTCGACTTCGCGGCGCAGCCGGCCGCGGAGCCCAATGCCGGGCCGCTGGACGTCCTCGGCCTCCTGCTCAACCTCGGCTTCCCTCTCCTCTTCCTCGCCTCGCTCTTCCTGCGCTCCTCATCGGGCGCACCCGGGGGCGGGCCGAACCTGCCATTCGGGCTCGGCCGGTCCAAGGCCAAGTTCCAGATGGAGCCCAACACGGGCGTCACCTTCGACGACATCGCGGGCGTCGACGAGGCGAAGCAGGACTTTCAGGAGATCGTGCAGTTCTTGAAGTTCCCGGACAAGTTCACGGCGGTGGGGGCGAGGATCCCCAAGGGCGTGCTGCTGGTCGGCCCGCCTGGCACGGGGAAGACGCTGCTGGCCAAGGCGATCGCCGGTGAGGCCGGCGTGCCTTTCTTCTCGCTGTCCGGGTCGGAGTTCATCGAGATGTTCGTGGGCGTGGGCGCGTCGCGCGTGCGGGACCTGTTCGGCAAGGCCAAGGAGAACGCGCCGTGCCTGGTGTTCATCGACGAGATCGACGCCGTCGGCCGGCAGCGCGGCACGGGCGTAGGCGGCGGCAACGACGAGAGGGAGCAGACGCTGAACCAGCTGCTCACCGAGATGGACGGCTTCAGCGGCGACGGCGGCGTCATCGTGATCGCCGCCACGAACCGGCCGGAGATCCTCGACGCCGCGCTGCTCCGCCCGGGCCGCTTCGACCGCCAGGTGTCCGTCGGGCTGCCCGACGTGCGGGGCCGCGAGGAGATCCTCAGGGTGCACAGCGCCAACAAGAAACTGGACCCCGACGTGTCGCTGAGCGTGGTGGCCATGCGCACGCCCGGGTTCAGCGGCGCCGACCTCGCCAACCTCATGAACGAGGCCGCCATCCTCGCCGGACGCCGCGGCAAGGACCGCGTCTCGGTCAAGGAGATCGACGACTCCATCGACCGCATCGTCGCCGGCCTCGAGGGCACCAGCATGACCGACGGCAAGAGCAAGATGCTCGTCGCCTACCACGAGATCGGCCATGCCGTCTGCGCGTAAGCATATGCACATCCCTCATCCCTCGTTTCGTTTCAACCGATTCTTATTTCACGGTCTCGTTTATACTGAAGAAGACTGATCGATTCTTGCAGGACGCTGACGCCGGGGCACGACGAGGTGCAGAAGGTGACGCTGATCCCGCGGGGGCAGGCGCGAGGTCTGACGTGGTTCCTGCCGGGCGATGACCCGACGCCGGTGTCCAAGCGGCAGATCTTCGCTAGGATCGTCGGCGGGCTGGGCGGCCGCGCCGCCGAGGAGGTGATCTTCGGCGAGCCCGAGGTGACCACGGGCGCGGCGGGGGACCTGCAGCAGGTGACGCAGGTGGCGCGGCAGATGGTGACCACGTTCGGCATGTCGGAGATCGGGCCGTGGGCGCTGACGGACCAGGCCGCGCAGAGCGGGGACTTGGTGCTGCGCATGCTGGCCAGGAAGTCCATGTCCGAGAAGCTCGCGGCCGACATCGACCGGACGGTGAAGGCCATCATCGACGAGGCGTACGAGGTCGCCAAGGCGCACATCAGGAGGACCCGGCCCGCCATCGACCAGCTGGTGGACGTGCTCCTGGAGAAGGAGACGCTCACCGGCGACGAGTTCAGGGCGATCTTGTCGGAGCACGTCAACATTGGCAAGGAGCAGCTGGACACGGCCGCAAGGACAGACATGGTTACGGCTTGAAACTTCAGACATCAGAACAGTAGAATTGGGTAGTGTGAGCCGTAGAACGAGATACTCTAGCATAGTATAGAGTGTGATGTAAATATGTGCCTCACATGCTTGACATTGCTAGTAAATATTTTCCATACAAGCAGGTGTTTAATTAGCCCATTTCTGCTAGTACTACGTATTATAATTTGTGTTCTCCCAGATGAGGTCAGGGATGCACAGCAGAAAGTGAAAAGCAGGGCACGCCAAACTGCTACGATCAAACATGCGAGATGCGATACACTCAGCATCAGTAGTACTTGGATGGCTCCCCAGCTTCAAGAGCCAAGACGCGTCTCTTTTTGTAGTTGGCCTTGAAGCAGGCCTGCCTAAGCCTCTTGGTCGTATCCTTGAGCTCAACACATGGCTTCTGCTCCAGGAGCCTCCTCTCCTGCTCCAGCGTCTCTACCGTCGCCCTCAGCTGCTCGTCGTCGTTCACCTTGCCTGCCTCCTGCAGGGCCTGCAACCATGAACGACATATCAGACAGATGATTACACGCCAAAACAGTCGTGAAAAAAATGGGGTCTGATTCAGAGGAGGCGATGAGAAAACCACCATGGATAAAGAAGGTACCTCGACATTGTTGATGAGAGCCCGCAAGCTCTTCATCTTGCGATGCGGCCATCTGGGAATTCCGAGCTCTCTGCACCTCTTCTTCAGGGCGGTGAGCCCGACTTTCAGCTCTCGAGCTGCCTGCATAATTGGCAGGTAGAAGTACTGTGACACGAGCTCGAACGTCAACGCCTTCTCTGATCTAACACGGTCTGTTTTCATGGGGACGACGGGAGCAGCTGCAGGTGGCGCGCAAGGAGAAGCAAAACAGGATGAGCTTATGTTGGATGCTGCTCCATTGTCCACACTATAACACAGCAGCGGTAACCCCTTCTCGCTGCTCTCTTCTCTGCTGCTATCATCCCAATACCACTGTACGTCCTCCTCAAAGTTTGTAATAGGTTCGCCTGTGTTGCAAGGAATAGGGGCTATGAGATATGAGGTGTATCGCTTCAGACAATACTGCTCAAATCAGACAGAAAGAATAGAATCATACCTTGAGGCATACAGGTCTGCCCAACGGCGGGGACAGTAGAGCATAATGGTTCGGAACAGAAGCTCGGGAAGGATAGATTGGAGAGGAGCGCTTCCTCTTCAAGCAGGTAACTATCAGGCCAATCACTCGGCAGATAAGACCACAAGCTGGAGTATGGAAAATAAGATAGATCAACTTAGGAAGAACAACAGTACCACTTTCTGATGTTGATGTACGCATTTCTAAGGCTAACGATATGCATGATACAAGAAAAGGTGTACCTGTGTTCTTCGTTGCAATCCATTCTCTCAAGAACTAGAACTTTGGCAGAAAAATGTTGTATGGAACTGATGAAGGCAAGAGTGGAACTTGGGTATCCAAATATATATAATATAGTGCGGATGAAAGGCAAAGCCAGCTCTTAAATGCTGGTGTCACTCGGTACATATGGAAACGGCCCATATTGAAAATCATGCGAGAATTTAGTTCGAGGAGTGGCTAATAATGGATCGGGAGTTACCGAAAAGGGAGTAATTGTGTGATTGGCTGCGTGGCAATAAATTAGTTTCGATAATGGTAAAACATGCATTGGGTTTCCTGCATTCAAGAGCATGGATAATGGCTAATCAAAACTTTTCGGCTAGAGTCTGCATGGAGTAGAGTATTTACACGCTTCTTGGAACTATAAGAACTGATACATGATTAGGACTCCATCCATGCTACTATCTCCTTCACGGTTTGCAGGGCGCCTAATCAAATTTGGATTTTTCCAAAACTACAACATTCCTAGGCGCATAAGCATTAATTGTTGATTAATGTGGCAGCTTTTCTCCCAACTTTCTATGCATGCAATAGTCTCCCACCACTGCATGCGCATTAACCGCTCACTAATAGGTCTAATTGTTAACCAATACGTTTACGCCTAGTACTCCAGTTACTCCTCTAGGACCAAGGCAATCGCTGATTGGGAGATAAAACAGAGCATGCACCTAACAGATGACCTTTACCCGGCCTTGAACTACTCCAGTTATCCTCTATACTCCGGTTACCCACCGAATCAGTCACAAATAACCTAAAGATAAGCTTAACATGTACTGGTATATTCCGGTGCTGCTATGCATACGATGAATTTGCATACGACAACTGTACAATACTAGGTGGAAGCCTGGTTTACGCGGACGACTCTACTTCTCAAACCACCAAGCCCAAACCATTCTGTTAGGAAAAAAACTCCGCTGTTCTCGTCTTGGTTGCCGCGGCTGCCGTGGCTTGGTCGCCGCCACTGCCGCAACCATGCTGTTTCTCTGACTTCTCGGCTTGGTCATCACCGCTACCGCCGCTTGGTCGCTGCCGCTGCGGCAACCATGCCGAGTCTTCTCGGCTTGGTCATCTCCGCTGCTGCCACTTGGTCGACTTCTCAGCTTGTCGCCGCTGGAGCTACCGCAACCATGCCGTTCCCAACTATTGCAGCTTGGTCGCCGCTGCTACTGCTGCAACCACGCGTATCAGCAACTACTGCATCACTTATCCTCTTGTTCTGCTCGTCCGAGGGTGAGCAGAATTTTGATGAGGGCAAGGACGTGTCGTGCAGTTATCGGACGTTAAAGATCGTAAGCGAAGCAATTTCGTAACTGTATAACCAAGAACTGTTGGTTTGGGGCATGCATTCTCACTTATTTGTGCATCGCTTGACAGTTCATGGCATAGTTTTGAATGTTTAGGTTAGTCAAAATTTCATCAAACTCCAAGAGCTAATTAGGCGGGGGTGTTTCTTTCTAATCCATGGTGGATTCTACATGATAGATTCTACAAGAGGAGACATATTTAAATTTAAATAGGTAACCATGCACGCAATATTATAGCTCATTTAAGGGGTATAAAACCAACTGATGTTACTCGGTGCAAATCTGTGGATGCAACCGTAGTGGGTTCTGAAGAACATGGGGAGATGCCAAACGCCACTTACAAGTAGATTATGTATCAAAATGCATGTGTACCAAATCAGTAGGAGTAACACAAACTCACTTGAGTTGCCTGGCTCATCTCCATGTTTCTTGTGCAACTGCCGTCCTGCCAAAAGCCAGAAAATCACAGCACTGTTGAAAAATAGATCACTTAATGAGTCTACATTAGACATTCATGCATAAATTCATCAAATTTTGAACAGAAAACAGATAACTAATATTAACGGACGGCTATTACACTAAATAGTAAAGTACCAAACTTAAAAATAGCTACTTGTTGATTTCATGGGGTACAAACAGTACATGATGAGATATGTACAAGTCAAGAAGAATCAAAGACAGGAAGTATTTGTTTCTACACTACAAGACCTTATTCTTTGTTCTAAATAAATATTACAACAATGTCACCGTACCGTCTAGCTTGAATCTCTGCATGACATATCAAAACCTTTCAGGACTGAAAAAATCTCCTGGATAAGGGGATGCGAGGTATCCCCTGAGATGAAGACATGCAACTTGTCACCCAGATCAATCCAACTGTACCCAGGATGCTTGTGAACACCTTGACGTTCCATCTCTTCTCTTACAATAGACGCACTTCCCCACCTCCCCTCGTGAACATGTAAGTTATGAATCAAAACATATGGAGCAGAACTCTCAGGGTCAATCTTAGATAATGCCTTTGCAGCCATGTGAGCCAGTTGTTCATTCTTCCTGGCTGTACAGGCTCCGAGGAAAGATCCCCACACAGATCGATCTGGATCAATTGGCATGCTATTGATTACCTCTAATGCATCATCAAGCTCACCATGTCGACCTATGAGATTGACAAGTGCTGCATAGTGCTCAATCCTAGCAGCAATGCCATACTCATGAACCATGGTGCGGAAAATCCTCCATCCTTCAGAGACAAGGCCAGCATTTCCACATGCACTCAAGAGAGAAATGAAGGTTACATGGGTTGGCATAACCCTGGCACTCCTCATTTGTTCGAACAGTTGCAAGGCTTCTGTAGCACGACCATGGTGTTCATAACCTCCTATCAGTGAACCCCAAGACCTTGAATCCTTTTGCGCTTGCATGTGCTTGAAGATGGCTTCCGCATCGGTTAGTGCCCCGCCTCTGGAGTACATTGTTATAAGGGCATTGCTAGTTACAGTATCTGGCAGATACGACTTCTCAATAATTTGATGGAGCTGAGTTCCAAGGCGCAACATAGGGAGCGACGCACATGCTGCTAGAACTGAAGAGAAGGTGTGCCGATCAGGCATCCCACCAACCTCTAGCATCTTTGAAAATAGCTTGACTGTACCATCATAGTCCCCATTTTGCTCATAACCTGATATCATTGTATTCCAGGAGATGGTTCCACGCTCTGGCATTTTATCAAAAAATCCACGAGCATGCTCAACCTCTCTTATCTGTGTGAATCCTCGTATTATCAAATTCCAAGACACCATATCAGGGTCAGGCATTTCCCGAAACAGCTTCTCTGCTTCCTGCATATCTGACACCTTGGTATACCCAGCAATCATAGTGTTCCATGATACGAGGTCCTTAACCGGCATCTCGTCAAACAGCGTCCTAGCTGAGCAAACATCTCCAGTTTTCGTATAGCACATCATCATTGAGTTCCAGGACACAACGTTCCTCTCAAACACCCTCCTGTTGCTTATCTTGCCCTGGTACTGACCTCTGGGTATCTTATCAAATAATCTCCTGGCGTCACTCACCCTCCCAACTTGCCCGTACGCAGCAATCAGCGTATTATAAGCATCGGCTGCCTTGTCCATGTCCGTCACCTTCAAGCGCTTTGTCAACAGCTCCTCTGCCTCATCGAACCGGCCGTTCTTCGTAAACCCACACACCAGCGTGCTCAGCGAGGCTGAGTCCTTCACAGGCATCGCATCGAACATGTCAAGGGCCTTGTTCACCTGACCAGCAGCAAAGAACCCGGTGACCATCGTGTTCCAAGACGCGGTGTTCCTCTGCGGCATCTCGCCAAACACCTTCTCGGCGTCGCCCATGAGACCGCGCCGCACATAGGCGCCGAGGAGGGTGTTCCACGTGACAGCGTCGCGCTCTGGCATTTCGTCGAACAGCCGGCGTGCGGCCGCTAGGTGGTCCGAGTGCGGCGAGGAGGTGTAGGCGGAGAGCAGCGTGTTCCACGACACAACGTCCCGGACGGGCATTGAGGCGAAAAAGGTGCGCGCAGCGCCTACGTCGCGGCGGCGCGCTAGCGCTGCGAGGACCGAGTTCCAGGTCACGACGGAGCGGTTGGGGATGGCGTCGAAGAGGCGCCTGGCTTCGTCGAAGCGGCCGCACCGGAGGAGAGCCGCGAGGGAGCGGTTGTGTTGCCGGACAACTTCGTCGGCGGGCGATGCAGCCGTGGCTGCGGCCACCGCGCGGCGGTGGGCGACGCCTGGGATGGAAGGCGGCCATCTCCGCATCAGGATTCAGAGTACTTCCGTAGTTGGGTTCAGTTGCATGATTTTCTACTTTCTCCTGATGTTTGAGGCTTTGAGGTGGTCTGGTCAGACCATGACAAGAACAGCACGCATTAGTTTTGTTTCGACTGTGTTAAATTTTTATTAGGCATACTGACATTTCGATAGCACAGAATAAAAATGCTAATCCTCGTCAGACTGACATTCTGCATGAATGTATTCAGGCATTCCCATCTAGTCATCTTTCAAATTGAGCCTAGCTCAACTAGTCAGCAAAATTCAGGTTCCTATTTATATTTAATGACCAGCGTATTCCGATACCCATGCAGTTTACCCTACCAGTCGAGACAATTTATCCTAAGGACAGTGCTTGATACTTAACCAAGTTTAAAAATCCTAATACTCATGCTTAATAGATCTGTGCATCCCTAGTTGGTTCAGAGGTTGGAGAAGTGAAATTTCCCAATTTAAGACATTAACAAACACAGACCGAGAGCGGTCTCTCCAGACAAGAGACTGCTCTCGTGCGGCCGCACAAGGCTACACCAGAGTGATCCTTGTCGCTCGTCTCGAGCCCTCCCTCTCGCCTCCCCCTCCTTCTCGCTGGGACAAAGACCGGCAAAGCTTTGCAACGCGGCGGTGGTTCCTCCCAGCAGACCGAGATCTGGGCGCCGCGGTCGGCCATCTCCAGCCGATCAGATGCAAGCGGCATGACGACGGTGGTAGTTCGGAGGTTTCCGGTCCGTGGCGCGCAGTGGGTAGCAGTTGTGGCATGCGTGTCGAAGCTGGACCCTTTGGGCTAGGCGGGCCTCTCTCACACCTCTACCCTAGCGCAACGAAGATGGTGACCAAGCAAACTCTTCGTGGGCGTGCGGCTGCAATTGCAGCACCAGGACACTTGATAAGTGCTCCAGGTGCATCGCGAAGCTCTGTTTTTTACACCATGGAACATATCTGCACCATGGCGGCTGTGATTGGAGGACCAGACAGTGGCAAAGCCGTGATCTTAATGCGATGAAGACTTTACTTCATAGGTTGTTGTTTGGACTTGGCCCCGTCCAGACCGGACACGAGTTCATATGAGCTTGGTGATACGTGACTTGTAGTACCGACCTCCGCAAGTGGGGGTGGCAGCACTTGAGGACTTTTTTTTGTGGGTGATGCTTCTCGAGTACCGAGTCTTGATTTGTAGGGTAAAAAACCAAAGTTTAGTCTCCATTGGTTGTACCTAACATTGACATTGTTGGAAGCATTGTTTTTAAAACGCAATCTTTCTCCGGGTGAAAACCTAAAATCTTTGATCGGCGGCGAGAACAGTTATGCATTGTTTCTAGAGACATTACATTTAGAGAACCTCTTTTTGTAGTCCGGGTATTGTCATGCTGTTGCGATGAGATTGTTCACCGCGAGGGGAGGAGGGGGGATGGACTTTTTTAGTTTTTTTATTTTCTAGACGTTTTTAGATATCGTCTTGATGTAGACACTCGGTGTAATTGACATATGCGATATTAATATATTTCCTTTATAAAAAATATGTTGTTCACCGGTAATGCAGCGGTAGCCTTTACGTGACGTCCCTGCTCTCGGTTCAAAGGACCGACTCATCTTGGAAGGTTCTATTGCAGCTGGTCAGTTGAACCTGAAGAGAGTACCAATTGATGATCCAAGAAACAACCCAGAAGATAAGCAAAATCACAATACCAGAGCAGTGGAGCTGCACCGTGTTGACGTGTATAAATGGATTGCACTAGCCCTTTTCGTCAGTTCGGACTGTTGGTTGCGTTGGCTAGTGCATGAAGCTTGACATGGTATCAGAGGCTAAGGTCTTGAGTTCAAGCCCTGACTTTCGCAATTTATCCTAAAATTGCTGTTGACCCCTCTATGTCCACGAATAGAGGTCTTGAGTTCAAGCCCTGACTTTCGCAATTTATCCTAAAATTGCTGTTGACCCCTCTATGTCCACGAATAGACACCCCTCTATGTCAGGTTGAGCATTATGCGGACATGACCATGGGACAACACATAGCAGCTACCGAATTATTTCTGGATAAGTATTTGACTTTTTATTTAAAAAGTTCACGCATTATTTTAGAGCTAGTGTCATTAGAAACTGCACATGGACAACCGTGGAAGTACTATCCGAAGTCACACTCTCGTGGTAGTACTATTTTATAGATGTGCACATGGATCAGATTAGAGGAATTCACACTGACATCTTATTACAAATTTGCTGAACATGACAGTGCACATGGACACACGTGGAAATAGTGTCATATCTGCACATACATGAATGGTAATGTGCAACATTGTTGCAGATCTAAGTTTTTGACATTGATAAAACTTGACAGCCGTCTGCTGAACATGACACCTACTAGGCAACTATTGTTCAAATGCAGAAGGAAAAACGTCATTCATCCTGGTCTAGTTTGCATAACTTCGGGAAAAAAGGATACTGCAATTTTAGTAGTGATAATTTAGTGAATCACCAAGGTTACACGTTCAGACATATTTCTACTCTCAAGCTTCTCCTTTTCGTTTTTCATTTGTGCACCCGCTAACGATGCAAAAATACAAGAACTGTCCCTCGCATATTTCTAAATTTGGAAAACGTAAGATCTTTTGTGGCTCGTGCAAGCTTGCATCGAATGATAAATAAAATAAAATGGTATAGAAGTTTTGTGGGAGTGGGTGGGATTTGGGTGACGAACAAAATGGAGACCGCGGCTAAGTTTAGGGATTAGGTTTTCTGTGGGAGGGAGTGGGATTTAGCATGGACTAGGGTCTGGCAAAAAAAAGTTCCAACTCGGCCCGAGACAGAAAAAGTGACGCCAAGTTACTTTTCATGGTGTTCATATCTCAATGCACCAAAATTTAGTTCTAAAATGCACTCCATGAAGTCATCTTCACTATCTTCTAAATGCATCAATTTGTTTTTACATGGTACATACTACATTACATAGGTGCAATAATATGATTTGTGATGATTTTATGAGCATTATTATTGCACAAAACATTGTTTAAACGTTAGTGAAAGAGCGTGTGGGCCTCCATGTGTGGTTTTGGTAATTAATGATAATTTTTATGGACTAATGTTTGTATTAAGTTACACTTGTAGGAATTGTCCATTGGCATCGCTTGGAGCATGTGTTGGCTTCAAGGTTGAAGAAATGAAGAAGAAGCATTGTCTAAGGGCTTTGGGCCTATTGGAATCCTGTAGAAGAAGAAGAATAAAGAAAATAATATCAAGTGTGTCTTGAATAAGTAGATGGAGTTCCTCATGTGTATCTTCAATACATCATCCAATTGGAGTTAGAAGATGTGTTGTGCAAGCTCAAAATGCGCCATCTCTAGAAGATCTCATGTTTGATGCTTGCCTTCCTCGGTGGTCATGGATCGATGAAGAGGAATCAAGAAAGGTATCCATCTTGAGAAGGACAAGATCGTCTACATCGAGCTCAAGTGGAATGCTCAAGGCAAAGGTATTATCTTGATAGGTTTTCTCTTTTGCCGGTCTCATGTTGTTAGTTGGGAGACCGGGTTTAGGATAGATATATAGCCGCACTATTAAGAGGGGCTCTCGAGTGAGTAACTCGATCATATTTTTCGAAGAGAGCTCAAACATTTGCATACTTGGCATCATATTTATTGGTTCTTATCTATGAGAGGATTTAGATCTTGTGTTAATCTCCATGACAAGCTCAAGTTTATCGAAAATGGATTTCATATGCATTCTCTATTGCGTTTTCGATGTTGGTGGTTTTATCGGTTTGCCTCTTATAGATATGTTAAACCTTTCAACATTTGGTTCTATCATACCTTGATATACTATTATGGTTCCCTGCATAATATTTTAGAGCTTATTTTCCTCTTCCAAACGAGCCCAATATCATCAAAATCGAAGTCTGGATGCAAAATTTATGGTCGTTTTGGTGTTGGTATTTCTGTAAGTTTTGTGAGGGTCGGAGACTGGCCGGAGTATACAGAGAGAATCTGGAGGCTGCCCGGAGTCCTGGCCGGAGTCTGGACCCTGGAGACTCCGGTCTCGGGGGCTAGAGACTCCGGTCCTGAAGGCCGGAAACTCCGGGGGTAAGTAATCTGTAACGGCTAGTTGATGTGGGAGACCTATAAAAGGCCCCCTTCTTCCCCAAGGGGCTGGCTGCTTGCTCTCTCTCTCTCTCTCTCTCTCTCTCTCTCTCTCTCCTTCATTGTTTCTACCTTCAAGATCTTGCAAATACTCTCAATCCCTCTCATATTTCTTGAATCTTTTGGAGGATTTGAAAGAGGAGATCTAGATCTATAACTCCACCAATCCATCTCTCCTCTATGTGAGGCGAACATCTTGGGATCTAGATCTTGGGATTTCTTTTGTGGATTTACTTTTGTGTTCTTCCTCTCGTGTTCCCACAATAGTTTTAGTAGCTTTGTTGAAACGTGAGAGTGAAGGATCGGAGCATCTTTGTGGTGTTATTGCCATTTGCATTAGGTGCATCAGTTTGATTTCTTCTTGGAGGATTTGGTTGGTGAAAATAAAGAATCTTGTCCCTCTTGGGTTTTTGGAACCCTAGACGGTGTGTGGCCTTTGTGGTGCGTTCTTGGAGCCTCCAATTAATTTGTGGATCTACCCTCAAGCTAGTGGCCTTGGTGCTGATTATTGGGAGCCTCTAATTAAGTTTTGGAGATTGTCCCAAATCTTGTACGAGTTTGGTGACCGACCTCAAGTGTTCCATAGTGAATCGGGTGCTTGCCATACGGTGGGTGCTCGGGAGAATAGGGTGAGGCCTTTTATGGCGTTGGTGCTCTTAGTACCACCCACCCCTCCAAGGAGACGTACTCCCTTGTAGGGAGGAACTCGGTAAAATATCATCGTCCCGCGTGTCTCGGTTATCTCTATACCGAGCTCTTTACTTATGTACTTTACATTGTGATAGCCTTCGTGCTTGAAGTAATCTATCTTGATATCACTTTGTTGCCTCTCTTGCTTAGCATAAGTTGTTGGTGCACATGGGTGAACCTTAGTATATATAGACTTTGTGCTTAACAAAAGAAAACACTAGTTTTATTTCGCCATTATTAAGCTCATCTCGTAAAAGTTTTTAACCGCCTATTCACTCCCCCTCTAGGCGACATCCGTGATATCCCGGACCATTCTGGATCACCTCGTGATATCCCGGATCCCATCCGAGACTCCGAACAACATTCGGTATCTTTCTCATAATACCATAACTACTCAAACAACGTCGAATCCTTAAGTGTGTCTCCCTACGGTTCGTGAATTATGCGGACATGATCGAGACACTTCTCCGAACAATAACCAAATAGAGGAATCTGGAAATTCATATGGCTCCCACATATTTCTACGATTACTTTGCGATCGAATGAACCACTTACATACGATACCAATTTCCCTTTGTCTCACGATAGTTTACTTATCCGAGGTTATGATCGTCGGTATCTCTGCATACCTAGTTCAACCTCGTTACCGATAAGTACTCTTTTATCGTTCCCGTGATATGTGATCCCTTGTGAGCTAGTCACATGCTTGCAAGATAATTGGATGACATTCCACCGAGAGGGCCCAAAGTATATCTATCCGTCATATGGATGGACAAATCCCACTCTTGATCCATGTGTTTCAACCAATACTTTCCGAACACTCAATGCCACCTTTATAGCCACCCGATTCATGTGGTGTTTGATGTCATCAAAGCATCCATCCGGTAAAGGTGATATGCATGATCTCATGGTCGAAGGAATTAGGTTACTATGTATCAGAAAGCATATAGCAATTGAACTATTGAAATGACTTGATCTTTATGCTACGCTTATCTATAGGAGTATGTCCACCATATCATTCTCCTAACGATACGATCTTGTTGTTGATAACATCTCAATGTTCATGATAGGGAAACCACAATCATTAATCAACCAACAAGCTAGTGAAGTATAGAGGCTATACTAGGTACTTCAAATTAAGTTTACAAATCACACAAGTATTAATGTTTCCTTGTTAATACTATTATAGCATGAATGTAAACATTTATCATAAACACAAAGATATAATAATAACTATATTTATTATTGCCTCTAGGGCATATCTCCAGATCTCCCACTTGCACTAGAGTCATCTAATCTAGATTACATGGTAATATACCGAACACCCATGGCAGTTTGGTGTTGGTCATGTTTTGCCCTCGGGAGAGGTTTCATCCAACGGATCCGCCACATTCAGATCTGTGTACTTTGCAAATCTTTATATCCCCATCCCGGATATGTTCTCGAATAGCGTGAAAACGCAGCTTGATATGCTTGACTTCTTGTGTGACCTTGGTTCTTGCGCATTGGCTATGGCTCCCATGTTATCACAGAGATAGACATTGGGTACAACAGACTAGGAACCACACCCAGCTGTAATGAACTCTTTCATCCATATCGCTTCTTGTGAAACCTCCAAGCATCCATGTATTCCGATTCGTTGAAGATCTCGCCACAACGCTTTGCTTTGCACTCCTCCACTAAGCTGCTGCACCATTCAAAATAAATACGTATCCAGATTGTGATTTAGAATCATCCGGATCGGTGTTCCAACTAGCATTGGTGTAACCATTAACAACGAGTTGTTCATCACCTCCATAAGAAAGAACCATATCCTTAGTTCTTCTCAAGTACTTAAGGATGTTTTTGACCGCTGTCCAATGATCCACTCCTGGATCACTTTGATATCTGCTAGTTAAACTAACAGCATATGCAATGTCGGGTCTAGTACATAGCATGGCATACATTAGAGATCATATGGCTGAGGCATAGGGAGTCTTACTCATCCTTTCTCTATCTTCTGCCGATGTCGGACTTTGAGTTTTACTCAAGGTCGTATTGGACAACATGGGCAAGAACCCTTTCTTGCTTTCTTCCATTCCAAACCTCTTTAGAACTTTGTCCAAATATGTACTTTGTGACAATAATATTTGGCGTTTCGATCTATCTCTATAAATCTTTATGCCTAATATGTAAGCTGCTTCGCCAAGATCCTTCATTGAAAAACTATTATTCAAATATTCTTTGACACTATTAAGAAGGTCTACATCATTCCCAATCAACAATATGTCATCCACATATAGTATTAAGAATGCTACAGAGCTCCCACTCACTTTCTTGTAAATACAAGCTTCTCCATAAGTTTGTATAAAACCAAATCTTTTGATCACCTTATCAAAACGTTGATTCCAACTTCGGGATGCTTGCTTCAATCCATAGATGGACCGTTGAAGTTAGCATACCTTGTTAGCATCTTTAGGATCGACAAAACCTTTGGGTTGCATCATATACAACTCTTCATCAATGTCTCCATTGAGGAATGCTGTTTTGACATCCATCTGCCATATCTCATAATCATAATATGCAGCGATTGCTAACATAATCCTCACAGACTTTAGCTTCTTTGGTGAGAAAGTCTCATCGTAGTCAACTCCTTGAATTTGTCGAAACCCTTTTGCGACAAGTCGAGCTTTATAGATGATAACATTACCATCAAGATCATTTTCTTCTTGAAAATCCATTTGTTCTCGACAGCCTTCCGGCCATCCGGTAAGTCCACCAAAGTCCATACTTGGTTTTCGTACATGGATCCAATCTCGGATTTCATGACTTCTTGCCATTTATTGGAATCTGGGCTCATCATCGCTTCCTCATATGTCTCGGGGTCATCGATGTTGTCCACCAACATGACACTCATAACAGGATCATACCAATCTGGAGTGGTACGAGTTCTCGTTGAGTTCCGAGGCTCTGTAGCTACTTCAACCGAAGTTTCATGATCACCATCATTAGCTTCCTCTCTTATTGGTGCAGGCACCACAGGAACTTCTTCCGGTGCTGCGCTACTCGCAATTTCGAGAGAAGGTTCGACAACCTCGTCGAGTTCTACTTTCCTTCCAGTCACTTCTTTCGAGAGAAATTCCTTCTCTAGAAAGGATCCATTCTTGGCAACGAAGATTTTGCCTTCGGATCTATGATATAAGGTATACCCAATAGTTTCCTTCGAGTATCCTATGAAGACGCATTTTTCCGCTTTGGGTTTAAGCTTGTCCGGCTGTAACTTCTTTACATAGGCTTCGCATCCCCAAACTTTAAGGAACGACAATTTAGGTTTCTTCCCAAACCATAATTCATATGGTGTCGTTTCAACGGATTTAGACGGTGCCCTATTTAAAGTGAATGCGGCTGTTTCTAATGCATAACCCCAAAATGATAGCGGTAAATCTGTAAGTGACATCATAGAACGAACCATATCTAAGAGAGTTCGATTACGTTCGGACACACCATTACTGTTGTGGTGTTCCGGTGTCAATCGTGAAAGTATTCGCATTTCTTCAAATGCTCGCCAAACTCGTAACTTAGATATTCACCTCCACGATCAGAACGTAGAAATTTAATCTTCTTGTTACGTTGATTCTCTACCTCACTTTGAAACTCCTTAAACTTCTCGAAAGTTTCGGACTTATGTTTCATGAAATAGATATACCCATATCTACTCAAGTCATCCGTGAAGGTAAGAACATAACGATAACCACCGCGCGATGCTACACTCATTGGACCACACACATCGGTATGTATGATTTCTAACAAGTCCGTAGCTCGCTCCATCATACCAGAAAATGGAGTCTTAGTCATTTTTCCCATCAGACATGCTTCGCATCTTTCAAGTGATTCAAAATCAAGTGATTCAAGAAGTCCATCGGAATGGAGTTTCTTCATACGCTTCACTCCAATGTGACCAAGACGACAGTGCCACATATAGGTCGAATTATCGCTTGATTTCAAACGTTTAGCCTCAATGTTGTTGATATGTGTATTTCCACTATCGAGATTCAATAAGAATAGACCATCTATCAAAGGTGCATGTGCATAAAACATATTACTCATATAAATCGAACAACCATTATTCTCTGATTTAAACAAGTAACCGTCTCGCAATAAACAAGATCCTGATATAATGTTCATGCTCAACACAGGCACTAAATAACAATTATTTAAGTATAAAACTAATCCCGATGGTAGATGAAGGGGTAGCGTGCCGACCGCGATCACATCAACCTTTGATCCGTTTCCCACGCCGTCACCTCGTTCTTCGCTAGCTTCCGTTTATTCTGCAAAGACTGTTTCGAGTTACAAATATGAGCAACGAACCGATTATCAAATACCTGCACTACTACGAGTACTAGTGAGATACACATCAATAACATGTATATCGGATATACCTTTCTTCTTGATGTTGCCGTTCTTGAGATCCGCCAAGTACTTTGGGCAATTCCGCTTCCATGACCTTCTCCCTTGCGTAAAAGCACTCGGTTGGGCTTGGGTCCAGCCTTGGTCTTCTTCGTCGTGGTAACTTTCTTACCACCCTTCTTGAAGTGTCCCTTTGCTTAGACTTGCCTTTCTTGAGTTTGGTGGTCTTATTGACCAACAACACTTGGTGCTCTTTCTTGATCTCCACTGCAGACTTTAACATAGCAAACAGTTCGGCAACTCTTTGTTCATGTTCGCATGTTGTAGTTCATCACAAAGTTCTGTAACTTGGTGGTAGTGATTGGAGGACACGGTAAATCCCAAAGCATTAGGAATCACTATACCCAAGCTTTGAAGTTTGTTTGCGTGCCCAGACATCTTAAGCACATGCTCACTGACGGAGCTGCCCTCTTCCATCTTGCAGTTAAAGAACTTTTTAGAAGCCTCATAGCTTTCAATTGCCGCATGAGTCTCAAAAATCAATTTGAGATCCTCGACAATATCATATGGGTCTAACTCTTCAAACCTTTTATGAAGCTCCGATTCTAAACCATACAAGATAGCACACTGAACTATAGATCTTGATTCTTAGGCGAGGTAAACATTCTTTACTTCATCGGAGCATCACCGGTGGGTCACCCAATGTGCATCCAAAGACATAGGTCAAATTACCATTGTGAGGACAATCCTCAAATTGCGGAACCAATCCATGAGTTGCTTCCATTGTTTTTCAACTTTTCTTTCTCTAGGAGCATTAAAATTGATGGTAGGGGCTGCCATTGATCTACAACATATTTGCAATAGTTTAGACTAAGTTTATGACAAATTGAGTTCAAATTAATTAATGAAATTAAACTAGGTGAACTCCCTCAAAACAATATCCCTCACATTGTTTTAGTGATCACACGAACCAAATCCACTACATCAACACCGATCATCACGAGAGTTGATATAGTTTCAATGGCGAACAATCGTCATGTTCATCATATCTACTATACGATTCATGCTTTACCTTTCGGTGATCCGTGTTCGAGACCATGTGCGTACATGCTAGGCTCGTCAAGATCAAACCTTAGTTTCGCATGAGCAACTGGCTTGCTCACGTTGTATACACTTGCGTAATCTAACACACCCGATCATCACGTGGTGCTTCAAACAACAAGCTTTAGCAACGGTGCTAACTAAGGCGAACACTTTATGAATTGAAATTGATGTGCATGAGGATCATCTTATAATGCTACCGCTGCTCACCGAGCAATACAAGATGCATAAAGGATTAACATCACATGCAATTCAATAATATGTGATATGATATGGCCTTTCTTCTTTGTGCTTCCGATCTCCATCTTCAAGCACGAACATGATCTCCATCATCACCGGCATTGCATCAAGGTCAATGACGCTTCACCATGGTTGTCGCCCACGCTTCAACTATTACAACTACTTTGAATAGACACTGGTCTTAACATAAATTAAAGACAAACCATATGGCTCACGCCGTTGCCAACTTACAATAAGGAACATTGCATACATCAAATATAATCACAATCATGGCCATATCACATCACCGCACACCCCTGCAAAACAAAGTTAGACGCCTCTACTTTCTTTGCATATTTTACGTGGTTTGGGGCTTTCAATAAGTGTCGTTCTAACTTACGAACAAGAACCACAACATTGATACTAGCATTGTTGATCACCCGTTGTAAATTGGATCTTAACTATGCTAGGAGAAACAGGCACCCGCAAAGCCACTTATGCAATACAAGTTGCATGTCAAGCGTGGAGCAAGTCTCATGAACGATGGCATGTAAGGTTAGCCCGGGCCGCTTCATCCCAACATACCGCAAGATGCAAAGTACACAAGAAGCAATCGACAATAAAAGCATCAACGCCCACAATGACCATTGTGTTCTACTCGTGCAACAGATCTACATATAGACACGGCTCTGATACCACTGTAGGGGTTCGTAGCATGGAAAACAAAAATTTTCTATCGCATACAAACAAACAAGCCAAGATCTATCTACTAGATTGTAGCAACGAGTCGATGGAATAACTTACCCTTGTTCCAGCAGGCAGCGGAGGTTGTAGCACTCTCCTCGCGATTCCGGCAGCACAACGGCGTGGTACCGGAAGTAGAGGGGAGATCCCGCAGGGCTTCGCCTTAAGCCGGAGCGAGTATGGTGGAGTATGAGAGAGAGCTATTAGTGGTCTAGGGATTAGACACACCAATTAGAAGGCTCTAAACTGCAGGCTAGAGCAATTAGAAGCTCTAAACCAAAACGGCTCTAAACTGGAGATTAGAGGATAGGAACTTGTGTGTCTAGAGGAGGAGGCCCTGCCCCTCCTTTTATAGGTGGGAGGGGCGGCCAAGGGGAGGAGAGTCCCTCCCCAAGTCGGCCTTGGTTGGCGCGCCGGCTTGGAGGGACTCCTCCCCCAAGTCGGTTCCAACCACCTCTTGCTTGTTTCCCACAGTTTCCTGTTTCCCACAGTTTCCTGTTTTAGCCGTTTGACTTTCAAACTGGCAGTTTGACTTTTCAGTTTTGGAACAGCAAGAATACTTAGTACATGATGCAATCATTCAATATGTAATGACACATTCATGTCCCCCCCCCCCCCCCCCCGGAGTGTCGGACAATCCGAAACCTTCTAGAACATTCCCGATGAAAACATCGGAATCATTCCCGAACTCCGAAACGGGACTTTCCTTATATGAATCTTATTCTCCGGACCATTCCGGATCACCTCGTGATATCCCGGATCCCATCCGAGACTCCGAACAACATTCGGTCTCTTTCTCATAATACCATAACTACTCAAACAACGTCGAATCCTTAAGTGTGTCTCCCTACGGTTCGTGAATTATGCGAACATGATCGAGACACTTCTCCGAACAATAACTGTAACACCCTCAGAATCGGACCTATGCAAGTTTGGGCAAAATTCACCAAACCCGCATAGAAACGATTCAAAGGTGCCCACCAGGCACTTTCGTGCGGGTGGAAAACGAAGTAATAACATTACACCACAGTCCTCGATGGGACCCACAAAACAGATATATGTAACAGCGAATCAAGGAGTCAAGAATACAGATATAATATACAAGATCCAAATCACCTTGAAAACAGTAGAGCGTCCGACTACGGACAAGAAGCAAATGGGGCTAAGAGCCCTGGAGAATAACCAATGGCGTCCATAACCCTGCCCAGGCCAAGCCGGAAGGGTAACCCTGCTAACGACGTCGATCTCAAACCTGCTTAAACAAAAGGGGTGCCGACAAAGGGCAAAGGAAAAAGAAGGAGCGTCAGTACTGAGGCCAGTACACGGCGAGGCTAGAATTCGGCGGTCCTCGCCTACATAGGTATGGTGGACTGAAGCGGCAGCGGCAACATGCACTAAACATCCTATAGAGGCTCGATACAACTGGCGGCAATCAGAGAGGGGTAAGAAAGACCTATCCGGAACCAAACTGAAGCTATCATCAAACAAACCCATCCTGGCGTTTCCCCCTCGAGACCAATCGAGGAAGTCAACCGAGGAACTCACACGGTTGGCAGTTTTATTTAATTAGTTATCGTTGCAGCAATTACTAGTCAGGTATAGGTATTCATCCTGATAAAATAAGCGATGGCACTTTTAGTTAATCATTACATTATAGTGGCAACACTTACTAGTCGACAATTAGCATGAGATAACCCAAAACCCAGCAGCTTGTTGGTACTTTTATTCACCATTCCGCTAGAAGTTGCAATACTTACTAGTCGATACAATTGTCGCGAGCGACAACCAAACAAGCAATTGTGGCGATTATTAGCCATTCCATTATAGTGAAGCTGATTACTAGTCATTATAAGTCAAATTTATAGCAAGAACTTTAGTTATGCTTGTCTATGATCGAGATCTTGTGCTCCAAGTCGTCCATATCCGGACACGGCTTTGAAAGTTTTACCCAGCCGGGTGCACCAATAGCAACACACGCTCGATCAACCTCGGAAAACCAAATCAAAACCCAACGAGGCTTTCACGATTGAACAATCACAGGATTCAGAAATATTTGGGGGCCACCCTTAAGTAGATTCCGAACGGCTAGCCGACTCAGACGGCCTCAAGGTTTGGGTGGACGGCAGAACGAATGGGAACCCGAAAGTGTGGCTGGGCTTGTCGATACAGCGTAAACGTGTCCCGATCCTAAATAATGCGGTGCGACTCGCACAATTTAAATACGTAAAAGTAGCATGGCATAAGTACAGGATCGTAATAAAACCTCAAACTAGTTTGTGGCCCCAAGAAATAAGAGAATCAAGCTCGCTGGGGGGTCCCATATACCTCCGGATGTGGATAGCGCGATAAATCAAGGAACATGTATCAAATCTTTGGGGTCTTACGGGACACAAGTGGGCGTCGAAACCAAATATTTTCTATCACCCACCGATGCCTCTGCTTATTTCAATTTTAGTTGTTAAACAGAAATTAAAGTGATGATAAGTAAAACTAGAATCATCTCCAACATCAACATGCGGCAATACATCAGCAACTGTGGCATATGGCGACGCACATCAAGACTTGAGCAAGCAACTACGACGGCATAAGTCCAACTATCTACCAAACAACGTTAATAGGATGTGTCCAAGGCAATATAGGGCTGCACGGTATATCACGAAAACTAAAGCATCGCAACACAGATAGCAATAGATCAACAGGAGGGAATAAAGACTATAAAAGTAAGATAGGTAGAAAGAGGGAGATGCTCGCCTGAAAACATTGTCGAAGGGTTCAACCGAAGATCGGGGCGACGCTCACATCAACTCAACGGCCTTATCCGCGAAGAACCCAAAACGCTAGAAGAAACACCGGATGCAATATTTAATACACGGCAGAAGATCGGCATGATGCATGTACGATGCATGGCATGGCAAGGTGCAATGCAATTAGGTCATATTAAGCGGAACCGGGGTTCCGACAATTAATTAGATGGTGCATGTTATTTAGATACCCCGCAATTTAAATGTTGTTTTAACATGGCAAAGAGATAGTACCGGTTTGCTACACCAATTTAAATGAGGCCAATATAAGGCTAGATTTGCCCGCATATGGGCCCCATATTTAATTATTAGGTGAATCGGCATAAGGCCCCCAAACCACATGAATGTATGCATGCAAGACAATTATGATGCGACAAGTTGTATATGTTTGGCATTTATAAAAATAGGGGTTCGGATTAGGGTCACACATTAGGGTCTCGACGGTCTTGGGGTTCCGGGGTTCGGGGTTCGACAGGGTCCAGGATCCGACGGGTCCGTTCTTAGCGGGATCGTTCTCTCGTTCTCGGTGTCGGGGCAGATCTTGTCGTATCGGGGTCTCGATGTCCGGGAAGCAGAACTTGGGTCGGTGCCGTTCTCGTCATCGCGAAGGTCTTGCCGGGCCTCACGGGGTCGATCTTGCCGTTGCGAGGATCTTGTCGGGCTCGCGCCATCGAGTCGGTGTCAACATTCGGGGCGTTCTCGTGGCAATCTTGGCGTTCTGGGGATGCTCCTGGCGATTCCATGTCGTGGACCTTGACGGTCGGGAAGGCTAGCTTGACGCACCGGGGTCCGCTCGTCGATGTCCACGAAGGAGTTCCTGGCGTTCGAGAAGGCGAACTTGTGTTCTGGGCATCTTCGGGTCGGGGGTCGATGCACTCGTCACGGGGTCGGTCTCGGTTCAATGGGCCCACGTGGAAGAACTTGGCGTCCGGGGGTTCGTCGAGGTTCAGGGGCATCGGGGTCTTGGGTTCGCGTCCGCGTGGAGAACTTGAGGGTCCAGCGTCTCGGCGGCACTTGTCGTCTTACGAGTACATCCGTCACGCCACGACCTTGAAGGAGATCTTGGCGGTTGCTAGACGCATCCTCGCATGCATCCCAAACGTTGTACATCACCCTCTCCATCTGTCTTGGGCTCTGCGTGCTAGGAGGTGAGCGAGGCGGCGTTGGCGAGGTTGCGCTCGGTGGAGACGCTGGCGGCGGCGGCCGGAGGTCGACGAGGCGACGCTGGCAGGGGCGCGGGGCTCGGGCGAGCTCGGCTGGAGGCAGCCGACGGCCGACGCAGGCGACGCGGCCAGCGAAGGTGTCTTGGCGGCGCTGCGAGCGGGAGGCGACGGAGGCGAGGAGGAGCACGGAGGCGCTGGCCGGCGGGGTCGGGCTCGGAAGGCGGGCTGGCCCGACGGACGGAGAATGCGGCATGGCGAGGTCGCCACGGGGCTCGCCGGCGCGCTGGGCCGGGCAGCGAGGCGCTTAGGGAGCGGACGGCGAGGAGGGCGGTGTCGGGCGGGCGGTGGAGAGCGCGGCAGCAAGGCAGCTCTGGGCGACGGGCTGAGCGGGCGCTATGACGGCGCCGGGGCAGCTGAGCGGAAGGCGGGCGAGGCGGTGGCTCTTGGGGACGCGCGGCGTGGGAGAGAGGCCTTGTGAGCGGGGCGGGTGGGAGGCTGGCGGCGGCGCCAGAGATGGGGAGGAGCCGGGGAGAGAGGGAGGAGGAGCGGGCGGCGTGAGGGAGGCTGCTGGGAGAGAGGCACGGCGGCAGCAAGGGGTGGGGGCTCGGCGCATGGAGGTTGGCGGGGAGGAGGAGAGCGGGCGGGGGAGAGGGGAGCCTGGCGCTCGGGCTTGGGAGAGAAGCGAGGCCAGGCGGGGCTGTGGGGCCTGCAGGTGGGTCCTGTGGAGGGGGTCGCGTGGTGCAGTGTGTGCGTCGTGTGCGGGGGGGGAGAGTGGGGTGTTGTGTGGTTGGGGAGCTGAGTGGAGGGAGGGATGAGAGGGGGTTGGACAAGTGGCAGGCTAGGATTGGTGGGGTTTTGGGGTGTGCTGAGGTGGCGTGAGCTGATTGGAGGGGGTGAGGTGGCCAGGGGTGTGGGTAGGTTAGGTGGGTGGCTTTAGGAATTAGATGGGGCAGATCTGTTTGGACCGATTTAAAATTCTGGGGCGGCCGTTCGGGTCAATCGGCCCGTTCGACTGCCCCGCTAAAAATTAGTTAAAAGTTTTATTTAATTAAACGGACCGTTTGCAAAACAATTTTAACAAAACAAAATATTCCGGCGACCCGGTTTTGGTTTTGAATTAAAGACGGGGCGTTTTAGAAAACAAACGGCTTTGCGAAAATAGTTTTGGCAAACAATGCATGATGATGACGATGCAATGCACAAATTCAACGCGATTTTCTAGTAGTGGTTTTGCGGGATGCCACAATTCGACACCACTAACAAAGGATCTCGCCCTCGAGATCCGCCTCATGGTACCGGAAGGAAGGTCGGCGTTCTCCGTCTTCTCGCTTTGTGTAGATCCTCGCGACACCACTAACAAGGGTTGTTGTCCGTGATCGTCGAGAGAACACTCCGGAAAACAAAAGGTCGAAGGTAGAGGTATCAACAAATAAAGCCACCTCTAGCTCCGATGGAATAGGGGAACCGATGCATTCTCGTCCACTTCAATGTACAAAAGCGAATAGAAAGGGTAGTCGGCATGGGGGCCAATCCATCACGCACCCAAACTATTACTCCGCACCATCAGTAGAAGAGCGTGCAACCATTCTCGGAATCAGACTGAAGATCTCGACAAGCGAGGTTCGGAACAAAGGAGTGATGCAGACTCTGCATCGGATCTGGCGTAGAGGGTGTCGTCGCGTCGGAAAACACCGGAAAGCACAAACAAGGAACAAAGAATGATACCACAGCAGACGGATTCATCAGGCAGCTTGAACACCGAATGGTAGAACACCGTTATCAAAGGAGGAAGCGAACCCTGAAGGTACGACGGAAACCCAACCACGAGAATTCCTGGACTCGAAGAAAGAGAAGAGAGCGGATTCAAAACACGTAGGAGTAAGAGAAGAACAGCAGAGGGGTAAGGAGTAAAATTAGACCTAACCAGAACTATCCAACCGGTTTCGCAAAATAGTTTTGACACTCTACTTCGGCCGTTGGCTAGGTTATCCTACAGGCTGGACTTGTGGGGTATCGCAACTGCTGAGCTCTGATACCACTCTGTAACACCCTCAGAATCGGACCTATGCAAGTTTGGGCAAAATTCACCAAACCCGCATAGAAACGATTCAAAGGTGCCCACCAGGCACTTTCGTGCGGGTGGCAAACGAAGTAATAACATTACACAACAGTCCTCGATGGGACCCACAGAACAGATATATATAACAGCGACTCCAGGAGTCAAGAATACAGATATAATATACAAGATCCAAATCACCTTGAAAATAGTAGAGCGTCCGACTACGGACAAGAAGCAAATGGGGCTAAGAGCCCTGAAGAATAACCAATGGCGTCCATAACCCTGCCTGTGCCAAGCGGAAGGGTAACTCGCTAACGACGCCGATCTCAAACCTGCTTAAACAAAAGGGTGCCGACAAAGGGCAAAGGAAAAAGAAGGAGCGTCGATCGAGGCCAGTACACGGCGAGGCTAGAATTCGGCGGTCCTCGCCTACATAGGTATGGTGGACTGAAGCGGCAGCGGCAACATGCACTAAACATCCTATAGAGGCTCGATACAACTGGCGGCAATCAGAGAGGGGTAAGAAAGACCTATCCGGAACCAAACTGAAGCTATCATCAAACAAACCCATCCTGGCGTTTCCCCCTCGAGACCAATCGAGGAAGTCAACCGAGGAACTCACACGGTTGGCAGTTTTATTTAATTAGTTATCGTTGCAGCAATTACTAGTCAGGTATAGGTATTCATCCTGATAAAATAAGCAGTGGGCACTTTTAGTTAATCATTCTGTTATAGTGGCAACACTTACTAGTCAGATACAATTAGCATGAGATAACCCAAAACCCAGCAGTTGTTGGTACTTTTATTCAGCCATTCCGTTGTAGTTGCAATACTTACTAGTCAGATACAATTGTCGCGAGCGACAACCAAACAAGCAATTGTGGCCAGTATTATTAGCCATTCCATTATAGTGAAGCTGATTACTAGTCATTATAAGTCAAATTTATAGCAGTAAACTTTAGTTATGCTTGTCTATGATCGAGATACTGTGCTCCAAGTCGTCCATATCCGCGGACACGGCTTTCAGAAAGTTTTACCCGGCCGGGGTGCACCAATAGCAACACACGCTCGATCAACCTCGGAAAAACCAAATCAAAACCCAACGAGGCTTTCACATGAACAATCACAGGATTCAGAATATTTGGGGCCACCCTTAAGTAGATTCATGAAGCTTAGCTGACTCGAGACGGCCTCAAGGTTTGGGTGGACGGCGGTAAACGATCGGGAACCCAAAGTGTGGCTGGGCTTGTCGATACAGCTAAACGTGTCCCGATCCTAACAGACATGCGCGTACTCGCACAATTTAAATACAGAAAAGTAGCATGGCATAAGTACAGGATCGTAAATAAAACCTCAAACTAGTTTGTGGCCCCAAGAAATAAGATGAATCAAGCTCGCTCAGAGGGGTCCCATATACCTCCTGGATGTGGATAGCGCGATAAATCAAGGAACAGGTATCAAGTACTCGGGGTCTTACGGGACACAAGTGGGCGTTCGGAAACCAAATATTTTCTATCACCCACCGATGCCTCTGCTTATTTCAATTTTAGTTGTTAAACAGAAATTAAAGTGACGATAAGTAAAACTAGAATCATCTCCAACATCAACATGCGGCAATACATCAGCAACTGTGGCATATGGCGACGCACATCAGCACTTGAGCAAGCAACTACGACGCGCAAGTCCAACTATCTACCAAACAACAGTTAATAGGATGTGTCCAAGGCAATATAGGGCTGCACGGTATATCACAGGTACGAAAACTAAAGCATCGCAACACAGATAGCAATAGATCAACAGGAGGGAATAAAGACTATAAAAGTAAGATAGGTAGAAAGAGGGAGATGCTCGCCTGAAAACATTGTCGAAGGGTTCAACCGAAGATCGGGGCGACGCTCACATCAACTCAACGGCCTTATCCGCGAAGAACCCAAAACGCTAGAAGAAACACCGGATGCAATATTTAATACACGGCAGAAGATCGGCATGATGCATGTACGATGCATGGCATGGCAAGGTGCGATGCAATTAGGTCATATTAAGCGGAACCGGGGTTCCGACAATTAATTAGATGGTGCATGTTATTTAGATACCCCGCAATTTAAATGTTGTTTTAACATGGCAAAGAGATAGTACCGGTTTGCTACACCAATTTAAATGAGGCCAATATAAGGCTAGATTTGCCCGCATATGGGCCCCATATTTAATTATTAGGTGAATCGGCATAAGGCCCCCAAACCACATGAATGTATGCATGCAAGACAATTATGATGCGACAAGTTGTATATGTTTGGCATTTATAAAAATAGGGGTTCGGATTAGGGTCACACATTAGGGTCTCGACGGTCTTGGGGTTCCGGGGTTCGGGGTTCGACAGGGTCCAGGGTCCGACGGGTCCGTTCTCAGCGGGATCGTTCTCTCGTTCTCGGTGTCGGGGCAGATCTTGTCGTATCGGGGTATCGATGTCCGGGAAGCAGAACTTGGGTCGGTGCCGTTCTCGTCATCGCGAAGGTCTTGCCGGGCCTCACGGGGTCGATCTTGCCGTTGCGAGGATCTTGTCGGGCTCGCGCCATCGAGTCGGTGTCAACATTCGGGGCGTTCTCGTGGCAATCTTGGCGTTCTGGGGATGCTCCTGGCGATTCCATGTCGTGGACCTTGACGGTCGGGAAGGCTAGCTTGACGCACCGGGGTCCGCTCATCGATGTCCACGAAGGAGTTCCTGGCGTTCGAGAAGGCGAACTTGTGTTCTGGGCATCTTCGGGTCGGGGGTCGATGCACTCGTCACGGGGTCGGTCTCGGTTCAATGGGCCCACGTGGAAGAACTTGGCGTCCGGGGGTTCGTCGAGGTTCAGGGGCATCGGGGTCTTGGGTTCGCGTCCGCGTGGAGAACTTGAGGGTCCAGCGTCTCGGCGGCACTTGTCGTCTTACGAGTACATCCGTCACGCCACGACCTTGAAGGAGATCTTGGCGGTTGCTAGACGCATCCTCGCATGCATCCCAAACGTTGTACATCACCCTCTCCATCTGTCTTGGGCTCTGCGTGCTAGGAGGTGAGCGAGGCGGCGTTGGCGAGGTTGCGCTCGGTGGAGACGCTGGCGGCGGCGGCCGGAGGTCGACGAGGCGACGCTGGGGGCTGGGCGAAGCTCGGCACTGGGAGGCAGCAGACGGCCGACGGTGGCGACGGCCAGCGAAGTGTGGCGGCGGGCTGCGAGGCGGAGGCGCCGGAGGCGAGGAGGAGCACGAGGCGCAGCGGGTTGCGGGTCGGCCGGGAAGGCGGGCTGGTCGACGACGGAGAAAAGCGGCGAGGTCGCCACGGAGGGCTCGCTGGCCTTGGGGCAGTGAGGCGCCAGGGGAGCGGACGGCGAGGAGGCGGTGTGCCGGCGGTGGAGAGCAGCAAGCTCTGGCAAGCGGCTGAGGCGCTTGACGGCGCTGGCGGGGGAAGGCTGAGGAAGGCGCGGAGGCGGTGGCTTTGGGACGCAGGCGTCTGGCTGCTGCGTGAGAGGAGGCCTTGGCGGGTGAGCGGGTGGGGCGCGGCGAGGGAGCTGCGGAGCGGGCAAGGCCACGGGAGATGGGAGGGAGCCACGGGAGGAGAGAGGGGAGGAGGAGGCGGCGGCGGGCGGAGGAGGCTGCTGCTGGGAGAGAGAGGCCACAGGCTCATTGGCGGTGGGGCTCGGCGCATGGAGGTTGGCGGGGAGGAGGAGAGCGGGCGGGGGAGAGGGGAGCCTGGCGCTCGGGCTTGGGAGAGAAGCAGGGGGAGCGGGGCGACAGGGGCCAGGGGTGGGGCCTGCAGGGGTGGGTCCCAGGGAGGTGGGGTCGCGTGGTGCAGTGTGTGCGTCGTGTGCGGGGGGGGAGAGTGGGGTGTTGTGTGGTTGGGGAGCTGAGTGGAGGGAGGGATGAGAGGGGGTTGGACAAGTGGCAGGCTAGGATTGGTGGGGTTTTGGGGTGTGCTGAGGTGGCGTGAGCTGATTGGAGGGGGTGAGGTGGCCAGGGGTGTGGGTAGGTTAGGTGGGTGGCTTTAGGAATTAGATGGGGCAGATCTGTTTGGACCGATTTAAAATTCTGGGGCGGCCGTTCGGGTCAATCGCCTGATCGCCCCGCTAAAAATTAGTTAAAAGTTTTATTTAATTAAACGGACCGTTTGCAAAACAATTTTAACAAAACAAAATATTCCGGCGACCCGGTTTTGGTTTTGAATTAAAGACGGGGCGTTTTAGAAAACAAACGGCTTTGCGAAAATAGTTTTGGCAAACAATGCATGATGATGACGATGCAATGCACAAATTCAACGCGATTTTCTAGTAGTGGTTTTGCGGGATGCCACAATAACCAATAGAGGAATCTGGAAATTCATATGTCTCCCACATATTTCTACGATTACTTTGCGATCGAATGAACCACTTACATACGATACCAATTTCCCTTTGTCTCACGATAGTTTACTTATCCGAGGTTATGATCGTCGGTATCTCTGCATACCTAGTTCAACCTCGTTACTGATAAGTACTCTTTTCTCGTTCCCGTGATATGTGATCCCTTGTGAGCTAGTCACATGCTTGCAAGCTAATTGGATGACATTCCACCGAGAGGGCCCAGAGTATATCTATCCGTCATATGGATGGACAAATCCCACTCTTGATCCATGTGTTTCAACCAATACTTTCCGAACACTCAATGCCACCTTTATAGCCACCCAGTTACGGTGTGGTGTTTGATGTCATCAAAGCATCCATCCGGTAAAGGTGATATGCATGATCTCATGGTCGAAGGAATTAGGTTACTATGTATCAGAAAGCATATAGCAATTGAACTATTGAAATGACTTGATCTTTATGCTATGCTTATCTATAGGAGTATGTCCACCATATCATTCTCCTAACGATATGATCTTGTTGTTGATAACATCTCAATGTTCATGATAGGGAAACCACAATCATTAATCAACCAACAAGCTAGTGAAGTATAGAGGCTATACTAGGGACTTCAAATTAAGTTTACAAATCACACAAGTATTAATGTTTCCTTGTTAATACTATTATAGCATGAATGTAAACATTTATCATAAACACAAAGATATAATAATAACTATATTTATTATTGCCTCTAGGGCATATCTCCAACAGATGACCGATCTAGCAACCGAAGTTTTGGTCCTCGGTTAATTCGGATTTGGTTCTAGATTTTTCAGATCCGGTGTTCGGTTCTCAGTTTTTTTGCCCACTAGCCAATCAACAACGAACTATTTCAAAATTTCCATAATCAGATCACTACTCAAACATAGTCATAGCAATGCAATAGATCATTGGAAAACAATAGATTGCATCGCACCTCAGGTTTGCCAAGATATTACAGTAGATGGATGGAGATGATCTCGCTGTAGATGTTGATGATGACCATGCTAGAGGGGGTGGAGGTAACTAGAGACAATTTCGGCAGTGGTTCCCCTTTCGATCTTCGTCGGTGGCGGCCTATAGACTCTTTGTTTCGTGGTTTTCGATATCTGCCTCCGTATGTTCTAAGATTGCGTCGGGGGGACCTTTTTATAAAGGGTTTTAGGTCAATACGAAGAGGATGGTGGAGAAATAGATGGCATCTGAGAAGCGAGGTCCGAACAAGGGTAGGTGGTGCAGCCCACTGTGATGACCATGCCACTAGGCCTCTTTCCTGGCTCATGAGGCCCCTGGTGACCTCCCGGTGCTCCAGCTTATTCTCTTCGCGAAAAGGTACTCCTGAAAAAAATCCCTAGGCTGTTTGACTTCGTTTAGGTCACTGAAAGATAAAAATACACAAAATAGGATTTTTCTGTCCTATAGAGTTAGAACCAAAGGAGAGGGGACTTTTTAAAAAAATCCCCAAAATCAATGTAAACACATGGATATAAAATTCTATAAGGTGTAAATACATGGGAATATGTGTCAATAAACTACAAGGTTCATGCATACATTTTACATTCATCAACATAAGGTTAACCTATGCTTGTGCTCGAGCATAAAGGTGATAAAACTAAACATGGACTTTGTTGCAATGTTGGAAAGGATAAATCATGATATTTGCTACACAAGATCACATGATTCATTCTTTTAAAAACATCAATAAGAAAATGAGTTATGAAGTGATATCTCTTATGTACTTACATCTATGCTTAACAATATCCCACTTATATAATAGCAGATTTAAGTACTATGGACCATTAATCATATAAAAAGAAAAATGGTAAATCCTATGTTTGGTATTTTAAGCTCATTTTTATTTTATTATTCTTCATTCCATAAAACGGTCTAGTTCATAAAAAATGGATTTCAGATGAAAATCTTATTGCTTTTTTATATTTGCAGGTTTTGACGGTTTGTTTCTCTTAGAGAGGTCAAACCTTTCATCTTGTGGTTTTATCCTCCATGGTTGAACTGTAATTTATGAGAGAAGGATTGGAGCACTTGTTTCTTGCCATTGCATTAGGTGCATCAGATTGAATTCTATACGGAGAATCAGTTAGTGAAAGTAAGTGAGTTTGTTACTCTTGGGTTCTTGGAACCCTAGATGACTTAGTGATTTTGTGGCACGTGGGGCCTCCAATTAAGTTGTGAAAATGTCTCCAAGCTTTGAGTCCTTGTTGTGATTACTTGGGAGGATTCAATTAAACTAGGGAGATTGACCACTCTTGTACGGGTTCGGTGGCCACCCTCAAGAGTCTCATAGTGAGATGGGAATTCCATTTTAGTGGGAAGGCTCGAGAAAAATGCGGTGAGCCATTGTGGAGTTTGTGGAGGCGTGTGCCTCCACACCGCTCCAACGGAGAGTAGGACCGCAAGTGTGGAACTTCGGGAAACATCGAAATCTCTACATGCCTCGGCTATTCCTTCACCCCGAGCTCTTTACTATGCAATTTACTTTATGATAGCCTTCGTGCTTGAAGATACATATCTTATCTTGCTATCACATAGTTGTTTGTCTTGTTTAGTATAATTATTATTGCACATAGATGAGCCTAGTATATTTAGGTTTTTGTTTGATAAATTAAATGTTAGTTTTATTTCGTATTTATTAGAGCCAAACTTGTAATTTTTTAATCGTCTATTCATCCGATATACATGACCTTTCACTGTATGGCACAAGGAAAACTACATGGCATCAGTAAAAACGAGTTTGGGAGCTCTAAGTAATACTCCCTTTGTTCCAAAATATAAGATGTTTTAGGTTTTATGAAACTAATGTATCTAGATGTATTTTAGGTATAAATTCGTAGTGGACCTATAAACTAAAAAAGTCTAGATACATTCTTTCGCAAAAGCTAAAACGTCTTTTATTTTGTAATAGAGGATGTAACTACTAGTACCTCTGTTGTAAATTATAAATAACTGAATTGTTTTTTTTTGCGGGGGAAATAACCGAGTTGTTAACATGGTATGGTCTCACGGAATCCGACCTACTCCCTATGATCCAAATTACTTGTTTTTTTGGCATTCAAATTACTTGTTGAAGGTTCATTAAATTTAGACAGATTTTAGGCAACAATTTACTAAATATGCGACAAGTAATTTGACTCAGAATAGGTACTAATAAGATTTAGCAACGAAATAACTGTAATAATTATAGTAAAACAAATATCCTAAGAAGATTTTACTCAACAGAGTTTTTTTTTTTGTGTTAACCAGATCGACCCACGCTCTTTCTCTCCGACGCCGATACGCACCGCGTGACTCTAACCAGTAGCAACGGAATTAATACCCTAGTATCGAAGGAATCCGAGATAAATATATTCTGGTTTACAAATTGCCAAGTTAAACACGATTTTCCTCTAGGTTCAAAGTTTTTCTTTTGACAGCAAAGTCTTGGCTGTAGCATGTACACGATATACGGCAGTACATGTCTAGTAGGTTCGAAAACTACAAGGCATGACCAAGTTGAGCACGGTTAGGTTCGACGAACTCATCCGAGTCGGTTTAGGGAATTCGATTCGAAGCAGGGGAGGAGTAATTGCACTGCCATTATTAGATCGGCTGGCACCCGGCTGCTCACCCCCAACAACCCGTCCAGAAGCGAGATGGCCCGAGCAGACGTCGACGCCGAGTTCGGGGCACTGCCGGCGGCGCCGTACCGCCGGCGCATCATCGCCGACGATTCCGTGGACGACGACGGCAAGCCCAAGAGAACAGGTAAGAGATCGCACTATTCAACTCTCTTTCGATGTACTAGTAGTGATCTCGACGACTTGCTGCGAATCGCATTGTTTCAACGCACGCACACCGAGTTTTGCGTACGCGTGGCGACTAGATTAATCTGAGAGATTCTCATCGATCTGGTACACGCTTGTGAATTCGGGCTGCCTGCATTTTCGGATGCAGAGACCGGGAAGAAGTGTTCGCCATTTTCTGAAGAAAGCTATAAACTTTTTTGTTTCTCTAAACTGTAATCTGTTTTGCCTAACTCATGTAATGTAATCGATCGAGCAGGAACCGTCTGGACGGCCACCGCGCACGTCATAACGGCGGTCATCGGCTCCGGCGTGCTGTCGCTGCCGTGGTCGACGGCGCAACTCGGCTGGGTCGCCGGGCCGGCGACGCTGTCCGTCTTCGCCGTCATCACATACTACACCTCCGTCCTCCTCACCGACTGCTACCGCAGCGACGATGCCGTCACCGGGAAGAGGAACTACACCTACATGGAAGCCGTCGAGTCCTACCTAGGTACGTCCACTCGTTGCCTGAACAAACAAACCAGTAAAATTCTCCATGAATCCAAGGAATGCTGACAGTATCTTTTTACCTGCTCGTGTAGGCGGCGGGCAGGTGTGGTTTTGCGGCCTCTGTCAGTATGTGAATCTTGTTGGAACGGCAATCGGGTACACCATCACAGCATCGATCAGTGCCGCGTAAGTCGACTACTCACGGCGTAGCTTTCAGTTGATTTTTACAGTCTACCGATCGATCTCACTGTTTTGTGTCTGATGATGATGATGATGATGATGGAACAGGGCTCTGTACAAGGCCAACTGCTTCCACAAGAACGGCCACTCTGCCGACTGCAGCGTGTACACGACCATGTACATGGTTGTGTTTGGGATCTCCCAGATCTTCTTCTCCCAGCTACCCAACCTCCACGAGATGGCTTGGCTGTCGATCCTCGCCGCCGTCATGTCCTTCTCCTACGCCACCATCGGGGTCGGCCTCTCCTTGGCACAGACCATATCAGGTAAATCAAGATCCTTCCACTCCAGGAGATCAGTGCATTCCTCATTTTCATGTGTTAACTGATCGATAAACTGAAATTGGCAGGTCCTACTGGCAAGACAACCCTGGGTGGCACTGAAATTGGGGTAGACGTTAATTCGGCACAGAAGACATGGCTGACGCTGCAAGCGCTTGGCAACATCGCATTTGCCTACTCATACTCAATGGTTCTTATAGAAATTCAGGTATCGCGCTATATCCCTCAAAAAAAAAAAGATTGATATTTCTTTTCTGTTTCTGAACCTCAGGTCTCGGTTGTTAGCTGCTAGCTTTGCCTTTCAGCCTGCAACTTGACTTGTTCTGTACCTTGTTCTTCTTCTATAATCAAGAATTCAGCGCAGCCTGCTTTCCACTAAAAAAAAGAATTGACATGTATATTTGAACTTGACTAGATATTCCCGCGCTTTAAAATACTGCTGGTACTAATGGCGCCTCCCTGGAAATGCAGGACACGGTGAAGTCGCCTCCGGCCGAGAACAAGACGATGAGGAAGGCGAACTTCATGGGCGTCTCCACCACGACGGCCTTCTACATGCTCTGCGGCTGCCTCGGCTACTCCGCCTTCGGCAACGCGGCGCCCGGGAACATGCTCACGGGGTTCGGCTTCTACGAGCCCTTCTGGCTCATCGACTTCGCCAACGTCTGCATCGTCGTGCACCTCGTCGGAGCCTACCAGGTGTACTGCCAGCCCATCTACGCCGCCGTCGAGAACTGGGCTGCGGCGCGGTGGCCGCGCTCGGACTTCGTCGTCCGCAAGTATCCCGTCGCCGGTGGCAAGTACAACTTCAACATGTTCAGGCTGGTGTGGAGGACGGCGTTCGTCATCGTGAGCACGGTGCTGGCCATCTCGCTGCCCTTCTTCAACGACATCCTCGGCCTCCTTGGCGCGCTCGGGTTCTGGCCGCTCACCGTCTACTTCCCGGTGGAGATGTACCTCCGACAGAGCAAAGTGCAGAAGTTCTCCAAGAAATGGGTGGCGCTGCAGAGCCTGAGCTTCGTGTGCTTCGTGGTGACGGTGGCCGTGACCGTGGCGTCCGTGCAGGGGATCACCCAGTCGCTCAAGAACTATGTGCCATTCAAGACCAAGTTGTGAAGAAACTAGCTTAGTTGAGCGGAAAATTATCAAACATGTGTTTCATTGGTGAAATTGTAATGTATAATGGTTCTAGATGTTTGTATTTGGTTCGTAGAATACAACAAAGGGGAATTGGACAAGATTCCCTGGCAAAAACTAGGCGATTACAATTGTTTCCAAAAGTATTGCATACAAGATAATAATGAAAACAGATTTGCTAATTCTCACTCGCCGTCAGTCAGTGTATCTCTTGTCTGCTTGTATGTCTGTCTTATGTTCTTGTTTGGTGTTTGGCGGCGATGCATCAAATGGGCCTCGCAATCGAGTGCGGTATGTACCGATGTCCTATCTACCACCCATTTACTTTGAAATGGGTGGGAAAGTTTGCCTTTTTAAGTCAGCATATGGATCACGTCACGCCGAGCGTCACTAATTGAAATATAACTGAAATTTTTACGAAATAAGATTGAAACATGAGTGGAGTTGTGATTTTTTTTTAATAGTAGAAGATGTTTCACAAGTTTTTACAAATCTTTCAAAATTTTAGCCGGTGTAACGGCGTCTTTAGAATCATCAGGTTCGCCTTGCAATTTGTTAAGGACCCTAGCAATGGGCTCTCGCGACGAGTTTAGAGCCGCCGACGTGGCGGCGTAGCTAGTTCGTGCTCTTGCTTCCCACCCGCCTCCTCTCATGTCTTCCTCTTCCATCCCTCCTTGTTGGAAACATGTCCTAAGAGAAAATCATGTATGATGTAATTTCTAATGTATTCATAAACTTATTAACTTGTTCTTGTATAAATATCTTATATTTATTATTGAATATGTGATTTAATTATGGAATCATATATTCATGTTGTTCATACTAGATGTCCTAGTCATTGAGGTTGTGCTGTCACATAACTTAGACTAATGTGAAAGTAGGCTGATGGCTCGGTTTCACTTGGCATGAGCATGGTGATGCTATTCCGACTTACACGAATTCGGCTAAAGAGTTTAGCGAATCGGACTGACCCATATTGAGATACAAAGAATATGTCGTCATTTGTATATCAATCAATGTGATCCTTAGACCTGAAATTTTCGCACAATTCGAGTTGTGGATCACCAAGTTAGGTTTTGTCAAACGTTGTTTTGTCATAGGGAAGTTATAAAGACAGAGTTTGGATCAGTTTAGAATTAAGTTGTGTGATGTGAATAACTAAGATGGGATTTTTCACTTCCAAATGGAGAGATATTCTCCGGGCCCTTTCGGATGATATGGTTCAGAAGGCATGGTCATACACGACTCGGTTAAGTGTTAACCGAGGCGATCGACTAAAATTTAGTCGAATGAAATCACATATCACGGAGCGAGAAGAGATTTGAGCTATTTAAGGATAACAATAATTCTCCTATAACTCGACAAGGTATATTGTGAGGCAAAAGAGACTTGAATGTAAGTCGCATTGGAAGGTACGTTGTCATGACTCTTTGGTACATGGGATTCGACACGTTCTGCTAGGAGCCGCTACTGATTGATTGATTGATTGATTGATTGATTGATTGATTGATTGATTGATTGATTGATTGTGAGTCGGGCTCCAATCGTGTTCAAGTCGCCATGAACACGCGGGGTCACGCATTTAAGAGTGGAAGCAGGTCATTTGGGTTGGACCGAACGGACACAGACTGAGTTGGACTTGCATTGACTAATATAGGTTTTAGTGAATGAAATACAAGTGAGTGGAGCTCACTTTTACTCTCTCTATATACTGGGTCACATGATGCCCAAAGGGCATGCTTAGACCACTCCATGCGTTGGAAACCCTAGCCCCATTCAGTCCAACCGCCACACTAGACCTTGCAGTCCGCCATCGGATCTCCTCCTCGTACATGTGCATACCAGCAGAGGTATTGTACGTTCAGCACTTCGACGATCATGGGATTGGATCGGACTTGAGAACTTCTCTGCATTAACCGACACGCTTTATCAGTAATCCGCAACCGCGCATCTAATGGTAATCCTCATGGCCTTCTACCTCGGCTAGATCTTGGGATCACTGCGTAGGGAAAAAGTTTTTACTTACCTCTGTGTGGCCCAACACTCCTCTTCCTAGCCACAAGAGACCCTACTTATCCACCTCCTACTCCCTGTCCCATCCCGGTCCATATCCCATGTCATTGCCTACTGTTGCCATTGGAGGTGATGGAGATCCCATCTCTCCTTCCCCCAAGTGCTATGAGCTCCACCATGTCATTCAAAGGACATGCTTGGGCAAGCGCCTCATCCCTGTAGCCACTCGCCTCCGGACCCTCCTCATCGACCTCAGTGATCGTGGGCATCTGTTTGTTGCCCATCCCTAGCTCCTAGTTTGGGTGACTATGTGGCTAATCCTGACATGTGTGTCGCCGATTTGGTGTTGCTGCAACCTCTCCTTGTAGCTTAGGCTTAGGCAGTGAGTGCTGAGTTGCAGGCCATGTTCACCGCTCGATGCAGGAGGTGTTTCTTCCCCTTCATGACCTGGTCTCCGTTGTGCAAGGTTGGACTGATTAGGTCTCAAGCATTTGGGAGCTAATGTGTGCTTTGTGTATAAGGCTTGCTCACGCCGACCCGGTGCTGGGAGAGAATGATAAATATGTGCCTCTCATTGTGGCCAATGGCAAGGATACCAGTGTGGCCATTGTGGCCGGTTTTTCATATTAGATGTGTGGTGTGATAGCACAACCTACTGATGATCCTCCTCTTGACTTGTATTTTGTATTGCCCGGGATGGCGATTCAAGGCACGGAGGAGCAAGTCAAGGATTTTCCCGTTAGCTCAGTTGAGGAGGCTCCCAATTGGGTTTCTCTTCGAAGATGACAACGCCAAGTGACCCTCATAGTTTCCAGGTTTCTGATCCCAACAATTCATTTGGTGCCAATGACGTGCATCTTGGAATGAGCTCACCAGACTAGCCCCTGGAGTGGGTAGGAGGACTAGAGCATTCATGACCAACAAGGACAAGGTTCTTCGTGAAGCTTGGATGGAAATTGGGCAAGACCCGATTTGTGGTTCCCAACAAAAGGGAGGCACATTTTGGAGGAGGGTTTGGCAAGGTTCCATGATCATAGATGCTTGCACCCCTACAAATTTTGGAGTGATCCAAGTGAGATCTCCATTCAAAATAGGTGGACATTCATCCAAGAGGAGTGCAACAGGTTTTGTGGCGCATAGCATGTCATGAACCAGCCCATGATTGGCGTTGGCATCCAATACATGGTGATACAATCTTTGGACTACTTCAATGAGCAATATGACAACAATGCCTTCACATTGAGACATCGTTGGAGAGCAATCAAAAAGTGTCCCAAATGGGAATCACTCTAAGAGGCCTGCCAAAAGGAGAACCCGTAAGGAAAGAAGCGCGATAATGATTCATCGGCCATCTACCCTGAAAGAGGTCGTCCCAAGCGAGGGAAACAATGTGGGTCGGCTGAGAGGTCACAAAAGTAGCAAACAAGATGCAAAGCATGCGGCCAATGCCCTCACATTGCAAGAAACCTTGAAGGATTTGATGGTCGACAAGGAGGTGTCAAGTGAGAGGAAACGCAAGGAGAAAGAGGACACAAATAAGAGCTTTATGGACTACCGAAATAGGAAGATAGAAATTAATGAGTCCATCTGGTCAAAGTGATGGAGGTTGATCTCAAATTCCAAGCAAGGCGACATGAATTTTACATCAAACAAAAATAAATTGAGCTAAATGCCCAAGCCCAGGCCAAAGAAGTTGAGACCAAGCAAAGGAAAGTTGAGATCTATTCCCAACACCGGCCATCGGCAAGTGTTCAAATTTGATGGCCGGTGTGGCCTTTTGTCATGAAATTTGAAAAAGGCCAAGATGGCCCAAAGGACCGAACAAATACACTGTATTGTTGGATGCACGCATGGCCAAGAGAACACTTCCGTCCATGTAATGTCCTCACCACGATCTAAACTGATCAAAAGGAGCGAAATGCTAAATGCCGCTCAACGCGGCGTGGAAACCTCGTGCCGCACACCCCGCGCCGCATTGGACCGGCCCATTTATCTGCCTTTCTCATTTTTTTGTTACTTTTCTTTTCTTCTTTTCCTTTTCTATTTTTCTTTTCTGTTTGCTTTTTTCTGTTTTCTTTTTTCTGTTTTCTTTTTTTAAGGTTCAGAATTTTATAATTTGTTCATGATTTAAAAATATTCATTTTTTCAAAAATAAATTATGATTTTTGAAAAATGTCGATGCCTCTTAAAAAATTGTTCATGAATTTGATTTTTGGTTTGTGAATTTTGAATATGGTTCATGTTTTTTGGCAAAATGTTCAATAATTTTTTTAAAATGTTTATGAATTTTGAAATTTTGTTCGTGAATTTCAGGAAATGGTTCATGATTTTCAGAAAATGGTTCATAATTTTTGGAAATTTGGTTCATAAATTTCGTCGAGCGGATACAGTTCCTCAAGTGGGAGCACAAGGCGCGGTGCGCGACCACCATCCACCGCAACCTACAGCCATGGGAGATCTACGCCATCCCTGACATCGACTTGGACGACGAGGATGCCTTCAACCACTCCGACGCCGAGTTCTATAGCAAGGACAACAATGGCGAGGAGGAGGACGACATCATCGTCAAGCAGAAGGCGGTGGACGATGTTGCCCTGAACCTGCCCTAGAGTACCGCGAGGTGCTGACGCGGGGCTACGACGAGGACGCCTTCATCGAGCAGGCCATTGCGGCCAGCGCGCGGGAGGAGGACGCTAGTGGGTCGGCTACAAGGAAGCCATCCAGCTCACCGGCCTGCTGGCGCAGGCAAAAACCCTGCTGCCTCCACCACCGTTGTTGTAGGGATGGGCGCCAGCGATTGCTCCGAAGGTGGGGATGGAGCTGACGCACCTCCGGCACGGTTGGACATCGTGGCCTGGGCAGGTGATCATTCCACCCGCGGCCGCGCCCGCTCCCGCTCCGGCCCTGCCACTGCCTAACCTCTGGACACTACCGGAGTACATCGACCTCGACCCGTAGATGGACGAGGTGGCGCCGGCGCGCGAAGATCGGTACCTAGGGTTAGGATTAGTTTAAATTTTGTTTTTTATATATTGAATGTAAATTAAGTATTAAATGTATAAATTTTGTCGGTTTTTAGCGCGAACGGTTTACGTTTGAATCTGGAAAAAAATGCCTCGCCCAGGCCGGACAAATGGGTCGTGTCACTGAGCGCGGTTGGCTAGACAGGCCGGACCATGACTCCAAATCGACCACGACCCAACCCAAACGGACATAAACATACCGTTTGAGACAACCGGATGGGTTGGCCCCGTAGAGATGCCCTTAGCCGCATGGATCTTTGGCTCGGTGCAGGGCAAACTCTAAACCACTTCACAATCATAACCCGGCGAATGGATCTTTTGCCCGGTGGAAGTGCTTATTAAATCTGTAATACGGGCAATTCCAACATTTTCGATGTCATGTTTTAAGTTATCACGGGGTTTATGCCAGCATATCAACTCACGGAATTTCTGGTGGGGCTCAAGAGATGGCAAGAGGAAAGCATGCTGGGTAGCATGGGAAGAGATGACCAAGCCAAAAGCTTATGGAGGTTTGGGGTTCAGAGATATAGAGCTTTTTAACCTGGCACTCTTGGCTCGTCAGGGATAGAGGATCATGCAAAACCTGGATACTCTAAGTGCTCGCATGCTGAAAGCCATATACTTCCCTAAGGTGGATTTTCTTAAAGCTGAACTCGGTAGCCACCCTTCTAGGGTGTGGCGTGCGATCATGGAGGGACGTGGAACGACAACTGGATCCCAAGGGACGGCATGATTAGGCCCATTGCCTGCATTGTGGAGACTGAACCCCTTCAAAGGGTTTCAGATTTTATCAACCAAACAACAAGAAAATGGGATGAAGCAAAACTGAGTACACATTTTCTTCCAATGGATATTCAGCTGATCCGTAATATACCGATCAGCACTAGAGTGCAGCCTGATTTGTGGGCGTGGCACTATGACAGGAGGGGATTCTTTGGTGTCAAATCGGCCTATAATATGCTTGTGAGCACTAAGGAAACACGCGAAGCATGGCTTGAGAACAATCCCTGCGAAATTGCGGGTTTTTCTGTGGCGTCTGGCAAAACAATCCCTGTCGACGTCTGATCTTCTTCATCATCGGCACATCTCTTCCTCAAGGTTATTATGTGCAATATGTGGAGGGGAGGATTCGTGGAGACATTCACTGATGGACTGTACGATGGCAAGGTGTGTGTGGGCTCTCTCAGAGGAGGAGATGGTCGAGCATATGTGCCAAGTACAGGAAGGGGATGCTAAAGCTTGGCTCTTCACCATGTGCGGCACATTATCACATGCGCATCTCACCCGCATGTGTGTCACCCTATGGGCTATATGGCATGCGAGGCAGAAGGCGATTCAGAAAACACGCACCTATTTATAGAAACCTTTTTATCAGAACTTGTTCAGTCGGAGCAGAGGGACAATAAAAGTGTCACTCCGGCAGTACCCTGACCCTCACGATGGATCCCTCGACCACAGGGGATGGCAAAGATCAATGTCGACGCTGGTTTTGCAAGGGATGGAGCTGGCGTTTCGGTGGCGGCTGTTGCACGTTCAGAAACGGGTGCCTTCCTGGGAGCCTCAACGGGTGCCTTCCAGAAGTTCTTGAAGCAATGGCTGTCAGGGAAAGACTAAATTTGGCACTGGATCTTCATCTGTCAAACATCAAGGTGGCCACAGACTGCATGATGGTGGTGAAATCACTGCAGGAGATGAGTCTGGAAAGATATACCCAGATCAACCAGGAAATAAAGGCGATATCAGGAGGTTGTGCTGCAGCTATCTTTGCACATGAGCATAGATCATCCAATAAAGAGGCTCATAATCTAGCACGTTCGGTGCTATCCTTTCCCCTGGTTGTTTAGTTTGGTTTTTTAATCCGCCCGAGTGCGTTTGTATTCCACAAACTGTGATCTTTCAATATAAAGTAGGTAGATGATTCTAAAAAAAACATGAGGAATGTCTGAATTGGCTGTTTCAGACATGAGGAATGTCTGAAATGTACTGTCGCCGAACTCGTGCGAGCATTGACACTCCTAGTTAACGACACTTCTAATGTTTCTAATCATTTATGATTTCTTTTAGATGCTTTTGATGTTCCAAAAGGTTCTTCACTAAGCTCTGCAAGCACATATTTTTTCCCCTACCTACAAGTGGTTTGTGGACGCTTGAGGTGTGAAGAGCTTTTTTTGAGGCGTGAAGAGCTCATAGTTATACAGCACAGATATCACGTTGGAGCAGGCTCTGAAGCTTTGACCTGAAAAAAACATGACCGCAACACGCATATCTGATGATGTTTGTTTTTAAGGCTGTAACTCTGTTGATCAATTAATAGCAAGAAACAACTGCTGTGAGACATCAGGCTATGCATTTGAATAATGTTTATAAACATGATAGATACAAGCAGCTTCTTATGAAGAAGTCTGTCTCCATATCACCAGATCTTAGCTAGGCAATTATTCCTATTCAGTCTTATATGCAACCTAAATCCTTCGTCCCTGCTCACATAATTCATAAGCTCTGGATGATCTGTTTCAGGGAACTGTAAGTGCCTACGACTACAATTCCTACCCCGACTACGATGATACCCACGCAAACCGCCTGCTCGAACCCCAGCCTTCTGCAAGTCCTGGATCTGATCTTCAGGTAACAGGCACATGGGAGCAGCATCGTGGCAGTGCCGCTCAGCAACGAGCCCGTGAGCGCAACGGCGTAGGCGAAGTACGGCACGACAAGCGCCACGATGGTTGTGCTGACGACCAGCGCGGTCCTGACGGAGAGGCTCACGGCTTTGTTCTTGCCAACATGGAGGCTGTCCTCGATCGCCTCTGCTATCGGAGTGACCAGCAGCGCAAACTTGGTGAACGGATTGATCAGCGTGGTGTAGATGGCGATGCTGGAGCTGACATTCCTTGTTGGAAGGTTCAGCGTCACTTGGGACTTCAACGATTCGCCGTACATCAAGTACCCGATGACGCCCATCAGTCCATAGCCAAGGGTGCAGATGATGAAGCAGAGGAGCAACACCTGCAATAGGGGGGAAAAGTCAGAAGAGGTGTTACACACACCGTGATATCACTGATACCGCAGCTTTATGTTCTCGGAAAGTTTGGCAGAATTCCATTTATAACTGCAACATGCCAACATGTACTTATCTAATCGGTCAAAAGGTTATATTTTGATCTGACTTAGAGCACGTAAAGCAAACTTAACCATAATAGCTGGGCAGACTAAGATAAGTTTTGGCCTTCAACAAATGAGTAAGGTGCTACATAACAGTAATCTCCGCTTTCTGGTCAAAATAAACACAAGAGATCAGTGAAAGGACTTCGTTTTTACTTACTGTTGGGAACATTTTTCTGTTACTCATTCCGGTGTATATCATGGGGAAAACTGCATGACCACTGAAACAGAATGAATATAAGCTCATCGCAGTTGGAACACCAGCCCAGTTCAGAAGCACGCCTTTCTCATGGAAGCCAACACCATCAAATGCTCCAACCCATGCAACAGAGGCGATGAGAATGATGGAAGCCAAGATTCCTCCAACAGAGACATACGCAAGGGCGTTCAAGCTCCGAAACCATGTCGTTGGCAAAACTAACAGGCTGAAAATCAGAACAAACCCTTGCTTGCCTCCAATCTTGAGCCCAGCAACATGGAAGTTGACGCTTGGAAATAATTTCTCCAGGTTATCACCCTCTAATATCATGAAATCGATTGCCACAAGGTACAGCTCCAGGTACATGAATATTGCTACTACAAGTCTTCCTTTCCGGCCAAAAGCCAGCTCACCTATATCAGGATATGTCTTAACAAGTGAGCTTGAATCTATGCATCTTTGTAGGAGAATCCCAGTGTAGAAGCAGATAATTGCTATAGTTGTGAAGATAAGTACACTCAACCATCCTCCTTGAGACAATGCATAAGGGATAGATAATATTCCAACTCCTGCACAATAGGAAGTTAATACTGCAAGTTAGATAGGTTAAAGATCAAATATGAGGCGGCATGAGTAAGTAAACAGATATAGCATGACTTCTCTAATCTCATCCTTGAGCACGACAGAGAAAGAATGAAAGAAACCTGAAAGGGCATTAACTCCATTGAAGCAAGTTTTGAAGAAGCCTGTCCCAGACTTTGGACGAGTACTGGTGTCCATCACAAACTACAAGTGCTGTTGGACTACGCCATGCTCACTACCTTGCCTTTTAAAGAGAAGGGTGGTGCATGAAGCTAGCATTAGCACTACCACAGCACTTTCTTGTGATAATTGACTAGATGTCCATCTCTAAAAAAAGAAGGGAGAAGAAAACGCAAAAACAAAAGCACTGACCAACGTTCCATGGGCGGCAAAGTGGATCTGTCCTATGTATGTTGAGTTTTTCAATAACAGATATGCACAGAAGCCTGAGGATCCTGAAGATACATATCACAGATATTAAGGAAGGAAACACGCTCATCCAAAATGCATGCAACCACCATGCTAAAAGCAGGGGAGCACGTAAAAGTTGCTTCGTCTTCTAATATGCTTGATTTGCCTTGGTCAAAATTATGTGAATAACTAAGATATTGATAAGACCAAACTTTTGAACATCTGTCTATGTGCTGTCTTTCTTTTGGATTATAAAATATAAATATCTTTAAAGGTAGGATATTAATTAGATACTTCCAAACTGTACGCAAGAACACGTGTGATGTCATGGTCCAAGAAGAATATTCTGCATAACCACCATGTTGTAGTGTATATCCATGAGTTCTAGGAACAGGGATAGAAAACCCAGTTAGCTAAGAACTGTAAAAATTAGAGAGTGAAAATGGATATATACTCAACAGCCAAGCAATATCCTTTCCAGTCGTAAATTAGAAACCACACTGATATAATGACTACAATTACTGAAAACAACAATGTTAGTCAACATATATTATTGCAAATTGGGATCCTCATTGGTCGCGGTGGTGGCAACGTGGTGTCTGCAGCCAGAAGACCTGGGTTCAATCCCCCGCCCTGGTGTGTGCTCCTGAAGAGCATCGTGTCAAATAGAAATAGTGACAATAATGAACACACATGAATGAAGTAATCACTGACCGAGACTCTAGATTTTTCCAAGATTATATAATCTTAACCATAACTATCTTGACCCTTCAACATATCATGCATACATTCATATCCGTTCGTCACATTTAAATATGTGGTGGGGCATATATCAAGCACAGAGTTTATGCTAACCTGATGTCATCACATGATAGAGTAAAAGAGAGAAAAAACCCAAAATCGCAGCATCCACCAGCAACATAAGTGAGAAAAAGAATTATTCTCTTAAAGGTATTGAATAACTGGTTAACTGGTTAGACAATAATGTTCCAAAATGTGCTTCCTATGAACGAAAGAGTAAGAATACTGTGCATACAGAATAAAAACCGTGCTGAGCACTAGATAATAAATATTTAAGTGATAAAAAAGAATTATGAAGCATTATGTGCTTCATTCAAAACATTCCATACCTGCAGTAAGCAGACTGATGCCAGGAGACAGAATATGTGGCCAGAACCTGCTCATCTTTAAAAATAATAATGACCCTTCCCACTATGTGATGTCTCCAGTCTGATGGTAACAAAAGTTTGTTGCACCCACCAAATATGGAATTGGCACAATCAAAAAGCTTTCTGCTACCGTGTTGCTGCCAACCCTAGTGAATACATAAAACATCGTCGATCCACTAAATTTATGCTTATTCTGCATCTGGTGGGATCACATCAAATAATGAGTGCCAAAATGATATAACATAATTATTTTTTGCACGATCTGTGGAGCAATAGCTTATTTATATCAAAGCATATGAAAAAGAACCACTTTATGAGATAATATTTAAGCCACATGGGTGTGCTCTTGAAAGGTCCTAGGCCAAGTATATAAAGCACATTGCCTGAAGATTCTAAACGTAAGCACTTGAAAAGTCATTCTCTTTTACTTATTGAACAATGACAAATACAAGTGGTGTGCCAAATGTAAAAATCTAGAGTTTTTATCAACAATCCTACATGAAATCCGGCGAACATGTAGGGAGTAGGCAATCTTTTTGTCCAGGGGAAACATATCTCTTTTTGTGACAAATCCATATAATATCATGATATAGTGTTGCAAAAAAAATATAATTTCATATGTTAAGTAACAATTACACATTTTTTGTAAAAATGCAGAATCTTAGTATCATGTTCGTTCTCCATATCACAAGAATTCAGTATACAAGAAAGAAGAGTTGATAGTGTTAGCATAAATGAAGTGTGCAAAGTATGGCACTTTGTCTTTTCTGGTTCCTGGCATCAGGATAAATTTCACATAAAAATTAAGTTACATGTGTATCATCTAAAAATGGTATCATCCATGAATATTATTTGTATTCTTCGAACATTTGCATCGTGCACCCTTTGCCATTGTGGTGTGGACTCCCTTGGTGCCGATCAGTTTTCCTCAATTGATGGAGAGAGAGAGAGTGTTCTTTGTTCTTAGAGAATAAGAGAGGAATATCAGAAAATCCATATCATAACTTAAGTTTTCCTATGCAGAGGTTTGAAACTGATAGGTTCTAAAGCACTTCGAGGTGACCCAAGAGATGACGCACTGGTCTCTCTCATGGTATCCTGCTGAGCCTTGTCTACCCAGTAAAGTTACTTCATGTGGTCCAACCTATATCCTCGAGAATCTAAAAGGACAAATACAATCTCGGCATCCAAAAGTGTTAGTTGTGTACTTCCACACGTATCAGCTCGGTATCACTTTGATCGTAACTAAAAGCTAAAGAACACATTTGTGACTGCATTAAAGCTCACATAAATGTTATGTTTAAAAAATACTAGAACATTTTGTAAGCAACTTCATTCAGCTTTGCCTTTGCATAGAGTTTGGTGTCTGGCAATGGAAGTGGAACTTTGTTAAATTTAGTAATATTACAGACTTGCAGAAAAAATACCACCACGAAAGAGATATCAGTTACCATAATTGCCATCAAATATAAATTCAGCTCTTGGGAAAATTGGAGCCGTAATAAAGCAGTGGTAAATGAAGCGAATTCCTCAGAGGAGATAGCACAAGATATGAAACTAAGTGCTCAGTTTCGTAAAATGAAATATTCCAACAGGATAACACCAAAAAAATGAAATCTAGCCAAAGTTGATAGAAGCTGTAGCAGCAAAGAAGTGATCATGATTAGATGTCCTTTAATGGAGAAGTTACTATACAAGTAGCAGAAGATGCTGGATGAAAAGAAGTAGTTTCTTAACTTTTTCTCAAAGATAAGTAGCTTTTTGTGTTTTGTTCCTACATTTCTAACATTAAGGCCCTGTAAAGATTGCAGGAATTTCACACAAGATTTTTGTATGAAAAATATAATAATCCCCTAAACAATTCCAAAATAAAACCCTCGTGAGATTGCAGAACATTATGTTTGGGAAAAACTGAGCATAAAAAAAAACATTTCAAGATCTTCTGAATCTATTGGAGTAGTTATAAGTACCTTCCTTTCAGTAGGAGAATGGTGGTTGTATCATGTACAATATGTTCTTCAAGAGTAGAATAAGACGCTAGCCATTAAATAAGACAAAGATGCATAAGATGGAACGACATGCCAACATTAAGTCATGAGTAAGGACTTGTGGGCTCATGATTCAGAAGAACAACGCCAAGCCATAACTTTGCCTACCCACCTTCAAAGCTACTACCCCTTTATTTTTCGTCAAAAAAAAAACTGTGGAAAGGAAGACCATAGGAAAAAACATGCAGATCATGCTTCTATTGGCCAATTTTTAACAAGATAGACTACTTGAGTGGACAAGTTCAGATATACCCAGATAATGGTTTTCTTTCTGGTGGAAAGGTAGAGCTGGAGCAGAAAAAATACAAGCAAAATCATGATTGGTTTGTTAGACGGATCAGCACAAGATATGCAGCATGACTTAAATGGAGATGATCAGATTTATCCTGAATTCCTGATCTCGGGAGACCCACGGAAGCCCCCAAGCATATTTTAGAGGGAAAACTGAAAAGTGGAAAGCAAAGGGCATGGAGGCGCACCTACTCAGCAAGCACTTGTGGGCAAAGCCAAGCCATGCTGCCCAGCCCAAGTGCAACTGAAAGCTTTCACCATGTTCCCGTGTCTCCCTCCACGCTGATGCTATCCAAGCTTTTGCCGTTCCTCTCAGAATTTAAATCCTTGAGAGTCCCAGCGTCCGAGACTCTGAGCTGAAAGCATACCTACCGCCACGCCACACGCTCGCCACATATTGTGCATCGCCACTAGTATAATAATTCAGTAAGGATTTGTGATGGTGGAGGACAGCATTCGGATTGCCCGGCCGGCCGGCCAATGAACTGAATACTTACCAGTTATCATTCAGTTGCCGCCCACCAGCTCCGGCCGGCTCCGGTGTGCCCCCGCCTGAAATACCCACGGTGCGGAGCCGCGGATGGTGGCGGCACGGCCTCGTGGACCAGCAGCGGCGGCGTCATCCCTCCCCGCTCGAAACCTAAAACGCACAGGCGAAAGGAAAGGAGTCTGAGCTCAGAGGACATGGGGGACTGATGAAGGATGAGAGGGGTCAGGCGCTCCGTGCGATCGCTGGCAAAGCACGCCGCCACGCCGCGCGGGTCACCTCGAAGGCTCTGCAGAACGCCAGGCCTACGATACAGGCCACCTTTTTTTTTCTGAGTGGAACGCCGCGGCAGAGAAAACACATGGAGCTCCTAGTTGACGCTCAGCGCGTGTCTTTCCCCTAATCTGGGCCATCTGGGCCTCAGTTGTGTCTGTGGCACCCATGAAAGCACTTTCCTCTGCCTGGCCCAGATTGTCATGATGTGATCCTCCCATGTATACTTGCAACTATTCCCCTCCAACTGTCCAATGACAATGACTATTGTTTTCTTTTTTTTGAAGTAAATGACTATTGTTTTCGACCTCGTTTGAAATATAATACTCTCTTTGTTAAAAATATAAAATATTTTAAATTTATAAAACTATATATATATAGACATCTTTTAGTGTATAAATTTACTTGAACCTAATATAGACATCTCTTAATGTATAGATTTACTTGAACCTATATAAGTACTAATTTGTAGACAGAGAAAGTACATCGCATAGCACACACGGCTCTCACCGGTGAGGCACTCCATCAGTGCAGCGCCTCGTCCACAGATCCCCACTATCGAACCATCCCCAAATCTCACTTTTCCATGCACAAAACGATCCAGTTCAACCAAAAAGAATTAGGATTGCCTTTTATATGGTTAATTAGCTCCTGAATCTAGGCAATTGATTCATTAGTCATCTGAATCAAAAGGTCCAACTGATGTAAAGGATCAGGCTATATATTTATATTGTTAATATTTTCCTCTCACGTCTAGGATATTTTAGTTCTTGACGTGGGTTTTGTGTAGACCGTGGAATTTTTTAAAACCGCATGAGAAGGATCTTATACCATATTGAGTTAATGTATTAGTCATCTAAATCAAAAGTCTGAACTAATGAAAATGGCTAGATTATATTAACAATGACTACTTGAAAGCTTGGACGTGACCATCTCCTCGTTCAGGAATACTTGTTCTAACGGACCCTCACTCTATTGTGTCAACTCACAGTCCTCCAGCACAAAGGGCGTTGGATCTTCATCCTCTTTAGGTTAGATTTCTCGCGCTTGGGTTCAGGACAATATGAATGGAAGTAGCCCTTTCCATTACAGATGAAGCATATAACCTTGAATCCTTCACCAGAATTGACGGGCTCACTCTTCCTGCCAATTTTCTTTCTAGCTAAGCCACTAGAGCTGCCACTGCCCTTCTTGTTTTGCATGAACTTCTCGAGATCCCATGTCACGAGAATTCCACGCAACTCACCCAAAAGGGGGGCCGGATTCCATTACTCAGCAGAATAACGGAATACACGATCCATTGTCCAAGTACCATGCGACTGCAAATTATCCAAAATATAGGCTAGAAGTTTTAAAACTACAAAGAAAAATGCCGCCTAATGCTAGCAACAGCCAACTAACATGAATGAAATCTACGCCAAATGAGCTACACTCAGGGTCGCCCATCGCCAAACAAACTCAACATCAAAGATGAGTAGTTGTTACTCCAGACATCAAGTCAAACCATCCTATTTTTCATCATCAGGGACCCTCCCATCAGTAATCATCCTTGTTGAGTAACCACCATCATCCACATCTGAAGCGGCTCCGTCGGTCCCTCCCATAGAAACTTCCATCACAGCTCGAGCACCAGCACGCAAAGTGTCACGATCTTCAGTAGCGTGAGCACCTGCCTAATAGTTCATGAACACAGTAGAATAGAAAATTAGTTCAGTAGGAGAATCAATTTCCCATCAAAACGAGCTTTATTACGCAGTTTCCAAATGGCCCAGCATATAGCCGCAATCCCTGCAATCTGGACATTCTTGGAAACATGAAGATATCTGGGAAACCACCAGAAGAATTGGGAAAACGAGGCAAGCCTATCCAGAGCACTAATGGTGTCGTGGTATTGCCGATGAGTACGCCATGGAGGGGTCCTCACAGTGCGTGTTTAGAGACGTGGGGGAAGACGGACGGTTGATGGGTACGAGGTAACACAACTTACCCAGGTTTAGATCCCACAATGGTGGCAGAATCCTACTCCTGCTATAAATCACTATAATGGCAATACGCCGAGTTACAGGGATTGGTTCGCTGTGCGAGGTGTATGCTAACCGATACTAGGTTGTATGAGATTGTGCCCTAAAGGATCACATAGGTCCGACTTATATAGTCGCCAGGTCCTAGGGTTACAGGGAAAAATCCTAGACGGACAGGTTACAGAGTCCTACACTGCTTACAACTAGTCTAGCGTGTCTTGCACTCTAAGGCTCCGGGTACGTCGGTGACTCCTCCGTAGCCTTCCTTTATCCGGCATGGGCCTCCCTTTTGGATCCATCTAACTGGGCCGCCCAGCAGGCCATGGGCCATGCTACCAACTATGGGCCACCCGAGTTAGCCGGATAGGAGACATGCTATAAGGATACCCATATAGCATATCCCCAACAGTAGCCCCCGGAGAACTCTGAGATCTTGCACCGTCTTGCCTCTTCAGGTTGAATGCTCCGTCTAGATGGATGCCGGCAAATCGTCAAGAAATATCTTGTAGTCCTCCCAAGAACCCTGCAAGGTTTTCTTCGTCTTCAACTTGTAAGCTGGAGAAATGTTGAATCTTCTAGCGTACTCTTCCATAGTCGGACTGGATCCGTCCATGTCGGAATATTCCGATGTGATGGTTCACCTGCTCGTGTCAGCTAGGGTGACGTAGACATAGGTCAGCGACGCCTCGTAATTCACACATGCAGAAAAACTCAATCATGTCCCTTTTTTTCTGTGCGAGCGATATGAACCGTTGGCGGCGGCTGGAGACGTGGAGAAATTTTCGCACACGCGCCCGCACACATCGTCCATGCGCTGACCATTCGATCGTCCAGCGTGAATCTTGATGCCAGAGGTTATAAATTGTAACTGCGGTGAATCTTTGTTTTTTCACCTCGTTCTCCTGTGCGTCGTCTTCTTCCTCCAACGAGCGCCTCCTCGAGCTCTCCGCGCGATTGCGAAAAACCCTAGCCCTTCAATCTTCCCAATCACCACCTCAATCTCCCCAATGGCCAGCAGCGGATCTTCTCCTTCTATGGCGGCATCAGGCGACGCCGCCGCGAAGCCGGCGAGCTCCGTCATCATGCCCCCAGAAGGCCTGGTGATCCCCAAGTCCGCGGTGGTCGAATCCACCGGCGGCGACCATAATCCAGCAGCGCTGGAGCTGCTGGGGGAGGAAAATGACTCCCACAAGGGGGACTTGCGCGGTTCGGACATCACGGACCGCGATATCAAGGAGCTACTCGTCGATGGCTACCTCCCTGCGACGGAGGGGCTCGTCTGGCGGGCGGCGCCGGACGGCGAGGTCACCCCTTCTCCCCAAACCGGAGAGAAGGTGTACCTCAAAGCCCAATTGGTACGTGGCGTCTCCCTGCCCATCTCCAATTTCTTTCTAGATGTCCTCAACCATTACCGAGTATAGCCTCAGAACCTCTCCCCAATAGCATCCTTGCGCTTAGCAACTACGCGGCGCTTTGCGAGGGTTACTTAGGCATTAGGCCTATGCTAGATCTCTTTATCTACTTTTTCACCATCAAGCGGGAAGCCGGAGCCAGCAAGGACGAGCTCAGGAACTGTGGCACCATTAGTTTTAAGATCCGGCCTGGCCGGCGGTTCCCTAACATCGTCGGCCATGAGTCATGTAAAAACTGGCAACAGACATACTTCTATGGCCCAGATATCCCTCTGGCTGGCCGAGAAGCAACGTACCCGGACTTCATCGATGGATCTGATGCCGAAGCCTCCACATGGAGATCCTAGGCCTCCCTTTCCTCCGACATTGACGCTTCCCGCGCTATAAGGCAGATAGAGTGGTTCGTAGAGACGGGTCTGACCGGATTGGACCTGGCCATGTGCTGGTTCGTCAGGCAGATCCAGCCTCTGCAGCACCGCTCAAAGTTGATGCATGAGTACACCAAGGAGAGGAAAGATAGCCTCCGCATCTCCGAGGACAACTTCTCCAGCGAATCCATAAATCTCGGCCTCAAGGACATCGTCAAGATGAAGGATAAGAAGCGTAGCTTCACCATTACCTATGACATGTTCAAGGAGGGAAAGTGCCCAAAGGTACCTGTTTATTTTCCGTGTATGACATTTGCTCCAGTTTCTCCGTCTAGCTTTTATCATGTCATCTAACACACTGGGATTTCTCTTAACAGCTTAGCAGTCTAGAGGAGGATAGCATGGCTGTCCAAATCTATGACACAAAGATGAAGGAAGTCACTGTCGTGTTCGACGATGATGTCCCGCTGGCGCGAAAGCGGAAGAGCTCCACCTATGACGCTGTCGATGGAGGCAAGAAGAAGACGAAGGGTGGAGCCTCCAAGAAGACTACCGCCGCCCTGGAGGCAGAAAAAATAAAGATTACTGGGATCCCCTTTGCCAAAGCACCCCCTTTTGTGTAAGCTTCTTTCTCTCCGACATTGTCCATTGCTTGTCTTGTTCCTGTACTTATACTTTTTGCATGTTTCAGGAAGAAGGCCACCACCAGCTTGAAGAAGACCTCCAAAACTTTGGGGACTTCTAGAAATATCAAAGTTATGCTGCATCGTGATGTGTCCCACCACGCATCTCCTGCCATCGCCCCTGTCACTCCCAGCGTCCAGCCTACGCCGGCTCCGACAAGCTCACAGGCCAAAGATGCATCTGGCCCTTCCGCCATGGAAGTGGACTCAGGTGCCTCCACGGAGCATATCGTTGTCGGTGAACATGCAACACAGGAAAGTGCCACAACCCATATGGATGAAGCTCCGGCTAAGGATGCCATCGGTAGCGGTAAGGCGGTGGTGGAGAGTGGTACGTCTGCCGAAGGCGGTGCCTCCGTATCCAAGACAACTATAGAGTTCCCGAAGATAGTCTAGCCCGGCACTTACGCCGAGTAGCTCTGCTTTGGCTCCTCGTGCAGCACCGACATCTCCAACATGCAGTCTTGAGGAGCTTCTACGACAAGAAGATATCTTGCAAGGAAATAGCCTTTCCTTTGGCAAGTTGCTTGCTGAGAGCGCTACCAACCTCAAGATCATCGCACTTGTAAGTTTTATCTGCCTTTTGCATTTCATATGAGTATCCCACTGTAGTCCCCGAGGATTTAGACGAAAAACCATAGGTCTTTGCATCTGAATGATCTAAGAGTGACTAAGCTAGAAAACTTCTCACTGTAGCCCCCAAGCATATAGTTTGAATGAATTATTCCGACTAGATGCTTTCAGAGTAGCATACGTAGTGTTTGTAAATTTCGATACTGTAGCCCCCAAGCTTATAGTTGAAAACTGAATTAGTTCCGACTACATGCTTAAAGAAAGACTAAGCATATGACTGAGTTAAAAAACTTTATACTATAGCCTCCAAGCTTCTAGTGGAAAACTGAATCAGTTCCGACTAGATGCTTAAAGAAAGACCAAGCATATTGCCAGGTTAAAAACTCTCACTGTAGCCCCCAAGCCTCTAGGTGGATATTTATCCGGCTATATGCTCCAAGTAGACTAAACAGCGTTTAAATTTTCTTTCCATAGAATGAGAATGCTCGGAGAGGCGTGGCCAACGAGAAGTACCAGAAGATGCGTGCGGACTTGGAAGCTGAAAAGGGTAAAACTGCCTTCTTGAAGGAACATATCACCAAGAACAAGAGTCTGTTTTCCATTCCATTTTATAATCCGACTTGGTATTGTGCCAACATTCTCCGAGTACTCACTGTGTACTTGTTATTTCTCCGACTTGCAGAAACCATTGCCAAGGCTAAGGATATTGTTGAGCAATCCAAGCATATTGATCAGCTGGATAGCAAAAACAAGATCCTGAAGCGGGAGAGGAAGGATATGCTGAAGATGCATGAGGACTCCATGAAAGTCATGCAGGATTTCGCCAACGAAGAGATGAACCACTTGGAGGAGATCGAGATACTAAAAGAGCAGAAGAAAGCTGCCGATGCGCAAAATGAACGCACTCTGGAAGCATACAAGATCCTCCGACAAGAACAGGACTCTATGGCGGAAACTCTCGAGCATGCTAAGATTAGCATCTTCAGTAAGTGATTCTCCGTCTTGTACTTCTGTAAGTTGGATACTCTGAACTTTTTGTTTGATTGAACTCTTGCGCTCCATTGTTGGAAATTGGCAGCTCCTATTGGTTTGACCCAGTCGCCTCCTCCGCCAAAAGAATGCATGGTCCTTGCCGGCAACTTTATCAAGACCGCCATCACGCAGGCCAAAGATAAAGCCAAACACCTCCAGATTAACATCAAGGCGGTGGATTTCGTGGCGAAGTTCTCGGAGACCTTGCGCCGAGCCCCCGAGCGTATTGCAAGCTGGAAAGTTTCATGTACCCGGGCTGGCGCGAGGATGGCGCTATCAATGGTCAAGATGCACTATGAAAATGCCGACATCGACGCGGTGACCTCTAGTATCCCCGACATGGACGCCGATGGCCAAAATATAGATCATTAGGCTATCTTGGCATCACTCGTGGGTTTTGACACCAGAGTCTCCGAGTTGGTCGACCCAAACGTCTTTGTGCCCATGAAAACTATTGATGGTGGAAGCCAAAGCTCCTCTAAGCCCCTCAACACCGCCGACTTCGAGGAGGATGCCTCTCCTGCTGCTGATGATGCTATGTCCAAGTCGCCTGCTCCAGAGGAATAAAAAACAATATGTAATATTTATTTCCTCTCGAAGTTGTATGCGGAAAAAACTATGTGTTAACTTAAGGCGGAAAACAATGGTTGTTATGTCCTGCTACTCAAGAACTGGTTCCAGCATGTATATATTTTTTAAGCAAGTGTTGGCTTGTCCATTACTTTGGTTTTTATGCTTGACTTTTCGTGAGTTAGAAGACTCGTTGTCGGAACTATGCGCTTAGGCGATGATTCCCAATGGCACCATCAAAAACCTAAGCACAAAATCACCGAGAACAAGTGCCAAAAGTCACTACTCCAGAATCCACATAAAAACAACAAAGAACATGTAGACCGGAAAACTTAAGCTAATGCCCGTAGGCGGAATTTTCACAAGTGCAAATGCAAAGCTTGTGCATAAAGGTTTTATATGATCCAAAAATGAACACTAAAGGAGGTAAAAATCTCAGGAATATGAGTGAACCAGAGAGCTTTATTTCATTGATCATATAATAGATACACAATAGATAAAAAATGGTAAGTGTAGAAAGGACGTAGTTGTGCTATGTTCCATGGCCGATCAAGCTCCGGGTAGTCGTTATCCGGGTCACATCGCTTACACTTATGATTATCGCTGGGTCTATCCTCAAGTTCATGATTGTCAACGAGGTAGTAAGACCCATTGAGCAGCGCCTTGCTTATGATGAACGGTCCTTCCCATGGTGGGGATAATTTGTGTGACTTCTTCTTCTTAAGTCAGAGCACCAGGTCCCCCTCTTTAAACGAGCGATGCCGAACGCAGCGACTATTGTAGATGTGTAGCTTCTGCTGGTAGATGGCGTATCTTTGGCATGCCAATACACACTCCTCCTCGAGAAGGTCCACATCTAGGCGCCTGGATTCTTCAGCGTCATCTTTGTCGTAGGCGGCAACTCTTGGTTAATCGTGAAGGATGTCGGAAGGCAGGATGGCTTCTGCTCCATATACCATGAAGTAAGGGGTGTAGCCGGTGGATCTGTTGGGTGTAGTTCATAAACTCCACAACACAGATGGTAATTCCTACGCCCAGGCTCAAGTTGCTCTATGCAGCGGTGCCTCAAGACGTGGCTTGATCCCTTGCAAAATTAATCCATTGGCTCGCTCAACCTGACCATTAGACTGTGGGTGTGCCACAAAAGCAATATCAAGTCGGATGCCCTTCTCCCAACAATAATATGCCACTTCTCCGAGTGATAGGTTGCTGCCGTTGTCGGTGATAATGCTGTGTGGGAGACCAAATATCACCACTAGATCTCCGACAAACCTAAGGGTAGTTGACCCGTCAAGCTTTCTAATGGGTTTAGCTTCTATCCATTTGGTGAATTTATCCACTTCTACTAGCAGATGCGTAAACCCACATGGTGTCGTCTGCAATGGACCAACCATGTCTAGCCCCCAGACTGCGAACGGCCAAGTTATTGGTATTGTTCGCAATTCTTCAGCTGGAACATGTGGTTGTCGGGCATAATACTGGCATCCCATGCATGTATCAACCAGCTTGTCGGCGTCCGCCTTCGCAGTCAGCCAGTAGAATCCTTGCCGGAAAGCTTTAGCTACCAACGATCAGGGAGTGGTGTGATGCCCGCAATCTCCGAGATGGATTTCACGGAGGATTTCAATACCTTCTTGCTGGGAAACACACTTGAGGTATACACCAGTGGTGCTTATTTTGTAGAGTTGTCCATTGATTATGGTATAGCCCTTTGCTCGACGTATTATTTGCCGTCTTTCGACTTTGTCGTCGGGCAAAGTTCCGTGTACTAGATATTCCATGAACGGTTTTGTCCAAGCCGGAGAGATATTTGTTACTGCATGAACAAAAGAGTCAACTCTGTCCGGGTTGTCTATATCTGCGCCCTTCACAGATGGTGTCCGTAGATGCTCCAGGAAAACGCCAGGCGGAATTTGTTTGCACCCTGATCCAAGCTTAGACAGCAGATCACCCGCCTTGTTTTGCTCCCTAGGTACATACTTGACTTCATAGCCCAAGAAGCTCTTGGCTATCTCGTCCACTTTGTCTCTATATGCCGCCATCATAGGGTTCCGCGCGTTCCAGGTGCCAGCCACCTGCTGGGCAACCAAGTCGGAATCTCCACAACAAACTATGCGCTTGATGCCAATATCCTTGGCTACGCGTAGTCCGTGAATGAGTGCTTCATACTCCGCCATGTTGTTCGTAGCCTCGAAGTGGATCTGCAGAACATAGTGTAGCTTTCCCCCGGTTGGTGACTGTAGCAGTACACCAGCCCCCGATTCGTTGAGTAGCTTTGATCCGTCAAAGTGCATCACCCAGTATTCTGGCTCTGGTATAGGGGTAGCATCAGGCATCTCCATCCAGTCTGCAATGAAATCTGCCAAGGCTTGTGACTTGATAGCGTCGCGTCTCTTGTAAGTGATCTCGAAGGCGGCAAGTTCAATGCCCCACTTCACGACCCTTCCTGTAGCGTCGCTGTTGTTGATGATGTCGGACAGTGGAGCTTTACTCACAACTGTGATGGGGTGCTCCTGGAAGTAGTGCCTTAGCTTCTGAGAAGCAAGGAACACTCCATAAGCTAGCTTCTGGTAGTGTGGGTAATGTTGTTTGGACTCCGTCAAGACCTCACTTACATAGTAAACTGGTCGTTGAACTCCGTACTCATGCCCTGGTTCTTTCCGCTCCACGACGACAACGATGCTGATTACCCGGTTAGTGGCCGCCATGTAAATTAACATTGGCTCCCCAGGCTCGGGCGCGGCAAGGATATGCGCTGAGGAGAGTATCTCCTTGAGCTGCTTCAATGTTGCGTCTGCCTCGTCCGTCCATGTAAATTTGTCCGCCTTCTTCAGCAACTTGTACAGCGGCAGAGCCTTCTCTCCAAGTCGGCTAACAAACCGACTAACTACTGCAACGCAACCTGATAGCCGTTGTATGTCCTTCAGGCATGTCGGACGATTTATGTTTAAGATGGCCTTGATTTTCTCCGGGTTGACCTCGATTCCACGCTGGGAAACGATGAAGCCCAACAATTTGCCAGTTGGAACCCCGAAGACGCACTTCTTAGGGTTAAGCATCATGTTGTATTTCTAGAGATTATCAAAGGTTTCTTTCAAGTCGGAGATTAAGTTGTTTGATTTTATAGACATCACCGCTATATCGTCCACATAGGCGTGAACGTTCCGAGCAATTTGATCGTGTAGGCAATGCTGCATTGTCCGCTAGTACGTGGCACCTACATTTTTTCAGCCCAAAGGGCATCGTGACATAGAAAAACGTGCCATAGGGTGTGGTGAATGAAGTGGCCAATTGGTCTGACTTCCTTATCTTGATCTGGTGGTATCCTGAGTATGCATCGAGAAAACACAAAAGCTCCGAGCCAGCCGTCGAGTCAATGACTTGGTCAATGCGAGTCAAGTCAAATGGATCTTTGGGACATGCTTTGTTCAAGCCGGTGTAATCAACGCACATTCGTAATTCTTTGGTTCCTTTTTTGGGGACAAGTACAAGATTGGCCACCCATCGGGTGTGAAGGACTTCTCGGATAAATCTAGCCTTAAGTAACCTAGCTATCTCTTTGCCTATGGCGCGTATCTTCTCATCTCCGAAGCGTCGTAGAGGTTGTTTCACTGGTTTACACTTTGGATCAATATTCAAGCTATGCTCGGCAAGTTCCCTAGGTACACCTTTCATATCGGCAGGTTGCCAGGCAAAGATGTCCTTGTTCTCAAAGGAACTCGACGAGCACACTTTCCTATGTAGGGTCCAGGTTCGTCCCAATGGTGGTGGTCTTAGAGGCATCGCCTACCACAAGTTCCACCGACTTGGTTTCGATGGCGGCCTTGAATGCTGGGGCGGAGTCAGAAATCTGTTTCTTCAACGCGGTCATCTCCGAGGCATCGACCTTGCTCTGGATCTCCTTGAATTCTTTGCTGTAGAGGACAGCTTCTGCGTAGGCTGCTTCTCCAATCTTGCAGTCCCTTTCTTTGGTAAAGCTTCCGTATACGGTGATGACACCGTTTGGTCCGGGTATCTTGAGCTTGTTGTAGACGAAGAATGGCTTGGCCATGAAGGTGTGGAATATGTCGCGGACGAATATGACGTGGTACATGCTCTTGAAGGGGACCACCTCAAAGTTCATGCGTTCTTGGCGGTAATTATTGACATCAGCAAAAGTGACCTGAAGTGTGATACACCCAAGGGACCAAGCCTCCCGACCAGGAACTACGTCGTGGAAGATGGTGTTGGTCCGCCTTAGTTTTTCCTCCGTCAAGTTCATCTTCTGTAGTGTATCCAGGTACATGATGTTGATGCTGCTTCCACTATCCACCATACATTTGGTGAACTCATTGCCATCAATCAGTGAGTTGATGACCATGGCATATTTGTTCTCCGTAGGGATGAGGTATGTGTGATCCTTCCTGTCCCAAGTAATTGGAATCTCCAACTAGCGCAGGAACTAGGGAACTAGGGGTAGAGTGTCCATCAGTATCCTCATGGAGGTCTTCTGTTGTCGGACGGTCAAGGAAAGTGTGGAAAACTGTCGCCTTCTTCTCGAAGGGTTCTTGCCCTTGGCGTCGCTCTTGGCGGCGTGCTTGGGGTCAATGTCCTCGTCCATGTCACTTGAATCCTTGGACTCCTCCTCCTTCTTCTTCCCCTTGCCCTTGCCTCGCGGTCTGTTCTTCCGGCTTCGCTTGTAGCCGGACTCCTGGTCCTCTTTGAGGTCGTTGAAAAATTTGCAATGGTGATTGGTGTGTGTGTGGCTTTTCCATTGGCATCGAGGTGTACGAGGCACGACATATCGCGGTATTCCTCGTAGGTTTGGGGAACGCGGAGCACTGCCGAGGTAGTTTCACTTCCTCGCTACTGCCCACGACCAGCTCCCCGTCCTCGGCCACGCTGTCCTCCATCACCTCGTCCTGCAAAAGTCATGGCGACCATGTCGGAGGCTTGCTTTCTTTTGGCGGGTTCTTCCGCTTTGCACTTCTGTTCTTCTTGGCTTGGGTTGGAATTGCAATTGCCGGCAATGATCCGCGTGCATCGTCGTCGGCAGCCACGAACTCACTAGCCGGCCGGATCATCTGATTGAGGTCGAGCTAGTGGTTGTCCTGTAGGCGCTTCAACGTATGTTGGATCAACGTACCTCTTTCCAACCCATCGATGGAGGCAGACATGTTGGTCTGGGAGTGCACTCCTGCGCAGGAATTCTTCATATCCAGCCAGCAAGAGAGGGTAGGCGCGAGATGACTCGTCTTCTCCTGCACGCACCGCTGCAAGTCGCCAACAGTACATGGACGTTTGTACGTACCCTCGAAGTTCTTGGTGGATGCTTCTTGCATGTCCAACCAATTGCAGACAGATTTCTCCGGCAAGTCATCAATCCATTGTTGGGTCATGCCCGCCAGCATCAACGGGAGGTACTTGGCGGCGATGTTGGGGTTTCCCCAGCGATCTCCACCGCGTTGTCGTAGTCCTGCAACCATGTAGCTGGCTTGGCGGTGCCGTCATAGAGCTTGATGGTCTTGTCAATCTGGAAACCCTTGGTGTAAGTTGCGGTCCGTATCACAGGTCCAAAGCAGAGTGGTCCCAGGTATGCTCCATCCCGGGCCTCATGGATCTTGTCCAGACGTGATCGTGTGTCGTATGGATCCGGGCTTCTCTTCTTCTTTTTGCCATCAGGGGATGGGCTACGTGAACGACGCGGGCCTCCTCCGCCATGGTGGCTGCTGGGTGGTGATGGAGGCGGAGGTGGCGGTTGGTTAGCCTTCTTGTTGTTGCCCTCCTATGACGCCTCACGCTTGCCACGGTTGCTTGTCGGACGCGGAGGGTCATGACGTGACCTGCTCTTGTGTCCTTGGATGTGCTCTCCATCATGACGGGCCTGCTCCGCGTTGTCGCGGATGACGATGTCGTGCTGCTTTGGCGGAGGCATGTCCATACGATGGTGAGCCTTGGGGTCTTCGCGATGTCAGGGAGATCAGGGCGGTGGAGATGGGCGACGAGGGTGGGCTTTTCCTCCATGGTCGGAGGATATGGGGATATCATCCTTCCTGTTGCGCGCATCCCTCCGTCTTCGTTCTGATGAACCCGTCTAGGACCCGACATCCTAGGGAGATCTATCCCTTGGCGGCTTATGGTGACTAGACTGGAAGAACGCTGGGTCAGACTCAAGCCTCTGAGATGTGGCATTTTCCTGTTGTTTCACCGCCTTGACCACGAGGTTATAGACTTGCTCCACTGCCTCAGGTGATCTATCCTGCTCCAGAAGGGTCTTGGAGATAGCGAGATTAAGAAGAGGAGTGGGCATCACCTGCCTTCCTTCACTGTCAATGTATGGATTTGCTTGTGGCGGCTTCGAGGGGGGCCATCCTAGGTTTCTCCATACACCAGGATCGTTGATGATGCGAGCCGGAGATTTCTTAGCCTTATGCTGCTGGAGCAGAGTCTTGTACTCGGCCTCCATGGCTCTAACTTTTTCTATTGACTTCTGCGCGCTGGCCAGATCACGATCTAGCTTTGCGCCTTGCTCCACGATGGCCTGCGCCTCCTCCAGCAGCTACTGGCGCTTCTCATCAAGCTAGGTTATGTTTCGGATATGAGCTACGGTCAAGGGCTTGACGAGGAGATTGCCGTACATCACTCTATCAGCCGGAGTAACTTGGGCAGCAGCAGATGTGGATGCTGGAGATGGCGGGTTTTCGGTGTTGTTGTTACTCGGACCAGTGTTGAGCTCCTGCGGATGCTACACTGGGTAAGGCAGAGGGGGCATGACCTTTGCACGATCCTTGTCGGTAGCAACAGGTGGTCCCTTCCCCTTGTCCAACGCTTTAGGCGGATCTTGGCCGGGTTGGTCTTCTTCCATTATAGCCCCAATGGCGACAAACACCTCTCGGGACATGACGACCTTGCTAACCTGCTCGTCGCGTTGGAAGTCCTCCTCCATCTCCTGCATAGCAGAGTCTAGTTCGTCCGGGCTGAAGTATATCTCCTCCGAATAAGTGCTGATGTCGGCGTAGAGCACGTCAAGCATAGAGTCGGAGGGTGCCGGGGCTTCGTCAACGATGGGCGATGGCGGGGCGACGGCGGAAATGATGACTGGAGGTGGTGCTACTACAGCAATGACAATTGGGGGCGGTGGCGGTGGAACAGCGATGTCAACCGGAGTAGGTGGTGGTTGAGGCGGGGGTGTGCCGCCAATGAGCGCAGGCGCTGCATGGGGTGCCACCTCTGCCTCCGCGTAGCTATTGACGGTGTTTACCATGCTCTCGAAGGTGAGACGTCCTGAAGCCTGTTGTTGCCTTAGCATATGCCGGAGAAGCGTGCCTTAGTCCAGTCCTTCCACAAAGTGATACATGGCATCATCATTGGGGTAATGATCCAGGTCGGCACGTATACGGAGCCACCTGGCTAGGTAGTCGCGGGGGGTTTCGCCCTCTCTCTGAATGCAGCGCACTTGATCGAAGATGGTAACCACGCCGATGAACTTGGATCGCTGTTGTCTAGACGCACGGGAGAAGACGGCGGACTTGCAGTGATCTTCCATCGTTATATCTAGCACAGAGGCGGTTTGGGTGGGCCTTGAATTTTTTCGATATTTTCCGGCAAACTCCAAAGAGTGATCCAACATCGATCCTTCCGCGAACGTATCCTGCCCGTAGGCGGTCCGTGCGGGTCTTGATGCTCCTCCGACTCCCAGGGAACTAGTGACCGAGTCGGTTTCGCCGATGGAGAGGTGGATATCTCCGATGGGGACGATCGAACACCGCGTAGGGTTCGTCTTCGCTGGGATCCAAAACTCGTCGGGAGGGACGATCGGAACGTTGCCGGAGAAGATAACGTGACCTATGCTACGGTTTTGCCGATTCCCGCGAAGATCTTGGTCCTCGCCCGCTGAAGAGCCTGAAGCGCCTCCTGCCCCACGGTGGGCGCTAACTGTCGTGGTATTGCCGACGAGTACGCCATGGAGGGGTCCTCACAGAGCGTGTTTAGAGACGTGGGGGAAGGCGAACGGTTTATGGGTACGAGGTAACACAGCTTACCTAGGTTCAGATCCCACAACGGTGGCGGAATCCTACTCCTGCTATAAATCACTATAAGGGCAATACTCTGAGTTACAGGGATTGGTTCGCTGTGCGAGGTGTATGCTAACCGATACTAGGTTGTATGAGATTATGCCCTAAAGGCTCCCATAGGCCCGACTTATATAGTCGCCAGGTCCTAGGGTTACAGGGAAAAGTCCTAGTTGGACAGGTTACAGAGTCCTATACTTCTTACAACTAGTCTAGCGTGTCTTGCACTCCAAGGCTCCGGGTACGTCGGTGACTCCTCTGTAGCCTTCCTTTATCCGGCATTGGCCTCCCTTCTGGATCCATATAACTGGGCCGCCCAGCAGGCCATGGGCCATGCTACCAACTATTGGCCACCCGGGTTAGCCGGGTAGGAGACATGCTATGAGGATACCCGTATAGCATATCCCCAACAAATGGATCTAGCAACAACACTCCTCACATATCTAGCTACAGGGCACTGATACGTCGGAAACGTATCTATAATTTTTGATGCTCCATGCTTGTTTAGTATCTACTTTGCTTTACTTGTCTACACTTTGAGGTGCTTTTTACATGTTTTCTGATACTAGCCTATTAACAAGTTGCAACAGTGTCAGATGCCTGTTTTTTGCTGTTTTTGGTTTCAGAAAAGTTAGTAAAGAAATATTCTCAAAATTGGACGGGACAAACGTCAAAGTCAATTAGTTTCTGTGGGGAACAAGAAGTCTAAAGGGGAGCCGGGGAGGCGAACCATAGGGGCCACACCCCCCCAGGCGCGGCCACAGGTGGGCCCGCTCCTGGCTAGGGTGTGGGGCCCCTGGCCACCGCCTCAGCCTCCCCCTTCGCCTATAAGAAGCCCCTGATGCAGAAACCCTAAGTACCCGATTAATATTCCACGAAACCGTCTGTAGCCGCCGCCACCATCGATCCCTAGATTGAGGGGGATCTAAAGTTCTTCCCGGCACCCTGCCAAAGGGGAGATCATCCCGGAGGCCTTATCTCCGGTATGATGCGTGAGTAGTTCCACCTTGGACTATGGGTCCATGTAGTAGCTAGATGGTTGTATCTCCTCCTTTGTGCTTTCATGTATAGATCTTGTGAGCTCCGTTCATGATCAAGATCTAATCTATTTGTAATCATGCATGTTCTGTTTGCGGGGATCCGATGGATATTGAGATTATTTGGTTTTGTCTTTATGATTCTATCATGTCTGTGTTGTTTGTGATCTTGCATGCTCTCCATTGTTAGTAGCTATCTTGGCCAAGTAGTTGCTAGTGAATCCAAGAGGGAGTATTTATGCTCGATAGCAGGTTCATGCCTCTAGTTTCCAAGGGAAGTGACAATAATCTCTTCAGTTGTAGATGTGATGTTGCTACTAGAAGAAAACAACAGTATCTTGTTCATGGAACATGTGGACTGTTTACCTTACACACTTTGCTTAAAGCGGTTGTCTGTTGCTTGCAACTTAATACTGGAGGGGGTTCGGACGATAACCTGAAGGTGGACTTCTAGTCATAGATGCAGTTGGATGGCGGTCTATGTATCTTGTTGTATTTCCCAATCTAATCTCATAGGATCTTTATGACTAGTAATTGCATTGTTATGCCTTGCTCAGTTCCTGTCAATTGCCCTGTTGTAATCTGTTTACCCTTCATGCCATGTTGTTTATCTAAGGAGAGCACTTCTAGTGAACTATGGACCCCGGTCCAATCTTTACCATTGATACATCTTCCACTGTTACTTGTTTACTTGCTGCAAACCATTACCTTCCACACCATACGTTTAATCCTTTGTTACAGCAAACCGGTGAGCTTGACAACCTCACTGATTCGTTGGGGCGAAGTCTGGAGTTTGTGTTGTGCAGGTCTCCATATTGCCAGCAACACCTGTGTGACGTTTCCTTCCTCCTACTGGGTCGATAACCTTGGTTTCTTACTGAGGGAAACTTGCTGCTGTGCTGCTTCATACCTTGCTCTTGGGGTTTCCAACAAAGCGTCCACGACAAGTGGTGGGCGCCATCAGGCACGAAGAATAGATGGTGTATTCTCATTTTCATCACAAAATTGGCATATTGGGTTACCAACACATTGCCTCTTACTCATGTTTCCCTTAGTTGCAATGGCATTATGCCATATTAACCATAACCAAACTTTAATCTTCAGTAGAATTCTCTCCTTCCATAAATGTCTGAAAGATCTATCAGGTCTAGAGCTGCACAGAAACTTGTACATAGATTTGACAGAAAAAATCCCATTTTTTTGAAAATTTCCAGAAGGGTTTGTCCTCCTCATCAGATAGATTGATTTTGATAAACATATTCACAATACCATTCATTTTATCATGTAACCCTATTTTCAACCATCTTCTAAAAGGGAACTGTAGGGGTTCGTAGCATGGAAAACAAAAAAATTCTACCGCATGAACACAAACAAGCCAAGATCTATATACTAGATTGTAGCAACGAGTTGATTAGAGTACTCACCCTAGAAGATTACAAAGCGGTTAACGAGAGCAGATTCTCGTGGGTGATGTAGTCATACACTTGCCGATCTCAAGATCGTGTAGACGATCCTTCCGGCGCTACGCTCCAGCAGCGCTTCCGCAGTCGGTCACATGTTCGATACTCGATGAAGACTTTCCTCTCCGTTGTTCCATCAGGCAACGGAGGTTGTAGTTCTGTCCTCGTGATTCTGGCAGCACGACGGTGTGGTGTCGAAAGTAGAGGAAAGATCTCATAGGACTTCGCCTAAGCTGGAGCGGGTTATGGTGGAGTATTAGGGTTTCCCCAACAATCTAGGGTTTAGAAGCCGGAGAGGAGGAGGTGGAGTCGGCGGCGGCGCAAGGCGCTGGTGGCTAGCGACGACGACGCTGCGGCGGCAGCGCGGTGGTGTGGGGAGGGGCTGGTGATGTGTCTCTTAGGGCACCCCTTCCCTTCTATTTATGAGAGGGAGGGCAGCTTGGGAGAGGGGAGTTTGTATCCTTCCCCAACTCCCTCTCCTAGTTGCCTTCTAGTGGAGGGAAAGAAGGATTATTTCCTTCCTCCACCAGGATACATTATCCCAGTTTGACTTTTCAAACTTGTCTTTTGACTTTCAATTTGGAGCTTAATTTATTTCTTACAAATGCCCAACCAAGTGACCTAGGACATGATGCAATCATTCCACTTATTCATGACACATTCATGTACCCTTCCCCTTCCGATCTGGTGAACCTTCTAGACCCTTCTAGATCATTCCGGTGAAAACACCGGAATCATTCCCGAACTCCGGAGTTGGACTTTCCTTATATGAATCCTATTCTCCGGACCATTCCATATATCCTCGTTATATCTCGGATCTCATCCGAGACTCCGAACAACATTCGGTCTCCCTACTTACATTCCATATCTACTAAACAACATCGAATCCTTAAGTGTGTCTCCCTACGGTTCGTGAATTATGCGGACATGACCGAGACACTTCTCCGATCAATAACCAATAGAGGTATCTGGAAATTCATATGGCTCCCACATATTTCTACGATTACTTTGCAATCGAATCAACCACATACATATGATACCAATTTTCCTTTATCTCGTGATATTCTACTTATCCGAAGTCTAATCGTCGGTATCTCTGCATACCTAGTTCAACCTCGTTACCGATAAGTATTCTATTCTCGTTCCCGTGATATGCGATCCCTTGTGAGCATGTCACATGCTTGCAAGCCAATTGGATGACATTCCACCAAGAGGGCCCAGAATATATCTATCTGTCATATGGATGAACAAATCCCACTCTTGATCCATGTGCCTCAACACATACCTTCCGAACACTCAATGCCACATTTATAACCACCCAGTTAAGGTGTGGTGTTTGATGTCATCAAAGCATCCTTCCGGTGATGGTGATTAGCATGATCTCATGGTCGAAGGAATTAGGTTACTATGTATCAGAAAACTTATAGCAAACGAACTATTGAAATGACTTGATCTTTATGCTATGCTTATCTATAGGAGTATGTCCATCATACAATTCTCCTAATGATATGATCTTGTTGTTAACAACATCTCAATGTTCATGACCTAGAAACCATGATCATCTATTAACCAACAAGCTAGTATTATAAAGAGGCTTTACCAGGGACTCTAATTTAGTTTACAAATCACACAAGTATTAATGTTTCCGGTTAATACTATTATAGCATGAATATAAACATTTATCATAAACACAAAGATATAATAATAACTACTTTTATTATTGCCTCTAGGGCATATCTCCAACATGAACCTCCAACCTGCTCATGCTACATCAGCAACTGAAACCTGTTGTTCATTGCAAAGATCAAAAGGCTCAGGGAATTTTTCTTTCAAAGGGCCATGGCCACACCATGCATCACCCCAGAAACTGGTTCGTTTACCATTACCAACCACCATCATTCTACCACACAAATACAAACATTTCACTTGAATCATATCTGCCCCAAAAGCAGAATCACCAGGTCTATGTTGGATTCAAACACACCCTTATTCCTGAGATACTTGTTTCTCATAAAATCCTATCAAGGTCCATTATCACTCTCCAACTTACACCACCATTTGCACATAAGGCTCAAATTGAATCTGGTCAGGTCTTTTACACCCAAACCACCTTTCTCTCTTGGTCTACAAATGAGCGTCCACTTCACCATATGGTACTTTCTTTTATTTGCACTGCCAGCCCAAAAGAAAGATCTAATTGGTTTTGTCAACTCCTTAATATTGGTCTTATGCAAAATACACATTGACATTGGATAAACAGCAACCCTAGTAAGGCAGGCATTGACCTTTATCACCCTTCCTCCAATAGACAAAGCTCTACCCATCCAACCCCCTAATTTCTCAATCAACTTTTCTTTCAAAAACCCCATCTCTGCCACTATGATTCTTTTAGAACAAACAAGAGCACCCAGATACTTAATAGGCCAGGAACCTTGTTGGCAATTAAACATAAAAGAATTCTTTTTCATCATCCGCAGATACTAACATAAGCTCACTCTTCTCGAAGTTAATTTTCAAACCTGACATAGCTTCAAATATATATAAGAGAATTTTCAAGTTTCTGGCACCTTCCATATCATCCTTGATCATCAAAATGGTGTCATCTGCATATTTCAGAATTGATATTCCTTGAGGAACAATGTGGTCAACCAAACCAACAAACAAGCCATGTTGCAAAGAAGTTGCAATCATTTTAGCAAGATTATTAGCAGCCACGTTAAACATAAAGGGAGTAAAAGGATCTTCCTGCCTCACTCCTTTGTGACTGCATAAATATGGACCCACAATGTCATTAACTTTCACACTCAAAGTGCCATGTGTAATGACCTTCTTTATCCAATTCATCCATCTAACACTACACCCTTTTTATCTGCAACAATATAATAAAAAACTCTAGTTCACCTTATCATAGGCCTTCTCAAAATCAATTTTCAGGCTGCTTCTTAACTTTTGCTTCCCTCAACACCTCATGCAACAACGTAATCCCATCAGCAATGTATCTACCCTTGATGAAAGCATTTTGGCACACATCAATCAACTTGTGCATAACTGCCTCAGCTCTTATAGTGAGGGTTTTAGTAAATACTTTGAAAAGAACCTAAAGCAAACAAATGTTCTAAACTTTTGAATAATATCAGAATCATCATTCTTAGGAATCAGATGGATCACCCCATAATTGTCCAACTTAATCCTATGATTATAGAAATCCTGAAAAAGCACCATGATATCATCTTTGATCACTTCCCAACATTTCTGAAAGAACTCCACTGGAATACCATCAGGGCTAGGTGCTTTATTTTTTTCCATCAGATCAATAACAATTTTGATCTCTTCCTCTGTGAATTCTCTGTCCATCTCTTCTCTATCAGCATCAGACAATATCTCACTGTCATTCCAAACTTGATCAGGCATTCTCGCATTAGTAGCATTGACAGGACCAAATAAATTTTTGTAATAGCTTGTGGCATGTTTAACCAACTCTTTGGTTCCCTAGATAACACCCAGTTCACTCTTCACAGAGAAGATAGTACTTTTCCTTTTCCTTCAATTAGCAACTCTGTGAAAAAAATCAGTATTGCTGTCACCCTGAAGCAATCATTTCTCACTTGAGTATTGATGCCAATAGGCCTCCTCATCAGCAAATAGTCTCAGGATTTCTTCTTGAATAAAACTTTTTCTTGTATTTTGTTCAGCATCCAACATGGCATATTCTTCCAACTTCTCCAAGTCTGCTAACTCATTCAACAGAATTTTCTTATTCTGGATAGTTTGACCTCCATGTCACGAGAATGAGCTGCTCATCCTTGCCGATGCCACTGCGACGGAGACCATGCTTTTCATTCTTGAACTCAGCCAACCTCTCCACTGTCTCGAACACTAGCATGACAGAGAGATCTCCCCATTGTTCAATGGTGTTCACAGTGTTTGAGAACCTATTAGGAACTGCATTGAACATACACTCAATCATGTACTCATCATCAATTTTCTCACCTAGGGAGCAAATCTCGACAACAAGCATGGTCATCCTCTACCCAAAGGCCGTGAAGGTTTCACTGTCCTCCGTATATAGCTAATTGTGCTGGCGCTTTAGCTGCTTGACGTGGATTTTCTTGAAATAGTCCTCCCAAAAGTTTAGACTAAGTGTATGATAGATTGAGTTCAAATAATCCATATTATGAATGAACTCCCACTCAAAAACGACATCCCTCGTGCCTTTTTGGTGATTACATGAACCAAATCCACTACACCAAGTCCGATCATCACGTGAGTCGGTATAGCTTCAAAGGCGAGCATCAAATGGGCATCATATCAACTATATGACTCATGCTTAACCTTTCGGTCCGTGTTCGAGGCCGTATGCGTACATGCTAGGTTCGCCAAGTTAGAACCTTAGTATTCGCGTGTGTAACTGTTTTACACCCGAAATATGGTCGTGGATCCAAGAACACCCGATCATCACGTGATGTCTTGGAGCGACGAAAACATAATCGGTGCACACTAAAGGAAGAACACATTCTTATCTTGATATTTAAATGAGGGATCATCTTATTATGCTAACAAAGCGCTAAACAAGCAATATAAGATGCTATCAAAACATCATATATTTATTAGTGAAATGATATGGTTCCCGCAGATGATCTCTATCATGTGCATCGTGGTATGATCATTATCATACCTATATGTGTAAATCCAAGGTCTATGGATTTTACACGCTATGTGTGTTGTAAGAGTATCATCTCATACTTCTACTTACAACACTACCATATCATAACACTAGCCCAGCAACAATCTAAACTAGACGCCTCTAATTTATCCATTGCAAGTTTTACGTGGCTTAGGGCTTTCGAGATAGAACCGTTCTTACCTACGAACATGAACCACAACGAGGATAATCAAATTGTTGACAACTCGCTTGCAAAATAGATATTGACATACACCGCTAGCCACTTATGCAAACTAGTTGCATGTCAAGCGTGGAACATGTCTCATGTGCGAGGACATGTAAAGTTTGTCCGGGCCGCTTCATCCCACTATGCCACCAATATCCAAAATTACAACAAAGGAGCAACAACATGATCATCATCGCCCACATACTCATATGTGTACTACCCGTGTAAAGTATCTACGCATAGATCCGGCTCTGATACCACTGTAGGGTTCGCAACATAGAAAAAAAATTCCTACGATGTGAACTATATACCAAGATCTATCTACTAGATACAAACAACGGGCGGATGTATATCCGTAGAGAACATACCCTTGAAGACCGATAAAGCTTAATGAGTTCAACTCGTGGTTGATGTAGACGATCTCTTGCCGATCTCAAGATCGAGAGGAAGTCCTAGCGCCGCAAATCAGCAGCGCATCCGTGCTCGCACACACGTTCGAGGCACCGAGCAACCTCCGCCTCCTCGCTCCAGTGATGCAGCGGAAGCACAACTCTTTCTTTCCGAATAGCCACCGGGAACATGTATCTCTCTAGTCCGAGACCATGGGGGATAAATTCTAGAAGGGGAGAGAGATCCTTCACGAGGAGGTGTGAGAGACAAGTGAGGAGGGGGGCTCCTTTTATAGGAGGAGGGGGGCACCCAAGGGGGTGGACACCGGTCATGGGGGCTGACCCCTCCCCTCCTTCATTCATGTGGGTGGACACTCCACTCACAAAATTCCCTTTAAAATCCCTCCACTCAAAAGTCCACTCAAATTCCCATTAAATTTCCACCAAATTTAATGCAAACTCTCATTAAATAAAACTCTTTTATTTTATTCAGAATTTTGTCAATTACTTTAATGACAAACATTCACAAATAACCCCTTGCTAGAATTCTATTTCACATGCATAACCACTTTATGCAATTTCACCCAAAACATTTGGTTTCTAGTGAAATAAATTCCTGCGCTTGTTCATTCTTTCGGCATGAAACATTTGCTCCAATTGGATGTCGGTGTCTCTTAAGTGTGTCACCCTACAGTTCGTGAATAATGCAGACATGATCGAGACCCCTCTCGGATCAATAATCAGAAGCGGGATCTGGAGACCCATACTGACTCCCACACATTCAACGATGACTTTCTTGTGATCGTCGGAACCTTTTACGCTAGTATCTTAATCCCTTTGTTTCACAATATATTACATGTCCGAGATTCGATCATCGGTATCTCCATACCTAGTTTGATCTCGTTACCGACATGCACTCTTTTCTCGTTCCTGTGATATAACATTCTAGTGATCAAATCACTTGCTTGCAAGCTAATCAATGTGATATCACCGAGAGGGCCCAGAGTGTATATATCCGTCATCGGGATGAAAAAATTCCACTCTCGATCCATGAGCCTCAACATAACACTTTATTAGTTCTGAATCCATCTTTATAATCACCCTGTTACGGTGTGACGTTTGATGTTATCAAGAAACTCTTCCGGTGTTAGTGATTGACATGATCTCATGGTCTAAGGATTAGGATCACTTTGTAAGTTGTTATAGCAATATAAACTCAATGACTTTGATCGTAATGCTATACTTCGGATGAATGTTCATCACACCATTACACTAATGTTGTGATCCCGTTATTAACAACATCCAATGTCCATGATCAGGAAACCTTGATCATCTTGTTAATCAACGAGCTAGTTTATGAGAGAGGCATAACTAGGAACTTTCTGTTTGTTTATTAAACACACATGTATTAACATTTCCGTATTAATACAATTATAGAATGCAAAATAAACATCTATCATATACTTGGAATACACATAATAAACACTTTATTATTGCCTCTCAGGGCATATTCCCTTCAAGCACTACTCCCGGTCCGTGAGGCCTCCAACGGCTAGAAATGGCCATAAGCACTAGTCCCGGGACGGACCAGAGCATTAGTCCCGGTCCGTAATACGGCCCGGGACTAATAAGCTGGAGCAGGCCAACAGCTCTTTTCGGGGACTATTAGTCCCGGGTCGTATCACGTCCCGAGACTAATTGTCCATCACTATATATACAGCTCCCTGGCCAGCTGCCCTAAAGCATATGGTGACCATTTTTCTCAAAGAAGCAAGAGAGTTCATGCTATTTTTTTTCTCAAGATTTAGTTTGCAACACCTAAATCCAAAGCTTTAAAAGGTTAGAACTTCATTCTTTCATCTCTTATTGCTACTATAGCTCTATAATGCTCTAGAATTATAGATATATGGATCAAATGCATGCATGCTCTAGAAGTAGCTAGAAGGATTTTGATATATATGTGTAACAAATTTTGATTAGGCACATAGTTACTAAAAATTGAAATGTGTAATTTTAGAGTTCCAGAGCTTAGAATGGAATGAGGTTTTCACTGATAGAACAATAATAAAAAACTCCACATTTATCATGTAGATTGTTTTCTCCAATTCACAAATTGGTGCATGTAAATTTTTCAAAATTCAAAATTAATGCTCTAGAAGCTCTCAATATAACTTGTAATAATTTTATCATATTGTGTAATGGTTTTTGATATACTTTTACTATAATGCAGATGGTCCGGGAATGGATGTACAGTACTGACCGACGCTCCGGCGAGTTCATTATGGCGTGCATGCATTCATCTGTGTTGCTGATGCAAACAAGCACAATGGTTTTGTATTCTGTCCATGTAATGGATGTAGGAATCAGAAGGATTACTCTGAATCAAAAACCCTTCACAGCCACCTATTGAAGTCCGGCTTCATGCCCAATTATAATTGTTGGACCAAGCACGAAGAGAGAGGGGTTATAATGGAAGACAATGAAGAGGAGGAGGATGACAACTATCATGGTTTCCCTGAGTACGAAGATACTTCCATGGGGGATGCTGAAGGGGAGGATGAAGAAGAGACACATGATGAACCGCTGATGATCTTGGTCGGACCATTGCCGATGCACGAAGAGATTGTCAAACTGAAAATGATAGGGATAAGTTCAATCACATGCTAGAGGATCACAAAAAGTTGTTGTACCCAAATTGCGAAAATGGTCTGAAAAAGCTGGGCAGCACACTGGAATTGCTGCGATGGAAGGATGAGTGTGCTATACCTGACTCCTCATTTGAAAAGTTGCTAAAAATGATGAAGAATATTCTTCCAAAAGATAACGTATTGCCCGCCAGTACGTACGAAGCAAAGAAGGTTGTTTTCCCTCTAGGTTTAGAGGTTCAGAAGATACATGCATGCCCTAATGACTGCATCCTCTACCGCGGTGAGGAGTATGAGAATTTAGATGCATGCCCGATATGCACTTCACTTCGGTATAAGATTAGACGAGATGACCCTGGTGACGTTGAAGGCGAGCCCCTCCGGAAGAGGGTTCCTGCAAAGGTGATGTGGTATGCTCCTATAATACCACGGTTGAAACGCTTATTTAGAAACAAAGAGTGTAAGGTTCCCAACCTTTAATAAGGTAGAGATTCATGTGTTTACAATGCTAGTCCCTGGATCAATAGCTAGCATCCACAGTTAAGATGTAATATCAAGAAACATAGGTCATAATACAACTTTATAACCAGGAATAACATAATTTATTACATCTTACATAGCTCATTTGGCTATCTCATTACAATGCAACAGAATATAACAATAGCATGGGGTCCTTCACCTTCAAAGTTCCACATGCAGACATGTTGGTTGTAGACTTGTAATCCTAAATCAATAACTTCTCTAACATCAAACAAACCTGCAACATAATAAGTTACATCCACAAGGGTCAATACATTTGAATTGTATTGGCAAGTGATACTATGGTAGTATAGTGGAGTCTATCATCTATATGCATTTGGCTAAGTGGAGCTTAAGATTGCTTTGCTCAAAATAGATTTTCCTTATCATTTGAAAACACTAAGATTTTGTTTGACAAAATCACCCAAGGCATCTCCCAATAGAAATTGGTGATCCTTCAACCCTTGTTCAACCACAAGTTTTTAACTTAGAAATTGGGATGAGGAGATTCTTGATAGATTCCATGTCTTGATGCTCAAATTTTCCTTTACCAGGGACATGGCTAAGTACTTAGATTTTACACTCTGCAGAGGTGGTGCACTTTCCCCACAAGACTTGGTTTCACCAAGACAAGATCTTTCAGAAGCCTTCCCTTAGACCAGAATGGACGCGCTCCAACCTATCAAACCCCTACCACCAACTGTCCATTTGGCTAAGTTATTGCAACCTATATGATCCAGGCAGAGCCCATAATGCCAAGTGGCTGCACTTGAAGCTTCTCAACATTTGACATCTCAAATCTCTTTGTTCCTGGGTGGCCATCCTGTTGGAGATATGCCCAAGAGGCAATAATAAAGTGGTTATTAACATATCTTCACACTTATGATAAATGTTTACATACCATGCTATAATTGTATTAACCGGAAACATTAATACTTGTGTGATTTGTAAACTAAAATAAGAGTCCCTAGTAAAGCCTCTTGTTAAACTAGCTTGTTGGTTAATATATGATCATGGTTTCCTGATCATGAACATAGAGATGTTATTAACAACAGGATCATATCATTAGGAGAATGATGTGATGGACATACTCCTATAGATAAGCATAGCATAAAGATCAAGTCATTTCAATAGTTCAATTGCTATATGCTTTCTGATACATAGTAACCTAATTCCTTCGACCATGAGATCATGCATATCACCTTTACCGGATGGATGCTTTGATGACATCAAACACCACCGTGAATCGGGTGGCTATAAAGGTGGCATTAAGTGTTGAAAGTATTGGTTGAAACACATGGATCAAGAGTGGGATTTGTCCATCCTCATGACGGATAGATATACTCTGGCCCTCTCGGTGGAATGTCATCCAATTAGCTTGCAAGCATGTGACTTGGTCACAAGGGATCACATATCACGAGCGAGAAAAGAGTACTTATCGATGTGAGGTTGAACTAGGTATGCGGAGATCTGACGATCATAACCTCGGATAAGTAACATATCGTGAGACAAAGGGAAATTGGTATCGTATGTAAGTGGTTCATTCGATCGCAAAGTAATCGTAGAAATATGTGGGAGCCATATGAATTTCCAGATTCCTCTATTGGTTATTGTTAGGGGAAGTGTCTCGATCATGTCCGCATAATTCACGAACCGTAGGGAGACACACTTAAGGATTTGGCGTTGTTTGAGTAGTTATGGTATTATGAGAAAGAGACCGAATGTTGTTGAGTCTCGGATGGGATCCGGGATATCACGAGGTGATCCGGAATGGTCCGGAGAATAAGATTCATATAAGGAAAGTCCGTTTGGAGTTCGGGAATGATTAGTGTTTTCATCGGGAATGTTCTAGAAGGTTCGGATTGTCCCAAGCACTCCAGGGAAGGGTACATGAATGTGTCATTGCTCATTGAATGATTGCATCATGTACTAAGTGTTATTGCTGTCCCAAATAAAGGATTAAATTGAATCCTAAAACAGAAAAGTCAAATGTCCGGTTTGAAAGTCAAGCGCCAAAACAAGCGTGGGAAACAAGCAAGAGGAGTTGGAACCAACCTGGAGGAGGAGTTGGACTCCTCCAGGCCGGCGCCCAAGCCCTAGGCCGAGTTGGGGAGGGACTCCCTCCCTCCCTGGCTCGCCAAGGACCCCCCTCCCATAAAAGGAGGTGCAGAGCTCCTCCTAGAGACACATAACCTACTACTCTAGATCTCCGGTTTAGAGCCGTTTTGGTTTAGCGCTTCTAATTGCTTTAGCCAGCGGTTTAGAGCCTTCTAATTGGTTTAGAGCCTTCTAATTGGTGTGTCTAATTACTAGACCACTAATAGCCTCTCTCATAAGCTCCACCATACTGCACTTGCTTAAGCGAAGCCTGCGGGATCTTCCCTCTACTTGGTACCACGTTGTCTTTGCTTAGGAATCATGAGAGTGCTACAACCTCCTGCCTGCTGGAACAAGGAGAGGAAGGTCTTGTCAGTACCGAGCGTGTGACCGATTGCGGGGCGCTCTTGGAACGTGGCGCTGGAAGGATCGTCTACACGATCTTGAGATCGGAAGTGTACGACTACATCACCCACGAGAATCTGCTCTCGTTAACCGCTTTGGAATCTTCGAGGGTGAGTTCCTCTATCGACTCGTTGCTACAATCTAGTAGATAGATCTTGGCTTGTTTGTTTGTATGCGATAGAAAATTTTTGTTTTCCATGCTACGAACCCCTCTGATGGTATCGAGCCGTGTCTATATGTAGATCTGTTGCCGAGTAGAACACAATGGTCATTGTGGGCGTTGATGCTTTATTGTCGATTGCTTCTTGTGTACTTTGTATCTTGCGGTATGTTAGGATGAAGCGGCCGGGCTAACCTTACATGACATCGTTCATGAGACTTGCTCCACGCTTGACATGTAACTTGTATTGCATAAGTGGCTTTCGGTGCATGTTTCTCCTAGCATAGTTAAGATCCAATTTACAACGGGTGATCAACAATGCTAGTATCAATGTTGTGGTTCTTGTTCGTAAGTTAGAACGACACTTATTGAAAGCCCCAAACCACGTAAAATATGCAAAAGAAAGTAGGCGTCTAATTTTGTTTTGCGGTGTGCGATGATGTGATATGGCCATGATTGTGATTATATTTGATGTATGCAATGTTCCTTATTGTAAGTCGACAACGGCGAGAGCCATATGGTTGTCTTTAATTTATGTTAAGACCAGCGTGTCTATTCAAAGTAGTTGTAATAGTTGAAGCCGGTGGGCGACAACCATGGAGGCGTCATTGACCTTGATGCAATGCGGTGATGATGGAGATCATGTTCGTGCTAGAAGATGGAGATCGAAGCACAAAGATGAAAAGGCCATATCATATCACATATTATGAATTGCATGTGATGTTAATCCTTTATGCATCTTGTATTGCTTAGTAGGCAGCGGTAGCATTATAAGATGATCCCTCATGCACATGAATTTCAAATCATAAAGTGTTCACCCTTAGTTAGCACCGTTGCTAAAGCTTGTTGTTTGAAACACCACGTGATGATCGGGTGTGCTAGATTACGCAAGTGTATACAACGTGAGCAAGCCAGATTTGCTCATGCGAAACTAAGGTTTGATCTTGTGAGCCTAGCATGCAGACATGGCCTCGGGAACACGGATTACGAAAGGTAGAGCATGAGTCATATAGTAGATATGATGAACATGTCGATTGTTCGCCATTGAAGCTATATCAACTCTCGTGATGATCGGTTTTGATGTGGTGGATTTAGTTCATGTGATCACTAAAACAATGTGAGGGATATTGTTTTGAGTGGGAGTTCACCTAGATTAATTTAATTATTAATTAGAACTCAATTTATCATAAACTAAATCAAAGTGAATTTGCATAGTTGTTGTAGTCATTGGCATCCGTTTACCACCTTGCGCTTAGTTATAATTGAGATGATAGAGCTATAGAATTCTGGTTAGTTACTTTCTGTTGGTATCGTATTGTTTTGAAGTGTTAATCTAAAGTTTAAAAGTCCTATTGCAAACTTTCAGTAAGTTCTGGTTACTTCATGAAATTTAATAATTGGTATTAAAACAAGAGTAACAATTCCAATGTTAGTATATAAGTATCATGTTTGTCTCCACGATTCTTGATATTCAAAGGATTCTCTTAATATCAAGGTTATCTAGGATCTGAAAGAGTTGTTTCAGAAACCATGATGTGTGGAAGATATTGTGATATCTGAAACAAAGTTTTGGTTGCAACATGATAGAGTATAATATGGCAAAAGTCATGTTCTCATATTTGATGAGAATTTGCAAAAAGGTTGGAGACACTAGTTGTCCTAATCCTCCAAAAGGTTTTGGAGAGCAACATTATACTTGCGATTCACCGTTACAAGCTAAAAGTAGTTTGATCATGGGCGATTCCATGATAAGGATGAATATTTGATGTAGGTAAAATGTTTACTACACCAAGAGATTACTAAATAAAGGAATTTGAAAGAACACCAAACATTTGATGATGGTGATCTACTTCAGTGCAAGTCCAAAGACATTGGTATTTAACTATACACGCTTTGGACTATGTGTCATATGTATGACTCCACTATTGATATTGATAGATTCTTTCAAGCAGAAAGGAAATCTTGAAGAGAATCTCATAAATATATGGCAGAAAAGAAAAGATTAGAATTGTTCAATTTAAGTATATAGATGATATACATGTTATGACTATATTCTTTGCTTATTAAACAATGTGGTTCTTAAGTATTTGATACTGAATTTGTTGGTATGAATCGTCATACATAACAACAGAATTCATGAACTACAGTGGCCTAAGTAACTAGCAAAAGAATATGTGATGATGTTCATCGAGAACAAAATAAAGGGTTATTGTGTTGCTCGTTAAACATCAAAGCTTGCCTTCAAGATTTGTTTTATCAGGTATTATGAGAACAAAAGGGTTGTTCAAATAATTGCCGTAATCCATAAAAGATGGATGATTCACAAAATCTCGTTGGAGAAATCACATCCATAAAACTAGTGCTAAAAATGTCGAAAGACAAATTGATTGAAAAGATCACTTAGGAAGTGACATCGTTTAAATTATATTGGAAAGAAAACATGAAGAAACTCCATATGTATGGAATTTTGGAGTCTTTTGATTTTGATCAAATGACGCTTGTGAAACTTTCCTAGAGATAATTAAAACTTCGTTCATAGGCCAAAAGGAGCGAATGACTAGCTTATTGGAAATTGTACATATTGTTGTACAAAGACCATCATGTGTAGTCAAAAGCGATGGATTTCAACTTCATATGCTTTCTCCGAGAATTTGAGTGAATATTTGAAATATTTACTTAATAAGGATAAAGTATGAAACACTTGAAAAGTTAAAAGACTTTCAAGATGAAGTGCAAAATCATTGTAACAAGAATATAAGCAGTTTATGATAAATATCATAAAGGAAGATATTTGAGTTCTGAGTTTAGCATAATACCTAAGATTTAAGGAATCGTTCCATGGATTTGCATTTTCCCGAAACACCATAAGAGTATGGGGCGTTCGAGATATGTAATTAAACCTTGTTTGACATGGTAAGATCAAAGGTATAATTTATAAAACTGCCATTATATTTTAAAGATTAAAAGCTTTAGAGATTACCGTTTTTCCACTGAAAAGAGCTTCATCATAATCCGTTGAAATGACACCATATAAGGTTATGGTTTGGGATAAAACCCAAGTAGTCCTTTCTTAAACATTGGTATGCTATACATAAGAAAGATGTTTGCAACCAAAGTCGGATGAATCTGTCTTTGTTAAGTATTTCTCCATAACACCGGAGACAAAAGTGTTTGTCGCTTAGAACGTCAAGTTTCTTTAAGAAGGAATTTTTCGTGAAAAGTTAAGTGGGAGGACAATAGAACTTTGATAAGGTTGAAAGAACCTTAGCTATATGTGCAGAGTTGCTTGACCGAAAAGTGTTAGGAGGCAACAAAGCTCATGGCTCACGTACCTCAAAGGTTGTGGTCACGGAGATCCAAGTTCCTATTGAAACAAGTAGGTCGGATAAACAATCAAATACCAAGATTTGAGGTTGAACCATTATTTGAGAATAATGAACCGACTACATGCAAAGAAGCGATGATGGGCCCGACTCAGTAAAATGGCTTGAAGCCATAAAATCCGTGATAGTTCCATACACGAGAAAATCAAGTTTTGAACTTGAAGGACCCTCGAGAAAGGTGTAAGACCTTATAGTTGTGTGCGGATCTATAAAGAAATAGACATGGATGTTTCACATCTATGAAATAGTCGACATGTTGGGAAAGAGTTCACAACAATGTTCAAAGGTTGACTATGACAAGATTTGATCTGTCATAGTGATATTTAGTCTAGACGGATTAATGTAGCAACCACTACATATAATTTGTTATATGGTAGTTGAATAAACAAAACAAGTTCTTCTAATAGAATCGTTACCTAGGACATGTGCTTAACACGGTCCATAGGGTTTTGTTAATTCAAAGGATGCTAAAAGCATATCACGAACTTCAATGGTTAAAGTAAGCATAGCGGAGTTGGAATCTTCACTATGATGAAACTGTTAAAAGAGTTTAATTTCATCAGAGACAATGAAGATGCTTGCATTTGCAAGAAATTAAGTGGGAGCGCTAAGACATGTTTCTAATACATTATGTGGAAGACATATTGTTGATTGGAAATAATGTATCTTTTATCAACACATATTAAGAATTTCATCCCGATGAAAGACTTAGGCAAAACCAAATATTTGGCATCAATAGACGCTGATATGGTTGTGCCAGAAGTACATAGACAAGATATTGAATGAGTTCAATATAGAAACTACAAGAGAGGTTCTTGTCACACAGAAAGGATTGAATAAGTTCAATGTTGATGATATATTCAAGTGTATTGACATTTGGTAAAGTGAAACAAATAATCAAGTATAGATTGATACTTGATGTATGAAATCACAAAGAGTATTTATATCAATCATCTTTGTGATATGTATAAATCCAGATATGTCCTATGCTCTAAATGTTGTGAGCATATACCAGAATGATTCGTAAGATGATCATTGGACAATAGTAAGGATATTCTTATGATCTTTTGGAAGAACTAAGAGTATAATATTTGTAGAAGTGACAAATAGATGGTTAGTTCATTGTAAAAGTACTACATTGATACTAGTTTTGTCACAAAGTACAAATTAAGTTTATCTCAATCTAAACTAAGGGTGGCACAATATAATGGAAGGTGAGTTCCATAATGGATTTGGATGAGTTCCAAAGTTAAGACATTGTGACAGATACTACAACAAAAGGCCAAGTATATAACTGCTATTTTAGCGACAAAGAGGGCATTTGTGTCAAGTAGTTTGTTATCAAACTAGGTGTAGTTCACAGTGGGATAATACTATGAAGATATATTGTGCGACAATATTATCAACATGTTTTAACCCCAAAGAGCTAAAGGTCACACCGAAAGACCAAATTTATACAAAGCCATCTCATTAGAGAATGAGTGATGCGTAGAGACGCAAAGACATGCAATTACACACGGAAACGGAAGTGTCGGATCCGGAGATCGATTGACCACTAGCAATCGTGTACACACAACAGGAAAGCCATAGGTGTTATATACACAAAGGTTTGAAACTAGATTATTGACTCTAGTGCAAGTGGGAGACTTGGAGATATGCCCAAGAGGCAATAATAAAGTGGTTATTAACATATCTTCACACTTATGATAAATGTTTACATACCATGCTATAATTGTATTAACCGGAAACATTAATACTTGTGTGATTTGTAAACTAAAATAAGAGTCCCTAGTAAAGCCTCTTGTTAAACTAGCTTGTTGGTTAATATATGATCATGGTTTCCTAATCATGAACATAGAGATGTTATTAACAACAGGATCATATCATTAGGAGAATGATGTGATGGACATACTCCTATAGATAAGCATAGCATAAAGATCAAGTCATTTCAATAGTTCAATTGCTATATGCTTTCTGATACATAGTAACCTAATTCCTTCGACCATGAGATCATGCATATCACCTTTACGGATGGATGCTTTGATGACATCAAACACCACACCGTGGCGGGTGGCTATAAAGGTGGCATTAAGTGTTCGGAAAGTATTGGTTGAAACACATGGATCAAGAGTGGGATTTGTCCATCCTCATGACGGATAGATATACTCTGGGCCCTCTCGGTGGAATGTCATCCAATTAGCTTGCAAGCATGTGACTTGGTCACAAGGGATCACATATCACGGAGCGAGAAAGAGTACTTATCGATGTGAGGTTGAACTAGGTATGCGAGATACCTGCGATCATAACCTCGGATAAGTAACATATCGTGAGACAAAGGAAATTGGTATCGTATGTAAGTGGTTCATTCGATCGCAAAGTAATCGTAGAAATATGTGGGAGCCATATGAATTTCAGATTCCTCTATTGGTTATTGTTAGGAGAAGTGTCTCGATCATGTCCGCATAATTCACGAACCGTAGGGAGACACACTTAAGGATTTGGCGTTGTTTGAGTAGTTATGGTATTATGAAAGAGACCGAATGTTGTTGGTCTCGGATGGGATCCGGGATATCACGAGGTGATCCGGAATGGTCCGGAGAATAAGATTCATATAAGGAAAGTCCGTTTGAGTTCGGGAATGATTAGGTGTTTTCATCGGGAATGTTCTAGAAGGTTCGGATTGTCCGGCACTCGGGGGAAGGGTACATGAATGTGTCATTGCTCATTGAATGATTGCATCATGTACTAAGTGTTATTGCTGTCCCAAATAAAGGATTAAATTGAATCCTAAAACAGAAAAGTCAAATGTCCGGTTTGAAAGTCAAGCGCCAAAACAAGAAACTGTGGGAAACAAGCAAGAGGAGTTGGAACCAACTTGGAGGAGGTTGGACTCCTCCAGTGGCCTTAAGCCCTAGGCCGAGTTGGGGAGGGACTCCCTCCCTCCCTGGCGCGCCAAGGACCCCCTCCCATAAAAGGAGGGGCAGAGCTCCTCCTAGAGACACATAACTTTCTACTCTAGATCTCCGGTTTAGAGCCGTTTTGGTTTAGAGCTTCTAATTGCTTTAGCCAGCGGTTTAGAGCTTTCTAATTGGTTTAGAGCCTTCTAATTGGTGTGTCTAATTACTAGACCACTAGTAGCCTCTCTCATAAGCTCCACCATACTCGCAAGCTTAGGCGAAGCCTGCGGATCTTCCCTCTACTTAGGTACCACGCCGTTGTCTTAGGAATCGCGAGAGAGTGCTACAACCTCCATTTTCTTTGGAACAAGGGAGAGGAAGGTCTTCGTCGAGTACCGAACGTGTGACCGACTGAGGGCTTCTAGGAGCGTGGCGCTGGAAGGATCGTCTACACGATCTTGAGATCGGAAGTGTACGACTACATCACCCACGAGAATCTGCTCTCGTTAACCGCTTTGGAATCTTCGAGGGTGAGTTCCTCTATCGACTCGTTGCTACAATCTAGTAGATAGATCTTGGCTTGTTTGTTTGTATGCGATAGAAAATTTTTGTTTTCCATGCTACGAACCCCTACACATCCACAAGTGAGATACACAAGGTAAACCATAGAAATGGGCCTTGTGAACCACTAAACACAAACCATTCCTTCCATTCCACCCAGGTGATTCATTAACTTAGTCGTTTTATTAAACAAAACACAAGTCCACAGACTTAGAAATATTTCATAGCATGAATATATATTCCACCCTTGTTTTATACTAGCTAAGATAAGCAATGATAGTAGTAGGAATCTTAACTTAGGAAATTTTACTAAGGTTTCATCTACTAGGATTTCCCATGGCATAGTTTACACTTAGCAAAATTCCACGCAAGTCCTACTTAGAAATATCACTAATGCATAGTGAAAATAATGGGACAAAAGTATGAACCATCACTTACCTTCTTGGTAGAGAATATAAGTTCACTACTTGATCTTTGCAATATTCACACTCTTCAAATCACTACAATTCAATCAAGCAAGGGCACAATTTCAATCTACCATTCAAGCAACATCACATAAATTAATAGAATCAAAACAATGCATGCAAGCATGATAAAGATTGTTTTATTTAGAGAAGTGGTTTCTAATAGGTTATAAACATTTGAAAACATCTATTGGTCATTTTATAAAGTGGCAAAACCATTTGCAAAAGATTTTACTTCATAAACCATTTTTAAACCAAGTCATTATTTTATGTGGTTGATAATGCTTTTAGCAAAGTAATAATCTTTGTGGAGTTCACCAAATACATTTTTAATTCATAAAACTTGGTGTTTAGGGTCAGAGAGTTTAAATCAAAAACATTTCTCAAAGAGTTTCTCCCAAAAGCATTTTAAATGAATAAACAATATTTTTAGTTGACTAGCAATGGTTTAAATCAAAAGTTTATTCTTTTGCTTCACCAAATACATTTTTCAAACCAAAAATTGTTTTCTATGGCCAGTAGGTTCAAAACAATCCATTTGCCAAAGGTTTTATCTCAAAAATCATTTTAGAACAATTTTTATATTCTAAACATGCATACACAAGTTTCTGCAAAAACAATCAATTTAACTTAAGCATTTTACTAAACAAAGTGCACGGTCAGAAAGTACTTGTCTTGCTGATTCCATTGATATAAAATTTGCAAATTTTGGACGTGTGGTTTGAAAGTTATGATTTTTACAAAATTGAACCACAAATAGATCAAATCTGTTTTTAAAACAGACTCTGTGACACGTGGCGCTATCCTACTGGCGCGTACCGTTTCGCGCGGATCAGCAAATACAGCCATTAGATCTAATTACATCGCACGGTTTAGAGGCTCTCGTACCCCTTCGCTTAAGTGACTCCATCTAAGCCTCAGGATCAAGATCCAACGGTCCTAGTGTAATGACCTAGAAGCTGGCCTTTGGACAACGTCTTGAGCTTTGGCGATGGCGTCGCCGGCGATGTAGGAAGCGAGAAAGAGAGAGAGGGGCTCATCGGATTCGCTGTACGATGCTGATGCTCAACATGTTCTCGGGGAGGCAGGGGCGCACAGGATGGTCGACAATTGCTCGTCGGAGTAGTGGTCACCGTCGGTTGCGCTCAGACGTCATTGGTGGCAAAGCTACAGAGCGCGCTAAGACGAGTGGAAGACACGGTCATATGCGCAAGGTCGTGGCGCGCACAGGAGTATCAAAAATAGGGGAGAGGGAGGTCAGAGATCACCGTGTGGAGTCGCCGGAGTCGAGGCAGAGGGTGGCGGAGTTCATTCGAGGTTGTTGCCGAGCGTCTGAGGCTCGCATGAGTGAGGGAAAGGCACTGGTAGGTGTAGGAGATGATGGCGAGCAAGCTCGTGTGCTCTGGAGGCAGTGGGGCTAGCGGTGGTGGCTGGAATCGTCGGAGAATCTCGCCGGAGCCGTGGATGTTGCCGAGAGAAATTCGGGCATCCCTGGGGCGGATGAGGTGCGGTGAGTGAGGGAAAAGAGGGAGAGGGGCAGGCTCTTATGTATGCGTGATCGCGGGGCTGTTAAATGGCGTTGTTACTGCGTATTAACTCGAGGAAACGGCGACAGAATGGCCGGGGAGGTGGGCGTGGTCTTCACGCGGGTGAGAACAATGATGAGGTGGCAGTGGGATCCGTTGTCAGCGTGAGGGAGAGAGGAGGAGTGGGTCCCGGTGGTCTGTGACTGAGTGAGTTCTTTCCGCGGTGAGAAAACGTTTCGGGGAAGAGTGGGAGAGGTGGGCTGCGAGTGGGCTTAGTGGGCTGGGCTGGCCAGATTCATTTTTTTATCTGAATGCTTTCCCTTTTTCTTCATATTCTGTTTTGGTTTTTATTAAACAATTCAAACACTCATTTGAATTCAATACTTTGCCAAATTTTGTGAATAATCAAACCCTGTTTATTACCACATTCTGAAGTTAAATTTAGAATAAACCTTTTATTCTTTTAGTGTCTTTTTAATTATTTAAAGTAGGTCCTTGTTTTAATTCAAATAAGATCAAATATAATTTTAATCCTTATTTAAATTTCATTTTTACACAAAACCTTTTCAGTAAGTTTTATTCAATTATTAGGGTGTCAAAATATTCACCTAGAACTATTTGGAAAATATTTCATTTTTAATTTGGTACTTGTCCTTTATTCTCATGAAATTAAATATAGTTTTAATTCCATAAATTTTATTTGGAAGTTTTATTTGATCTTATTTAGGTCAATTGATTCACTTTTATTCCACTTGGGTAAATTCCAAATATCTTTTCCCATGATTTAATTAACCATTTCTTAATAGGGATTTTGTCTTTATTCAATTTGGTTCATGCCATTTTATTTTATTTTGGAAAATTCTTTATCCTTATGTTTTATTTGGATTTGGATTATATCTTATTCCATTTGCTTATGGTCTTTGCCAAGATTTAATTTGGTCTTTAAATATTCTTTAATTAATAATTCTTTCCTTATCTTATAAAATCCATAACTTTTTATTTATAGATCCAAACTTGGTGATTCCAATTTGTAAAATCTTATTTTATATTTTTTTATCTTTTTAAATCCTTTTAGGATTATTCGTTCACAATTTTGTATGGATTTTAGATAAGTGCTTTATAAGCTTTGGAAATTACTTTTCCTTATCTTATTTAAATTCATAAGATTTTATTTATGGTTCCAAATTAAGTGAAACCAATTTATATGGTATTATAATATTTCCATTTATCATTCTTGATCATTTGAAAAGTTTGCTTGACAACTTTTATATGGATCAGATCCATAGGCTTGGGGATAACTTGGAAATGATTTTTATTCCATTAGGGTTTTGGGTTTGGATTTATTTTCCAAGTGTTTAAATTTCAAAATGCATCTTATGAGGAATGCATTCCACTTGATTTGAATTTTGTTGAATTTAAAACTTTAATTAAAGTTTGTTCAAGATGGGATTTTAAGTTTCCATTTAAAAACAAAAGTTTCTTTTTACCCTAAAATTCAACAATAATTTATTTTTCACATTACAAGATTTGGAAAATCTTGGGATGTGACAGGCTACCACCCTTAAAATAAATATCGTCCCGAGATTTGGGGAGGCTAGGGGTTACAAGTTGGCTCAAAGCAACTAGGGTACTACCACCCTTAAACAAATTTCCAACTAGATTACATCTTGGTTTGCTTGGGATCTTGTTGAAATCTCTCTAGGCAAACATCTACATAGTGTCCTTTGTTTCCACACTTGAAACATGTGACAAGGCTGAGATCCTTCATAGGCTTTATCTTGTGCTTCATCTTTTCTGGACAATTGCTTGCATAATGTCCTTGGTTACCACAATTGTAACATGTGATAAGATTGAGTTCTTCACGTATCTTCTGTGGACAAGTTAACACATAGTGACCTAACTCTTTGCAGTTGTTGCACCATACTTTGCTAATCTCCTTATACTTTTTCTTCTTCTCTGGACATTCATTGGCATAGTGTCCCATTTCTTTGCAATGACAACATTGCACATGGATTTTGTCTTTCTTTTTCTTGGGTTTCTCCAAAGCTAAGAGTGCTTCTAATTCATGTTCTTCATATGTTATCTCAAAGGTAGGAAAGTTTCCTGGTCTCCTTGACCTTTTCTTATTCCTTGGATAATACATATGTCTCCTCTTTGGTCCTTTAAATTGAGTCATATTGCATGGAGGTGCAAGCTAAGATTTTCCTTTGTCTTCATCCTTCTTGGTAGACTTGGCTCTCTCATGGTAGTCTGCAATCAGTTGTTGCACTCCACCTTGTTTCCTTTGTTGAATTATGGAATAGATGGGGCATTGGATAGGGACATGATTATTTCCTTCACATAAGTAACAAGTAGCTTGGGTTGTGGGGCATTGATTAGCTGGATGTTTCTCTTCACAATTGGGGCATTGATATTCATGCTCTTTGGAAGTGTGATACTTGTCTCCACAAATATTGCAAGCTTGGGTTCCTTCTAGAATATCATCTTTGTCATCCTTGTTGTCACAAACTCCTTTGGAAGAGTTGTTTCCCATGTTGATCATTTGATCTGTCACCTTATGCAACAATTGGGTTTGGGTTTCCAAAAACCTTTGCATGGTTGGATCTACGTCACTGGTGTTGGCTATAAATTGAGCTGTCACTTGGTTCAACTGGGTTTGGGTTACTATGAGTTCTCTCATGTTGATATATTGGTTGTTGTTGTCACCATCCTTGATGTTGGAGTTTCTTGGAGAAGTCATATGTTTGGGTTGGATTGGGATTAGAATAGGCAAAATATTTCTAAGGAATCAATTCTAATTACACACATCACAATTCACTCAAGTAATGTGCAAGCAATCACAAACAAACATTCCATTCAAACAACAAGTTTCAAGCACATCCTTAGGCAACAAAATATTTTTGCTACACCACATAAGTTGGTGGGTTTAATTTAAACTAAACATGGTGGTCCAACTATATGGTTCACTTGAGATCATTCCTTCCTTCTTAGTTGATTCTTCATGAACAAGATGTTTGTATCCTTAGAGAATTCCTTGCATCTTGGTCTCAAAACTTCAAAGTGATGATAGTTTCTTCTAAGTTGTGTTTCCTTAGTCTTCTAGTCTTGAGCAAGATTCCTTGTCTCACTTGTAGTCCTTAGTGATATCCAAGGTTGAAGTCCTTGTTGAGAATGAGGTTGAAATCAATTGAAGATGTTGAAGTCATTAGAGTTGATGAAGTCCTTTGCTCATGGTGAAGTCTTTGGCCATGGGGTAGGCTTTGTCCATCAAGTTGAAATAGAAGAGGTGTAGAGTCAAAACCAAATTGGTTGAGGAAAGAGTTTACAAGATTGTTTGTCAATAAGTTTTGGAACAAATACAACTCCTATTTTTCTAAGGGGTTTTGTCCAATCCTAGGGTTACAAATCCTACAGGCAACACAATGCTCTGATACCATCTTTAAGGTTCCCAACCTTTAATAAGGTAGAGATCCCTGTGTTTACAATGCTAGTCCCTGGATCAATAGCTAGAATCCACAGTTAAGATGTAATATCAAGAAACATAGGTCATAATACAACTTTATAACCAGGAATAACATAATTTATTACATCTTACATGGCTCATTTGTCTATCTCATTACAATGCAGCAGAATATAACAATAGCATGGGGTCCTTCATCTTCAAAGTGCCACAGGCGGACATGTTGGTTGTAGACTTGTAATCCTAAATCAATAACTTCTCTAACATCAAACAAACCTGCAACATAATAAGTTACAGCCACAAGGGTCAATACATTTGAATTGTATTGGCAAGTGATACTATGGTAGTATAGTGGAGTCTATCATCTATATGCATTTGGCTAAGTGGAGATTAGGCTTGCTTTGCTCAAAATAGATTTTCCTTATCATTTGAAAACACTAAGATTTTGTTTGACAAAATCACCCAAGGCATCTCCCAATATAAATTGGTGATCCTTCAACCCTTGTTCAACCACAAGTTTTTAACTTAGAAATTGGGATGAGGAGATTCTTGATAGCTTCCATGTCTTGATGCTCAAATTTTCCTTTACCAGGGACATGGCTAAGTACTTAGATTTTACACTCTGCAGAGGTGGTGCACTTTCCCCACAAGACTTGGTTTCACCAAGAAAAGATCTTTCAGAAGCCTTCCCTTAGAACAGAATGGACGCGCTCCAACCTATCAAACCCCTACCACCAACTGTCCATTTGGCTAAGTTATTGCAACCTATATGATCCAGGCAGAGCCCATAATGCCAAGTGGCTGCACTTGAAGCTTCTCAACATTTGACATCTCAAATCTCTTTGTTCCTGGGTGGCCATCCACAAGTGAGATACACAAGTTAAACCATGGAAATGGGCCTTGTGAACCACTCAACACAAACCATTCCTTCCATTCCACCCAGGTGATTCATTCACTTAGTTGTTTTATTAAACAAAACACAAGTCCACAGACTTAGAAATATTTCATAGCATGAATATATATTCCACCCTTGTTTTCTACTAGCTAAGCTAAGCAATGATAGTAGTAGGAATCTTAACTTAGGAAATTTTACTAAGGTTTCATCTACTAGGATTTCCCATGGCATAGTTTACACTTAGCAAAATTCCATGCAAGTCCTACTTAGAAATATCACTAATGCATAGTGAAAATAATGGGACAAAAGTATGAAGCATCACTTGCCTTTTTGGTAGAGAATATAAGTTCACTCCTTGATCTTTGCAATATTCACACTCTTCAAATCACTACAATTCAATCAAGCAAGGGCACAATTTCAACCTACCATTCAAGCAACATCACATAAATTAATAGAATCAAAACAATGCATGCAAGCATGCTAAAGATTGTTTTATTTAGAGAAGTGGTTTCCAATAGGTTATAAACATTTGAAAACATCTATTGGTCATTTTATAAAGTGGCAAAACCATTTGCAAAAGATTTTACTTCATAAACCATTTTTAAACCAAGTCATTATTTTATGTGGTTGAAAATGCTTTTAGCAAAGTAATAATCTTATGGAGTTCACCAAATACATTTTTAATTCATAAAACTTGGTGTTTAGGGTCAGAGAGTTTAAATCAAAACCATTTCTCAAAGATTTTCTCCCAAAAGCATTTTAAATGAATAAACATTATTTTTAGTTGACTAGAAATGGTTTAAATCAAAAGTTTATTCTTTTGCTTCACCAAATACATTTTTGAAACCAAAAATTGTTTTCTATGGTCAGTAGGTTCAAAAAAATACATTTGCCAAAGGTTTTATCTCAAAAATCATTTTAGAACAATTTTTATATTCTAAACATGCATACACAAGTTTCTGCAAAAACAATCAATTTAACAGAAGCATTTTACTAAACAAAGTGTATGGTCAGAAAGTACTTGTCTTGCTGATTCCGTTGATATAAAATTTTCAAATTTTAGACGTGTGGTTTGAAAGTTATGATTTTTACAAAATTGAACCACAAATAGATCAAATCTGTTTTTAAACAGACTCTGTGACACGTGGCGCTATCCTACTGGCACGTACCGTTTCGCGCGGATCAGCAAATACAGCCGTTAGATCTAATTACACTGCACGGTTCAGAGGCTTTTGTACCCCTTCGCTTAAGTGACCCCGTCTAAGCCTCAGGATCAAGATCCAATGGTCCTAGTGTAATGACCTAGAAGCTGGCTATTTGGACTCGACAGCAGCGGCGCTTAGCGATGGCGTCGCCGGCGATGCGAGAAGCGAAAGAGGTGGCTCACCGGATTCGCTGTACGATGCTGATGCTCAACGTGTTCTCGGGGAGGCAGGGGGCGCACGGGGTGGTCGACAATTGCTCATCGGAGTAGTGGTCACCGTCGGTTGCGCTCAGACCTCGTTGGTGGCGAAGCTACAGAGCGCGCTAAGACGAGTGGAAGACACGGTCAGATGCGCAAGGTCGTGGCGCGCACAGGAGTATCAAAAATAGGGGAGAGGGAGGTCAGATCTCACCGTGTGGAGTCGCCGAGTCGAGACAGAGGGTGGCGGAGTCCAGTCGAGGTTGTTCTTGGCGTCGAGGCTCATGAGTGAGGAAAACCGCAGGTCAGGAGGCGATGGCGAGCAAGCTAAATGCACTCTGGAGGCAGTGGGGCTAGCGGTGGTGGCTGGAATCGTCGGAGAATCTCGCCGGGGCCATGGATATTTCCGAGAGAAATTCGGGCAGCCCTGGGGCGGAGGAGGTGCGGTGAGTGAGGGAAAAGAGGGAGAGGGGGCAGGCACTTATGTACGCGTGATCGCGGGGCTATTAAATGGCGTCGTTACTACGTATTAACTCGAGGAAACAGCGACAGAACGGCCGGGGAGGTGGGCGTGGTCTTCGCGCGGGTGAGAACGATGATGGGGTGGCAGTGGGGTCTGTTGTCAGCGTGAGGGAGAGAGGAGGAGAGGGTCCCGGTGGTCTGTGACTGAGTGAGTTCTTTCCGCGGTGAGAAAACGTTTCGGGGAAGAGAGGGAGAGGTGGGCTTAGTGGGCTGGGCTGGCCAGATTCATTTTTTTTATCTGAATGCTTTCCCTTTTTATTTTCTCATATTCTGTTTTGGTTTTTATTAAACAATTCAAACACTCATTTGAATTCAATCCTTTTCCAAATTTTCTGAATAATCAAACCCTGTTTATTACCACATTCTGAAGTTAAATTTAGAATAAACCTTCTATTCTTTTAGTGTCTTTTTAATTATTTAAAGTAGGTCCTTGTTTTAATTCAAATAAGATCAAATATAATTTTAATCCTTATTTAAATTTCATTTTTCCACAAAACCTTTTCAGTAAGTTTTATTCAATTATTAGGGTGTCAAAATATTCACCTAGAACTATTTGGAAAATATTTATTAATCATTTTTAATTTGGTACTTGTCCTTTATTCTCATGAAATTAAATATAGTTTTAATTTCATAAATTTTATTTGGAAGTTTCATTTGATCTTATTTAGGTCAACTGATTCACTTTTATTCCACTTGGGTAAATTCCGAATATCTTTTCCCATGATTTAATTAACCATTTCTTAATAGGGATTTTGTCTTTATTCAATTTGGTTCATGCCATTTTATTTTATTTTGGAAAATTATTTATCCTTATGTTTTATTTGGATTTGGATTATATCTTATTCCATTTGCTTATGGTCTTTGCCAAGATTTAATTTGGTCTTTAAATATTCTTTAATTAATAATTCTTTCCTTATCTTATAAAATCCATAACTTTTTATTTATAGATCCAAAATTGGTGATTCCAATTTGTAAAATCTTATTTGATATTTGTTTATCTTTTTAAATCCTTTGAGGATTATTTGTTCACCATTTTGTATGGATTTTAGATAAGTGCTTTATTAGCTTTGGAAATTACTTTTCCTTATCTTATTTAAATTCATAAGATTTTATTTATGGTTCCAAATTAAGTGAAACCAATTTATATGGTATTATAATATTTCCATTTGTCATTCTTGATCATTTGAAAAGTTTGCTTGACAACTTTTATATGGATCAGATCCATAGGCTTGGGGATAACTTGGAAATGATTTTTATTCCATTAGGGTTTTGGGTTTGGATTTATTTTCCAAGTGTTTAAATTTCAAAATGCATCTTATGAGGAATGCATTCCACTTGATTTGAATTTTGTTGAATTTGAAACTTTAATTAAAGTTTGTTCAAGATGGGATTTTAAGTTTCCATTTAAAACAAAAGTTTCTTTTTACCCTAAAATTCAACAATAATTTATTTTGTTTATTTATTTTTCACATTACAAGATTTGGAAAATCTTGGGATGTGACAAAAGAGCACGCCAAGTTGTTGCGATGGCATAAAGAGGAACGTAAGTCAGACGGGATGTTGAGACACCCCGCTGATGGGTCGCAATGGAGAAAAATCGATAGAAAGTACACAGAATTTGCAGATGACGCAAGGAGTTTAAGGTTTGGTCTAAGTACAGATGGCATGAATCCCTTTGGGGAGCAGAGCTCCGATCCTGACACGACCCGTGACTCTATGCATCTATAACCTTCCTCCTTGGTTGTGCATGAAGCGGAAGTTCATTATGATGCCAGTGTTGATCCAAGGTCCGAAGCAACCCGGCAACGACATTGATGTGTACCTAAGTCCATTAGTGGAAGAACTTTTACAGTTGTGGCACGAACCCAGGATACGCGTGTGGGATGAGCAAAAGCAGGAAGAATTTAACCTCCGAGCATTGCTTTTCGTAACAATCAATGATTGGCCTGCTCTTAGTAACCTTTCAAGACAGTCAAACAAGGGATACAATGCATGCACACACTGTTTAGATGAGACTGAAAGTATATATTTGGAACATTGTAAGAAGAATGTATACAATGAGCATCGTCGATTTCTTTTGGCCAAGCATCCCTTAAGAAAGAAAGGCAAGCATTTCAACGGTCTGGCATGTCACCAGACGAAGCCTAAGGAGCGTACTGGTGCTGATATATTTGATATGGTCAAAGATTTGGATCAACTGGTAACCTTTGGAAAGGGTCCTGGAGGAAAATCTGTTCCGAAAAACGCTGAAGGACACACACCCATGTGGAAGAAGAAATCTATATTTTGGGAGCTACCATATTGGAAATTCTTAGAGGTCCGCTTTGCAATTGATGTGATGCATGTGACGAAGAATCTTTGCATGAACCTGCTAGGCTTCTTGGGCGTGTATGGTAAGACAAAAGATACACCGGAAGCACGAAAGGACCATCAATGTATGAAAGACCCAGATGGCCTGCATCCAGAATGGTTTCAAGGTCATGCCAGCTACGCTCTTACCAAACAAGAGAAGGAAATATTTTTTGAATGCCTAAGCAGTATTAAGGTCCCGTATGGCTTCTCGTCGAATATAAAGGGGATAATAAATATGGCAGAAAAAAAGTTCCAAAACCTAAAGTCTCATGATTTCCACGTGATTATGACGCAAATGCTTCTGATTGCATTGAGGGGTCTTCTACCAGATAATGTTCGAGTACCCATTGTGAAGCTATGTGCATTTCTCAATGCAATCTCTCAGAAGATAATCAATCCTGAAGATCTACCACGCAGTTCTGAGAATGATGTGGTCCAATGTCTTGTCAGTTTTGAGTTGGTGTTCCCACCATCCTTCTTCAATATTATGACGCACCTGCTAGTTCACCTAGTCGAAGAGATTTCCATTCTCGGTCTTGTATTTCTATACAATATGTTTCCCTTTGAGAGGTTCATGGGAATCTTAAAGAAATATGTTCGTAACCATGCTAGGCAAGAAGGAAGCATCTCCAAGGGCTATGGAACAGAGGAGGTCATTGAATTTTGTGTTGACTTTGTTCCTGACCTTAGGCCGATTGGTCTTCCTCAATCACGGTATGAGGGGAGCCTGAGTGGAAAGGGTACTCTAGGAAGGAAATCAATAATATGTAGAGACGGACATTCTTACACCGAAGCACATTAGACCGTTCTACAGAATTCTATCTTGGCAGCCCCATATATCGAGGAACACAAGAAAATCTTACGCTCCAACAACCCTGGAAAGCATGACTCTTGGATTAGCGATGAACACATGAAGAGTTTCGGCGGTTGGTTGCAACATCTCATCAAAAACAACACTCTTGGAGATCAGCTATACTTGTTGTCTAGGTCACCATCTTCGACTATATCGACTTTCCAAAGTGCAGAGATAAATGGGTATACATTTTACACGATAGCCCAAGATAAAAAGAGCACCAACCAAAACAGTGGTGTCCGCTTTGATGCAACAGACAACAATGGGTCAAAGACCACATATTATGGTTACATAGAGGAGATATGGGAACTTGACTATGGACCTACTTTTAAGGTCCCCTTGTTTTGGTGCAAATGGGTCAAGCTGATAGGAGGAGGGGTTGAGGTAGACAAGAAATACGGAATGACATCGTTGGATCTCAACAATCTTGGGTACTTAGACGAACCATTCGTCCTAGCCAATGATGTGTCTCAGGTTTTCTATGTGAAGGACATGTCTACCAAATAGAAAAAGAAAAAATAAAAAAAAGAATACATCAGACGATGAGCCAAAGCGCCACATAGTTCTTTCAGGAAAAATAAACATCGTGGGAGTGGAGGACAAGACAGACATGTCAGAAGATTGTGATAAGTTTCATGAAATTCCGCCCTTCGCGGTGAAGGATGACCCAAGCATCATGTTAATGAATGAAGATGCTCCATGGATACGACGGGATCAGAAAGGAACACACGCGAAGAAATGATATGTAATAATTGTAACATTTTATGAGTGAAGATGCTCCATGCATGTGTCCATTTTTAATAGTGTTGTCTGCAAACAATCTTGAGTGTGTTAATCTCGATTCATAATTACCATTAAGATCTGATCTCCAAACGCGTGATGTCACATATTAGGGAGTGCCTCTATGACCAGTTTCTCGGAGATGCCAGAGGACTGGGCTCCGTCGGCATCTCCCTGAAACTGGCCGTAGTGGTGTCCCTGCTCTCGAAAACCATCTTGCAGCTTGTAACTTCTCTAACTAGATCAATACGCCTGGGAGCTAACTAATTTTACATATTAGGGAGTGCCTCTATGACCAGTTTCTCGGAGATGCCGGGAGGATCGGGCTCGTCGGCATCTCCCTGAAACTGGCCATAGTGGTGTCCCTGCTCTCGAAAACCATCTTGGAGATGCCTCAAACTGGCTGGAGGACTGGACTCACAAGGATGCCTATTTATAGTACAAGCAGCTCCGCATAATGTCGACACTCACGACATAATGTCGACACTCACCCCTATTATTAGTCTTGACTCATGTTTAGTCGGTTGGTTTCTCCAACGGGACTAAATTCATATTAGTCGGTTGGTGACAACAACGGACAAGGTCTAACCGCGACATAATGTCGACACTCACCCCTATTATTAGTGTTGCCTGGCCCAGTCTGCCGCAATCCCTTCAGTCGCGGTTGGTTTCTCCAACCAGGACTATAGATGAACCCTCTCTTTATATAGGCATTTCCCTCTATTTATTAGGTAACACTCAAGACATTTATTAATATTAAAAACCGGGACAAACCGGGACTAGCTAACACTCAGGACTAAAGCCGCCCCCTTTAGTCATAATCATGCCTAGTCCTATAGTGCGCAGCTTCAGGGTCCTGTTCGTCATCTTCATCATCATCGTCATCGTCACCTGCCACTCCGGGGATCCTCAGCCCATCCATGGCATATACCAGGGGCCATTCTAGCCTCGGATTCACGGTGGGCGGGGGAGGGGTCTCCTGGAAGACGATGCCGCTACAGCCGGGCCGGTGTGGGGCCTTTTTGTGGCTCTGTGGCGGGTGGACTCGTTGGAACCGCAGGCGAGGATGGTCTCCCCCGGAGATGTAGCGCATCACTCCGATGATAGTACGGTTCGCCCACCACAGACGACGGACGACTTCGTTGTGGTTCACTGGTGGCGGGCCATCACTCTCGTACCTGACGAGCTCCATTTCCCACTGGGGATCCATCCGCTGCTTCGGCGTGAGCTCGTGGTAGAATTGGTTTGTGATGGCCGCCTGGCGTGCGGAACCTTGAGGGACAGGAGGGACAGGAACCCCTCCGGCTTCGACATCCGTGTGGCGTGGCGGACAGCCGGACAAGGGCGCAGGCGCCTCGGTCTCCTCGAGGGTCAGAATGGCCCAGTAGGCGTTGTCCATTGTTCTAAGAGAGGAAGGTGTGGATGTGTGGATAGCCATGGCGCGATCGCCCTAAATATAGAGGGAAAGGGCGGGAAAATTTGGCGTGAATCTTTGGGAAATGGCGGGAAATATCTTTAGTCCCGGTTAGTGACTACATCCGGGACTAAAAGCTCTCGTAGAAAGGAAAGGGCGGGAAAACTTACAATAAAAGATATGATTTTTCAAAGTTTTTATATTTGATTTGAATTAAAAAAGAAAATTTACAAATGAAATAATTTATAAATGATGCAAACAGATAAATGGATATTATATTAAAATTCTTTATATTTTTCTGATAATTATAGACATATTATTTGTTTTATTTGGATTATTACAATAAAAGATATGATTTTTCAAAGTTTTTATATTTGATTTGAATTGAAAAAAGAAAATTTACAAATGAAATAATTTATAAATGATGCAAACAGATAAATGGATATTATATTAAAATTCTTTATATTTTTTTGATAATAATAGACATATTATTTGTTTTATTTGGATTATTACAATAAAAGATATGATTTTCAAAGTTTTTATATTTGATTTGAATTAAAAAATAAAATTTACAAATGAAATAATTTATAAATGATGCAAACAGATAAATGGATATTATATTAAAGTTCTTTATATTTTTCTGATAATAATAGACATATTATTTGTTTTATTTGGATTATTACAATAAAAGATATGATTTTTCAAAGTTTTGATATTAGTTTTGAATTAAAAAATAAAATTTACAAAAAACAAATAGTCGCGGGTCGTGGCTGGACCCGGGACTAAAGGTGAAATCTTGTGCAGCGAAGCGGTAGAAAAACCCTTTAGTCCTGTAGTGGCTTAGCCCATGAAAGGGGTCTTTAGTCGCGGGTTAAGCCACGACCCGCGACCAAAGACCCTTTAGTCGCGGGCGGTGGCTTAGTCCGGGACTAAAGGTCTGTCCCTTTATATTCGGGCGCCAGCGGAGGTGCTGCGCCCCAACACTTCGCATTTCTCATCGACGACGAAGCACAGACGAAGACAGGAGAGGTGCTGTCTGATTCCGTCGTCGTGTCGCCGCCGCTCCGTAGGTGAGATGGTTCTCCAGGACGTGGCGCCGCTCCGTCGTGCCGCCACCACTCCGCAACGACGGCGCCTCTGCGACGGTTAGGCTTCGGCCAGGGAATGAAACGAGAGAGAGAGAGAGGGAGCGAGCCTAGGAGGAATGAGAGGATAGGGGAGAGGGAGAGGCGTGCTCTCCATGGCGGCTGTGGATCGGCCAGAGGACGGGGAAGGATGGCCGGCGAGGTGGGTCGTGTTGGGCTACTGGGCTGGTAGGGGAGAGGGAGAGATGGGCCGGCCTGGTTGGGGTCGGGCTACTATTGTTTTTCCAAAAAAATTTCTTTTTCTGTTTTTCCTTTTCTCTTTGTATTTTTTAAATACAAATCTGTTTTATATTATTTTTTTAATTATAATAAGCTAGGATTAGGATTATATTGTTAGCTAGGGTTATTTTAATTATAATTAGCTAGGGTTATTTTTTTAATTATTGTTTTAATTATAATTAGCTAGGGTTATTTTTTAATTATAATTAGCTAGGATTAGGATTATATTGTTAGCTAGGGTTATTTTAATTATAATTAGCTAGGGTTATTTTTTTAATTATTTTTTTATTTATAATTAGCTAGGGTTATTTTTTTAATTATTGTTTTAATTATAATTAGCTAGGATTAGGATTATATTGTTAGCTAGGGTTATTTTAATTATAATTAGCTAGGGTTATTTTTTTTAATTATTGTTTTAATTATAATTAGCTAGGGTTATTTTTTAATTATTGTTTTAATTATAATTAGCTAGGGTTATTTTTTGTTTTAGTTATTAGCTATGATTATATTGTTTTACCATAATTAATATTAGAATTAGGATTAGTATTATTGTTTTAGTGATTTTTTGTTTTATTTATTAAGATTAGAATTAGGATTAGGGTTATTTTTTGTTTTAGTTATTTTGATTATTGTTTTAGCACAAATAATATTAGGATTATTATAATTAGGATTATATTGTTTTAGTTATTAGGATTATTGTTTTTTCTAACCTGTTTAACTCTCTTTTTGTTATAGATAATTAAGTCATGGATCCATCCGAAGATCCTGGTCGCATCGGTGAAGGTTTTCTTCAGGGCATGATAAGAGGTGAAATTCCTCTTATTACTACCGGCGCCGAAGATATTTTGCTCGAGGAAGAGATATCCTCATATCTGAATCCATCTGGTGATGGACTAGAGGAAAACCAAGGGGAAGACCAGATGGACGAAGGGCAAACAAATAACAACAATAATGATGGCCCCTCGACAGGATCCGACGAGGTACATATATATATATATATATGTATAAAGTCTCGTGTTACCTCTATTCATTAACTGATCTAGATATATATTAATCACTCTCTCTTCTTCTTTTAGCCCACCGGATCGAAGCAATCGACAGCTCGAACGAAACGAGGGCCGAACAAAAAGTTGGATGGTAATCAGAGGATCACCATCGAAGAAATAGATGATGATGGTGAACCGATTGCTCCAAAGAAGCACCGGAGGATGTTTATAAATCAATGCGGGGTGCTTGTTAGGGACAACCTGCCGATCACCATCCAAGAATGGAATAAGTCAAAGAAAGCCGGTGAAGAATCCAACAGCTATGTCACCGATGATGCCAAAGATGACCTTTGGCAGAAGCTCATAGCGCATTTCATACTACCTCCAGAGTATGAGGAATTTGAGGTAGATGGTATTACCCCAAGGCCGGGTGGGCTTGAAAATAGAGCGAAAGTCAAGGAGTGGGCACTAAGCAAGATGGCTGAACTGTACCAGAACCACAAGAAAAGTTTATACGTGAAATATGTCGCGGAAAAGAAAACTCCAGACTTCAAAGGAGTAAACGAGAAGTTGAGAGAATAGTGGCCCGATTTTGTACAGTACAAGCAATCTGATAAAGCAAAGGCAAAGTCGGCAAAGAAAGCGTTAAATGCTGCCAACAAGAAATACCATCATAAAATGGGGACAGGTGGCTACAAGAGTGCCATCCCTAAGTGGGAAACTATGGAGAAGTATATGAGGGCTAGAGGCGTCACTCCTGGTACAAATGGATGGCCCGAGAGGTCAAACAACTGGTGGTACGGGCACGGGGGATCCTTGGACCCAGAAACAGGGAAGACATTATTTCATGATGAAATTCTAAAACCCTCCCAAGACCTTATTCAAGCAATGAACGATGCTCAATTGGGATTGTTCCGTCCCGAGAGAGAGAACGAAGAGCTGACACGTGCCCTAGGGAATCCTGAAAAGGGAGGACGAACACGAGGCAAAGGCGCTGGTGTCTCGTGGAAGAAAGGGTTTCCTCAGTACGATGCCAGTTACAGAAGCCGTCAGAGAAATAAGGACCGGGAGGTAGACCGGATCTCTAGGGTAGAGCAGGACCTAGCTGATCTGAAGAACCTCATGCATGAAATTAGCCAAAGGCCGCCGTCGTCAACTCACCCGCGGTCTGATGATCCAGCGTTGGATCTTAGCCAACGGAGAAGCAGTGTGGCTTCCACGGAGGTCCGTGCTGATGATCAAGCACTGCTGGATGATGCATCGGCTCCTCACTACCCCATGGATGATGTCAGAGACATGGCACAATGTGAGCTACATCAGCCAATGAACAACCTGTCCTTCAAGGTGGCGATCGGCACTGCTTTACCTTGTATACCTGGAGCACTCCACCATTCACTTCCGATTCCACCAGGCTATGCTCGTGTCACGGTGGATGACATAGTGGAGGATTTTGCGGACCTAGAGATTGAAATCGCTACGCCTGAAGGCCTTACAAAACTAGGAGATGTCAAGCGCAACATCATTCTATGGAATAAGAAGTACATCAAGTTTCCAGGCTCGGCGCCAAGGCCACCGACTCCAAGGAATCCAAATCCACCCCCCATCGAATATCGTCAACCTCCAAGTCCACCCCAACCCGATTATCGCCAACCTCCAAGTCCACCAACCCGATTATCGCCAACCTCCAAGTCCACCCCGCCCCGCTGACGATCGCCGCAGCAGGAGTACATCAACTCGATCTCCGCCTCCGCCTCCGTACAATACTACTACCTCGTCGAAGAAACGGAAGTTCGACGGTCCCCGCCCACATCGAAGAAAGGTCAAACGTCAAGATAGTCGATATCCCACGGCTCTTCCAAAGAGACCTTATGACAAGACCGACGAGGAAACTAACGCGGATGTGGCTGCCCAAGTTAAGGCGCATTTTGCACCCAAAAAGCCTGAGCCAAAGCCGGTATATAACGAAAAAACAAAAAAGTGGGCTAAGTCCTTTCTTGAGCAACCATCCCAGATATCGATGAATCTGGAATCAGACTATGACCGGGAGATTATTAAGCAAGCACAGAAAAAAATCACAATTGCAAAAACCGAGAAGCAAGTTGCCCAGCTCGGAGCACAGAAGAATCAATCGGTCGCCCCGCTCAAAGTCATTTCAGACCTCGACAAGGCCTTCAGAGCTGAAATGGATATGGACATGCAAATAATGGACCCTAGAGCCCGTAATAATGCTGCACTTATGGGAATCACTGTATCGGAGGCCAAAGCACTTGCTAACGAAGCAAATATGTCTCTTGGTCAATATTTAGGCTATGAAGATACGCCAGTTGGTCAGATAGTCCAGAAGTATGTCCAAGGGCAGCCTCTAGTCAGTAATGAGGAGCTCGCGCGTCTATCCATACATATGTGAAATCTGCATGAATGGTACCTGTCGCAAGAAGAAGAAAAGCATCATAAAGATTGGTTTCTGGTGGACGTTAAAAATGAGCATCACTTCAAACCATACTCGATACAGGTTCAAATGATCGAACTGTTTCAGTTATACAACCAGCGCGCCCTCGACAAATCTATCATTGGTTGCTACTGTCTGTAAGTTATTTATTTTTATAATTAAGTTTGTAGATTTAGCTCGTTCATTGCATTTAATATATTATCCTAACTATATATCCTTTTGTATGATGATATTATATTCCGCAGAATGAAGATGCTTGAATGCAAAAGAGCTAGAAGATACGACGTTGGGTTCATTGATCCATATATCATTAATGAATATACATTAAAGAATCACCCCAAAGACGTGGAGGAAGACCTGTCCAGGTTCTTAACCGAGCATAATTTTGTTAAGGAAATACTATTTCCTTACAACTTCAAGTGAGTGTTTCTATCTTGTACACATTTTATTTTTGCTTACTGGATGAGCTATGCATGTATGCTTATGTAAATGTCCGCAGATTCCACTGGATCTTGCTAAACATTCAAGTTGACAACTCCCTAGTTGAAGTCCACAACTCATTAAGTTGGGACCAAGAGAAGTGGAGTGACATGAAAGCAATGCTCCATAAGTAATTTCAATCATTATCGCATTATATCGTCCTCTTTCATTCATTTCCTGATATCAAGTAACTAATAACTCCTTTATTCATTTTCTTTCTTTGGCGAAAGGTGTTGGAGACGGTTCAGACAATAAAATACCAGGTCCATTCAAAGAGGAGCTAACTTATAAAATGGCGAAGAGTTTACAGCAGCCACCGGGAACTCATTTATGTGGATACTACGTCTGCGAGTACATCCGCGAGTTGACCAGTGAGCGGAAAGTTGACTCACATTATATTTATGATTTGCGAGAGAAACTAGAGCCAGACCAACGCATAAGAGCAATTCAAGAGGAGCTGGCGGGATTTATGATGAAGGAAGTGCTTGATGTACATGGAGAGCATTATGCGGATGACGTGGAACTCTATTTGCCTTAGTCATCTCCATGTAGTTCATATGATATATATATATATTCATCAATGACCATGTAATTTCAAAACATTGCTTCATTTTGATATGATTGATTATATGTATGCTTGCAAGGGATCGATTAATTATATAAATGCATCGACGTGTAGTGTGTATGTAGTAGCGTATAATATGTATACTGAAATATATGTTTGTTATAGTGAAACACAAAACTAAAAAGGAACAAAATGGCAAAAAAAAGGAAATACACAATCTCTGCCGCGGCAGAGAAATGTAGTGTTTCTCTTTCGCGGCAGGAAACCTTTTAGTCCTGGGTGGTGTTACAGCCCGTGATAGGGCAAAGGTGTCCGATCTTTCGATGAGATGATGATAATCGATTTGGTGGAGTTCGGGCTTGACGATCCGACTACACGTGCAAGCACGAGCGCCAATGCAATCGCTAGGCCAATCTCCTGGAGGTTACCGATCCTGCGGGAACACGATCACCGACTGAGGGTCTTAGTTCCTACCTGAAATCGAGAACAAGTAAGAACCAATATTTCAATCAAGATATTGCGGATTAAGAGGAAAGCTTTATTGAAAAGGTGGGATCCTGTATAGGTGCGAAGTACAAGAGGCCTCTGCGACGCTCGAGCCTTGGCGAAGTTGCTATGATGGCTAACTTAATGTCTAAACAAAATCTGAGTCTAGGGTGACGGCTATGGAGAGTATTTAAGGAGTAAAAGGTGGGGTTTCAGCCAGCCTTGGAAGTGGTGGCCGAAACCAACCCTAGAAGTCCTTTTCCCCTCAAATACGGACTCTAAAAAGTGGCTATTTAAAATCCTGCGAAAATTACATGGGCCTGGCCCAAAATAAAGGTGTCGCAACACCATATTAAGCTATGGACGAATTCGTGAAGTATTAATCTTGAATATTTCGTCCAAGCCATCTTTCTTCATTATGGTGGCCTCAAAGTTCTGAAATCTCCATTCTTGGCCTTCTCTTGGATCATCACATGCTTGCTGCCATCTCCATGCATGGCCATGCTCCAATGCTTGTCCCTCTCATCCATGCTTGGTCCATCATTCCTAAGAGTAAGAAATACATCTGATTTAGGCAGCATCATATTCTCATGTATGTAAGGAATAGTTCCAAGAAACGAAAGTACCTGATAGTTAAGTTGTTTGGCACGAGATCTTGTGATGGGTCCTTGTATATATGTAGCTGTAGGTACAACGGTTGTATCAATAGAAGGGATGTCCACATCATGCTCCCCTTCTTGAATTGAAGTCGCCCTCGACGCAATCTCATCTTCCTCACCAAAGTAAGGCTTCAAATCTGTAATGTTAAACGTAGGACTAACCGTACCAAAGTCTGCAGGCAACTCAAGTTTATATGCATTATCATTTATTTTCTCTAACACCTTAAAGGGACCAGCAGCACGCGGCATTAACTTAGACTTGCGTAAATCAGGAAAACGATCCTTACGCAAATGTAACCAAACAAGATCTCCAATATCAAACACAACATGCTTTCTCCCTTTATCCCCAGCAAGTTTATACTTAGCATTCATGTGTTCAGTGTTATCTTTAGTAGTCTTATGCAAGTTTAATATCATTTTAGCGCGTTGTGTAGCATCCAAATTATTTTGCACCGAAGTAGGTAAAGGCAATAAATCAATAGGTGCACGAGGAACAAAACCATACACGATCTCAAACGGGCACATCTTTGTGGTAGAATGCAGCGAACGATTATAAGAAAATTCTATATGAGGTAAACACTCTTTCCACAATTTTAAGTTCTTCTTTAAAACAGCCCGCAACATAGTAGACAAAGTTCTATTTACTACTTCAGTTTGTCCATCAGTTTGGGGATGACATGTAGTACTAAACAGCAATTTAGTCCCCAACTTAGCCCATAAACATCTCCAAAAGTGGCTAAGAAATTTAGTATCACGATCAGAAACAATAGTATTTGGCACACCATGCAAACGAACAATTTCACGAAAGAACAAATCAGCAATATGCGCAACATCATCCGTTTTATGACAAGGAATAAAGTGTGCCATCTTAGAAAACCGATCCACAACAACAAAAATACTATCCCTCCTCTTCTGTGTTCATGGCAATCCCAAAACAAAGTCCATAGAAATATCCTCCCAAGGAACACTAGGAACAGGAAGAGGCATATATAAACCATGTGGATTAAGGCGAGACTTAGCTTTTTGACAAGTAGTGCAGCGTGCCACAAATCTCTCAACATCTCGACGCATACGTGGACAAAAGAAGTGTGTAGCAAGAACATCCTCCGTCTTTTTGACACCAAAGTGTCCCATCAATCCTCCTCCATGCGCCTCCTGTAACAACAAAAGACGAACAGAACTATCTGGAATGCATAGTTTGTTAGCACGGAACACAAATCCATCATTAAAGACGAACTTGTTCCAGGTTCTACCATCTCTACAATTCCGCAACACATCTTTAAATTCAGCATCATGCACATATTGTTCCTTAATAGTTTCCAATCCAAATATTTTTAAGTCAAGTTGAGATAACAAAGCATAACGGCGCGACAAAGCATCAGCAATAATATTATCTTTACTCTTTTTGTGTTTGATAACATAAGGAAAAGACTCAATAAATTCAACCCACTTTGCATGACGACGATTTAACTTAGCTTGACTACGAATATGCTTCAAAGATTCATGATCGGAATGTATAACAAATTCTTTAGGCCATAGATAATGTTGCCAAGTTTCTAATGTCCGAACCAATGCATATAACTCTTTATCATAAGTAGAATAGTTCAGACTAGCCCCACTCAATTTCTCACTAAAATATGCAACAGGTTTTCCCTCTTGTAATAACACCCCTCCCAAACCAATTCCACTAGCATCACATTCAAGCTCAAAAGTCTTAGTAAAATCAGGAAGTTGGAGTAAGGGAGCATGTGTTACTTATCTTTCAATATGACGAAAGCCTGTTGTTGTGCATCGCCCCAAACAAAGGGCACGTCCTTCTTGGTAAGCTCATTCAGCGGCGCGGCAATTGATCCAAAGTCTTTGACAAAGCGCCTATAAAAACCAGCGAGGCCAAGAAAACTCCTCACTTGTGTGACCGTCTTGGGTTGTGGCCAATTCTCACTAGCTTCAATCTAAGCTGGATCCACTTCAATACCCTGTGATGTAACAACATAGCCAAGAAACGCAACTCGATTGGTGCAAAAGGTGCACTTCTCAAGGTTACCAAACAAACGTGCATCACGTAAAGCATTGAAAACAGCACGTAAATCGTCCAAATGATCCTCTAAAGATTTGCTATAAATCAGAATATCATCAAAGTAGACTACCACAAAACGTCCAATGAAAGCACGTAAAACTTCGTTCATTAATCTCATGAAAGTGTTGGGTGCATTAGTTAAACCAAACGGCATCACTAACCACTCATATAAACCGAACTTAGTTTTAAATGTTGTTTTCCATTCATCTCCTAATTTCATACGAATCTGGTGGTAACCACTACGCAAATCAACTTTAGAAAACATGGTAGAGCCACTCAATTCATCAAGCATGTCATCTAAACGTGGAATAGGATGACGATATCGAATAGTAATATTATTGATAGCTCTACAATCAGTACACATGCGCGAAGAACCATCTTTCTTAGGTACCAAAATAATAGGAATATCACAGGGGCTAAGGGACTCACGAATATGATCTCGGTCGAGTAGTTCCTGAATTTGGCGTTGTATCTCCTTTGTCTCCTCTGGATTGGTTCTATATGGCGCGCGGTTGGGCAACGTAGCACCTGGAATTAGATCAATTTGGTGCTCAATTCCTCTAATAGGAGGTAATCCTAGTGGCAGCTCAGCGGGAAAGACGTCCTCATATTCCTGCAAAAGGTTAGCAATAGCGGGTGGCAAAGAATGAGGCATATCCTCAAATGAAAACAAACCTCTTTGCAAATAATTGCATAACATTGAGTAGTGTTTACATCTAGTTCAGCAATATCAATTTTATTTGCAAGCATACATGGACTCTTCAAACGAATTTCAGTAGCATGGGTAGAATCAGATTTAGTGTTCTTTGGTGGTACAAAATCTGCAGCAACAATCTGATTCTCACTTTTATGTTTCTCCTCAGTTTTAGCTCTACTAGCTCTAGCAAGATCATCTTTTAAAATCTGTTCGGGAGTCATAGGTTTTAAACCAATTTTCTTTCCATCATGCATAAGAGAATAGTGATTACTTTTGCCATGATGAACAGATTCTCTATCAAATTGCCATGGTCTACCAAGTAACAAAGAACAAGCTTGCATAGGTACAACATCACAATCAACAAAATCAGAATATGTACCAATAGTAAAATGCACGCGTACCGTTCTTGTTACCTTGATCTTGAGGGAACTCTCAAACCATTGGATGTAATATGAATGTGTGCGTTGTCTTGTTGGAAGTTCAAGCTTCTCTACCATGTCAACACTAGCCAGATTATTACAACTCCCTCCATCAATGATGATCCGTATAGCTCTTTCCTTGACAACATCACGTGTTTGGAACAGGTTGTGGTGTTGATCTTGTTCAGATTTACTCAATTGCACACTCAACACACGTTGTGTAATTAAACTCTTGTATTGATCAGAAGCTTCAGCTCCCATTACCTCTGTCTCGTCATCAGCATCAGAATTGTCTCCATCTCGAGCAGAAATAAGGGCTAATGTATCTTCATCAAAGTCGCTCGCTGAATCGTATTGACCATCATCCCGCACCATCATCACACGTTGTGTTGTGCACTGTCTCTCAATATGACCAAAACCCCAGCACTTGCGGCATTGTATATCCTTTGTCTTTCCTGTGGAAGCCATAGAAGATGCACTACGAGCAGGAGCATTGGATGACGGTGGAGGAGTAGCCGAAAATCTTGTGGTGCCCTTGGATGTGGTAGTAGCTGGTGGCGAATCATGAGAAGGAGGCGCTGATTGTCGGGATGTCCAAGTGGATGTGCGACCTGCAGAATTATTAGTCCTCCTCCATGGTGGTTGGTGATCCTGCACTTCACGTTCAGCTTTGCAAGCAAGATGAAACAAACGAGTGATAGAATTATATTCCTTATAATCTAATATGTGCTGAATGTCCTTGTTTAACCCACCAAAGAAACGTGCAAGCATTTGTTCATTAGATTCAACAAGACCACACCGAACCATCCCCGTTTGCAATTCCTGATAATACTCTTCTACAGAATTTTTCCCTTGCTCTAAACGTGTGAGATTTTTTAGTAAATCATGTTGATAAGTGGGAGGTACAAAACGAACACGCATAGCAGTTTTAAAGCAGTCCAAGTACTAGGAATAGTAGTAGGATTTAAACGACAATACTCAGACCACCAAAGGAAAGCAAATTTAGTAAATTCACATGTAGCAGCACTAACACGCATATTTTCAGGATATTTTAAGCATGAAAAACGTTGTTCTACTTCCACCTCCCATGTAAGATATGCATCAGGATTACATTTACCCTCAAAAGATGGAATATTTAATTTAAGCTTTGCAACATGATCATCATCACGTACCGGTGGTCGAGCGTTGCGGTAGTAATGTCGGGGACGGCCGGCAGGTACCTGTGGAGGTTGTTCGACCTCCTCGTCAAACATATCGTCGTTGTCGGGGTCGTAGTAGTACCCGTCGTCTGTCCCCAATGTCGCAGCAGCAGCCGCGGCGGAAGTCTCAGTGCGCCACCGCAGTAGAGGCCGAAGTGCGGGCGGCAGCCGAACCAGCAGTCCGACCCGTGATCGGAATGCGCCGTGCGCCAGGTGCGGATGCGGGGACGGGCAATCTGTTCAAAATCTCCTTGAACCGAGCGTCAAGCTTGGCGTTGAAGGATTTCTCGAGTCTATCGATCTTGTCCACGGCGTTGGTGAGCTTGGTGTGAAACTCCCCTAGGCGTGTATCCACGTCTGCAGCGCGACTGACCAAGAGCTCGGAGAAGTGGGCATGTAGTTCTTTGTTCGTCATTGTGGCAGGGTTACGCGAAGTATCTGTCATGGTTAGTCCTTGAAAAAGCACAGGTATATACTACGGAAATATGGTGGAAGGCACGCGTAATCCGTCAAGAAATATACGAAGCTCTTACAAGTTCTTACCAAACAGCAGGAAAAGGCGATGTGCAACCGCGAGGATCAGTGGGTCCAGAGATTGAACCAAGCGATTACCAGGAGTCGAGACACCGCACGTGGAGAATATCTGTGGAGCTCTGGGAAGGCTTAGCAAAGGGAGTTAGCAATTATCAAAACAGCAATGCAAAAGTTGAAAGAATGCTCAACGACGGTACTGTGCTGGTCCTAGGCTAGACCGAACTAGAGACGCGAGCCTAGATCACCAACGATGTTACGACGCGACACAACAAGCAATGTATGATGATATGGCATCCTGAAAAGCGAACCGAGAGGTGGAAAATCACTATGATAGCGAGTGTCTAGAACTGATCTACGCGGTCTAAAAATAGGTTAGCACCAAAAAAATTCGAATTTTTTTTATTTTGTGCTGGAAAGCGCGCAGGCGCCAAAAAAATATCGCTATAACGGCCGATGGAGAAAAGTGATCCCCGGGGTCGAAAAACAGTATAGCCAGAAAAAAAAATCGGAGGCGGTTCCAGACTTTTTTTTTTTGCTCTCCTTCTGGACTTACGACCGGACTCTGAGCTCGACACGGACTTTAGCTTAACACGAAAACAACAAAGAAGGAAAGTAAAAAGAAATAACTAGGAAACAATAACTCTACTCGGACTCGTGCCGCGGCAAGAAAGGTGATCGGATCCGTGTCGCGGTAGGAAGGCGGTGGCTGAGTATTAGGGTTTATGGTGGTTGAGTGTATGGCGGCAGAATATGGTGGCGGAATATGGTGGCGGTGATCGGCGAGTGTGGCGGTGACTACTATGATCAGAACTCGAAACTCTAAGGGACGAGACACTAAGACCAGCAACTCGACGCGACGATGTAGACACAAATTCAACAATGCAAAAACTGAAAAGATAATGCGAGGCGTAGATTGGTTATGGGATGGATCTAAACTCCAACTGTGTTTTTGGCTTTTTCGTGGGTTATAGGTAAAAAACAGATCTAATCTACGAAAACAGTAAGATCTCACCGAGCAACCTGAAATCTGATACCACTTGATAGGGCAAAGGTGTCCGATCTTTCGATGAGATGATGATAATCGATTTGGTGAAGTTCGGGCTTGACGATCCGACTACACGTGCAAGCACGAGCGCCAATGCAATCGCTAGGCCAATCTCCTGGAGGTTACCGATCCTGCGGGAACACGATCAGCCTGATCAGCGAGGGTCTTAATTCCTACCTGAAATCGAGAACAAGTAAGAACCAATATTGCAATCAAGATATTGCGGATTAAGAGGAAAGCTTTATTGAAAAGGTGGGATCTTGTATAGGTGCGAAGTACAAGAGGCCTCTGCGACGCTCGAGCCTTGGCGAAGTTGCTATGATGGCTAACTTAATGTCTAAACAAAATCCGAGTCTAGGGTGACGGCTATGGGGAGTATTTAAGGAGGAAAAGGTGGGGTTTCGTCCAGCCTTGAAAGTGGTGGCCGAATCCAACCCTAGAAGTCATTTTCCCCTCAAATACGGACTCTAAAAAGTGGCTATTTAAAATCCTGCGAAAATTACATGGGCCTGGCCCAAAATAAAGGTGTTGCAGCACCATATTAAGCTATTGACGAATTCATGAAGTATTAATCTTGAATATTTCGTCCAAGCCTTCTTTCTCCATTATGGTGGCCTCAAATTTCTGAAATCTCCATTCTTGGCCTTCTCTTGGATCATCACATGCTTGATGCCATCTCCATGCATGGCCATGCTCCAATGCTTGTCCCTCTCATCCATGCTTGGTCCATCATTCCTAAGAGTAAGAAATACATCTGATTTAGGCAGCATCATATTCTCATGTATGTAAGGAATAGTTCCAAGAAACGAAAGTACCTGATAGTTAAGTTGTTTGGCACGAGATCTTGTGATGGGTCCTTGTATGTGTGTAGTTGTAGGTACAACGGTTGTATCAATAGAAGGGATGTCCACATCAGCCCGGGACTAGAGGGTTTCCGCCCCTCGCGGCGCTGAAACAGCCACGTGGCTGTTATCAGTCGCGGGTCGTTGCGAGCCGGGACTAGAGGGGGGGCCTCTAGTCCCGTTTTCGCAGTCCCGGGCCCAAAACCGGGACTAGAGCCCGTTGCAGCCCGGGACTAGAGGCATGTTTTCCACCAGTGAAGCTTTTCAGCGTCGGAGAGGAACAGTGGCTGGGGTTTTGTTGCCAGGGACCAGTACGGTAGCGTCAGGGGCACAGGAGCAGGAAAGCTAATGTATGTTTTTTTTGGAAGGAGTGCCCCCGAAGGACCGGAAGCATTACATTAAAAACAAGCGGTGGAGGTACAACATATTACAAAGGACCTCATGAGATAAAAAGAAATAACATAGGCCCTTGATAAAAGCAGAAAAGACCTCACTGAAAGATGGAAAACAACAAACCGTCCTTCTCTTGCTCCACCGCCGAGCCAGAAGTTGGACATGCCGCCGCCAAACTCGGAAGCGGGGACGAAACCACTTGCTTCCGCGAAGACGTAGAATGCGGCCGCCAACCTCAAGAGGGGCCTCATCGAGGAGGTTAAACAAACGCCGGAACCCTTAGCCGGCTTCTGGATAGGCCATGTTCTGACCTTGGATGTCGGACGGCTGTCACCCGCCGCCGAGGTGATGCTCAAGAAGACTGCTTCCCAACTCCACTGCTGCAAGACACTGTTGTTTACCCAATCAACACCTCCAATATCCGCCACCGCTGCGACCATCGGAGGACGAAGAGGGTATGAGCAAAACAGGTCTGCAGCAGGGGACTCTTCCCCGGAGCCAAAAGTGATTGCCGGCCCTCCAAACTTCCCACACCTGCCACGGGTGGGAGCAGGAAGACGGAAGAGAACAGCCCCGAGAAGAGTCCGAAGCCCAATCCACCCAGTCGAAGCAGAGGCCAATACGCTATCATTCACCCCTCCCTCGCCACCACGGCCGTCCAAGGGGAAAACTCCGACAAGTACCAGCAAAGCGTAACACCACTCCTCCTCGCCACCACGGCCGGCCGGGAGCAGCGTCACAGCATCATCTTCCTCGGACTGGAAAAGGGCAAAGCCACACTTTATTTCTTCGCTCCAGGCCATCTCATCCCACGCCGAGAAACAAGTTCCCGAAGAGGAAGAAGCGGCCAGCCCACCGACGCCGTGCGGGAACGCCAGGGACAGAGGAGCCAGAGGGCGACGAGCTCTCCGGCGGACGGAGTCCCCAAATCTTCCCCCGCCGCCACGGCCGGCCGAAGAAGGTAGAATCCGCCACCCAGCAGAGCTCCGCCCAGGAGGGGCCTTATTGGAGGCACAGCAAGTCTTCCTCCACCTCAGCAGCGCCACAGGGACGGCAAGAAGGAGGAGAGGTCGCCAACGGCGGCTCTGGCCCAAAGAGCACGTCGTAGTCCTCGCGGCATGACGCCATAGACCGGCCACAGGCCAAACCCTACACCTAATATATACAGAGGGGGCTCCGGCACCGCTCCTCCGCCTCACTCTGCCGGCGTCGCCGGCGAGTTCGGCTTCAGATCGGCCCGGAGCACTCGGCGGCGGCCCTTGGTACTGTAGCAGGGGATGGATGAGGGGATAAGGCCGAAGGGGCTTTGGAGAATGAAAAGCTAACCTATGTGGCGAGCGCTGCATGTGCAGAGGCGCAGGCTTGTGCGGCTGCTATCCATCAGGCTGCGGAGTGGGGCATGACAAGCATAGACGTTGAAAGTGATGCCCAAAACCTGGTCTGTGCGGTTCAATCCTCATCTTTCGATCTTTCTCCGGAGGGAGTAGTCTACGGAGATATTAGGTCCTTTGTTAATTTAAATTTCTCTTCCGTTACATTTAATTATAGTTCGAGGAACTGTAATAAAGTTGCCCATGCCCTTGCAGCGATGGGGGCAAATGATCAAGCGTCTTGCCTGTTGTGGGCAGACGACCTGCCGAACCATGTTATGGTGCTGGTGGCCGGTGATGTTGCTGAGCCTTTTGAGTAATGGAATAGCTGTGTTTCGTGTCCAAAAAAAAACAGAAGACTGACACCATCATATTGTTCAATGTGGTGGAGAAGAGCCCATAAATTTATCAGACTTCTGAAGATGTTGCATGAAAGGTTTAAACGGCTTGGTTTGAATTTTGCTTCTATAATATAACTATTACTAGCTGCGGATTTGAATGCGGATATTTTTGGACGACGGATTCGAATTGGAAATAGGTTGGACTTAGATCAGGAAAAGAATAATAAAAAAATCTCATAGATAGAGAATTATATTTCTAACATAACTTTAGAGGGGTTTAACTTTTCAGCCTTTAAATTCAACGAATTATGAAATAAAGACATGATCTAGACCTAAACTCAAGCATTCACGAGATGATATAAATAGAAATTGTAAATAGACGAAAGAACGATCATTCTGGTGCCAGTGGAAGAATTCAGAGGTAGACACTCGCCAAATACATTCGGTAACTAAACTGGGCAGATTTGGCCGTGGCTTTCAGGTCAAAAATGTTATAATCCGGTTTAACATATTTGGATAATCTTTGTAAATTTTCAGATAATTCATACTCCCTTCATACCGAAATAAGTGATTTGGATTTGTTTAAATTCACATGTATCAACAGACTAAAACGAGTCTAGATACATGTGAATATATACAAATCCAAGTAACTTATTTCCGGACAGAGGGAGTAGTATATAACAAGGTTCAGTAAGCTGTTCTAAATAGCTGAACTCCCATCAGTAACGGACAACATTGCCTCTTAACATACATCACCTAATCCAAAATTGCATGACTGGAAAGTACAGTTAACATATCTGTGCTCGATTAGAACGGGTATATGTTGTATCAAGTGAAATTGCTAATTCTGTCAGAACGGATGCAAACAATGGTATCTGGTTTGGTTCTCCAATTGGACACTGGGACAAGCCAAATTTGCGCCAAGTTCAAGACGAGTTTAAGGCGTCAAGTTGCCGCTGGAGCTCCTCAAGATCATCATCGATAGCACCAGAGCTAGCTTGTGCAGGTGGCTCTACATAGGAATCTTCATGTGGAAGTTCACGAACAAGGCCTTCTGGAAGGCTGTCTGTTTGAATTTTCAAACGAGGTAAAATACATCAAGAGGGTGGTAAATAAGGAAATACTTCGTTCTTAGAATTTAATTTACCTGCTGCAGTCCGTAGAATGCTTGACGGCGCTGTGTCGTTATCATCAACAACACTGAATAAGGAAAAAACAAACACAAGTAAGAAAACCAGTGCAACTTCAGTAGATATTCAATTCATCAAGCATGTCAAGAATATGCTGTTAGCTCCACTAGGTATGGAACTGCAGATAACTCTGAACAGAACAATTAGCATACTATCTAAAGTCAGACCAGAAAGATCCTAATTATATTGGTTGGTACTAATCACATTTACAACAAAATCTGCTTGGTATTTGTATATGTCAGGAATTCATCACAACAGGGGAGGCAAAACGAAATAAAAGGCGATAAAGCACAAATGCACAATAGTCACGTGGACGGATGTACCTAATGTTCCACTCGTTGTCTATGTGAACCGGGTATTCAATTGCTGCAGATGCTTCAGCTTCCATCTTAGCCTTTGCTGCTGCATCTCTAGCAGGTTTTGATTGCATATATTCTTTCTACAATATGATGAACACCATGAAGTCATTAGGAAACAGTCACCGTTTTAACTAGCAAAGAGTAGAAAAGGAAGGATGTGAGAAAATAAACACCTGTCTCTCAAGACATGCTGGATTTGAACATTGTGGATTTGGTCTCATTTCCATTGTTGGGAAATAATCTTTAAGTGAATTATATCCCTGCAAAATTAAGAAGTTGACAATAATATGAAAATCAGCAAATGTTCAGAATTTTGGGCTGAATGTGATGGATAAACATGTGTCACAATGACACAACCTTGAAACTAGAAATTATATTATGGTCTTGTGTATTTATACATGAACAAAAATGAGCCTAAATTCAACAACAATAACCAAGCCTTTTGTCCCAATCAAGTTGGGGTAGGCTAGATATGAAACCCAAACAGAAACTAGTGAAGAGTGCAAGTCAAGCGGGAAACAGTGAAAAGTGCAAGTCAAAAAATGAGCCTAAATGAAACTAACAAAATATTTTTTGTGACAATTTTCTTAAAAAAAAGATAACTCAACTTAATGTCAAAACATGCCAACAGCTTTCACAGCATCAGGACAGTTAGATTCAAGCAATTACCAAGTAAGGAGAAACTTGTCCAAACTTCAACAGATATTTCAGAGTATTCTGGACCAGGAGGCCAGCAACAACACCCTGCAAAGAACATGTTCATCAGCCAAAACAAATAGGGACAGGAAAAGAAATGTTGTGAGGATAGTAGTTGTGATTAACATTGAGATATGACTAGAATGGATTATCACTTTGGGATCGTACTGCTGACTTTAAAATGCTTGGTGCACTGCAAAGCAGTTATCTCCACCTATGCGTAGATTAATTAGAACGAAATATCCAGTAATATAGGCTGGCACTCAAAAAGTACAGTAGATATGCATAGATTTTAAACAAGTAGGCCCGAACCAAAATAATAATCCTAGTGGCACAAGTATAGTTGCTAAAAAAGTACAAGAATGTACCTAATCAGAACCAGGTCTCCACATAGCTTTGAGCAAATTGTTGTCGGGTGAGAAAACAACTGAAACAATACAAAAAATTGAACAAACTAAAATGCTCACCATTGTAGTTGGCAAAGAGGCAGCACAAACACCGTCTCGCTTAAGTGTACGCTCGTCCACCCCTGATGCTACAACCTATAAGAAGAGGTACCACAAACAAGTTAGCAAAAGATACAGAAATTTGAATGCAAATACAGGAAAAGCATAGGGGCACCTCAGGTCCTCAACTAATTAGAGCAACTATGCAGAATAAAAAATGGCAGAAACTAAATGAACTGCCAAGACTAATTTAGCTACAATTTAAGATAATCAAAAGCATAACAGAACACAGCTAGGTATCAAGTGAGAGCATACAACTGAAGATACATAGAACGTACCAATGGAGGAGCACATGCAAAGCATGCAGTTTCACCAGGAATCAGTAGCTGTATATGACCAGAAACAGCATCTTCAGAAACACCTGGTGCATAAGTTCGAGCGTCAAGTGCATTTCACATTGATGGGATTATTATGAACGAAGAATATTAGCATGAAATGAAGATTAAGTTCCGTCACGATTTAAATTGTGCATTTCTCACCGACGGTAAGTTGTATAGTAACAGGGACTGAGCATCTATTCTGTCAGACGAATATGATCTAAGAATGTAGTGTATTTTTATGGAAAAAATGCAAGAATGCAACCAAGGGTGTACATATCTGCTCAGCAGTACACAGGCTACCTTTAGAACCCGATGACACGGACGTTTTGGTTCATAGGCAAGTCATGTTGGCAAACATGGACTGGACAGTTTATTTCCTCCAGCTCCATACCATCCATTTAATACACTGGCTTTGCGGCTACCTGCCGTTTCCCAATCCATGTTCGACGTCATTTTGTACACAGCTAGCATGGCATAGTTTTGAAGGTGCATGCATGGACTAACCAAAGCACTGGCCAGACTAAGTGTGCGCAACACGATGAATCAAGTCAGCTAGCGTCAGCTGCATGTAGCGGCCAGAGCATACGCAAAGCATAAAGTTCAGGAGACAAACACGGAACACACACTGTCTCGGGTGCGTTCGCGGACACCGCTGATGAAAACACCCCCTTTTTGGTTAGGCTAGGGGCGCAAACACGCACCGGACAAACTCCACACACAGGACTTTTTTACCCAGGTTCAGGCCGCCGAGAGGCGTAAAACCCTACGTCCTGATTGTCTGATTATATATGGTGGATCACACGGAGTTTACAACAACAAACTCTCCTTGCCGGGATGGAGGCCGGCTCTCTCTCTCTCTGCCTTTTTACCTCTCTATGTGCTGAACTAGCTAACTCCCAACCTTGTCTGACTGTGGAACGGAACCCTTTCAAGCATGAGTCGGGCGCTTATATACCTGAGGACTGAGTGGAGTGGACCATCTGGCCACGTTTCTCACAGGCACCATCAAGATGATCAGGGACCATGGCATACACTGCATCCCGACCAGCCCTGGATCTGCTCGCCCCGCGGCTGCTGCTCACCGCTGCACCCGGCGATTCCCATTGTCCGAATTGCTGATCACTGAACTATTTGGTGCCATCGAGCCATCAACCCGTCAACCACGACAAGTGAGGTGCAACACATCCATATGCAGGACGACAGGATTGAGATGCGGGTGTGTGCGCGTCACCGATAAATTGTTGGACAGTTAATGGACCCTATCTTCTGGCCCATGAGGCCCATACCTGCTGCCCAGATGTAGGGTTTCCTCAAGCCAGCCGTCACTACACTACCACACCGTTAGTTCCATAGAGACAACATGGTATCGGAGCCAGGTTCATCAGTGGCAACACCAGGCGGTGACATCAGCAGGGAGGTGCGCCTCCTTGGTGGTGTAAGGAAGAGAAGGACCAGATTTGCTGCAGGAGGCAGTGGATCTGGGGCTGAAGGTGGTGGTCATCAAAGGGGAAGCTGTCAGAAGGCTGAGGGTGTAAGGAGGTGAAGGAAGGAAGACACAATTATGGGGGAAAGTCAGTAAAGTTTGGCCATGGCACTAGAGAAGCTGGCAGAGTTTCTCTCCTCCAAGACAGGAGGCGAACTCCTGTCGGTGTGACTCAAGCCGAAACATTCCACAGGATTGAGCTCATGCCCAATGACATCAAGCTTGAAGGTGTCAAGAACTATCTGAGTTGGTCCAGAAGGGCGTTGCTGATCCTGCGAACCAAGGATCTGGATGGATGTGTGCTGGGAAAGGTGAGTGAACCAGAAGACAAAGCTAGTGTTGAGTGGAAGAAATGGAGCATTACAAACTCGCTGGTTGTAGCTTGGTTGCTGAACTCCCTAATTACAACCATTGCTGCATCTGTGGACACCTTGTTAAAGGCTAGTGCTGAGTGGAAGAAATGGAGCATTACAAACTCGCTGGTTGTAGCTTGATTGCTGAACTCCCTAATTCCAACCATTGCTGCATCTGTGGACACCTTGTTAAAGGCTGATGAGGTAAGGAACACATTGTCCAGGCTGTACTCAGTGAAGGGTAATGTGATAATGGTGTAGATTGAGGAAAAGGTGATAGACTTGAAACAAGGGGATAAAACTCTGATGGAATATGTTGCTGAAATACAACATTTGTGAGCTGATTTGGACCATTGTGACCCACTTGAGCTGACTGATCCTGAAAGTATTATAAAAGTGCAGAATGTATACAGAGAAGGCGGGTGATGAAGTTCTTGAAGAGACTAAATACAAGTTTTGAAGGGAGAAGAGCAGCTCTATTGCATCAGCCCAAGCTTCCATCACTTGAAGAAACTATTGCAGCAATGGCACAAGAAGAGGTGAGGCTGAAGCTTGAAAAGGGAGGTGAAAGCATTCCCTCTCCAGCCTACTTCATGGCTGAGAGGAAGGAATTCAGGGACTGCTTCCAATGAGGGGAGAACTGTCATCTGCAGTTCAACTGCCCAACTTACCGGATGCGTGGCAGGGGGGGAGGACGCAACAGAGGAGGCTACACCCAGGGGGGTGGTGGCCTAACTTACTCAGGAGTAAATCGAACAAACATGAAGCATACTGCTGCTGCCCACGCTGCAGTTTCTGATGAATGCCAAGCTAGTACATCCCACAGCGAGCCAAAGAGCGGTGGATTAGATGAAAATGTGTTTGGGAACTTTGCCCACTTGGTCATCACAAATGAAGGTAATGCCGAAAAAGCTTCCTTTGCTGCTCATGAAATTGACCCTGAATGGATATAGGATTCTGGAGCATCAAAACATGTTGCTCGTAATATTGGAGAGTTTGAATCATATAATCAACACCTCCCAACTCATAAATACACCATCCAAACGGCTGATGGTACTGCTCAACCAATTCAGGGAGTTGGGACAGTAAAATGTACACCAAAGATTAAGTTGCCTTCATTTTTGCATGTGCCTGCTTTCCCTGTAAATTTGGTGTCTCTAAGTTGCTTAATTGATCAGTTGGATTGTCATGTCACCGATAAGTACTTTTGTGTGATTCAGGAGAGACAAACTGGACAGAAGATTGGGACCGGAACCAGGCGTAAAGGGCTATGGTATATGGATCATGGAGGTCTTGGTCAGCCAAGACTTGTGTGACCGTGATAGAAGGAGAAGGAAAGTTTGACCTTAGTTCATCATTGTAGGATGGGGCATATTTCTTTTGATAAAATGAGGAAGATATTTCCGGGCATTATGTGTGGTGTAGGTCTAAACAAGTTGAAATGTGATGCTTGTGAGTATGCCAAGCACACAAGGACATCCTATGTGAGTAAGGGGATCAGAAGTATATCCCCTTTCATGCTAATTCATTCTGATGTGTGGACATGTCTTGTGACATCTATTAGTGGAATGAAATATTTTGTTACCTTTATTGATTGCTATTCATGCATGACCTGGGTCTATCTCTTGCTTCATAAGGATGAGGTTCTGAAATGTTTCCAGAATTATTATGCATGTGTGGAAACTCAATTCAATGTGCAGGTGCTTAGGAGTGACAACAGAACTGAATATGTGAATCAGGAGTTTGGAGCTTTTCTGGCAGAACGAGGTATTCTCCATCAGACCTCTTGCCCAGATACTCCACAGAATGGTGTGGCGGAACAGAAAAATCACCATCTCCTTGAGGTTGCAGGATCGCTTATGTATACCACAAATATACCAAAATCTCTGTGGAGTGAAGCTGTTATGACAGCTACATACTTGATAAATCGCACCCCTTCCAAGGTACTAGGCATGAAATCTCCTTGTGAGTTGTTAGGAGAAAACAAATTTCTTGTTCCTCCAAATTTGGATGCACCTGCTTTGTTCGTGATCATAGAGCATCCACTGGAAAAATTGGATCCTCGTGCTGTGAAGTGTGTTTTCATAGGATATCCTTCTAGCCAGGAAGGCTACAAGTGTTGGAGTCCCTCCGAAAGGCACACATTTGTGAGTATGGACGTCACTTTTCGAGAATCAAAGCCATCCTATGGTGAGAAGACTGATCTGAATATGTTGTTTGAGGAGCTTGACCATCTGTAGCCTGCGGGCATTGGTAAAGAGGGGGAGAAGACAAGTACAGGTATGACTAAAAGTCTACATTTAAATAAAACTGATAGCGTGGATGAGCCTGTGCAGGAGAGAGGTCCTGACAAGAAGATGCAGCCAATAGTGGGCATACTTCCTACTACTCCAGCTACCACTAATGCACCAAGTAATGTGCAGCGGTGGCCACGGGTAAATGAGGAACAGAATCTTCAAGTATATACAAGAAGGCAACAGCAAAAACAAGTTCAGGGGGAGCAAACACATACAAATGGTGATTCTTCTAGTGGAGTTCAGTTTGACCTTGATCGGCCAATTGCACAAAGGGAAGGGATAAGAGCAGCTACAAGAAAAACTGTACAGAGGTACGGTTTTGAACATGATATAAGTAACTATGTCTCTTATAATGCTTTGTCCCCTTCATACAAAGCATTTGTGGCGTCTCTTTAAGTTGTGTCAATTCCAAGAGATTGGCAAACAACAAAGCAGGATCCAAGGTGGTGTGAAGCAATGGTAGAAGAATTGGAAGCCTTAAGGAAGAACAAGACTTGGGAAATGACACATCTTCCGGTGGGAAAGAAAGTTGTCAGTTGCAAATGGATTTATACAGTGCAGCAAAATCCTGAAGGGAAGGTTGAACGCTACAAGGCAATGTTGGTGGTTCGAGGATACAGTCAAACCTATGGCATTGATTATGATGAGACTTTTGCACCAGTTGCAAAGATGAACACTGTGAGAATCCTGATCTCATGTGCTGCTAATTTCGGTTGGAAACTGCATCAATTAGATGTTAAGAATGCCTTCTTGCATGGTGATTTACAGGAAGAGGTGTATATGGAAGTTCCACCTGGATTTGGTACTTCTGAAACTGCAGGCAAGGTGTGTAGGTTGAAAAAATCCCTGTATGGTCTGAAGCAATCTCTGAGAGCCTGGTTTAATAGGTTTCGGCAGGCAGTGTGCAATATGGGATATGGGTGCAATAGGGACCATACAATCTTCTATAAGCATACTAAACAGAAGATCCCCATTCTAGCAGTGTATGTGGATGACATCATAATCACCGGGGATGATGAGGAAGAGACAATGAAACTGAAAGAGAGTTTAAGAAAAGAATTTGAAGTGAAAGACTTGGGTCAGCTGAAATACTTTCTAGGCATAGAGATTGCCAGATCAAGCAAAGGAATATCACTGTCTCAGCGGAAGTATACCTTGGACCTCCTGAATGATATGGGGGTGACTGGATGTCATACAGCTCCCACTCCCATTGATCAAAATCACAAGGTAACAGCCCAATCTGGTGAACTTGTTGACAAGGAAAGTTATCAGAAACTTGTGGGAAGGTTACTGTATCTATGTCATACAAGGCCTGATTTTGCATATGCAGTAAGTGTTGTTAGCAGATATATGCATGAACCACGAAGTGGACACCTCAAGGCAGTTCATAGGATCTTGAGATATTTGAAGGGGGGCCCTGGTAAAGGGTTATGGTTCAAAAACAATGGACAACTAGGGATTGATGGCTACAGTGATGCTGATTGGGCCAGTTGTCTAGATGATCGAAGATCTACTTCTGGATATTGTGTATTTGTTGGAGGGAATTTGGTGCCTTGTGGTGTCTTGGAGAAGTAAGAAGCAGCCTGTAGTATGAAGATCAACTGCTGAGGCAGAATAGAGAGCAGTGTCACTTGGACTGAGTGAAATGTTGCGGGTTAGGAATATTCTGGCTGAGCTGAAAATGCTAAGGAAGGGGTGCTTAAATGTTTGGTGTGATAACAAGTCTGCTATATGCATAGGAAATAACCCAGTTCAACATGAAGAACTAAGCATCTGGAAATTGACCGGTTCTTCATCATAATATAAAAACCTGATGCCAGGATTATCAAGATTGCTCATGTCAGCTCAGGAAAACAGGTTGCAGATTGTTTGACAAAGGGGCTGGGGACTAAAGAATGCAGTTTAGCTTCCATAGAGACAACCTGGAGCTCATGAGGCCCATACCTGGAGATCTCTATATATACCTGCTGCCCAGTTGTAGGGTTTCCTCAAGCCATACAGGTTAGCTTCCATAGAGACAACAAAAATAGGCCTGGCACAGATCTACACGACATTATCAGTAGCCCAGATATCGGGATTAACTGCACCTGAGTTGTATATCAGAAAGATGCACTTGGAGCGCTTGAGAAAGAGTGTTGTGGCATGACATGAAAAACTGCACGAAGATGGCGAAATATTCTGACCATAATGAGTTGTATATCAGAACATCATCAAAGAAACAAGGACAAAACGCCAGAGGGAGGGCGGAGTATTTCATTCATAAAGGTCTGAAACACCGTTGGAGCATTTGTCAAGCTACAACTACAAGACATGACCAGGAACTCCTAGTGGGCGTTGTGTGTGCAGAAGGCAATCTTTGCAATGTTATCCAAGATGTCTTCAAACTCACTAAGAAGCTCATCCATAAATGCCGCTAGTTCTTGGGGTAGTAGCAGGAACATCAATGTACTGCGGTGCTGCTGCATATGAGCATATGGGCGACCATGATGTTCAGGTGGATTGTTTTGCGATCCCACTAGGCAACTTTGACATTGTTGGTATGACATGGTTGCGCTCATTGGATCCAATACTGGGGGACAATGAAAATCTCCGTGGAGAGTTCAGCTCAGTGGACAGGAGGTTATATGGACAAGTTGTGATCACCAAGAAGCTCATCTCTTGCAAAAGGCAATCTATCCAACTACGAATTGAATTATTTCCATAGGAATATAATAATAGGACTCCTGGGCAACGTGCTCCTTCTTGGTTGTAGCCTACACCACCACAGGCCTGGGCCGCTGGGGTTTACGCCTACTATAGTGGACTCGCAACGTAACAGAATTGAACTGTTTAAATCAGACCTGTCAAATACTTGTGTACAAAGAGGCCACCATGCTCTTGAAAAAGTATTCATCCTCAATTTACCAACACAGGAATGATAGTCAAAATATATTGTGGATGAGTTTTCCAACTCATATACAGGCATAAGGGAATGCAAAGCAATTTTTGAAGACAAGGTGGATGATAGAATTTCTATGTATAGTGTGATAGAACAATAGCAGGAAGATATCAGTGCTGATAATAAGAGCAGTACCAAAAAAAATAGTACTCCCTCCGATCCATAATAAGTGTCATTGATTTAGTACAAAGTTTGGAACAACGACACTTATTATGGATCGGATGCAGTAAGCATATTCTCTATAGGGCATAATCATTAATGCAAGTTTGGAACAAACCAGATTCCATCCATGTCTGGTGAAGCTCATTGCAAGCCTGAAAAGTGGGTACAAAACAAATAATGCACCACTGAATCATAGAAATGCACAACCATGCATGTAAAGTACAAAAACCATATAGAACAAGAATTGTTGAGAGCGTTGATGAAGATCTACATAAAATCGTGGAAGTGTGATGTTCACTAGTTTTCACCTGGTTCACAACCATACGAGCTTCATAGTTATCAACACAGCTCAAAACAAGATCAACTCCAGTGGCACGCCCATGAGAGCTCCTGGCTTTGAGACTTCCTAAAAATGTTTCAAATCCTTTGACTGTAGTGATATTCAACGAATAGCTCTGCCAGGAGAGAAAGATGTCAGTTTGCACAAGAAAGCAGGAGAAATATAACATGCATTACTAAATCCAAAAAGATCCACTACACAAAGGCAAATTCTCTTGGGTGTAATGAATGTTATGGTCATGGATATGGATAGTACTGCCAAGTGGGCAACGTTCGGTAAAGAAAAAAGTTCATCATGAAAAATGTAAGACCTACATTTTTGCCATTCAACGAAAACTTGTACTGTATCGAATCTGATGAAAGAATCAATTTGCTGAAGGAAGGGGCGATCACATAAATGACTGTCACCATGGGGAATAGTTCTCACCTCCAACAAAACATCAGGATTTATTTCAGAAAGTGTCTGCACGGCGGCATCAGTTTTGGTCATTCCAACCTAACAGCAAAGGGATATTGTTACTCGGTCTGGCCAACATTATGCTTTTGGAGAATATAGTAGATATAAAGAATTCAGTGGACAGTGCAAAGGGTGTTCCAAAAAATAAGCTGGTCTATATATTTAAGGAAGTGCACAGAACGTCATATGCATAGAAAGGAGAGAACAAATAAACAAATTTCCCGTGGAAGCTTACCTGATCCGGTCGGAAGAATAGCCTATTCATGTTAGCCAGCTCAACTGTGTCATAGTCATATAACAAGAGGCGTCCAATTCCACATCTAGTGAGCATCTCAGCAGCGACACTACCAACGCCACCTATACCCTGTGGAGCATGTATTAATGTATCAAGAAATTATTAAGTCCAAATTTTGGACTGGTAACTAAAGATCTTCAGCCATGAAATTTTCTGCTCAAGTAAACAGTACAGTTGCGACCATTTATGTTCTGTTATTTCATAAAAAACTACAAAATTATCAAGGTGATAGGTTGGTCTAGTAGTATCGTGATTTTGTGCAGAAATAACATGTGTGATACTAAACAAACAAAAATTACAAAATTTAATGAACATTTGTAGAAGTTAGCCTTAGATAAGAAAAAGTGGCTGTTCGAAACGTACATTCGCACTGTGTTACTCTTATTAGGCAACCCAATACCCAGTATAATATCAGTTCCTTTTCTGATAGGCAGGGGCAGCCAACTAACCATGGAGATATGTTCAGCAAGCAAAAAATATGTAAGCTACATATTGTATATCTCTAATTACAGTTAGAACTGTGACTAGCGAGTCTTATTGTACAAATTGATAATTTCAGCATAAATGAGCTTCACTGCAGTTCTTCACCAAACAAGTACCTTGAACCTTGCATAATATAACTTTTCTAGAACAATCCTAAAATATTTATTTGGTTATTACTGCATTGACATCAAACTCTCTGGGGCTTCAGTGCATGTTGGTAACCATGATACTAGTACATGAACTACGCCAAAGATACAAGTGAAAAGTACTCACTAGCCACTACCGCCAGCCCACTACATATTTACTTGACCGATTATTCCCATCTGGTATCTTCATAGCATACCGACTAACGGCATCTCCTCAAAGAAGAACATTTTAAAGGTCTCCTAAACGTCAATTTCAAACTCGAAGTGCTTTTCTAATTTGTAATCAACTCCTCCAAGCCAGGTGAAGGCAAAAGATGCTTACCACGATGGCAACAGAGTAGTCGCGGATGCGCTCGTAGTTCTCGACAATCCCCATCCTCTGCAACGCCATGAGCCTGCTGTAAGGGTTGCTATCCACAACCTCCGCGCTCATGTCCTGCGCCACAAAACCCCAATTGGCGAACCACGGTCAATTGTACCAATCTACAAACCGTGCGCATCGACTTCGCCACTTAGAAGCATGGCAAGCCATCAGATCGTACCTTAATCTTCGATCGGGTGGAGGCGGCCGCAACGCTGGCCAGGCTCGTCATCCCCACCACTCGATCTCGCATCTAGCAACACGGAGAAGAAGATGAGACAGTCGCCAAAGGGAAGGATCAAGATCTACGGAGCGGCGGGTCGGTTACTCGATCGATGGAGGCAGGGTCTGGACGCTGCTTGAGCGCATCGAGGTCCCGGAGAAGCGCGCGCAGCTCCTCCTCCATGGTAAACAATCACCTCCGCCGGCGAGTGGATCCGTTCGACAGTGCTTTGCTTAGCAGCGGCTGTCTGGATCGGACTCTGTCGAGTGGAACACGAATTACCTCCGCCGGCGAGTGGATCCGTTTGACAGTGCTTTGCCTAGCAGCGGCTGTCGATTCTGTTTTTTTTTTTTTTTTTGAGGGTTTGGATCGGATTCTGTCGAATGGAACACGAGGGAAAGTGCGAGGCTGAAGCTTTCCCTTTTATGGGCCGTTCCGAATGCGGCCTGTACTGTTATGTTTTTTCATTGTATTAATTATTTTCTATTTTTAGAGTAAAAAATAAGGTTTAAATTTGGAAATGTTCAAATTTAAAAATTATTCAAAACGGAAAAAATTATGTCAAAAACTGTTCAGATTCAAAAATTATTCAGATTTAAAATTGTAATGAATGGAAGATCCCACAATTGAATCTAGAATTACAACAAGATCTAATGACAGGAAGATGGGCGTAAAGATGGTGATGGAGATGCAGCGATTACGATGTAGGGGATGATGCGATGTCCTCCAATGATCCGTGTAGCAGTAAGGATTTTCCCTTCTCCAAGCTCATCCTTCGGATCCCTTTCTAGTGTGGTTTTTCGTGGCTAGAGGTTTCTGTGAATGTCGGATCTGTGATCTGTTTTCGCGAGGAGAAAGTATTTGACGAGGCGATCTCGATGAAGGATCGTATGGGTACGCGATACGGTACGGGCTACCACTAATCATTATGCTGGCTGGAGCCTCCTGGTGATGGGCAATTCTTTCAGGTGCGAAGATAAATCAATAAAATAACTTTTATCACTTAAAATATCATATTAATGTAAATATGATAGCCTCAATTGATATTTTTATTACAAATTTAGTAAATTGGGATCATGTTGAAACAAGGATAGAAAGGTGTGCGCAAACATGGTAAAATACTAAAAACCATACGCTACTAATACAAAAACAATAAGTAAAAATACTCAAATTTTGGACTCAACACTAAACAAGAGAGAGGACGGGTGGAGGCGTGTTGACCAGCCCCCACATGGGCCCCACGTGGTGGGAAGCCTACTAGGGCTGGCAGCCCTCCCTTGGCCTTTCCTAGGGTGCGGCCCCTCTTGGGCCTCCTCCGGTGAGGCCCAATTAGGTGGGCTAACCCAATAAATCATATTTAAATCATTAAATAAATGTATAATTTAATAATTAACATATATTTACATATTATTTAATTCTTGTTGCATCAGAACTCCTTCCGGACAACTCCGGACACCCGCCGAACTTTCCCGGAACCCTTCTAGTTTCTCTTTCTCTTTTCTTCGATGATTCCTATGATACCAAAACGATCTCCGAGAGTTGTCAAACCCTTAAGTGTGCTACCCTACGGTTCGGGAACACTCAGACATGGTCGAGACCCCTCTCGGACTAATGATCATTAACGGGACCTGGATGCCCAGAATGACCCCTGTGCATTCCACGAGAATCTCTATCATTGAACCATTAAACATAGAGTCATATTCCCTTTGATACTATGATACTTAACTTATCCGAGACTTGATCAACGACGTCGCCATGTGGGGTTCAATCTTGTTACCTACAAGTACATCTTTACTCATTACGAGCTATGAAATCCTCGTGACCTAGTCACATGCTGCAATTTTATGGATGTCATGTCTCTGAGTGGGCCTATAGTATATCCCCGTCACACGAAAGAAAAATCCCGCTCTTGACATATACGCCTCAACATGCCCCTTTGACTACTTGAAGACACTTTTATGATCACCATTCTAACGAGTGACGTTTGATGCAAACAAGGCACTCTTGGGTGACAGCGATTAAATATGGTCTCATGGTTTAAGGAATTGGTTACTACGTTTCCCAGTCATTGTAATGGTGAACTTCGTGACTTGGTCGTGTTACAATTCCTGTGTTTGGTATGTCCATCACTTTCATTCACCTAATGAAATGACCTTATTGTCAATTGACATAAATTTCCATAATCGATAAAGATCGATCATCGATTGACCAATGGACTAGTGTCTAGAGGATCACTAGGGACTCTGGTGGTTTATATATCACACGTGTATTGACGTTCCTATCAATACAATATAGCATGATATACAATATATTATAAACTTAATGAAATATGTTAATAATCTATATTATTATTTTCCTCTAGGGCATATTTCCAACAAGAACCACAACAAGGGTGAACGAGGTGGTGGACGAGGCAATTTTAGTGGTGGTGGTGGCCGCGAACAGTATGGTGGCGGTGGGAACCACTACTATGGTGGTAATAATAATCAAGGAGGAAGTGGATCCTATGGCAGAAATGATGGCTACCAGGGATCAGGTGGCTATCAGCAGCAACGCCAAGGTGGAGGCCGTCCCAATGATCACCAGGGTCCTCAGGTCACATGTCAGATTTGTGGCAAATAAGGACATCATGTGTTTCGTTGTTGGAAAAGGTTTAGCAACAATTTTCAAGGTCATGAACGCTCGACTAATGCAGCTACAAGGTCCTTTGTTGATCCCGCATGGTACACTGATATGGGTGCGAGCAATCATGTTACAGGGGAGCTAGACAAACTAACCATGCGTGAACATTACAATGTTCATGACCAGATTCATGGACCGAACGGTAAAGGTATGGATATTCATCACATCGGTCATTCGTTATATCATACCTCCAATCATAATTTTCGACTCAACAATATCTTACATGTGTTCTGATGCTACCGATACGTCGGAAACGTATCTATAATTTTTGATGTTCCATGCTTGTTTAGTATCTACTTTGCTTTGCTTTGTATACACTTTGAGGTGTTTTTATATGTTTTCTGGTTTGATGACCCACAAGTATAGGGGGTGTATCATAGTACTTTCGATAAATAGGAGCGTAGATCCCAACGAGGAGCAGAAGGTGATGAACAGTGGTATGGAGCAGGAAATCCCTATGAATACTTAGCAAACGGATTTTTAGTGGTTTTATGACAAGGCAACAAAGCAAATAGCAAGTAACAGAAGTAACTAACAAACGGAGCAAGTGGTCCAATCCTTTCTTAGCAAAGGACAAGCCGGTGGAAATACTTATAAGGACCAAACGTTCTCGAGGACACATGGGAATTTTGTCAAGTGCTTTTGCTTCAAATATGTAACATCCCAGCATTAGAGATTAGAAATAAGCTGAACACAGATGTGTGCATTGCATTCATGCATAGAAAATCTGAATAATTTCGCGCTTTTGAACAAAACTTGTCAAAGTGATTGAAGCTTCTCTCAACTTGATGGAATTGAGGTAGATCATCAAGTTTACTATGATAAGTTTCAATATGACCTTTGCTAAAACCTAATTTTGGGTAAACATGATTTGATCTAAGGTAGATCAAATGTAATAGAAGTTAAACCCTAATACATTATTTAATGATTTATATTTGATCCTTAAGTAATCATCTCCTAGTATTCATTACACAACTCATGAATACCAACTTATAAACATAACTTAAGTAATAAGAGTGTAATAACTAAATCTTGATATATCTTAATCTCATCTACTTATACCATGAACATCATGGTAATACAATCTTAACTCTTTAGTGAGTTTGAGCAGGAAAGGAATCAGGTCAAGATCATTCACCATATATCTTTCTTTCCATATCAATCCTTATCATCTCTATTGAATCCTATCCTTATATTTGTTGTTCATCAATGTTGAGTAATCAACTATTGATTCACCAATTCTTAACTTATCAATTCTTTACCTATTAACTCTTGACCATATCATAGCATTCACTTAAGTGCCTATAAAGAAACAACTAAGAAGAGGTAAGTGGAAATGCTAGAATTAAATATCCTCTATAGGATGGGAGTGTTGGAATAGAATAAGATCAACGTGTTAATGGATGGAGTTAATTCACTCCTGAATGGATAGCTAAGTAATTTGGAATATATAAGTATATGGTGATAAAGAAGATTACAAGGATGAACCCTGAAGAAAGTTACCAGGAGTAATCCTATTGGATCAAGTAGGTATAGTCAATGAATAAGATCTCTTAGTCCAATAGAGATAAACAGAAGATAATTATAGTACAACTGTAATGTTGTATGGATGAAAGCCTTCATTAGCCAACTGGAAACCTAAACCATAATGGATCAAAGGATTATAATGATAATGCCTTACTCACCAAGATTGAATGCTTATATCATGTATAAGTGACATTGGTGGATAGAACATGATTGAACCCTAGTATAGATATATTATGCTAGAGTAGCTATGACAAGTCACTATGATATAATGTGAAGTTTGAGTATAAGATATTGGAGTCAAGTAGAGATGATATAGTATGATTAAGTTGATGCTAGAGCACATTGGATTATAGAAGTAGTATTTTCCTCTTGGGAAATACTAAACACTTGAGGAGAGTAGAATTCGTTATATACATCTACTGGAGAAATATTAGTGATGGATGATTAAAGAAGAGTATGAATGGAGTTAGAAGTAACTACTTGTTGGATGGGAGATTATCAGCAGTAGAGTAGTTGATCTAACCAAGTCTGGATAGGTGAAGATTATGAAAAGCTTTATGTGTCAAGCTCATTGGATTTATCAATGGGTTTAGAAGAATAAAAGGTGGATACGAATATTCTTGTGAAGTAAAGATCATCATGTTAACACATGATGATGGATAGGAAGAAGTAGAATATCTAGAAAAGGAATTCCTTAATCAGAAGTCCAGGATTGTGAATTGTGGAAGATAAGAATTCTCGGTAAACACTCAACTTTAAATCTTAAACCAAACCTAATATCCATATCAAATGATTGATTTATCATCTTATTTCCCCTATGTTTTATAGGAATATTCTCCTATATCAAATCACTTAAGCAAATCTTTGTCACTTTTAAACATTAAAATCATATGTGCCTATAAACTATGGTTATCAATTATTTCTCATAATTAATTCTAAAAGGATAACCACACTATTTCAAAAAGGTGATATCATTCCTGATCATAAACATATGGGCAATATATCTTCATTCATAGTGTCCATCCACATTCATAAAATGATACAAGAATTTTGAATCTCTTAAGAATCATGATAAATAATTATAACTCAAAACCCTAACTCCTATTTCAATCCTAAATATCATTGTATATTTAAGGTCATATCAAAAAGTATTAAAACATTATTCCCCTATTAGTGGAATTAGAATAATAGAAATTATCATTTTAAGAACTTTAATCACCAAATCATCTGATCTAATGATTGCTATATGATAATAAATATGGTTATACTCTATGCATATCCATAGTTATTTTGAAGCATTACCATTACACTCATAAAGAGGAAATTAAAAAATCATTCTAAAAGTTTTCAATATATATATAAAAGGTAAATCCCTAAAACCCTAAGTGATAAATATTGCACTCAATAAAATAGTTTCCTATCAGTTTAAAATTATAAGAAAATCAAGAAAGGTATCAACACTACTTAGTTACAATATTCCTGCATTATTTAATGTGCTCTATAAAAATTCTGGATATTTAAATCCTTATAGAAATTCATATTTGAAGGAGTTTAATGAAAACAGAATATAGAAAATGTAAAAGAAACAGATTAGCCCAGTTCTTGGTCGAGGCCCATTTTTCTCTTTGCTTCCTGTTGCTCACACGCGTTACACCGCGACCCACTTGGCCCAAGTGCGGCCCGACACTGGACCGTACCTCTTCGGCCTCCTATCCGCGTCGTCTTCCTCGCGCCACCGGAGACCTCACGATGCGGCGAAGCAGCTCGCTGGCGGCCACCCCGTCGCCGGACACGTCAAGATCCGCGCCACTGCTCCCGGTCGTCTACAAGAAGCCCTGGACGCCGCCGAGAAAACCCTAGCACGCCATTTCGCTTCTCCTTCTTCCTTTTGAGCTCCGTCCAGCAAACCCTAGCCACAGGTGTCTAAGATCCTCGCCATCTCCGACCTTCCCTCAGGCCGCGGAGGTGTTTATCAGATGCGCCATGATATTCTCCGTCGTTTGCCCCTACTCATGGAAGTTGGGAAGCTCTCTGTCGAGCAAATCGACACCTCATCTCCACCGACAGACACCACCATTCATCATCAATCGCCGCCACCACAGACTTCCTCTGGTCACGCTGTCGCGCCCTTCAGCTTCACGGTGAGCTACCGATGCTCACGCACCCTCTCAAATTCCTCCTTGCTTCCTCGTTTGCTTTCCCGACGAGCATCTGCCACCGTCGTCGTTAGCCACCGTCGCCACCACTGTTCCGGCGACCTAAATCGAGCAGCGCCGCCACTATAATGTTCCATGCGACGTCCTCTTTCCAATAAGCCCAAGTACAACTCCGCACGCACACTCAATCGTTGGCTTGATCATCAACCAGAGAGGATTAAACGTAGGTGACGTCAGCGTGACATCACACTGATGTCATATTCATCTTTTTATTATTTAGAATTTGTGATAATGTTTTCATCTCAAAGGCACCCTTGATCATGGTCTCCTAATTAACTATTCTTCTCCGACAAGCTTGATAGTTTATTCTGATGTAGACTAGGCAGGTTGTCCAGATAATCTGAGATCTATATCCGGCTATTATGTTTATTTGGGTGATAATATTGTTTATTAGTCTTCTAAAAGGTAGTTTACAGTTTTCAAGTCGACAGAAACTGAATACCACTCAGTTGCTCATGGCGTCGTTGAAGCAGTTTGGCTCCGTCGGTTTCTTGTTGAGCTCCATAGGCCAATTGAACATGCAACAGTTGTCTATTGTGACAATATTTTTGTAGTCTACATGGCATCCAATCCAGTTTAGCATCGGCGCATATACCTTCAGGTATGTCTAGTTCAAAGTAAATTTATACGTATCACGCTTGGTGCATGGGCACCAAGGTGCACCAGTCATTTTACCTATATATATATATATATATATATATATATATATATATATATATATATATATATATATATATATATGTGTGTGTGTGTGTGCGCGCGCGCGCGCGCGCAAAATAGTGAGATACTCACCCGGCTAGCTGTGTATGGACGTAGGATCAACAACGAGCACATAGATGATTAACGGAACATAATCTAGACCCAAAAAAAGAATTAACGAACATTGTATCCAGAGCACATCTTCGATTAGAGGTGGAAATAACAACAACCATCCATATGGAGGAGTCTTTCTCACACATTTGTCATTTACCATGTCATATGTCCTTTTCTTTTCACACCTCAAGGTGACACATGGAATATAACACACTTATGTACAAAATTTTTTGCCCGCGTGTTCATATCCATTCCACATGAATCCATCTTGGTGCTAGGCAACTCGTGAGTTTTTGTGTTTCCTGCATTGTATGTGACAAATCTTTGTTATGCATAGGATATATGATATTCTACCACTATCCATCTATCTGACGTCGGGTTGTCTCTATTTAACCCCTGCCAACCGACCAGAGCACAAAGAAGAGCGGGAACGGGGAATGGGTCTTCAGGAAGGAGCGGACGCGAGAATCCGAAGAAGGAACATTGCGGAAGCATTTCGTGTTTTCGTCGATGGTTCTATAAAATGATTATGATCATTACGAACATGTTTCCCTCCCACCAACATGTCGCAATCATATACGCACACAACACGACACCAAGTTTATACAAGATCTAGAAGAATAAGTTGTTGTATTTTAAAAGTTGGTGTGACGTCTAATTCAATTTTCGTCTTATTAAAAAAGTGTCGAACCTTCCTTTTTCCACACCATGTAAACCAGAACAAGTGTCCAATACCGTCTAGTTCAATAATATTTCCACACACCCTTGACGAACTCGAACATGTTCCCCTACCCACCCCATCGCAAGCAGGCATAGACCAAACTCGTTTTGCCAGCGAGGAGGATAGCAGAGCACCACAACGGAATGCGTCACGCGAGAACTTGTAGCACATGTCATGCTGCGCTGCGATCTCAGTGCATGTTAATTTTTACCAAATTCGTCAATCTAGACAAATACGTGAATAATAAACATGTATATTTTAGGTGGTTTGATCGATTGACTCTCGCAAGGTTAGAGTAGTTAACTTCTGTTCACCCTTTTGGTACTCCGAACTGAGACAAACGATTTCTATCTATTTTATTGAGTAGACACGATTTTTTGGAGTTGATCTTAATGACTGCATACATTTACTTTGGTTCTCGTATAGTACCAAGAGGTGCTGCGTGGGTATGGAAAAAAGTACGGCAAAATATTAAGCTGCATGGAGATGGATTTATAAACCCACAAACAAACGTCTGTGGTATCAAATATACAAATGGAACAACAAGAATGAAAAAAAAGCACGGACAGAAGATCAAACTTCATAGTGATGGATTTAGAAACCCACAATCAAACGTCTCTGGTATCAAATATAGAAAAAGAACAACAAATGACAAACCCCATGTTCAACGAAGTGGACTTGTGCATTAGCAGTAGACGGACGACGAAGGATGTCGTTAATGAAAAACCATTAGTAAGCGACGTTGGGATATTGCGGGATTAAAAAGTAGTAATATTGAACGGTGAAATCCATATGCACAACTAGCATGGTGGATAGTAAATCCGAGTCGATTTTCAATCTAGTCTCAACATCGTTGCACCTGACGTTGACTACGAGGGATATTAGAGTATATTTGGTTTAGATGTTTGAGTTTTATTTTATCTCTATTATTCTTGCACTCCAAGTCATGTACCCCATATAACCTTTGTGGCAAAGATCAACACGAGATCATTATTCTCCAATTATTCAACTATCACATTCGATTTCTGGCAAGAAGTCAGGTGGGTCAACGGCAGCCCAACTAAAAGTAAAACATCTTGTGAAAGCCCAAATTCGATATATTGGCCCAGGTTGGAGTGGGTGAACTCGAGAGCCCTTGGGGCATCTCGTTTTTTCGATTTTGACGAGTTTTGCACGTACAAAAGAACCTAATATGTATACAGAGACACGTAGGATCTTATATACTGGAATTTTTTCAAAAAAAATATTGAGTATTCAATGCATACCCATAGCTGAAATATTTAGTTTCCAACCAGCAAACCAAAACTATAGCTGATCTTTGGGATGGTAGTAATCTTAGATGTGACTTTAGAAGAACTTTCACTGACCAGATGATGGTCCAGTGGTAGGAAATTTTAGGCATTGCCCAATCTGTCTCTTTAACAAATGAAGAGGGTCAACTTACTGGCAGTATGAATCTAAGGGGGTTTACTCTTCTAGCTCAATGTATGCTTTGGTGAACTTTAGAGGGCCGACTCCTCTTTATTTGTCTGCGGTTTGGAAGCTCAAAGTTCCCCCTAGAATTCAGATTTTTCTTTGGCTTTTCTCTCAAAATAAAATTCTTACTAGAGATAACCTTAGAGTCACAGGTATCCCAAAACCGATGGAGTGTAATCTTTGTAAAGAATTTGAATCTATTAAGCATTTATTTTTTGAATTTGTGGTTTCCAAGATGATCTGGGCTGAGGTTTAGGATATTTTTGGAATTCTAGTTGTTAATTTTGAATCCATTGCTTCGAGATGGCTTGCTAGTAAGAAACATCTACAGTTTAATGTGGTTTCTGCTGCAGTGCTTTGGAGCATCTGGAATAATAGAAATAACATAGTCTTTAACCATACTACTTGGATTAACATGAAGCAGGTGTGGCGTCTCGTTCTATCATATCTAAGGAATTGGAAGGTCCCATTAAAAGAGCTGGAGGGGGGATGATCACTCTGTTCATGGAACGGATGATAAGCAGGCTGAAGAACCCACTGGAGCTCATGGCAACCTGATTTGCAATGGCTTTGAGTGGATCTCTACTTGGAAAACCACTGCATCGTCGAGCTACGGGGGGCGCGCTACTCTGGCGTTCCTGGAGGCACACCCTGAGTCTGCTGATGAGGTCCATGTGGTTATTTGAGTCAGAGATTTGTTTTTGCCTAGCCTGTTCTCCCTCGTCCTTCTCTGTTTTAATGTAATCCTACGTTTCTGAGACTAGTTCCTAGCTCTCTTTTGAGTTTTCTGGGTCTCCCCTTCTGGGTGCCGGAAATAGTAGCTTTTTGTTTAGCATCTAGTTTGCCCTCTGCTTTTTTAGTTTCTTGCTGTATATGAACCTGGAACGCGGGCTATTTGGTTTCATTTCTTGAAAATGGAACCGGGGATGAATCCATGTTGACCTAAAAAAATGCATACCCATAAATATTTCTAGCTCTGCCCCTGGCAACATGTGGTATTATGTCTATTTCCTCCTTCTCCATCTTCCCTCGTCCACATCTTCATTCCCCTAACTACTTGATCTGAAGCAATGCTGACCAGCTCAGTGCCCCTCCCTCTGCTGGATCCTCCGCCGTTCAAACTCCTTCACATGTCGCCATCTCACATATTGCCCACCGCGCCCCTCCTTCTTTGGCATCCCACGTCCCCTACCACATGATGCCCTACGAGATCCTGCGTCGTTGTCACTCCTCCAAGCTCCGCCCTCTCTGAATTCCCACACCACCGGATTGATTCGGGGACAACAACTATGGTCTTCCATATGGTCACGCGTGGCGGGAAGGAGGAGAGTTGCCAAGGAGAACCTCCGCGGCGCCTAAAGCAAGCATGTATGCCAAGAAGGAGGAGAGGCTGCTCTGAAGGTGTCGAGGCCTTTTCGGAGTAGGATAAATTTTTACTGGCATCATCAATTTCGTCTTATATGCAATCGTGCAATAAAATGGAAAATAGCTCACACCACGACGCACCGAAGGATCTATCTATTATATACTAAAAGCAATATAAGGGTGTTTTTCGAGGCATCAGGTTGATCCACATAGGCTAAATTGTTTGAGTCGTTAATCATATCGTGGGACCAAATCTATCTCTATTATATACTAAAAGCAATATAAGGGTGTTTTTCGAGGCACCAGGTTGATCCACATAGGCTAAATTGTTTGAGTCATTAATCATATCGTGGGACCAAATTATAACAGCTGAGATTTACGGAAAAATATGTTACATGCATACTATAATTACTAGTAGAGAACAGACCTTTCGTCCAGGCCATTAGTACCAGCTGTGGCTGGGGCCGGGACTAATGGCCCTGGCCGGACGGCCCGAGCCACCCAGAACCATATGTCCTGACCCGTTAGACCCCATTAGTCCCGGTCTGAGGGTCAAACTGGGATTAAAGGGCCTTGGCCCTGCCGCTCGCTGGGGGCACCCCCTTTAGTCCCGGTTTGTATCTCCAACCGGGACTAGTGTTCTGACCCTATATATACGGACACCCTCTCCCCCTCTCGACTGTTTTTTTTCCTGGTGGGAGAGATAGTTGTTGTGCTATTTTTTTATTGTTCATACATATGCACTAGAGGTGTTCGGTGAAATGTCCATTAGAGCGATGCAAGTTTAGGTCACGCAAGACAGACATGATATGAGGTGCCCGAGCCACACTTAAGTTTTCTCATCTTTGTTTCCAAGTGTAATAAAAGGTTAGCAACTATTTTCTCGTTAAGACCGTCGTGCGGTACTAATTTTAGCATAGTGATTGCGTTTGACATATATTTGTATGATACAGATGAGCCATCCATGGATGTACGATGACCGACGCTCTGCCGCTTTCAGAGAAGGCGTGCGTTCTTTTCGAGTTATGGCCCAGGAGAACAAGCGACGGGATGGTTTTATGTGTTGTCCATGTGTTGACTGTAGGAATGAGAAGGCTCACACTTCTGCAAGAGTCATTCAGATCCACCTGCTTCGGTCTGGTTTTATGTCCGGCTATAATGTTTGGACCAAACACGGAGAAAGAGGGGTTGTGATGGAAGACGGCGATGAAGAAGAGAACGATAATGACAACTACCGATCTATGTTACCTGAATACGCCGATACCGCAATGGAAGACAATGAAGAATAAGGAGGTGAAGAACGGGAACCAGACCGGCCCGCTGATGATCTTGTTCGGGTCATTTCTGATGCAAAGCAAGACTGCGACACAGAAAAGGAGAGGTTGCACTTTGAGCAGATGTTACAGGACCACAACAAATTGTTGTACCCAGCCTGTGAAGATGGCCAGAAGAAGCTGAGTAGCACACTGGAATTGCTGAAGTGGAAGGCAGAGACCGGTGTGACTGACTCGGGATTTTAAAAGTTGCTGGTACTCATGAAGAGGTTGCTTCCAAGAAATAACGAATTGCCCGCCAGTACATACGAAGCAAAGAAGCTCGTCTGCCCTCTAGGATTAGATGTGCAGAAGATACATGCATGCCCTAATGACTGCATCCTCTACCGCGGTGAGAAGTACGAGAATTTGGATAAATGCCCGGTATGCACTGCATTTCGGTATAAGATCAGAAAAGATGATCCTGGTGATGTTGATGGCGAGCCACCCAGGAAGAGGGTTCCTGCCAAGGTGATGTGGTATGCTCCTATAATACCACGATTGAAACGCTTGTAAGTTGTTGCGATGGCACATGGAAGAACGTAAGAAAGACGAGATGTTGAGGCACCCCGCTGATGGTCGACAGTGGAGAAAAATCGAGAGAGACTTCCTGGACTTTTCTGGTGAAGCAAGAAACTTATGGTTTGGTCTAAGTACAGATGGCATGAATCCTTTTGGGGAGCAGAGATGCAGTCACAACACCTGGCCCGTCACTCTATGTATCTACAACCTTCCTCCTTGGTTGTGCATGAAGCGGAAGTTCATTATGATGCTAGTGCTCATCCAAGGCCCGAAGCAACCCGGCAACTACATTGATGTGTACCTAAGGCCATTAGTTGATGAACTTTTACAGTTGTGGGCCAAACCAGGTTTACGTGTGTGGGATGAGCACAAACAGGAGCCATTCGACCTACGAGCTTTGCTGTTTGTAACCATCAATGATTGGCCTGCTCTTAGTAACATCTCAGGACAGATGAACAAGGGATATAATGCATGCACACACTGTTTAGATGAGACTGAAAGTATATATCTAGATAAATCTAGGAATAATGTGTACCCGTACAATCGTCGTTTTCTTCCGCCCAGACACCCGTTAAGGAAAAAAAAGACAAGCATTTCGATGGCGAGGCAGATCACCGGAAGAAGACTGCCCCCCGTACTGGTGTTGATGTATTTGGTATGGTCAAGGATTTAAATGTAATATTTGGAAAGGGTCCCGGAGGACAACCTATTCCGAAAGGCGCCGATGGACGCGCACCCATGTGGAAGAAGAAATCTATATTTTGGGAGCTACCCTATTGGGAAGTCCATGAGGTCTGCTCTGCAATCGACGTGATGCACCTGACGAAGAATCTTTGCGTGAATATTCTAGGATTCTTGGGCTTGTATGGGAAGTCAAAAGATACACCGGAAGCACAGGAGGACCAGCAACGTCATAAAGGACAAGACGTCAAGCATCCAGGGTAGTTTCAACGGCCTGCCAGCTACGCTCTTACCAAGGAAGAGAAGGAAATCTTTTTTGAAGTCCTTTTCAGTATCAAGATCCCGTCTGGCTTCTCGTCTAACGTAAAGGGAATAGTAAATATGAAAGAGAAAAAATTCCAAAATCTAAAGTCCCATGACTGCCACGTGCTTATGACGCAATTGCTTCCGGTTGCATTGAGAGGGATTCTACCGGAAAATGTTCGGCTGGCCATTGTGAAGGTATGTGCATTCCTCAATGCAATTTCTCAGAAGGTTATCGATCCAGAAAGACTATTAGGGTTACAGGTTGATGTGGTCCAATGTCTGGTTAGCTTCGAGTTGTTGTACCCTCCATCTTTCTTCAATATTATGACACACCTCCTAGTTCACCTAGTCGAAGAGATTAGAATTCTCGGTCCTGTGTTTCTACACAATATGTTCCCCTTTGAAAGGTTCATGGGAGTCTTAAAGAAATATGTTCATAACCGTGCTAGGCCAGAAGGAAGCATCTCCAAGGGAAATGGAACAGAGGAGGTCACTGAGTTTTGTGTTGACTTTCTTCCTGACCTTAAGCCGATTGGTGTTCCTGAATCTCAGTATGAGGGGAGGCTGACTGGAAAAGGCACACTAGGAAGGAAAACAATGGTATGTATGGACAAAGATTTTTTCAATAAAGCACACTACACAGTTCTACACAATTACACCTTGGTGGATCCGTATATCGAGAAACACAAGATTATTGTACGCTCAGAAAACCCGGGGATGCCTGACTCCTCGATTAAAGTGGAACACGAGGACACTTTCGGCAGTTGGTTGCAGAAGCATCTCAGGAATAACATCACTGTTGAAGATCATCTGTACTTGTTGGCACGGTTACCATCTTCTACTATATGTACTTTCCAAGGGTACGAGATAAATGGTAATACATTTTATACTATCGCCCAAGATAAAAAGAGCACCAACCAAAATAGTGGTGTCCTCTTTGATGCAACAGATGACAACGGGCAGAAGGACACATATTATGGGTACATAGAGGAGATATGGGAACTTGAGTATGGACCTACTTTTAAGGTCCCTTTGTTTCGGTGCAAATGGGTCAAGATGACAGGAGGAGGTGTACATGTAGACGAAAAGTATGGCATGACAACAGTGGATCTCAACAGTCTTGCATACATGGACAAACCATTCGTCCTAGCCAACGATGTGGCTCAGGTTTTCTATGTGAAGGACATGTCTACGAAACTGAGAAAAAGAAATCAGCAAAAGAATACAACGTCCGATGAGCCAAAGCGCCACATAGTTCTTTCAGGGAAAATAAACATCGTGGGAGTGGATGACAAAACAGATATGTCAGAAGATTATAATAAGTTTCATGAAATTCCGCCCTTCAAAGTGAAAACTGACCCAAACCTCCTGTTAAATGATGAAGATTCTCCATGGCTATGACGCAGAAGAAAACAACAACACTAGATAGGGATGTTGGTCTAATATATTAAACCTTTTATGTAATCATATTGTTAAATAATGAAGATTCTCCATGGCCATGATGGCCGCACTATAAATAGAGGTAAATGGCAGGGCAGGCTGGGCCAGGCAACACATGGGTTGAACCTTTAGTACCGGTTGGAGAAACCAACCGCGACTGAAGGGATTGTGGCAGGCTGGGCCAGGTAGCACTAATAATAGTGGTTGAACCTTTAGTCCCGGTTGGATGAACCTTTAGTCCCGGTTGGATGAACCTTTATTCCCGGTTGGAGACAGCAACCGGGACAAAACACGAGTGAGCGCTAATAATAGGGGTGAGTGTCGACATTATGTCGTGAAGGTCGACACTATGCCGAGATGCTTGTACTATAAATAGGCCAGTACTCCAACCAGTTTGAGGCATCTCCAAGATCGATGGTTTTCGAGAGCAGGGACACCACTACGGCCAGTTTCAGGTCGATACCGCCGGAGCCCAATCCTCCGGCATCTCCAAGAAACTGGTCATAGAGGCACTCCCTAATATGTCAAATTAGGTTAGCTCCCAGGCATATTGATCTAGTTAGAGAAGTTACAAGCTGCAAGATGGTCTTCGAGAGTAGGGACACCACTACGGCCAGTTTCAGGGAGATGCCGCCGGAGCCCAATCCTCCGGCATCTCCAAGAAACTGGTCATAGAGGCACTCCCTAATATGTGACTGCACGTGTTTGGAGATTAGATCTTCATGGTAAGTACGAATCGGAACTAAAGGTCCCCCTTTAGTCCCGGTACAACCATAAAATGAGACTAACACTCAAGACATTTATTAATATTTAAAAACCAAGACTACGGAATCGGGACTAAAGGCCCCCTTTAGTCCCGGTCCAGACACAAACCAGGACTAACACTCAATACATTTATTAATATTAAAAACCGGGACAAACTGGGACTAGTTAACACTCAGAACTAAAGCCGCCCCTTTAGTCATAATCATGCCTAGTCCTATAGTACACAGCTTCAGGGTCTTGTTTGTCATCGTCATCATCATTGTCATCGTCACCTGCCACTCCGGAGATCCTGAGCCCAGCCATGGCATATACCGGGGGAACCTGCCACTCCGGCCTCGGATTCACGGCGGGCGGGTGGACTTGTGGGCACCGCAAGCGAGAATGGTATCCCCCGGCGATGTAGCGCATCACGCCTATGATAGTACGGTTCGCCCACCACAGACGGCGGCCGGCTTTATTGTGGTTCACCGGGGGCAGGCCATCACCATCGTACCTGGCGAGCTCCCTTTCCCGCCGGTTAGCAAAGAAGGCATTCCAGGTGTCGTAGTTGTCGGGATCCCATTGGGGATCCATCCGCTGCTTCGGCGTGAGCTCGTGGTAGAAGTGTTTCGTGATGGCCGCCTGTCGGGCGGAGCCTTGAGGCACGGGAGGGACAGGAACACCTCCAACACTCAGCATCCAGCCGACGGGCGGCCGGTAGCCTGGTGGGCAAGGGTAGCTTGAGGCGCACAGTGCCTCCGTCTCCTCGAGGGTCAGAATGGCCTAGTAGGCGTTGTCCATTTCTGTGAGAGAGGAAGGTGTGGATGTGTGCATAAACATGGCGTGGTCGGACTATATATAGATGGAAAGGGCGGGAAAACATGGCGGGATGCGGTGGGAAATGGCGGGAAATATCTTTAGTCCCTGTTAGTGGATACAACCGGGACTAAAAGCTCGGTTCAGAGGAAAGGGCGGAAAAACTTGGCGGGAAGCGGTGAGAAATGGCGGGAAAATCTTTAGTCTCTGTTAATGGATACAACTGGGACTAAAGATTTAGGGTCTTCTTCGTCATCGTCATCATCATTGTCATCGTCACCTGATACTCCGGGGATCCTGAGCCCAACCATGGCATATACCGGGGGCACCTGCCACTCCGGCCTAAAGCTTATTCAGAAAATGGATTTGGATTAATTATTCAAATTCAAGAACTTTTTATGTTGAAAGTTTAGTGAGATTCAAAAATATGCAAAAAATAATAGTTAACGCATTTTTAAATTGATAATGGCAAAATGGTTAATAATTTGACTATTTAAAATAATTATTTGATAAAACAGAAAATGGATTTGGAATAATTATTCAAATTCAAGAACTTTTCATGTTGAAAGTTTTGTCAAATTCACAAGTATGCAAAAAATAATAGTTAATGCATTTTTAAATTGATAATGGCAAAATGGTTAATGATTTGACTATTTAAAATAATTATTTGATAAAACAGAAAATGGATTTGGATTAATTATTCAAATTCAAGAACTTTTCATGTTGAAAGTTTTATCAAATTCACAAGTATGCAAAAAAGTATAATTTAAATGTTTTAAATGATATTTTTGAAAAAAATTAAAAAAAAGCACTACTTGGGGGTTTTTGCCCAAATGATAGGCCTTTAGTCCCGACCCAGTTTACTAAAGGTTTGCCGCAACAGCTAAATGAACACACCCCTCTAGTCCGTGGCACCACCAACTGATTAGAGACCTTTAGTCCCGTCGTGCCACGGACTAGGGTATAAATGTAGTTTTCCCTCGTATGCTCCACGCCCGGGAGAAGATAGCCAGCCGCGGCTGCAGCCCTCCGTCGACGCCGCGCCCCGATCTCCTCCACCGCCAGCCTCCGGCCACCGCCTGCCGCCAGCGCCGCCGCCAGGTAAGACAATTTGTTAGTGTTAGCATTTTGTTATTAGTGTGTTTAATTAGGATTTGTTAGTGTTAGGATTTATTTGTTAGTGTTAGGATTTATTTGTTAGTGTTAGGATTAGTGTTAATTAGGATTAGTGTTAGCATTTGTTAGTGTTAGGATTTGTTAGTGTTGGGATTAGTGTTATTCCTAGGGTTTAGGTTTTATAAGTCAAGTGTAAGTTTATCGGTGAAGGGCATGGGCACGGCTAGGTGTCGAGGCCTAGGGTTAGGGTTAGTGTAATTATTGTAAGACCCTCTTTGTAACCGGAGTTAGGGTGTTGGTGCTCGGTGGTGACCGGAGTTAGGGTTAGGTTGGTGGTTCTCGCGGGACACTTGCTCGAGGATATGATTCACGATGTCGATGAGGGATCTCCCTCGAGGTATCTGAACTCACCTGTGAGGGAGAGGAGACCAACAGACATGAGGAAGAAGCCCATGGACGCGTAACGCAGACCAACGAGGTATATATATATATATATATGATGTCCGATGATCGTCACTAGATGTACCTAGTTGTATATATATAATGTTGACGAATGTTTCTTCTCTTAGGCCTCTACATCGAGCAAGAAAACCAAGCGCGGCCAGCCAAAAAGTTGCCCCTGGGTACTGTTTATGAAATTAGAGAGGTTTCAGGAGATGGCGAACCATTGGAACCAAAGAAAAGAAAACAACTATTTGTACAACAATATGGAGTTGTAGAGAGAATTGCACTAGATCATTCCAAAGAGGCGGAATGGAGTGATGTGTATATCGACGATCGGTTCAAAGATGAACTTTTTAATGACATAATGGGACATTTCAAGCTGCCAGAATGTGACACTAAGGACGAGACTGCTGAAATGAGAAAGAAAGTCAAGCAGTTCGCACTAAAGAAGATGGCCGAACTATTCAAGAACTGGAAGAAGTCATTATGGCAACCAATCAGAAGGACAAGAAAACCCCATTACTCGAAGGCTATCTAGCAAAGCAGCAGCCTTACTGGGATGCATTTGTGTTGTATAGGAGGTCAGGAGTTGCAGAGGAAAAGTCAGAAAAAAACAAGATAAATGCTACGAAGAAGAAATATCACCATAACTTGGGGCAAGGGGGCTACGCGACTGCCATGCCTAAGTGGGATGCAAAAGAGAAAGAGCTTCATAATAAAGGGGTCATTCCAGAACCAATTCGCGAAGAATGGGATTTGAGGGCAAGAAATGGGTTCCTTGGGCATGGGAGTACATATGACGAACTTACAGGGGACCTTGTTTGCAGTGACGGGATAAAGGTACCCAGGACAGCATGGCTAAAAGTGGTCAAAGATATTAAAGATGGAATAAAACAGTTTCACGTGGGAGACTGGGTTTCCTAGGGACCAAGGTACCTATAGAAGCCGAGAAAGAGCAAAGCAACGACGGGAGGAGGAGGAGGCAGACAAGTTCAAGCAGCTGCTAGGAATACTTGACAAGCAGCAGCAACAGATCGATGAACTTAGAGGAATAGCGCGCTTGCAGCAAGATCCTCCACTCGATATTACCGCCAACCCATCTCAGCGGAGAAGCAACGTCGCTGAATCGGAGGTCCCATCTAACGATGCATCCTATACTACAGATGGCGGTCCCGGCTATCCCGTGGATGGAATTAAGGAGCAGATACCTTGTGAGCTCCATAAAAAATTGAAGAACGTATCTGAGAAGGTGGCGGTCAGATCGGCTTTGCCTTGTCCTTCTGAAGCACATTGGCATGACCGTGAGATTCCAACCGACTATGCTAAAGTCGGGGTGGATCAAATCGTAAAAGAGTGGGAGTCAATGGAGCTTGACATCCCTGGACCTGAAGGTGAGATCACACTGGGAGAAGTACTTGGTGGGATCATTCTCTGGGAAAAGAACAATTTCCAGGCTCGGCTCCAAGGATAACACTACCACCTCCGAGTCGTCGTAGGTCTCCTTCACCTCCACCTCCACCTCCATCACCTCCAAGAAGCCCATGTAGGGTTCGTAGCATAGAAAACAAAAAATTTCCTACGATGGGAACTACGTACCAAGATCTATCTACTAGATACAAACAACGGGCGGATGTATATCCGTAGAGAACATACCCTTGAAGACCGACAAAGCTTAACGAGTTCAACTCGTGGTTGATGTAGATGATCTCTTGCCGATCTCAAGATCGAGAGGAAGTCCTAGCGCCGCAGCGGCCGCATCCGTGCTCGCACACACGTACAAGACACCGGGCAACCTCCACCTCCTCGCTCCAGCGATGCAGCGGAAGCACAACCCTTTCTTGCCGAATAGCCACCGGGAACATGTATCTCGCTAGTCCGAGACCATGGGGGATAAATTCTAGAGGGGGAGAGAGATCCTTCATGAGGATGTGTGAGAGACAAGTGAGAGGAGGGGCTCCTTTTATAGGTGGACACTCCACTCACAAAATGTCCCTTCAATTTTCTCCACTCAAAAGTCCACTCAAATTCCCATTAAATTTCCACCAAATTTAATGCAAACTCTCATTAAATAAAACTCTTTTATTTTATTCAGAATTTTGTCAATTACTTTAATGACAAACATTCACAAATAACCCCTTGCTAGAATTCTATTTCACATGCATAACCACTTTATGCAATTTCACCCGAAAACCTGTTTCGGTATCTAGTGAAATAAATTCCTGCGCTTGTTTATTCTTTCGACATGAAACATTTGCTCCAACTGGATGCCAGTGTCCCTTAAGTGTGTCACCTACGTTTCACGAATAATGCGGACATGATCGAGACCCTTCTCCGATCAATAATCAGTAGCGGGACCTGGAGATCCATACTGACTCCCACACATTCAACGATGACTTTTCCTGTGATCGTCGGAACCTTTTACGCTTGTATCTTAATCCCTTTGTTTCACGATATATTACATGTCCGAGATTCGATCATTGGTATCTCCATACCTAGTTTGATCTCGTTACTGACATGCACTCTTTTCTCGTTCCCGTGATATAACATTCTAGTGATCAAATCACTTGCTTGCAAGCTAATCAATGTGATATCACCGAGAGGGACTAGAGTATATCTATCTGTCATCGGGATGAACAAATTCCACTCTCGATCCATGAGCCTCAACATAACACTTTATTAGTTCTGAATCCATCTTTATAATCACCCTGTTACGGTGTGACGTTTAATGTTATCAAGAAACTCTTCCGGTGTTAGTGATTGACATGATCTCATGGTCTAAGGATTAGGATCACTTCGTAAGTTGTTATAGCAATATAAACTCAATGACTTTGATCATAATGCTATACTTCGGATGAATGTTCATCACACCATTACACTAATGTTGTGATCCCGTTATTAACAACATCCAATGTCCATGATCAGGAAACCTTGATCATCTTGTTAATCAACGAGCTAGTTTATGAGAGAGGCATAACTAGGAACTTTCTGTTTGTTTATTAAACACACATGTATTAATGTTTCCGTATTAATACAATTATAGCATGCAAAATAAACACCTATCATATACTTGGAATACACATAATAAACACTTTATTATTGCCTCTCAGGGCATATTCCCTTCAGTCTTCCACTTGCACTAGAGACAATAATCTAGTTACATAGTGATAAATCTAACACCCATTGAGTTCTGGTGTTGATCATGTTTTGCTCCAGGGAGAGTTTTAGTCAACAGATCTGCTATATTGAGATCCGTATGTACTTTACAAATCTTTATATCTCCATCCTTGACATGCTCGCGGATGGAGTGAAACCGGCGCTTAATATGCTTGGAATGCCTATGTGACCTTGGTTCTTTGGCATTGGCAATGGCACCATTGTTGTCACAATAGATCACCATTGGGTCCAACGCGTTTGCAACCACTCCTAGTTCGGATATGAACTCCTTCATCCAAACTGCTTCCTGAGCCGCTTCTGAAGCAACAATATATTTGGCCTCCGTTGTTGATCCCGCTACCACAGGTTGTTTGGAGCTCCTCCAACTAACCGCTCCGCCATTCATGAGAAATACGTATCCGGATTGATACTTAGAGTCATCCGGATCGGTGTCAAAGCTAGCGTCAACATAACACTTAGCGATGAGCTCTTCTTCACCTCCGTATACAAGAAACATATCCTTAGTTCTTCGTAAGTATTTAAGGATATTCTTGACCGTTATCCAGTGTTCCGAACCTGGATCCGATTGGTACCTACTAGTCAAACTAATAGCATGTGCCACATCCGGTCTTGTACATATCATGGCGTACATTATAGAGCCTATGGCTGAAGCATAGGGGACTTTGTCCATTATCTCTCTTTCTTCCGCCGAAGCCGGACTTTGAGTCTTACTCAATGTCTTGCCTTGCAACATAGGTAAGAACCCCTTCTTACTTCCGTCCATTTTAAACCTCTTTAAAATCTTATCAAGGTATGTACTTTGCGATAGCCCTATTAGGCGCCTAGATCTATCTCTATAGATCTTTATGCCTAATATGTATGACGCTTCACCTAGGTGCTTCATTGAAAATTTGTTGTTTAGATAACTTTTAACACTGTTTAAAAGATCTATATCATTTCCGATCAATAATATGTCATCCACATATAATATCAGAAATGCCACATTGCTCCCACTCACTTTCTTGTAAATACAAGCTTCTCCATAAGTTTGGACAAATCCAAACTCTTTGATCACCTCATCAAAGCGGAGATTCCAACTTCGTGATGCTTGCTTCAATCCATAGATGGATCGCTGAAGCTTGCACACCTTGTTAGCATCCTTAGGATCGACAAAACCCTTTGGTTGTATAATATACAAATCTTCTTCAATATTACCATTGAGAAATGCGGTTTTGACATCCATCTGCCATATCTCATAATCGAAATATGCATCAATTGCTAACATAATCCTAACTGACTTTAGCATCGCTACGGGAGAGAATGTCTCATCGTAGTTAACTCCTTGAATTTGTCGAAACCCCTTTGCGACAAGTCGAGCTTTATAGACGGTTACATTACCATCAGCATCAGTTTTCCTTTTGAAAATCCATTTGTTCTCCACGGCCTTTCGGTCGTGAGGTAAGTCCACCAAGTTCCAAACTTGATTTTCATACATGGATTCCATCTCGGATTTCATGGCTTCTAACCATTTGTTGGAATCCGGGCTCATCATCGCTTCTTCATACGTTGCAGGCTCATCATTTTCATCAACCATGAAATTCATGACAGGATTTCCGTGACTCGGGGCTGCAGCGTCTGCTTGACCTGCGAGGTTCGGTAGTACTCTCTTTTGGAGTTTCATGATCATTATCATTAGTTCCCTCTTCAACAGGTGGAGCCAACTCCGGAACAACTTCCGGCGCTGCGCTACTCGCCATACTTTGAAGAGAAGGTTTAATGACCTCTTCGAGTTCTACCTTCCGACTACTCACACCTTTTGTGAGAAACTATTTCTCTAGAAAGGATCCATTCTTGGCAACAAAAACCTTGCCCTCAGATCTGTGATAGAAGGAATACCCAATAGTTTTCTTAGGGTATCCTATGAAGACGCATTTTTCCGCTTTGGGTTCGAGTTTATCCGGTTGAAGTTTCTTCACATAAACATCGCATCCCCAAACTTTAAGAAATGACAGCTTAGGTTTGTTTCCAAACCATAATTCATACGGTGTATTTTCAACGGATTTAGATGGTGCCCGATTTAAAGTGAATGCAGCAGTTTCTAGTGCATAGCCCCAAAATGACAACGGAAAGTCCGTCAGAGACATCATAGATCGAACCATATCTAATGAAGTACGATTACGACGTTCCGGCTGCACCATTTCATTGTGGTGTTCGGCGGTGTGAGTTGTGAAACAATTCAACACTCTTTCATGTGAGTGCTAAACTCGTAACTTAGATACTCACCTCCACGGTCGGACCGTAGAAATTTGATCTTTCTATTACGATGATTTTCCACTTCATTCTGAAATTCCTTGAACATTTCACAGGTTTCAGACTTGTGTTTCATCAAGTAGATATAACCGTATCTACTCAAATCATCCGTGAAAGTAACAAAATAACGATATCCACCTCGCGCCGACACACTCATTGGACCGCATACATCAGAATGTATGATTTCCAATAAATCTGTCGCCCGTTCCATTGAACCGAAAAACGGCGTTCTAGTCATCTTGCCCATAAGGCATGGCTCACATGTATCAAATGATTCATAATCAAGTGATTCCAAAAGTCCATCCGAATGGAGCTTCTTCATGCGTTTAACGCCAATATGACCTAGACGGCGATTACATATATATGGATATCATCATTTAGTTTAATCCTTTTAGCATCAACATTATGAATATGTGTAACATTATTATCGAGATCCAAAAGAAATAAACCATTCATCATCGGTGCATGACCATAAAAGATTTCATTCATATAAATGGAACAACCATTGTTCTCGGATTTAAATGAATAACCACTTCGCATCAAACACGATCCAGATACAATGTTCATGCTTAGTGCAGGCACCAGATAACAATTATTCAAGTTTATAACTAATCCCGACGGTAAGTGGAGAGGCAGCGTTCCGACGGCGATCACATCAACGCTTGATCCATTGCCGACACGCATCTTGACCTCACCCCTTGCTAGCGGTCGCTTGTTCCGCAGCCCCTGATTCGAGTTACAAATATTAGCAACTGAACCGGTATCAAATACCCAGGTGCTACTGCGAGCACTAGTCAAGTACACATCAATAACATGTATATCATATATACCTTTGTTTGCCTTGCCATCTTTCTTGTCTGCCAAATACTTGGGGCAGTTGCGCTTCCAGTGGCCAGTCCCCTTACAATAGTACCACTCGGTATCAGACTTAGGTCCAACAAGGGGTTTCTTTTCAGGCACGGCAACAGGCTTGCCGCCCTTACTTCCCTTCCTTTTCCCTTCTTGTCTTTCTTAAAACTGTAGGGGTTCGTAGCATGGAAAACAAAAATTTTCTATCGCATACAAACAAACAAGCCAAGATCTATCTACTAGATTGTAGCAACGAGTCGATGGAATAACTTACCCTCGAAGATTCCAAAGTGTTTAACGAGAGCGGATTCTCGTGGGTGATGTAGTCGTACTCTTCCCGATCTCAAGATCGTGTAGACGATCCTTCCCATTGCGTTTGAGCGCTTCATGATCGGTCACACGTTCGGTACTCGACGAAGACCTTCCTCTCCTTGTTCCAAAGAACGGAGGTTGTAGCACTCTCTCGCGATTCGGTAGCACCCGTGGTACGGAAGTAGAGGAGATCCCAGGCTTCGCCTTAAGCCGAAGCGAGTATGGTGGAGTATGAGAGAGAGCTATTAGTGGTCTAGGGTTTAGACAGACCAATTAGAAGGCTCTAAACCGAAGGCTAGAGCAATTAGAAGCTCTAAACCAAAACGGCTCTAAACCGGAGATTAGAGGATAGGAACTTGTGTGTCTAGAGGAGGAGGCCCTGCCCCTCCTTTTATAGGTGGGAGGGGCGGCCAAGGGGAGGGAGTACCTCCCCAAGTCGGCCTTGGGTGGCGCGCCAGCTTGGAGAGGAGGGACTCCTCCCCCAAGTCGATTTTGCCTCCTCTTGCTTGTTTCCCACAGTTTCCTGTTTTAGCCGTTTGACTTTCAAACTGGCCATTTGACTTTTCTGTTTTAGGATTCAATTTAATCCTTTATTTGGAACAGCAAGAACACTTAGTACATGATGCAATCATTCCAATATGTAATGACACATTCATGTACCCTTCCCCCGAGTCTTGGGACATTCCGAACCTTGTAGAACATTCGATGAAAACACGGAATCATTTCGAACTCAAACGGGACTTTCCTTATATGAATCTTATTCTCGGACCATTCCGGATCACCTCGTGATATCCGGATCCCATCCGAGACTCGAACAACATTGGTCTCTTTCTCATAATACCATAACTACTCAAACAACGTCGAATCCTTAAGTGTGTCTCCCGGTTCGTGAATTATGCGGACATGATCGAGACACTTCTCGAACAATAACCAATAGAGGAATCGGAAATTCATATGGCTCCCACATATTTCTACGATTACTTTGCGATCGAATGAACCACTTACATACGATACCAATTTCCCTTTGTCTCACGATAGTTTACTTATCCGAGGTTATGATCGTGGTATCTGCATACCTAGTTCAACCTCGTTACCGATAAGTACTCTTTTCTCGTTCCGTGATATGTGTCACATGCTTGCAAGCTAATTGGATGACATTCCACCGAGAGGGCCCAGTATATCTATCCGTCATATGGATGGACAAATCCCTCTTGATCCATGTGTTTCAACCAATACTTTCCGAACACTCAATGCCACCTTTATAGCCACCCGATTCGTTGTGGTGTTTGATGTCATCAAAGCATCCATCCAGTAAAGGTGATATGCATGATCTCATGTTGAAGGAATTAGGTTACTATGTATCGAAAGCATATAGCAATTGAACTATTGAAATGACTTGATCTTTATGCTACGCTTATCTATAGGAGTATGTCCACCATATCATTCTCCTAACGATATGATCTTGTTGTTGATAACATCTCTATGTTCATGATTATGAAACCACAATCATTAATCAACCAACAAGCTAGTGAAGTATAGAGGCTATACTAGGGACTTCAAATTAAGTTTACAAATCACACAAGTATTAATGTTTCCTTGTTAATACTATTATAGCATGAATGTAAACATTTATCATAAACACAAAGATATAATAATAACTACATTTATTATTGCCTCTAGGGCATATCTCCAACAGTCTCCCACTTGCACTAGAGTCATCTAATCTAGATTACATGGTAATATACCGAACACCCATGGCAGTTTGGTGTTGGTCATGTTTTGCCCTCGGGAGAGGTTTAGTCAACGGATCCGCCACATTCAGATCTGTGTACTTTGCAAATCTTTATATCCCCATCCCGGATATGTTCTCGAATAGCGTGAAAACGCAGCTTGATATGCTTGACTTCTTGTGTGACCTTGGTTCTTGCGCATTGGCTATGGCCCATGTTATCACAAAGAGATAGACATTGGGTCCAGTAGACTAGGAACCACACCTAGCTCTGTAATGAACTCTTTCATCCATATCGCTTCTTGTGAAGCCTCAAGCGACCATGTATTCCGATTCAGTTGAAGATCTCGCCACAACGCTTTGCTTTGCACTCCTCCATCTAACTGCGGCACCAGGCAAAATAAATACGTACCCAGATTGTGATTTAGAATCATCCGGATTGATGTTCCAACTAGCATCGGTGTAACCATTAACAACGAGCTATTCATCACCTCCATAAGAAAGAACCATATCCTTAGTTCTTCTCAAGTACTTAAGGATGTTTTTGACGTGTCAATGATCCACTGGATCACTTTGATATCTGCTAGTTAAACTAACAACATATGCAATGTCGGGTCTAGTACATAGCATGGCATACATTAGAGATCCTATGGTGAGGCATAGGAGTCTTACTCATCCTTTCTCTATCTTCGCCGATGTCGGACTTTGAGTTTTACTCAAGGTCGATTGAGCAACATGGGCAAGAACCGCTTTCTTGCTTTCTTCCATTCCAAACCTCTTTAGAACTTTGTCCAAATATGTACTCTGTGACAATGATATTTTGCGTTTGATCTATCTCTATAAATCTTTATGCCTAATATGTAAGCTTCGCCAAGATCCTTCATTGAAAAACTATTATTCAAATATTCCTTGACACTATTAAGAAGGTCTACATCATTCCCAATCAACAATATGTCATCCACATATAGTATTAAGAATGATCTGAGCTCCACTCACTTTCTTGTAAATACAAGCTTCTCCATAAGTTTGTATAAAACCAAAACTTTGATCACCTTATCAAAACGTTGATTCCAACGGGATGCTTGCTTCAATCCATAGATGGACCGTTGAAGTTTGCATACCTTGTTAGCATCTTTAGGATCGACAAAACCTTTGGGTTGCATCATATACAACTCTTCATCAATATCTCCATTGAGGAATCTTGTTTTGACATCCATCGCCATATATCATAATCATAATATGCAGCGATTGCTAACATAATCCTCACAGACTTTAGCTTTTACTCTTGGTGAGAAAGTCTCATCGTAGTCAACTCCTTGAATTTGTCGAAACCCTTTTGCGACAAGTCGAGCTTTATAGACGATAACATTACCATCGGCATATGTTTTCTTCTTGAAAATCCATTTGTTCTCGACCTTTCGGCCATCCTAAGTCCACCAAAGTCCATACTTGGTTTTCGTACATGGATCCAATCTCGGATTTCATGGCTTCTTGCCATTTATTGGAATCTGGGCTCATCATCGCTTCCTCATATGTCTCGGGGTCATCGGTGTTGTCCACCAACATGACACTCATAACGGATCATACCAACTGGAGTGGTACGAGTTCGTTGACCTCCGAGGCTCAGTAGTAACTTTCAACCGAAGTTTCATGATCACCATCATTAGCTTCCTCTCTTATTGGTGCAGGCACCACGTAAACATCTTCGGTGCTGCGCTACTCGCAATTTCGAGAGAAGGTTCGACAACCTCGTCGAGTTCTACTTTCCTTCCATCACTTCTTTCGAGAGAAATTCCTTCTCTAGAAAGGATCCATTCTTAACCTTGAAGATTTTGCCTTCGGATCTATGATAGAAGGTATACCCAATAGTTTCCTTCGGTATCCTATGAAGACGCATTTTCCGCTTTGGGTTCAAGCTTGTCTATTGTAACTTCTTTACATAGGCTTCGCATCCCCAAACTTTAAGGAACGACAATCTAGGTTTCTTCCCAAACCATAATTCATATGGTGTCGTTTCAACGGATTTAGATGGTGCCCTATTTAAAGTGAATGCGGCTGTTTCTAATGCATAACCCCAAAACGATAGCGGTAAATCTGTAAGTGACATCTTAGAACGAACCATATCTAAGAGATTTCGATTACGACGTTCGGACACACCATTACGCTGTGGTGTTCCCGGCGGTGTCAACTGTGAAAGTATTCCGCATTTCTTCAAATGCTCGCCAAACTCGTAACTTAGATATTCACCTCCACGATCAGCACGTAGAAATTTAATCTTCTTGTTACGTTGATTCTCTACCTCACTTTGAAACTCCTTAAACTTCTCGAAAGTTTCGGATTTATGTTTCATGAAATAGATATACCCATATCTACTCAAGTCATCTGTGAAGGTAAGAACATAACGATAACCACCGCGCGATGCTACACTCATTGGACCACACACATCGGTATGTATGATTTCCAATAAGTCCGTAGCTCGCTCCATCATACCAGAAAATGGAGTCTTAGTCATTTTTCCCATCAGACATGCTTCACATCTTTCAAGTGATTCAAAATCAAGTGATTCAAGAAGTCCATCGGAATGGAGTTTCTTCATACGCTTCACTCCAATGTGACCAAGGCACGATTGCACATATAGGTCGAATTATCGCTGATTTCAAATGTTTAGCCTCAATGTTGTTGATATGTGTATTTCCACTATCGAGATTCAATAAGAATAGACCATCTATCAAAAGTGCATGTGCGTAAAACATATTACTCATATAAATCGAACAACCATTATTCTCTGACTTAAACAAGTAACCGTCTCGCAATAAACAAGATCCCGATATAATGTTCATGCTCAACACATGCACTAAATAACAATTATTTAAGTATAAAACTAATCCCGATGGTAGATGAAGGGGTAGCGTGCCGACCGCGATCACATCAACCTTTGATCCGTTTCCCACGCGCATCGTCACCTCGTTCTTCGCTAGCTTCCGTTTATTCTGCAAAGACTGCTTTGAGTTACAAATATGAGCAACCGAACCGATTATCAAATACCGAGTGCACTACTACGAGTACTAGTGAGATACACCTCAATAACATGTATATCAGATATAACTTTCTTCTTGATATTGCCGTTCTTCAGATCCGCCAAGTACTTTGGGCAATTCCGCTTCCAGTGACCTTCTCCCTTGCGTAAAAGCACTCGATGTCGGGCTTGGGTCCAGCCTTGGTCTTCTTCGCCGGTGTGGTAACTTTCTTACCACCCTTCTTGAAGTGTCCCTTTTGCTTAGACTTGCCTTTCTTGAATTTGGTGGTCTTATTGACCAACAACACTTGGTGCTCTTTCTTTATCTCCACTTCGCAGATTTCAACATGGCAAAGAGTTCGCAACGTCTTGTTCATGTTCGCATGTTGTAGTTCATCACAAAGTTCTTGTAACTTGGTGGTAGTGATTGGAGGACACGGTAAATCCCCAAAGCATTAGGAATCACTATACCCAAGCTTTGAAGTTTGTTTGCGTGCCCAGACATCTTAAGCACATGCTCACTGACGGAGCCGCCTTCTTCCATCTTGCAGTTAAAGAACTTTTCAGAAGCCTCATAGATTTCAATTGCCGCATGAGTCTCAAAAATCAATTTGAGATCCTCGACAATATCATATGGGTCAATTCTTAAACCTTTTCAAGCTCGATTCCAAACCATACAAGATAGCACACTGAACTATGGAGTCTCGATTCTTAGGCGAGGTAAACATTCTTTACTTCATCGGGAGCATCAACTATGGTGGGTCACCAATGTGCATCCAAAGACATAGGTCAAATTACCATTTGTGAGGACAATCCTCAAATGCGGAACCAATCCATGGTTGCTTCCATTGTTTTTCAACTTTTCTTTCTCTAGGAGCATTAAAATTGATGGTAGGGTGCGCCATTGATCTACAACATATTTGCAATAGTTTAGACTAAGTTTATGACAAATTGAGTTCAAATTAATTAATGAAATTAAACTAGGTGAACTCCCACTCAAAACAACATCCCTCACATTGTTTTAGTGATCACACGAACCAAATCCACCACATCAACACCGATCATCACGAGAGTTGATATAGTTTCAATGGCGAACAATCGTCATGTTCATCATATCTACTATATGATTCATGCTTTACCTTTCGGTGATCCGTGTTCGAGACCATGTCGTACATGCTAGGCTCGTCAAGATCAAACCTTAGTTTCGCATGAGCAAATGGCTTGCTCACGTTGTATACACTTGCGAATCTAACACACCCGATCATCACGTGGTGCTTGAAACAACAAGCTTTAGCAACGGTGCTAACTAAGGGTGAACACTTTATGATTTGAAATTCATGTGCATGAGGGATCATCTTATAATGCTACCGTGCCTACTAAGCAATACAAGATGCATAAAGGATTAACATCACATGCAATTCAATAATATGTGATATGATATGGCCTTTCTTCTTTGTGCTTCCGATCTCCATCTTCAAGCACGAACATGATCTCCATCATCACGGCATTGCATCAAGGTCAATGACGCTTCTCCATGGTTGTCGTCACCGGCTTCAACTATTACAACTACTTTGAATAGACACGCTGGTCTTAACATAAATTAAAGACAACCATATGGCTCCCGGTTGCCAACTTACAATAAGGAACATTGCATACATCAAATATAATCACAATCATGGCCATATCACATCAAGACACCCCGCAAAACAAAGTTAGACGCCTCTACTTTCTTTGCATATTTTACGTGGTTTGGGGCTTTCAATAAGTGTCGTTCTAACTTACGAACAAGAACCACAACATTGATACTAGCATTGTTGATCACCCGGTGTAAATTGGATCTTAACTATGCTAGGGGAAACAGGCACCATAAAGCCACTTATGCAATACAAGTTGCATGTCAAGCGTGGAGCAAGTCTCATGAACGATGTCATGTAAGGTTAGCCGGGCGCTTCATCCCAACATACCGCAAGATGCAAAGTACACAAAAAGCAATCGACAATAAAGCATCAACGCCCACAATGACCATTGTGTTCTACTCGTGCAACAGATCTACATATAGACACGGCTCGATACCCTTTGAGGGGTTCGTAGCATGGAAAACAAAAATTTTCTATCGCATACAAACAAACAAGCCAAGATCTATCTACTAGATTGTAGCAACGAGTCGATGGAATAACTTACCTCGAAGATTCCAAAGTGTTTAACGAGGCGGATTCTCGTGGGTGATGTAGTCGTACTCTTCCGATCTCAAGATCGTGTAGACGATCCTTCAGCGTGCGTTCAAAGCTTTCCAATCGGTCTGCGTTCGATTTCGACGAAGACCTTCCTCTCCCTTGTTCCAAAGAAAATGGAGGTTGTAGCACTCTCCTCGCGATTCCTAAAGACAATGAAGTGGTACCGAAAGTAGTGGGGAGATCCCGCAGGGCTTCGCCTTAAGCCGGAGCGAGTATGGTGGAGTATGAGAGAGAGATATTAGTGGTCTAGGGTTTAGACAGACCAATTAGAAGGCTCTAAACCGAAGGCTAGAGCAATTAGAAGCTCTAAACCAAAATGGCTCTAAACCGAAGATTAGAGTATAGGAACTTGTGTGTCTAGAGGAGGAGGCCCTGCCCCTCCTTTTATAGGTGGGAGGGGCGGCCAAGGGGAGGGAGTCCCTCCCCAAGTCGGCCTTGTGTGGTGCGCCGGCTTGGAGAGGAGGGACTCCTCCCCCAAGTCGGTTTTGCCTCCTCTTGCTTGTTTCCCACAGTTTCCTGTTTTAGCCGTTTGACTTTCAAACTGGCCATTTGACTTTTCTGTTTTAGGATTCAATTTAATCCTTTATTTGGAACAGCAAGAACACTTAGTACATGATGCAATCATTCCAATATGTAATGACACATTCATGTACCCTTCCCCTGAGTGCTTGGGACATTAGGAACCTTCTAGAACATTCCCGATGAAAACACGGAATCATTTCGAACTCAAAGCGGACTTTCCTTATATGAATCTTATTCTTGGACCATTCGGATCACCTCGTGATATCCGGATCCCATCCGAGACTCGAACAACATTGGTCTGTTTCTCATAATACCATAACTACTCAAACAACGTCGAATCCTTAAGTGTGTCTCCCTACGGTTCGTGAATTATGCGGACATGATCGAGACACTTCTCAACAATAACCAATAGAGGAATCTGGAAATTCATATGGCTCCCACATATTTCTACGATTACTTTGCGATCGAATGAACCACTTACATACGATACCAATTTCCCTTTGTCTCACGATAGTTTACTTATCCGAGGTTATGATCGTCGGTATCTCGCATACCTAGTTCAACCTCGTTCGATAAGTACTCTTTTCTCGTTCCCGTGATATGTGATCCCTTGTGACCCGGTCACATGCTTGCAAGCTAATTGGATGACATTCCACCGAGAGGGCCCAGTATATCTATCCGTCATATGGATGGACAAATCCCACTCTTGATCCATGTGTTTCAACCAATACTTTCCGAACACTCAATGCCACCTTTATAGCCACCCAGTTACGGTGTGGTGTTTGATGTCATCAAAGCATCCATCCGGTAAAGGTGATATGCATGATCTCATGGTCGAAGGAATTAGGTTACTATGTATCAGAAATCATATAGCAATTGAACTATTGAAATGACTTGATCTTTATGCTACGCTTATCTATAGGAGTATGTCCACCATATCATTCTCCTAACGATATGATCTTGTTGTTGATAACATCTCAATGTTCATGATAGGGAAACCACAATCATTAATCAACCAACAAGCTAGTGAAGTATAGAGGCTATACTAGGGACTTCAAATTAAGTTTACAAATCACACAACTATTAATGTTTCCTTATTAATACTATTATAGCATGAATGTAAAAATTTATCATAAACACAAAGATATAATAATAACTACATTTATTATTGCCTCTAGGGCATATCTCCAACAAAAACCAGTGTTCCTATTGATCATCAAGACTTGATGTTCCTTTTTGATCTCCACTTCTGCAGTTTTAAGCATTGACAGAAGCTCGGGGAGAGACTTCTTCATGCCTTGCATATTATAGTTCATCACGAAGCTCTTATAGCTAGGTGGCAGAGACCGCAGAACACGATGGATGCCTAAGTCAATGGGAATCAATATTCCCAAGGACACAAGTTTATCGGCGTAACCCGACATCTTGAGTACATGCTCACTAACGGAGATGTGCTCTTCCATCATGCAGCTAAAGAACTTTTCTGAAGCGTTGTATCTCTCTACAACAGCATGTGTGTCGAAAATCATTTTCAACTCACCCATTGTATCAAAAACATTGCCATTTTCGAAACGCTTTCGAAGTTCCGGCTCTAGCCCATACAATATGCCGCAATGAACTAAGTTGTGGTCCTCCTGATGAGTCTGATAGACATTCTTCTCCTCGCCAGGGGCATCATCTAAAGGTGGGGGGGCCTAACGGCGCTTCTAGCACATATTGCTTTTGTGCACCAGAGAGGAGAATCCTCAAATTCATGGCCCATTCGGTAAAGTTGCTACCGTTTGTTGCAAGTTTCTCTTTCTCCATGAACACATTGAAATTAAAAGTAGGTGGTGCCATCTACAACAGAATTTGTAAAGTTTAGACTAAGTGTATGATAGATTGAGTTCAACTAATCCATATTACGAATGAACTCCCACTCAAAAACGACATCCCTCATGCCTTTTTGGTGATTACATGAACCAAATCCACTACACCAAGTCCGATCATCACGTGAGTCGGTGTAGCTTCAAAGGCGAGCATCAAATGGGCATCATATCAACTATATGACTCATGCTTAACCTTTCGGTCCGTGTTCCGAGTCCATGTCTGAACATGCTAGGCTCGCCAAGTTAGAACCTTAGTATTCGCGTGTGTAACTGTTTTACACCCGAAATATGGTCGTGGATCCAAGAACACCCGATCATCACGTGATGTCTTGGAGCGACGAAAACATAATCGGTGCATACTAAAGGAAGAACACATTCTTATCTTGATATTTAAAAGAGGGATCATCTTATTATGCTAACAAAGCGCTAAACAAGCAATATAAGATGCTATCAAACATCACATGTTTATTAGTGAAATGATATGGTTCCCGCATATGATCTCTATCATGTGCACCGTGGTATGATCACTATCATGCCTATATGTGTAAATCCAAGGTCTATGGAGTTTACACGCTATGTGTATTGTAAGAGTATCATCTCATACTTCTATTTACAACACTACCATATCATAACACTAGCCTAGCAACAATCTAAACTAGACGCCTCTAATTTATCCATTGCAAGTTTTATGTGGCTTAGGGCTTTCGAGATAGAACCGTTCTTACCTACGAACATGAACCACAACGAGGATAACCAAATTGTTGACAACTCGTTTGCAAAATAGATATTGACTATAGTAGGAGAGACAGACACCCGCTAGCCACTTATGCAAACTAGTTGCATGTCAAGCGTGGAACAGGTCTCATGTGCGAGGACATGTAAAGTTTGTCCGGGCCGCTTCATCCCACTATGCCACCAATATACAAAATTACAACAAAGGAGCAACAACATGATCATCATTGCCCACATACTCATATGTGTACTACCCGTGTAAAGCATCTACGCATAGATCCGGCTCTGATACCACTGTAGGGTTCAGAGCATAGAAAACAAAAAATTTCCTACGATGGGAACTACGTACCAAGATCTATCTACTAGATACAAACAACGGGCGGATTTATATCCGTAGAGAACATACCCTTGAAGACCGACAAAGCTTAACGAGTTCAACTCGTGGTTGATGTAGACGATCTCTTGCCGATCTCAAGATCGAGAGGAAGTCCTAGCGCCGCAAAGCAGCAGCGCATCCGTGCTTGCACACACGTACAAGACACCGGGCAACCTCCGCCTCCTCGCTCCAGCGATGCAGCGGAAGCACAACCCTTTCTTTCCGAATAGCTACCGGGAACATGTATCTCGCTAGTCCGAGACCATGGGGGATAAATTCTAGAGGGGGAGAGAGATCCTTCACGAGGAGGTGTGAGAGACAAGTGAGAGGAGGGGCTACTTTTATAGGAGGAGGGGGGCACCCAAGGGGGTGGCCGCCGGCCATGGGGCTGCCCCTTACCCTCCTTCATTCATGTGGGTGGACACTCCACTCACAAAATGTCCCTTCAATTTTCTCCACTCAAAAGTCCACTCAAATTCCCATTAAATTTCCACCAAATTTAATGCAAACTATCATTAAATAAAACTCTTTTATTTTATTCAGAATTTTGTCAATTAATTTAATGACAAACATTCACAAATAACCCCTTGCTAGAATTCTATTTCACATGCATAACCACTTTATGCAATTTCACCCGAAAACCTGTTTCGGTATCTAGTGAAATAAATTCCTGCGCTTGTTTATTCTTTCGGCATGAAACATTTGCTCCAACTGGATGCCAGTGTCCATTAAGTGTGTCACCCTAAGGTTCGCGAATAATGCGGACATGATCGAGACACTTCTCCGATCAATAATCAGTAGCGGGACCTGGAGATCCATACTGACTCCCACACATTCAACGATGACTTTTCCTGTGATCGTCGGAACCTTTTATGCTTGTATCTTAATCCCTTTGTTTCACGATATATTACATGTCCGAGATTCGATCATTGGTATCTCCATACCTAGTTTGATCTCGTTACTGACATGCACTCTTTTCTCGTTCGCGTGATATAACATTCTAGTGATCAAATCACTTGCTTGCAAGCTAATCAATGCGATATCACCGAGAGGGCCCATAGTATATCTATCCGTCATCGGGATGAACAAATTCCACTCTCGATCCATGAGCCTCAACATAACACTTTATTAGCGGGACCTGGAGATCCATACTAACTCCCACACATTCAACGATGACTTTTCCTGTGATCGTCGGAACCTTTTACGCTTGTATCTTAATCCCTTTGTTTCACGATATATTACATGTCCGAGATTTGATCATTGGTATCTCCATACCTAGTTTGATCTCGTTACTGACATGCACTCTTTTATTGTTCCCGTGATATAACATTCTAGTGATCAAATCACTTTCTTGCAAGCTAATCAATGTGATATCACCGAGAGGGCCCAGAGTATATCTATCCGTCACCGGGATGAACAAATTCCACTCTCGATCCATGAGACTCAACATAACACTTTATTAGTTCTGAATCCATCTTTATAATCACCCTGTTATGGTGTGACGTTTGATGTTATCAAGAAACTCTTCCGGTGTTAGTGATTGACATGATCTCATGGTCTAAGGATTAGGATCACTTCGTAAGTTGTTATAGCAATATAAACTCAATGACTTTTATCGTAATGCTATACTTCGGATGAATGTTCATCACACCATTACACTAATGTTGTGATCCCATTATTACAACATCCAATGTCCATGATCAGGAAACCTTGATCATCTTGTTAATCAACGAGCTAGTTTATGAGAGAGGCATAACTAGGAACTTTCTGTTTGTTTATTAAACACACATGTATTAATGTTTCCGTATTAATACAATTATAGCATGCAAAATAAACATCTATCATATACTTGGAATACACATAATAAACACTTTATTATTGCCTCTCAGGGCATATTCCCTTCAGCCCACCCCATGATGACTACGACCACCACATCCTGAGTCCATCTCGATCTCCACCGCAGGCTTAGCAGTCTTCGCCGCCCGCTAAGGACAATAAGCGGAAGCGTGCTCCGTCAGTGAGTACTAAAGGACGCGGCAGCCCAAAATGGAAAATGCCGCCCTCCCAACAGTGCATCATCAAAATCTTCCCATCAGACCTTACGATCGTACTGATGCAGAATCTGCAGCGATATCAAAGGCTGAAGTGGTGGCGCATTTTGAGAAGAAGAAACCCGAGCCCGCTCCGGTATACACCAAGAAGCAAAAGGCATATGCACTTGATTTTCTGAACACACCATCGCAATATGAGTTGCACCATAAGCCAGATGACTATCTACACACACTTCAGAAAGAAGTGGCGAAGAGCAAATCAAGTAAATCAAGCAAATCAAGTGCAAGCGGTAAAAAATCAGCAAGCACATGTGCAAGCGGGAGCAAAAATGCAATCAGTAAAAAAATCAGATGTTCCCCTTCTCGGACAACAGGCAAAACAAACGATCGCACCCCTCAAGGTGGTTTCACAAAACGTTCCACTCCTCGCACAACAACCACTTGATATGTCAATAGCTGCGGAGTTGGCGGCCAGCATGGAAATTACACTTGATGAAATGTTAGGTGTAACATCCCAAAAATACTAAACTTGGATCATCAAACTCTAATCATCAAAATTAGGGTTAACAAAAACTTTTCTAAAATAAAAATATGAAAGCATGCATGGTGTATGCATTTCATTTGGAATTCTTTTGAATTGCCTTGTTTGTGTGTTCCTTTGCTTGCAAAGGGATTCTTAGGTGAAATAAACATCATCTAAAACAATTCCCAAACTTTTCTCAAAGACAAGTAAATCAAAACAAATAAAATAAGGGAATGGTCATTTTGACCAATTTAACTCCCATGCCTACTTCAGCTGTCCCAAACTTTCAGAACTTAACATAAACTTTTCTAGATCTTTGCACCCCTTGATTGTACTCATAACAAGGTATCAAGGCCCACTTTGTGATCATCCATAAACTTTCAAATGCATAGTTTAAATGACAGTTCAAAATTGAATCTTTATCATATGAGAAGATCCCACTTTTTCAAAAACCACTCAAACAAGCTCAACTTTCAAAACCCAAGCATCTGCAGACTCACCAGCACCAACCTAGCACACCCACCAAAATTCTTTTCAAAATTCAAAACTTGAATTCTTGCGACCATTTTATCAAACACTTTGCAGACACAAATCATCAAAATCTTAAACACTATTGTGAGCAGTGATTGAAGCCTAACTTGTCCCCTCTCTAGATCACAACGATCTCAGTTGATCATCTAGCAAGTTAAACCAAGCACTAGCCTCACTGTAAGCTGGGCAATGACATCAATGGTGAACAGCCGAAGCTCACCATGCCACCCTAGTGGAGACAGCAAGCTAGAAGGAGATTTAGCCGTGCCAACCTTGTCTGGGAGGCAGCCCACCGTCCATCGCCACTCCCTGTCTGAGCCGCGAGCGTTGCCAAACCCTGGACCACACGCACGGACCGCGCCTAGCTCGCCAGCAGCCATGCCGAGCATGCGCCAGAGCGCCACGCTCGACCGACGCACACAGACCGCGCGCCGCCCTCGCCGCGTGCATACATGATCGCCACCAACTTAGGAGACCGCCAGACATCCCCGTTCGCCTCCCCATGCCGCACAGCCACCGCTCGCCGTCGGAGACACCGCCTCTGCCGCGCAGAGCATCACGCGTTCCAGACCAAACCACACCGCCCCTACACATGCATTAAAGCCGTAGAGCATCGCCAGGAGACCACCAAGCGATCGCCACCGCCGTCCATGCCTCTAGCCGCCCGTAGCTGTGTTGCCACCGTCGTTTTCCCATCCCGTTCGGTCTTGTCGTCGCGACTATAAATACAGGCCACCCTCAGCAGAATTGAGCACACCATCTCACTCCCCTCTCCTCACTGATCGTGCCACCCCGTTCCCGGAGCAAGGCGAGCAGCACTTTGCCGGAATTTCACCGGAGCCCGCCGCCTCTGGAGAAGAAGGGAGCCAGCGATTGGAGCCGCCCCAGGAGAAGCTGCCGGTACCAGGAGATTCGCCGTCGTCGACTTCGTCGTTCGCCCGCCTCGCCGACCCTCGCCTGAGCCCCGGTGAGCCCCCAACGACCCCCACCTGCCGCGCTAGGTTTCTGTCTTGCTGGCGTTGCCCAACGTCGACGATGACCCTCAGCCATTGGATTAGAACCAGATCAAGCGCACCACATCGCCCCATACTGCTTCGCACCCCCTGTCTCACTGATGCATGGGGACAGCGACTTAACCAGCCCGCATAAGCGTTGTGCTTAGCAGGCCGGCCCAGTATCGCTTCCCGCGCAGCCCATTTATTTGAATTAAACCTTTTCCATTTTATTTCAAACACATACGTACCGGTTCAAAAATCAACCTGTGTCGATTCAAAGGAACCAAATTGAATGAAACCAATTTTGTTAGAAAGGTCTAGGAATGCTGAATCCAAGCTCGTTGGATTCAAGTCATTTCGATATATAGATCATCCATGGTAAAAGTAACAAGGCAGAAGATTTTCTGCATTCAAACTTTTTCAAATTTAAACCATAATAGATTTTGAGCTGATTCCAACTCTCAAAAATCACTTTTAACCATACCTTTCAGAATATATAAAAACATATGGGTTTACTTACAGAAATAATGTTCAAGTCTTAAAAGAAGGCCACATAGACATTTCTAGTCACTTTATTTAAATGAAATAAAAGGTTAAATCTTATTAAATTGTGACACCACTTTAAATCACATTCCCATGTACTGAAATATGTGGTGATGACATGTGTCAACATGATCCCATGTTTGGTTTGGAGAATATTAAATCTTAAGTAGCTTTTCAATGAGTAGAAATTACTTTTCTAAAAATAAAAGGAATTAAACCAAGCTTTAATCTTATAATGTTAGTGATGAGGCTAGATCATCTATAGGACCCTTGTGTGTGATGAATGCAAGTAGTTAAGTATTGTTTGGTGATTGTGTACCTCGTATTTATTCATAGACGCTAGTACCGACCAAGGATACGAGGAGGAAGGAGGATACTACGAAGAAGAAGCCGAGGAGAACTTCAACCACTGCTCTGCACAAGGCAAGCTATTAACCTTGCAAGCTAACACTTGCAATTTAGCAAGCTTAGACTAATACTGATGCAAGCCAATACTTGTTTGTCACCATGCCAACTATATTCCTTAAGCATAGATGATCCTACCCACTTGATAAACCAATCCTAGTTTTACTTACAAGCTTTATACTTTATTTCTTTATCAAAGCTAGTACTTAGAGCTTACTTGAGTGAATTGTAGATATTAGAAAGATAATTGAAGGTTGCATAAAGAGCATAAAATTTGGCCTAAGCTAGATAATCTTTATGTCTTCCTAAGGCATGAGATTGAACTTAGTTAAACTCCACTAGTTTACCACCCCTCCTTAGTACTTACCCCCACTTGTATATGCTAGTGCTAAGCATAAAACTTGATCAACATTAGATGGGAATACTTGGTGAAAATGGTTACGAAAACCTTGGAATGATGGATCATTCTATTGAAATGTTTTGGACATGTGTTTCCAAACACCTGATGATTTTGGTGATGAAAATGTTGAGGCATGAGCCTTATCCCTTTATAAAACTGATGGTTGTCTGGATGTGATACCATTCCAATTTTATCGTACAACCACAATATCCGAAGATTGGGTAGGGCTTGACTGGAAACTTATATACCTTAGTATTAGTTCCCTCACGGCCAAGGTCTGAGCTGAGGCTACCTTGTGAAGATTGTCCACTTGCGGTACCAAGATGACAGTTGGTCATGGTTGGGAGGCTAAACTCACGGAGAGGTGCTTATACTAGGCGTGTAGTTGAAAGGTTAGGATTGATTATCGCATCTTGAGTATGGTGAATTCAGATTTGTTCTGTGGATGTATCGAATGTTGTGGTAAAAGTGTACAATCTCTGCAGAGTGTCAAACTATTCGAATAGCCGTGTCCGTGGTTATGGACAGTTGGAGTGGCCATACTGTTCCCCCGTCAGATGTTTTCAAAAGACGTGTGAAATGAATTGAGACTTTGACTTGACCACAACAGGGTTGTGATATGAAATACAAGTTCCCACTTAGGTGTTATAAAACTTCAACTAGCATTCGTTGCTTCTAAACTTAGTAGAGATAAATCTGGCTTTTGCAAAACAACCCTAGAGCCTAGTGTCCTATTATCAAAATCCCCTTTCACTTGTTAGTATTAGTTTGCGAGTACTTAAAGAGTACTCATGGATTTGTCCCTGGCTATTCCCATGGCCAGACTATGAAGAAGAGTACCTGGAGGATGGACCCCAGGAAGGTTACGACAACTAGGATCATCTCCCATCGTCAGCATTGCCTGTGACCCCGAAGATGGAGCTTCGCCTACGCTACCGTTATTATTACGTATTCCGTTGTTTGAAGTTGTATTAAGAACTGGATCATGAGATCCCTATTTGTGTAAGACCTTATATATGGTTTGTAATGGATGATGTACTGTGGTATCCAATTCTGTTATGTCTCGCAAAAATGGTAATCCTGGGATTGCGATGTATGGCATAACAGGCATCTGAGATTAAAAATCCGGGTGTTGACATTAGGCCCCCAACTTGACCATCTACCCAAGATGCCACTAGCCCCTAAATATGTCGCAGATGAGGATTTGGTCAGCAAAGATAGGTTGAGATAACTGCCAACACAAATGCGGAATCTCCATCAATGGTACTCGACGGTCATAAAACAGGGGAGAATATTTATCGTAGCCAATGTCCCACGTGAGTACTACTTCAGACCCGAAGAGGTCCATATTGAGTTTCTAGAACTGTTCCAGTTATACCATCTCGACGCCCTGGACAAATCCATCCTCAGCTGCTATTGTCTGTAAGTTGTTGAATTCATTGTCTACATGTTCGGTTTTTCAATTGTTTAGTTCAGAACATGTGATTATCCTTATTATGCAGAATGAAGATGCTGGAATGTAAAAGAAAAAGAATCTATAATATCGGGTTCATTGACCCAGATAAAGTGCATATAGCCACGCTAAGGGATAACCCCGAGGAGACGGAGGAAAACATTCTAAGGTTTCTACTAGAGCAAAATTTCTCTGACCACATACTGTTCCTTACAATTTTAGGTGAGGGTCTTACTCTGTTGTACACATTCACTTTTGATTAGTCGATGCTAATAAATTTAACTGATGTATATATAAATGTTTGCAGCTTCCACTGGGTTCTGCTAGACATTCAACTTGATAAGGGAAGAGTTGATGTCATGGACCCATCAAAGAGAAACCTGGAAGATTTCCGAAGCATGCTGGACATGCTCCAGAAGTAAGTTACGCGCTATATCGGTATCTTTCGTTGATTTACCGAGATATCAGGTAATGAATAACTCATTCATTCATTCATTCATTTTCTTCGTCAGGTAGGGTTTGGATCCGGTTCAAGCGCGAGGTTACGGTTTTTTTTACTGAGAAGCCGACGTTTAAGGCGGTCTCGGTAAGTAGCACGTGATATGTCCGCGCATCTCTTTACTTCTAGTTTCAATACAATAATGATGCTCTAGATTATTATTTTGATTGAATTCTATTATCGTAAAGTGCGCGAGGCAGCCACGGGGGTTGAATCTATGTGGATTCTACGTTTGCGAGTTCATTCGCACGTTTACCACCGAACACAACAATTATAAAGTCGACGTAAGCAATGCATTCACACCATCATTCTATTGCCGTCACCTTTTGTTATCATGATTGATACATATTGATCTCTTTTTTCTTATATATAGTTCAAGAGAATGCGGGATCAACTACTACCAGAGCAACGCGTACTAGCAATTGCGGAGGAGCTGGCGGGATTTATTTTCAAAGAGATCGTAGACGATGCCGAAGAATTTAGTGTGAATAGGCGCTACTGATCTCCATGTAATTGAACTATTTTGTGCTCTAATGCCGGTATTCTGTGATCTCCACTTAACTATATAAATTGTATATATTTGTATGCTCGGTTTCGTAATACAAGTTATCTTATATATATGCAAGACCGTGTACGATATGTGGTGGCGTACAAATATTAAAAACCATTTTAAAATGAAAAATAAATAAATAAAACAATACAAAATGAATTCTCTACCGCAGCAGAGAAAGGGCACAAAATGCTGTCGCGATAGAGAAATCACTAGTCCAAGGTAATGCTCTGCCACGGCAGAGAAAAGACGCAAAATGCTGCCGCGGCAGAGACCCACTAGTCCCGGCCTGTGGCACCAACCCGGACTAGTGAGGGTGCACCCTAGACGCGCAGGGACAACCACATGGGCACACGCTAGTCCCGGCTGGTAACTGGGCCGGGACTAGTGTTGGGCTCCTAGTCCCGCTTGATTAGTCTCGGTTCAAAAACCGGAACTAGAGGCCCTCTCTCCACTAGGAGAAAATAACAAAAAACCACTACATTTAAGCACGACGAGACACAAAACCACCACCTTTCGTTTTTTGACACATAAATACCATTATTGAGGACGGGCTGTGACGCAGAGCACTGATTTCTCGTGGTTAGCCCTCTAACCATGTTTCTGGCAGGTGGGGCCCTCAGTGCACATTTGGCGGGGTGACGTTAGGATGGCAAAAAAATAGGGCTGACTAGTGGGCCCGAGAGGAAGAGGGGAAAATCCTAGCGTTGACCCATCCCCACTCCCCGTCCCCGCGCCGGCGCCCGCTCCTATCTGCCCCTGGCGAAGCTTGACGACGCCGCCCTTGTAGGAGGTTGCTGCCGCAGGCATCTGGTAGCGCCCGCCCACGTCTCTCTTGACGAAGATCGATCGGCGCTACCCCTAGCGAAGCTCGCCCGTGCCGCCCCTGCAAGAGACTCTCTTGCACTCCATCGAGCGGTCGCTGCAGACCTCCCCAGGCCAACACTACTCTTCGTTCTCCTCGCCAATCAGTGACACCGCCGCACAGCGTCGACTCGGCCTTCTTATTCTGGCCAAGCGCCGCCGAGCGCGTGCGAGAGTGCGGCTAGCAGCGGGGCAGCGCGACCAGCAGCAGGGAAAGCATGGTCAGCACCAGCACAGGCGCAACCATCAGGGCGAGCTCAACTCAGCTCCAGCAGCGGTGGCCAGCAGCTCAACCCAGCTGGCGCTGAGCAGGCGGGGCGGTCGTGCGGCAGGCAATGTGAGAGCGCAACCAACAGCGTCCTGGACAGCTCCGGCGCGGGCGAACTGCAGGCGCGCGCGGCGCGGCGACCGGAGTGCGCAGCCATGGACGCAGCCAAGCTCCGCCGCAAGCTACGGGTGCGGGAAACGCGCAGCGACGTGAGTGCACAGGCGAGGTGCGGGGCCGCTGCGGCTAGCTCCGGCGAGTGCACGGGCGAGGTGTGGGGCCGCTGCGGCTAGCTCCGGCGCGGGTACAGGCGAGGTGCGGGACACGTACAGCGGCGGCAGTGCGCGGGTACGAGCGCAATCCAGCCAGCTTCCACGAGAGCGGTAGGGATAGGTCAACGGAGATAATTTTTTCTTTTTCGCTCTTTTATTAAATTACAAAAAATAATATAAATTTTCGAGTCTTTGCCACGTAGACCCGATAGGTGGGCCAAAGTTGTCAGAAAACGGTTTAACACGAGTAAACATGACAATTAGTGCTATTTGTCACAAACCGACCTCAATATTGATAGTTTTCTGACAAAAAAGACAAAATAGGTAGTTATGTGTCAACGCTGCCTAAAATGTGGTAGTTTTGCGTCATTTTTTCTCGTCAAGAGAGACGCGGGCGGGCGCTGCCAGATGCCTGCGACAGCAACCTCCTACAAGGGCGGCGTCGTCGAGCTTCGCCCGGGACAGATAGGAGCGGGCGCAGGCGCGGGGACGGGGGGTGGGGATGGGTCAACGCTAGGATTTTTCCCTCTTCTCCTCGGAGCCACTAGTCAGCCCTATTTTTTGCCATCCTAACGCCACCCCGCCACATGTGTACTGACAATGGGCCCCACCTGCCAGAAACATGGTTAGAGGGCTAACCACGAGAAATCAGTGCTCTGTGTCACAGCCTGTCCTCAATAATGGTATTTATGTGTCAAAAAACCGAAAGATGGTGATTTCGTTTCTCGTCGTGCTTAAATATGGTGGTTTTTTGTCATTTTCTCCTCCCCTAGTGAATATATTATGTGTACAACGTTTGACGTACATGGACACGTCGTCTCATCTCATTCTGTTACAAAAAGTCGTTTGTGGTCGATCCAAAATATTCACGTAACCCTTGATTGGGCCTGAAGCCGGGTCGAACTGGTACACAATTAACTTATACGTTCATATCCATCACCGTAGAAATAGCACAGAATCCGTTACGAAAAAAAATGGATGCACTCAAACATTGGCTCCTCCATGAAAAAAAATGGATGAGTAGCTAGAACGTGATCCTTCTGGTGTATAGATGTACTATATAAACTGGGGACAATACTACTCTATATACGTGCATGATTTAGTATATAAAAATTAGCACACGGCAGCAGCATAATTTCTAATTTAAGTACAAAATATAAAAGGAAGATTTTACGGTGAACCGGACTACACATTTAGACGTGCCTAAGATGTGTGGTACACGGGTCCAAAGGCCAATATTGGGCCATTAGTTAATCACAGATAATTTTGTCAAATTTTCAGCGCTAAAATGGTAGTTTTACTTACAAATGAAAAATGAAAATATGACCTTAGCTAGATGTGTGAATTGAATAGTGTAATACAAAAAACACCCCTCGAGAAGAATATACTATCGAAATGGTATATTAGATCTGGACCATACGATCAAGTTGATTGGACGGAACAGGTTGCATAGATGTATAGTAAAAATCCCATACAAAAAGAATGTTCTGAAAACACAGTTTATTATAACTGCTGGATTTATTAGGCTACATGTTAAGTAGGCACGTACAATATGTTAACGTGCAAACATTTAATATAGATAAAGACGACTCTGTTAAACTATGAGGTGGTATATTAGATCTGGACCATATGATCGAGTTGATTGGACGGAACAGGTTGCATTGATGTACCGTAAAAAGTCCCATAAAAAAAGAGATACAAATGTTCTGAAAACATGGTTTATTATAATGACTGAGATTTATTAGGCTACATGTTACATGGGCAGGTACAATATCACTAGTGCAGAGCCCCCTTTAACTCCGGTTGGGAGGGCCCTCTAACAGCGGTTCCCCAACCGCTGTTGAGGGTTCGGTGTTAGAGGGGGGCCCCTTTAACACCGGTTCGTATAAGAACCGGTGTTAAAGGGTGGCGACGTGGCTGCCATGATTCTAACAGCCGGTTCTTACGGTGGCGAGATTTAGGCCATTTTCTGCGGCGGAAAACGGCCTAAATCTCTGCCGCATTCTGCCCTGCCCGTTAAGGCGTATTTGCGGGAGGGTGGGTGGGCGAGGGAAATCGATCGGGAGCGGTATACTTATAAATCGTCATCGGTACATACGAGTACATGAATAATTAAGCAACTATTATTGTACACAAACATCGTCATCGGCACATACATCGTCATCGTTCATTTTGGTGGATATCTAAAGAGATCTCCGCCAGGCGTGACGACCTCATCAAGTATGAACCCCGCCAATTCCTCTTGAATGGCTCGTATGCGTTCAAATGGTAGGAGTTGGTCCCGCATCCGTTCGATCTGAATATATATGAAGAATGGGCCGTCAATATATATATATAAGAATAAAACTCAACACAATTGATGGTAATAAAATAATGTTGTGGACTTTGTTTACTTACTCTAAGTTGTTCTAGTGCGGCTTGGCCTGTCGCACATATCGTGTTGCGAATGAATTCGCAAACATAGTACCCACATAAGTTATTGCCGTGTCCCTGATGCGCGCACTTTACGAGAATAGAGAGTTCAATCAAAATAATAATCAATAAAGCATGATATAATGGAATTGGAAGCTAGCTAGTATTACTTACATTTTGGTCTACAAATTTTAGTTCTTCTGACCATTCACCCACGGCCCTGCCGTGAACATTTTCCAAACCCTGTCCGAAGAAAATGGATAAAGGAGTAATTAATTACTTATTGTCACGAAGTTGCCGATCTAGTGCGATAATATGATTGAAATTACCTCTGTAGCATCTCTCTAAAGTCTGCCCATAGCTCTTTTTCTTTTTGTAACGAGTCCATGACAAGGACTTTTCATGAGTCGGGTTGAATGACTAGCAGAATAAAGTGGAACCTACGACGCATAACTCATCATCGTTACACTTAACATCGAGTAAGCGAAACAGAATGTGTACAAGAGAGAGGGTAACAGTACTCACGAGAAGTTGTAAGGCAATAGTATTTCCCTTTTGGTTTGTTGTCTCGAAAGACTTTAGCAAGTAATCTTCTGTTGCCCGGTTTGTCTCTTACCACTTCTTCATGAACTCTATTTGGGTCAACGAACCCAATGTCAAAAGGGCCTCCTTTCATGCATTCCATAACCTTTTTCCTTCATAATAGTATATACATATATGGTGAGCATATATATATACATGCAATTAATGAAGTGAATGAGATGAGATAAAATTACGAAATAGTACTTACACACAATAAAGGCTGATGGCAGATTTGTCGAGTTCCTTCGATTGAATAGAAAATGCAAGTCTTGAATGTTGAAGTCGATCGTCGTCTCCGCACAAGAAAATCTGATCTCTTATATGTAGTGATCCATTCTTCTTTTCTCGTCTTGCAGAAATGAAGGTACCACTTGTGCAATTTTCGCATCTTTGTTGGTAGATTCTTGAGCTCCTCTTTCTTGACTAGATTCTTCCCATACTTCCATGGCTGTATGGGGTTGACATCGCATTTGGGCAAGTTGTCTCCCATGACGTTCAAGTATGCAATGTAAGTCATCCCCATCTCATTGGCCTTTCTTTGTAGCTCTGCCTCGTAATCATCTACGGGAGGAGCGTCCCGTTTGTCAAACATTTGGAGCGGGGCGCATGATTGGTTTTCCTGCTCTCCGAGCATGAGAACTGTTTTCTGGGGTGCCTCACGACTGCTACTTTCAGTCTCCCTACGGCGCCTTGTATCCGCCTTCAAAATCTGGCGCTCGTAGTCCGACACAAGTGGGGTTTCAGGTTTCAAAAGATTTTTGTAAAACTTCTCCACCACCGCCGGATCTATTTTCTCCTTTGGCTCGGCCCGTCTAGGTGCAAAGAATTTCTTGACCTGTTCTCCCGAGATCCTATTGGTCTCCTCGTCGCTGCGATTCCACGGTAAAACCGGCAATGGCTTGGCGGAAGGCTGCGGGACGTAATTTTTTGAACTCTTTGGCGTACGGTTTCCTGCGGATTTCTTTGTGGCGATTACTTGATGCTCCTCGTGGCAGTGCTCTTCCGCTTCTGTTGAGGAGATGGCTGAAGCACCGGAGATGGTGACGGGCGGAGATGGCTGCCTTGCAGAGATGGTGACGGGCGGAGATGGCTGCCGCAGAGATGGTGACGGCGGAGATGGCTGCCAGCAGGAGATAGCTGAAGCGGCTCAGATCAGCAGCTGCGGAGATGGCGGGGTGCAGTGACCTCAATTTGGAAGCACAATGTGTTCCTTCTTCCAAAGAATGGTTGTTTTCACGCAAATTTGAGTTGAGTTTCCCTTCACCGTAGCATGGTCAAGCTGTGCTTCCTCATATTCCTTCACAACCTCATCCACCGACAATAGCATAGCCATCCGGAATCGGTCGGTAGTGGTAAGTTCCACCAGCTACGAGGAGGTAAGGCATAGCCGATACCACCTTAATGGATAAGCCCATTAATCTCACATGCAGCTCAGTGTTCGCTCTCCGTGATCTCATCAGCGGGTATCGAGGACCCGTCATTTCAAGCGTGGGCTGCACGTTCTCCGTGGAAGCCACACCGCTTTTCCTTGATGCAGGCGCGGCAACTTCAACTTCCAATGCAGGCTCTTCGTGCCGCTGAGATGGGCCGGTAGCTTGATGGCTCTGTTGTGCATTCACTTGCGTCTGTAGTGCCGCAAGTGCATGTTCTATCTGTGTCATCCGCTCTGTACGCTCTTTTTCTTTTCTGCCGCGCCATCTGTAAGAGTCGCTCCAGTCGGCAAACCCATCCTTCCATGTCATACCCCCTGTGCCTCGTGCATGTCCAGGGTGTTCTTTTTTACCGATGGCGCGTGTGAGCTGGTCATTCTCTCTGTCGGGATGTTTCCTCGTATGCCGTGATGAGTTCAGTGACGGGTTTGGCAAGGATGGTTGGGAAGATACACAATCCTGTTTCTGGATCCAACCTTGCCCCGATTCCGTAGAACCAAGTCTTTGCACGTAGGTCCCACCCATCTGTCTGGGGTGTGATCCCTCTCGTGAGGCCCTCTCGGCTTCCTCCAACTTAGGCCTCGAGATATGTAGCCACGACCCGTCCCTCTGGTGATATTCCTTCTTGAGGCATTAAGCGTATTGGTTTCGACCTCTTTTAGCTATAGCACTTTTTATATGTCTCAAATTCGGGCGGTGAGGTCTTATCTTCGCATAATATCGTCTTGAAATCTGAGTCTCGTGAGCTTTGACAAATTTGTTCAATTTTGTCTTCCGATATGAAAGCCTCACCATCTTCTTTAGAGTCCACTCTTTGACCTTTTTCTTTATAACGGGTTGTTTTCATCCTCCTCTGGCGGAAGGGTGAAATTTACCAACAACGAATTCCAAAGCGTTTCTTTGGATGCATCATCGACAAAGGTACCGCCTTCTTTGGCTTATTCCAATATTCAATTATGATTGGGATTTGGTCCCTAACAAGAACTCCAGCCTGACGTATAAATTTGTCTGCGTCCTTCTTGGGCTCCATCGGCCTGCCATCAACACGGACTGCTTCGATCGTGAACTTTGCACGATCGTTCAACCGCGGGCTCGCGCCTCGCTTGCTCTTTTTCGTAGAAGAAGATGGTTCTGGCTGGTCGATCCGAGGGCTAAAAGAAGAAAGAAGCGTTAATTAATACATGTAGAAGAAGATTGTTGGTGGAAGTCGGTGAGGCTTAATCAATGCATATACCTTGCGGACTTTGTAACCATTAAATTGCGTTCACGGAGTCTTCATCTTCTCCATGACTAGTACTTGAGCTGTCATCGTCATGTCCCTCAAGTTCGAGATATTGTGAGGTGTCCTCATCAATAATGTTCTCCATTATTTCTTCTTCTTCAAGGTTTCTACTAAGTGGATCCATAGTTTCTAAAACAATAATATTATCTAGAGTAAGAGTGTAAACATTCAAGTGGACTTGGATTCATACACAAATATACATATTATTCATACCAAAATACACAAATAAATACACAAATGAGTCGAGGTCCAATTTGTATACAAGTTTTAATCTATGCATGTAGTACAATTTATCGAGCAAACAAGTTTTAATCAGGATGAGTCGCAATCACACACGTGGCACACGTGGCGCTCACCGTGGGTGACGTTGGTCTCGTCGGCGGTGCTCGTCGGACGGATGCGATCTGGCGTCGGTGCTAGCGGCGGCTGCTGGGCGGGCGGCGTCGGCGTTGAGGCGTGGCTCACGAGCTCCGGGCGGCGGGCGAGACGCTCCCGCACGGGAAGAGCGAGATGGTCGGGCTCCTCGAAATAGGCTTGCGCCGCTATATTAATATAGCAATCACAAGATACAACGACAATGTTGGAGCAAGAAAAGGGAAGGTGAAATAAGTTATGGGTCCCAAATTGTCTAAAGGGTCCCACAAGATTTTTACATATTTGATAAAGTCCTGGTATTTTGAAAAAATCAAAAAGAATTTGAAATGAAAATATAAATAGAAAATACAAAAGAGAAATAAAAACAGAATTGTCTAAAGGCAGGCCCAGCTTCCCTTCCTCTCGCCTATCCACTCCTCCCCTCCCGAGACCTCTCTCTCTTCTCCCTCATGAACCCGAACCCCTAGCTACCTGGGTTAGTCGATCGCCGTCGTCTGCACTTCCTTCCCGTCCCGAAAGCGATCAAACCACCGTGCTCCCCGCCTACTCGTCAAAGGAATCAGCGTGGAGCGCCTGCAATCGGCCGTCCCGATCCGTTCTTCCTCGTCACCGACGCCGTTCGCCATCGCCATTACCTCCGTTCCCAAGCTCCCCCATCCTTGTCGATGTCACTCACGCGTCAAGGGTGAGCTCACGGTCCTCTAGGACCTCTCCAATCCTCCCATCTCTCTCTGGTTCGAGCTCGCGCCGAGAGCCTCCCATTGCCGCCGTCGTGCTACTGCAGACGCGACACCGATTCAGTATCTTGAGAATCTTGGACAGTTCCCGGCACCAAGTGGAAGTACACATGTCGGAGATCTTTGTAGAGTTACAAGTCGAGCATACAAGACAGAAGGGGCACATGCTAGCGTGTTATGTACTCCAACATGTAGCAGCAGAAGAACCAACAGAGTGCATGTTGTCGATGGAGACCATGGCAACCTGATACTTGGATAGCAAAACGACGGGCGGCCAGCCCACGCCGGTGCTGCCACAGAAGGAGGCACATCAGTGCTGGAGGTGAGGGAGCCAGCGGCAACACGGCGGGAAGAGGCGGCGCCACGGGTATGACGACGTGCTACAGGGCCACGACGGCGCTGCAGGCGGAGGTCGAGGAGGCCGTGCAGGGAACGGCGGCTGGCGACGCGGCCGGTGAGCTCAGAACGGCGGCGAGGAAGGGTAGATCGGCAGGGTTCACGGCAGAGGTCGCGAGCTCGGCGGAGGACTGGCATAAGCGAGGCTCGAGGCGGCGACGAGGAGACGCTCTGCTCGCCCGGAGGCGGAGCTTGGGCATGATCGTGTGGAGACATAGAGGAGGGAAGGATGCGGGGAAGAGAGGGTCGAGGCGGCGGACCTCGAGCGGGCGGCGAGACGACGGCCTGGCGGCGAGACGGAGGACCTCGATCGATCTGCTCGGTGGGGAAGAAAGGAAGGAAGGAAGGTGAAATAAATACCCCTTTAACACCGGTTCGTGGTGGAACCGTGTTAAAGAAGCGTTCTTTCGCTAACACCGGTTCGACCACGAACCGGTGTTAAAGAGAAATCTGTGTGAGCGAAATAAATGCCCCCTTTAACACGGTTCTATGCGGAACCGGTGTTAAAGAAAACATTTATTTCATGCATTAAAGGGCTTTTTAATTCAAAAATATGATATGAATTTAGAAAATTCATATCTTTTTCATTCAACTCGTAAAAATATGAATAATATATCATAATTTTCAGAAAATAATATCTATCCATTCATGTAAATCATTTTATATTTACTTTACATGAAATTTTTAAAATAATTAAAACACTTATTTCATGCATTAAAGGGCTTTTTTAATTCAAAAATATGATATGAATTTATAAAATTCATATCTTTTCATTCAACTCAGAAAAATATGAATAATATATGCCTTGATTCTAGCCATAACATTGGTCATTTGACCAATGAGATAGGTCATTTGAGAGTTTTACATAAAACTGAAGGCGGGCGAAAATTAAGATACATAAAAGAACCGAAAATTAAGATACATAAAAGAAAAAAATTAAGATACATAAAAGAACTGAAAATTAAGATACATGGATTAAGTAACAATCGGCGATAACTGAAAATTAAGATACATAAAAAAAAAAAAATTAAGATACATGGCGATTAAGTAACAATCGGCGAACTTGTTTGAATGTTGGAGTGATTCATGCTCATGCTCACCATATACTGTATTGTGTCGTACATACACGCCGCCGTGTCATCGCCGCTGCCGTCGTCAAATAATTGAACCTCTGCGGAGAAATGGCGTGGGCTGGACTTGAGGGTAGCGTGGGCTGGACTTGAGGGTAGCGCAGACGGGGGTTAGAGTCGTGGCGGTGTCATAGGCCATGGCCTCTGGAGAGTCCGACCGCCACCATAGCCGACGGCGGCCTCGTTGAAGTTAGGAGGAGGTGGGCCGTCCTCCTCGTGCTGGCGCCTCTCATGCCGATCCACGAAGAAGGCTTCCCAAGTAGGGAAATAGTCGGGATGCCATCAGGATTCCTCGCTGCTCGGCGTGAGCTCGAAGTAGTAGTGGTTCGTGATGGCCATCCGCGCCACACCTAGAGGGACGGGAGGAAGCACGCCTCGACGCTCGGCATCCGGCCGGGGGACACGATGGCGGCGGGCGGGGTAGTTCGGCGCAGCGCCTCCGCCTCCCAGGGGTTAGTGCTACGGTGGAAGCCATGGGAAAGAGTGATGAGGTTGCAGATATGAGTCTAGAGATGTGCAATGACAATGGAGGCCAACCCCTACATATATATAGTGAACTAGCGGGAAGAAGCGGAGGGAAGAAGCTGGCGGGAAGAAAAATGGCGGGAAGAAAAATGGCGGGAAGAAAAATGGCGGGAAAAATGGCGGGATGAACCTTTAGTCGGTTGGAGACACCAACGGGACTAAAGATGAACTAGTCCCGGTTGGAGACACCAACCGGGACAAAACAATCGGCACTAATAATAGGGGTGAGTGCATGTCGACATTATGTCTGGCGTGTACCTTGTCCGGATGGTGTCACCAACCGGGACTAAAGATGAACCTTTAGTCGGTTGGAGACACCAACCGGACTAATAATAGGGGTGAGTGTCGACATTATTTTGTAAGTGTCAACACTATGTCGAGCTGCTTGTACTATAAATAGGCATCCTTGTGAGTCCGTCCTCCGGCCGGTTTGAGGCGGGGACACCACTACCCGATTCGAGGAGATGCCGTGAGCCAGTCCTCGGCATCTCGAGAAAGCTGGTCATAAACACTCCTAATATGTGAAATTAGTTAGCTCACGGTGTATTGATCTAGTTAGATAAGTTACAAAGCTACAAGATGGTTTCGAGAGGGACACCACTACGGCCAGTTCGGGGAGATGCCGACGAGCCTAGTCCTCCGGCATCTCCAAGAAACTGGTCATAGAGGCACTCCCTAATATGTGACCGCAGCGTTTGGAGATCGAGATCTTAATGGTAAGTACGATCGGGACAACTTCTTCTCATAGTCCGGTCCATCCACAAAACATGACTAACACTCAAGACATGTATTAATATTAAAAACATGAACTAGAGTTACATAATATGAGCATGAACTTCTTGGCATATGCCCTTCCTTATGATCGCTTGAGGCGTAACCATGGAGCATCTTCTTTACTTAACGGAATGCTTGTGTGGGTTTTCCTTTGTGAAGGCGGAATTTCATCAAATTTATTATAATCTTCCGACATGTACATCTTGTCCTCGATTCCCACGATGTTTCTTTTCCTGAAAGAACTATGTGACGCTTTGGCTCATCATATGATGTATTCGTTTGCATATTTTTCTTTTTTTGGTGCGGAGGACATGTCCTTCACATAGAAAACTGAGCCACATCATTGGCTAGGACGAATGGTTCGTCTAAGTTCTTCATAAGATTGTTGAGATCCACCGTTGTCATTCCGTACTTCTTGTCTACCTCAACCCTCCTCCTGTTAGCTTGACCCATTTGCATCGAAACAAGGGGACCTTAAAATTAGGTCCATAGTCAAGTTCCCATATCTCCTCTATGAACCCATGTCGTGGTCTTTTTCCCATTGTCTTCTGCTGCATCGAGCGGACACCACTTATTTTGGTTGGTGCTCTTTTATCTTGGCCTATCGTGTAAAATGTATTCCCATTTATCTCGTACCCTTGGAAAGTACATACAATCGAAGAGTGTCACGGCCAACAAGTACAGTGATCCCCAGTGGTGTTATTCGTGAGAAGTCTTTGCGACCACCGCCAAAACTCGCCATGTGTTCACTTATAATCCATTCATCGACTGTCGGGTGTTTGAGGCGTATTAAATTCTTGTGTTCATTGATATCTGGGCAACCAAGATAGATCTTTGTAAACCGTGTAGTGTGCTTGATTGAGAGAATGCCCGTCCCTACATATCATTGCTTTACATCCTAGGGTGCCTTTTCCACGCAGTCTCCCTCATGTCGTGATTACGGAACACCAATCGCCTTAAGGTCAGGAATAAAATCAACACGAACTCAATGACCTCCTCTGTTACATAGCCCTTGGAGATGCTTCCTTACGGCCTATGCGTTTATGAACATATTTCTTTAAGACTCCCATGTACCTCTCAAAGGGGACATATTGTGTAGAAATACAGGACCGAGAATGGCAATCTCTTCTACTAGGTGAACCAGAGATGCGTCATAATATTGAAGAAGGATGGTGGGAACACCAACTCAAAGTGACAAGACATTGGGCCACATCTGTTTGTAACCTGGTAGGCTTTGGATCGATTACCTTCGAGATATTGCATTGAGGAATGCACATAGCTTCACAATGGGTACTCGAACATTTTCGTAGAAGCCCCTCAATGCAATCGGAAGCAATTGTGTCATAATCACGTGGCGATCATGAGACTTCAGGTTTTGGAATTTTTCTCGCCATATTTATTATTCCCTTTATATTCGATGAGAAGCCAAGCGGGACCTTGATCTGCTCGGACATTCAAAAAGATTTCCTTCTCTGCTTTGGTAAGAGCGTGGCGGGAGTTAAGTGACATCGTTTACCCTTCTCGTTCTCGGGATGCATAGGCTCTTGAGGGCCTTGACGTTCTGGTCATGTCGTGCTTCGGTGTATCTTTGTCTTCCCATACACTCCTAGAAAGCCTAGCAGGTTCACGCAAACATTCTTAAATCACGTGCATCACGTCGATTAAAGCGGACCTCTAAGACTTTCCAATAGGGTAGGTCCCAAAATATAGATTGCTTCTTCCACATGGGCGTGTCAAGTCGGCATCGTCATTGGAGCAGACTGCCGGGACCTTTTCCAAAGATTACTTCTAGGTCCTTGACCATACCAAATACCTCCTCACGGTCTGAAGGACGGGCTTCCTCAGGTTACGCAGACGTTTGAAATGCTTGCCTTTCTTTCTTCTTTGGATGCGAGTTCGAAGAAATCGGCGATACCCTAGGTACACAACCTTCTTACATTTATCCAAATATACACTTTCGGTATCATCTAAACAGTGTGTGCATGCATTGTATCCCTTGTTTATCGTCACGAAATGTTACTAAGAGCGAGCCAATCATTGATGGTTACGAAAAGCAATGCTCGTAGGTCAAATGGCTCCCTTTGTGCTCATCGCACATACGTACACCTGGTTTGGCCCACTGTAAAAGTTCTTCAACTAATAGCCTTAGGTACACATCAATGTTGTTGCGGGTTGCCTCGGGCCTTGGATGAGGCGGCATCATAATAAACTTCCTCTTCATACACAACCAAGGAGGAAGGTTATAGATACATAGGGTCACAGCTAGGTCTGTGACTGCAGCTCACTCACCAAAAGTATTCATCTTCTATACTTAGACCAAACCTTAAGTTCCTTGCGTCACGTCTTGAAGTCCGGGTACTCTCGCTCGACTTTTCTCCTTGTGACCCATCGGGGTGTCTCAACATCGCGTCTTTCTTACGGTCTTCCATGTGCCATCGCAACAACTTGGCATGCTCTTTATTTACGAAGAGCGTTTTAACCGTGGTATTATAGGAGCATACCACATAACCTTGGCGGAAACCTTCTTCCTAGGGGCCTCGCCCTCAACATCGCCAGATCGTCTCGATCTTATACCGCATGATCAGTGCATACCGGCATGCATCCAAATTCTCGTACTTCTCACCGCGGTAGAGGATGCGATCATTAATGCAGGCATGTATCTTACGCGTCTAATCCTAGAGGGCAGACAACCTTCTTTGCTTGGTATGTCTTGTCGGGCAACTCATTATTTCTTGGAAGAAGATTCTTCATTTTACCAACAACTTTGAAAATCTTGTCGGTCACACCATTCTCTGCCTTCCATTGCAGCAAATCGATGTGGCACCTAGCTTTTGTGGCCATCTTCGCAAGTTGGATACAACAATGTTTTGTGATCCTTTAACATCTGCTCCACTTCTCCTTCTCCTTTTCAGTTTCACATTCTTCCTTTGCATCGGAATGGCCCGACCAAGATCGTCATCCGGGTCCATCTGCTCCCTCTTGATCTTCATTATCTACCTTCGTTGCATTATCATCATATTCGGGATACATATTATGATAGTTTTCATCATCCTCTTCTTCTTCGTTGTCTTCCATCACAACCCCTTTTTCTCCGTGCTTGGTCCAACAATTATAGTGGGCATGAAACCAGATCGAAGCGGTGGGCGTGAATGGTTCTGGTATTTGAGTAGTCTTTCTTGTTCGACGGTGAACACGGACAACACATAAAACCATTGTGACCACGGTTTGCATTAGCCACAACGATGAAATTTTGGAGGCCGTAATGTACTCGGAAGTGCGGCGGTCACCGTACATCCATTGCCGATTCATCTGCATTAATATGTAGTATATATCAAAAAATAATAGGAGATGACCATTTATATATATAGTACATCAATGACACATGAAACTATAGTTGCCGACCTTGACCGAGACGGAAAGAGCAACAAGAAAGCTTATTTTGAGCTCTCGGGCATTTCACGAACACCTCTAGTGCATATGAAAAACACAAACTAGCACTCTTCACACCCTCTTGCTAGGCTCCAAAATGTGAAAGAATGGAAGAGTGGTGTGTGTGGGTTGGGGTGGTGTCTTATATAGCCCCCTTTAACACGGTTCGTGCCACGAACCGGTGTTAAAGAGAAATCTGTGAACCAGGTGCAGGACCTTTAACACCGGTTCGTGGCACGAACCAGTGTTAAAGGTGGGGCTCCTTTAATGCCGCATAGGCCACGCTGGTACGGCCCCCCCTTTAACACCGGTTCGTAGAAGAACCGGTGTTAAAGCCCATTTTCGGGATCAACAAAAGCCCTCGTTTCCACTAGTGTATGTTAATATGCAAACATTTAATATAGAGAGAGACGACTCTATTAAAAAGTTTTTGTGAAAGACTATTCCCGTTTTAAAGAAAAAAACTAAACTCAAACCTCGCGGTGGAACACGGAAGAAAATTTTCACATACAAACTATGATTGAAGCGCGATTTTGAAGACTAAGTTAATGTGCGAAAAGCCCTTTGAATATTTTTTTACTGGAGGTGGTATTATATCGCAACCAAATTAAGAATTGTTGTATTGGAGAGGCTATGTGTGTATGCAAAAGTAGTTGCTAACGGTCGTACCATAAAAGTGATAGTTTTAACACATATGCTTTTGAACTTTTGTCCATCACTGTCCAAAGATAATTATTTCTAATATCCTTACGACTCAAGATAAGATAATAAACAATTATAGAAATAATACCTAACTACGTGCTTCATAATTTTGTTGCAAATAATAAAGTTTCAAACAATATTTTTATGATATCTTAAATAAGTATAACCTTAATATATTCTCTTAAGTATATATACCTAAACA